>JAJJWW010005572.1:0-710202 GCA_023531295.1 Papaver armeniacum | reverse complement strand
TGCTTGTTGGCATAGCTAAAATTGGGGTGGTCTCTCCATCCGGGATTGTACGTGTTAGAGTAGGGATCATACCGTCTTTGTTGATTTGGAAAGACCGCATTAGCTTGCTCATCCTCATAAGCTTGAGAGGAATTTGGTATCACCGCGGATGCAACTTGTTGCAACATTGCTGTCATGTTACCCATTTGTTGACGAAGTTCCTCAACCTCGCTCACTTCATTCACCCTTCTTAGAAGCACATCCGAACCACGACTCAAGAATTGTTGTGAGTTCGCTGCCATGTTTTCAATCAACTCTCTAGCTTGTGCCACCGTCTTGTTCACTAGTGTACCACCACCCACAGCGTCAAGAAGATTCCTATCACTTGATTGGAGTC
This sequence comes from Papaver armeniacum, assembly GCA_023531295.1. Lineage (NCBI taxonomy): Eukaryota > Viridiplantae > Streptophyta > Magnoliopsida > Ranunculales > Papaveraceae > Papaver > Papaver armeniacum. The sequence continues at coordinate 709,826 of JAJJWW010005572.1, read as the reverse complement.
CTTCATAGAAGTATTGGATGATCATAGCGTCACTGAATTGGTGGTGAGGACAGCTTCCCACCAATCTCTTGTATCGTTCCCAACATTCATATAAGGATTCTCCCACATTTTGCTTCATCCCACAAATCTCCTTGCCATTTGAGTAGCCTTGGATGCAGGAAAATATCTCTCTAAAAAGAGTTTCTTCAGCTCATTCCATGTTGTGACACTTCCGGAAGGTAAATAGTATAACTAATCCTTAGCACTATCCATCAAAGAGAAACGAAAAACTTTCAACATTGCACCATCCGCCTCAACATCCGCTGGAATCATGGCCATGACAGTGGTGTGGAAGTCCATAAGATGCTTGTTCGGGTCTTCATTCACCATGCCATGGAACTTTGGTAATTCTCTAAGCAACCCCGGCTTAATCTCAAAAGTAGAGTCTGTTTGAATACACCCCTGTTGTGTATCAAGCTTATGAGAAGCCAAGTCCTTGATTGTACGATTTGCATCACCCATTGTTTCTTCTTCTAGTTGTAATTCTTCTTCCACTTCTAACTCTTGATTTTCTGTTGTGTCTTGAGTTGGTTGGAGTATTGTGCTGATGAGTGCCAAATAGTGCATATTTATACATCTATTTATTGGCATTTTACTCATCTTTTGCGCTTATAAATCAGATATTATCCCATATTCTGTGTTTTCTTTGTTTTCAAGAATAAATATTTGTATTAATTAATTTTGTGTTTTTAGGTAATAAATAAAGCTCGGAGAATCTGAGAAGCCAAGGGGCGAAGAATTGGAATCAAGCATCTATGGAGGCGACCAGAAGCCACAAGGCCAAGCAATGTTGCAACCCAGCAAGGAAGACATGGGCTAGAGCTACCCACGACCAGGATCCGAGTCCGTCTCATCCAAGTCGTTAGATTCAATCTACCCTAGATCCAACCGGTCAGCGCCTCCACTCCATCGAAGATTGCCGCTCCCGCTCAACAGAAGATGCCTATATCCTCAACCGTTCGGATCAACACTGACTTCATCCTACGCTCGGTGAGGCCTTCTCATCGAGTTTTTTGCTGTCCACACTTCACGGTGAAATCTCCATACCCTATACCCCCATCGACAAACCCTATTCTCTTCATCTCCTTCTCTCACCTTCTTCTCTCCGTCTCCATCGATTGCAGAGAAACTTTACCACCTCCATACCACTGTCGAGCCTCACCTCCGCCACCTTCTTCCACGACACCACACCAACACCAACAGCTACCTATTCCGCCACACCCAAGTCTGTGTTTGTCTTTAAAAAATAGCTTCTCATAACTCTAGAAGCTATGTTAAAGATAAACAAGACTAGGGTTTCTCATAAATCAATCAAGGGAGTCGGAGAAGCATGAGGAGAGCCAACAACCGATGCGAGAGAGTATGGGTGCGAGAGATTAGGTTTGATTTGTTTTCTCTGTTATTTTAATTTTGGGAATTAGGGTTTGAGAGTTTTCAGTTGCATGTATAAATAGGACGAGTTGTGTTGATAGAGAAACACGCACAGATTAGCAGTCTTTGTCAATTAGATTTAATTTATTTATTTGTTTTAGTTTAATTTGCTAGGGTATCATTGAAACCTAATTTCCATGTTGTGATGTTAAGCTGTTTTGAACCATTCTTGTATGCTTAAACTTTAAAATAATTTCAATCCTAGCATCTAACATTCTTCTCTCACAATGCATGCCAATGCCATGGATGCATTGTAGTTAGGTTATACTTATGTTTAGTATCTTTGTGACTCATTCCTTAGAGTTATAGGCTAATTCCTTTGATTAGTTATACTTAATTAGATAACTAATACTGCAGGTTAGCACCTTAGCTGTGTATTGAAGTGTAACATGGAGAAACCCCTTAGATAGGTGGTGGGTTTGACACCTGCCCTTATCGATCACAAGGCAAGAAAGCCTCAACTCGGTGAGCACACAAGAGGAGTTAGAGGTGAATTTGAATACCTTAGCAATCCCTTGTCACTACCTTTTACCTTAGTTTAGGTTTATTTCATTACAAATCAGCCGCTTTCCATTTACAAAAATATCTGTGTTACATTACCTTCACTTAGAACTCGGTTAAGCGCCTTAGATCATTCAAGAGCACCCCTAGTCCTTGTGGGATCGACCCGTACTTGCCGCGTCTCCAATAGGCGCCGTGCACTTCTCGTGATGTCTACAAGTAGGCCAGTAAATTATATACACATCTTCGGGCCTACCAAGTTTTTGGCGCCGTTGCCGGGGACTTGGTGTGTGCCCTGTGTGATTTTTGTTCTTGCTTAACTGATTCCCTCTCTCCCTGTATATACCCACCTTTAGTTAATTTTTAACCTGTGTTGTGTTAATTTAGTTGTTATCTGCTCATCATCGTTTTCTTGTGTCTAAACTCCCATACATATTCACTTACGTTTTTGCTTATAGCATTGTTTTAGCATATTAGCATATTAGTTGTAGATTAGTATAACTTTGTTAACTAGTATTGCATCCGCGTAACTAGTATTTCATTCTTGCATTACACTTTGAATTACATCGAGCAAACTTATCATTGTAACCATTTCGCATTTTCTTTGTCATTCATAAACCTCGACCATCTCGTGCATTGTAGTTAATCTTGATTGCATATTTGTTTTTTTTTGTAATTGCATAGTTACTTTTCTCAGTATTCTCTGCATTTTGCATTTTAGTTCATTCCCTTGGCTATAATCTGCACCCTATAAGAACTCGAGTTTGCCTTCGAGCAACAGTCTTTGGTGTGCACTGGGCATTTGTGAGTGCAGCTGTGCATCTGTGATACCTGTGCTTGCTGTGCTTTTGAGCAAGCCCAAGGAGTGGAAGGAGCAAAAACTTGGGTTTTGAAAAGCTGCTGAGCAACTCCTGGACTTCAGGTGCATCCTACCTGTGCTGCAGAAGCTGAGCAAAACCAAGAAAGGATAAGAGAGCGATCACAAAACTCGGGTAAACTACAATTCAAGTAAGTGAATACACACGAGTTGTATGAGCATAAGCGTGTGATCCAATCTGTCAACCACAATTGCATGCTTGAACCCCCGCAAAACCCTTTTCACAACTTGTTATTTGGCCAAGTTGAGCCTTGCTTCAATGCTTGAAACTTGTGTGAACCATTACTCCCCGAACTCCAAACAAGTGTCTTTGTTTAGCCTACCACAGTGAGCATAACCCCTTATGCATCTTTGAGCTGCTCTTAAACCCTTACCTGTGCTTGTGAGAGACCTCGTTGAATTGGCAACCCTTGTATGAACGAGAATCGGTGACCATGCATGCTCAACCGTGTACTAGTCCTTGATATCTGCTGAGCTTTGTTGACTGAGCATTAACACATGCAACCCCCATTTGGGTGTGGGGCTTTGTTGCAACTTAGCCTAACCAAACTGAGCACATAACCGTGTGCTTGAGCTGTGAACCTGTGCTAGCTGCAAACTAGTGTTAGTGTGTAACCTTGAAACCTTGTGTGAACTAGAGGTTGCAAACCTTGTTGCCATCACCTTGTGGGTGCTTTCTTTGTGAGCTTGAGCAGCATCCCACATAACCTGAGCATAAGCTTTTGAGCCAAGCCTGTTAAATAACCTGTGCACATTATTGTTTCCTTGTGCTTTGCAAAAGCCTGTGCTGTGCTGTGACACAAACCTGAGCTGTGACCACCTAGCCAAGCTGTGCACATAGCCAGTGACAGAGTTGCCAACTCTGCACACAACAGACCCTGTGCCAAATGAGCTAGAACCATTGTCACTTAGTCTGAGTCCAACCACTGGCCTGGCAATTTGCCTTCAACCCACTGCTGGGCTGTCACAACAACCTGGGTTGCTTAAGAAAACCCAATTGTGGGCTTGACATTCCACTAAAATTCTCAAAATTACAAATCTGATAAGTTTCGACTAGAACCTCTTGCTGGGCTGTGCAAATAGCTAAGCCCACATCAACCGAACCCACATTTGTTGGGCACAGTTTAACATCACATGGGCTCTGCTCACAATCAAACCACTAAGCTGTGCCTTTTTACTGGGCTGCACATATCTGGGCCTTGCACCACAACTAGGTTTTGCACAAAACCTGGGCTTAAACCAAACTGAGCCCACAGTCCCACTGGGCTGTACATTCCCAATAAACCAATTTCCCACATAAACCAAAGCCCATTTTCATGTTCTATGTACATATTTTCTATTGGGTTGACCCGCAACTCTTTAGATTGTTAGTAAATTTTTGTAGGACTTGTTATTTTCTTGAATCGGTTGAGTCTTCTTGTGCATTTTTTTTTTTTTTTTTTTTTTTTTTTGCTAATCCGATATAATCACCACTGAGAATGTTGGATTTTGCCTTGACGAATGAAGCTTAACTTAGTGCTCATGGGCAATCCGGTAATTTCTTCCCTTTTCTCTTATCGGATAGTTCTCGCGACGTGATTTGTTTAAATTTTCCTATCTGACACATTGAGGACAATGTTTGATTTAGGTTTGGGGTGCATTTGCATTTAGAGTTTTTAGTTTTTATTTTGCATTTAGAGTTTTTAGTCTTTTATTTTACCTTTTATTTAAAAAAAAAAAAAAAAAAAAAAAAAAATTCAAAAATTCAAAAACTTTTTGCAAATAAAAACCTCCAACTTTTAGAGATTTTAGAGTCACTAGCATGCTTCTAGCTATGTTTACATAGAGATTCTCAATCAAATAACGAGAACTTGGAAGTCTTAGGAGAACACAATCGGGTTCCTTAGTTGATTAGAGCGTTAAAGTTGGATTTAACCATACCTGGAGGGCGAATTAGGTGCTGTTTAGATACTCGGTAGTAGAATTGTGATCACCCATAGTGGAGACTACCCAATTTACATCAAGTGAGGCACCAACCTTCAATTTTTTTGCAACTTTCTAGAAAAGTCATTAGAGTGTGTGTCACCGCACGTAAATTCCTGGTAGGAATGGTGAGCTACCCAACTTCGCACCATTTTCAGCACTACTTTTGATCTCTTGAGTGCTAGTTTTTGTCAATCATGAGGTGACGTCTAAAGATGAAAACTCCTTCTAAATACCGATTTGTAGTTAGCATCATTCTCTCTCTCAATCAAAGAAGTCCCATAGAAACACATCATCGTCGGAACTTAGGAGACGAGAATCAGAATATTGAAAGAAAAATTGATATAGTCCAAGGTTTATGTGCAACAAAGAAAAGAAAATAGGATGAGAATTAATAAAATTTATAAAATTAAGACAATACAAGTTGTGGAAAAATTGAGTGATAAAGTCCTTTGTCCATGGAGTAGTTGTTTCATTATTTTTATTTTTATTTTCACTTATTGTAAAAAAAAAAAAAAAAAAGAAAATATTGTAGTTTATTTTTGCTACCACCATGGTAAAGAAGAATTTAAAAAGAAAAATCCAAACAACAAGGAATTTGAGTAGAAAAGTTAAAAAAATTGTCAAGTTTTGTGAAGTTTAGAAGTTCGTCATCAACAATTGAAGACCGAAGACCGAAGATTGAAGACGTTTCTATGGTTTCTTATGAGAGAGTGATATTAATTGCCGATCGGGTGAGAAGTGAGTGAGTACTCCCACCCTTGCTAATGGTTGATTTCCTTTCTTAGAGATCATCAGAAAAGATTCTTTTTGTCCACACTTTTGTGGAGTCTCCAGATTTTATTTCGGAAGGTTATCCTTCTTACCTACAACGTGTGCAGGATTTTTCTCTTTACTCCTGCCTGCACACATGAGAGACTAAAAAACGATCTTTTTGAGTGCAATTATCATAAAACCTTAATGGTGAGGCGAAGTTGAGACTTATGATCACAATCGAATCCGAATTCTTTCATATGGTATGGTTACTTCTCGCTCGACTTAAGGATGAGAAGGCGTTCTTCGATAGTTCTAACTTCATTACTAGCATGCGAAACTCTATGTCCTCATAGCTTCTTGGAGGCTTGAGACTCTTTTACATTACGAAGTTGGAGAAGGTTTTGTGGGTACACCTCGTAAACCCTCACGAGACTACAACTCGTCCACTAGGGACACCTAGGGGTTTAAAGGCTTAGTGCATACGCTAAATGCATTCGAGAGACTGCGACGGGGGTATAGTTAGGATTTCTTATTTTCTGTTTCACTTGAGGACAAGTAAAATTCAGGTTTGGGGTATTTGATGAGTGCCAAATAGTGCATATTTATACATCTATTTATTGGCATTTTACTCATCTTTTGCGCTTATAAATCAGATATTATCCCATATTCTGTTTTCTTTGTTTTCAAGAATAAATATTTGTATTAATTAATTTTGTGTTTTTAGGTAATAAATAAAGCTCGGAGAATCCGAGAAGCCAAGGGCGAAGAATTGGAATCAAGCATCTATGGAGCAGAAGAAAGCCCATGCGCCTCAATGGTTGCAACCTCAACAAGGAAGACATGGGCTAGAGCTACCCACACGACCCGGATCCGAGTCCGTCTCATCCAAGTCGTTAGATTCAATCTACCCTAGATCCAACGGTCGCTGCCTCCACTCCATCGAAGATTGCCGCTCCCGCTCAACACCGAAGATGCCTATATCCTCAACCGTTCGAATCAACACGACTTCATCCTACGCTCGGTGAGGCCTTCTCATCGAGTTTTGCTGTCCCAGCTTCACAAAATAAATCTCCATACCCTATACCCCCATCGACAAACCCTATTCTCTTCATCTCCTTCTCTCACCTTCTTCTCTCCCTGTCTCCATCAGTTGCAGAGCAACTTTACCACCTCCATACCCTGTCAGAGCCTCACCTCCGCCACCTTCTTCCCTGACACCACACCAACACCAACAGACTACCTATTCCGCCACACCCAAGTGTGTTTGTCTTTAAAATAGCTTCTCATAACTCTAGAAGCTATGTTAAAGATAAACAAGACTAGGGTTTCTCATAAATCAATCAAGGGAGTCGAGAAGCATGAGGAGAGCCAACAACCGTCTGAGAGAGAGTATGGGTGCGAGAGATTAGGTTTGATTTGTTTTCTCTGTTATTTTAATTTTGGGAATTAGGGTTTGAGAGTTTTCAGTTGCATGTATAAATAGGGACGAGTTGTGTTGATAGAGAGCACGCCTGGATTAGCCAGTGCTGTCAATTAGATTTAATTTCTGTTATTTGTTTTAGTTTAATTTGCTAGGGTATCATTGAAACCCTAATTTCCATGTTGTGATGTTAACTGTTTTTGAACCATTCTTGTATGCTTAAACTTTAAAATAATTTCAATCCTAGCATCTAACATTCTTCTCTCACAATGCATGCCAATGCCATGGATGCATTGTAGTTAGGTTATACTTATGTTTAGTATCTTTGCATTTCATTCCTTAGAGTTATAGGCTAATTCCTTTGATTAGTTATACTTAATTAGATAACTAATACTCTTGGGGTTAGCACCTTAGTGTGTATTGAAGTGTAACATGGAGAAACCCCTTAGATAGGTGGTGGGTTTGACACCGCCCTTATCGATCACAAGGCAAGAAAGCCTCAACTCAGTGAGCACACAAGAGGAGTTAGAGGTGAATTTGAATACCTTAGCAATCCCTTGTCACTACCTTTTACCTTAGTTTAGGTTTATTTCATTACAAATCAGCCGTTTCGGCACAAAAATATCTGTGTTACATTACCTTCACTTAGAACTCAGTTAAGCAGCCTTAGATCATTCAAGAGCACCCCTAGTCCTTGTGGGATCGACCCGTACTTGCCGCGTCTCCAATAGACGCCGTGCACTTGCGGTATTACCGTAGGCCGTAAATTATATACACATCTTCGGGCCTACCATGTGCCTCTTCGAGTAGCTATCCCGCACCTTGGATAATTCCAATCTTTAGTAGCCAGGGATTAGGTACCTGAAAACAATTCTCACAAACAAGTGAGAAACAAGACAAGAAACAAAAAGCAAAGATAAAAGCAGAAATTGTAAAAAGAAACTAAAAACTTAATAACAAGCCGTATGCCTCCCCGGCAACGACGCCAAAATTTGATCGCTGTCGTAAGCGTCAAAAATAATTTCACTTTCTTACTCACTAAATATGAATGAAGTACAAGGTAAGGAAGAGTTCGTTTCCACAGAGAGGCAATTGTTGTTATGCAATTTTCAGTTTCTAAGGTAACCAAGGGGGGATGTTTGTTGTTTTATCTAAGAAATAAAAGTAAAAATAAAATAGAGCAAAGCAAATAATTGGAATAATCAATAAGGATAAGATATTGGTCACGGGATAGTATCATTCACAAACATGTATTTTCATCAATGATTAGAATTGATAATTTAATCTCTTATTTACTAAAAGTCCTAGGATACCTTGATTGCAAGTATATCCCGCTAATTCCATGTTTTCATCTCAACCACATTAAAAGATGCATATGTGAATTCTTCCTAGAAAGCAACCTAAAGTGTAAAAGCACAATTAGATTTAACTCCCTAAAAGCAATAAGTTCTATGGAATAAGACCAATCAATGCAAACGAATGTGTAAAAGCACTAATCCATTTTAACAAAAGTTATGATTCACTTGTGACTAGTAGGATATATCACTACAAGCACTACCCACAATTATGCTACTTAGAATCAGGGATAAACAACTTTTTCGTATTAAAAACCCTAATATAGCTCTAGAGATGAATGCAAATCGGATTGATTCCGGACTCAACCTAACAAGTATTCAAATCATATAACACTATTAATTGTGAATCACAAACAATAAAGTATTGAGACAAAACTAATTCATTGAATCAAATAACATGTTGGAAATCAACTTTTATCCCATAACCTACTCATAGCTATGGACTTCATCATAAAAATATTAATTGAAAAGAAGAAGATGAACAAAAGCAAACCCTAGAAGCGTAAACAAAACCGGCTCTCCAAAATTCCAAGAATAATGTGTATATCCAAGTTGTAGAAAACTTTCCCTTTTATAGCTTTTCTCCAACTTCTAAAATTAGGTCTTCATAGCCCAAAGCCCATGTGGTCCACCAAGCCCATGTGTGCAAATACCCATATAGAAAATATACCCCAAAAGAGGTCGCCGGAAATCTGGTATTATGGCCGGAAATTGGCCGGAAGAGTTTCCGGAAAATAGCTCAGGTGACCGGCAAAGTCCACCCGGTCATCGGTCAACGAGTCAGCACGAGTCAACTCGGGTCAACTCGGTCAGACCGAGTTAAACTGAGTCATATGAGTCAGGTGGTCTAGTCAGACGAGTCAGGTCTGAGTTAAGGTGTGAGTCGATCCACCGACTACGCCTGATGAGCTGATTTGGCCTTGGCTCAGGCCATTGCATAGGCCATATCCGTGTTGCACCAAGATGGTGCATCACCACTTTACTTCCAGCCATAGTGGCGGCATTGCCACTTACAAACCAATATTTCTTTAGCAGCTCAATACTTGAGCCATTTCTTCCCAAAGATCGATTGGCCTCTCAATCCTTGGCAGATGACCACAAGCAGCCTGACAATCCATTCCATACTCCAGATCCAACACAACAACACATTATCTGTAGCTTCATATACAACACCACCAGTGCCTACAAAACATCATCTTCACTGTTCACTCTTCATTCCACTTCATTGTAGCTCCATCCTCTCCCTGAACTGCAATCTCAGCTTACTCATCATTGCGGCACCCATTGGCAGCATCTCACCAATAGTCAGTCCCAAGGAAACAGCTTCATTATTTCACCTTCCCACCATTTGTTTCTTCTCTCATCTTCTCTCTCGGCTGCTACCAGATTTGCCATTACCTGCAACTGCATTGCAGCCTCATCACAGCACCAGCTTCACATCCCAACTTCCAACAGCAGCATAAGCCAATACCCTGAAGTCTCACAACTTCACCTGCCACAACATCAACATTAGAAGCATCCATAGCCATCTGACTCCACCAGTCATGTAGCTCATTGCCTCCATGACCAAATGCAGCTCAGTTCTTTGGCCATCACCACTGTCATCCACCAATCCTTGCAAATAATCCACCAGAGCTACTACCACCTGCAGTTTCAGCTCCATCTCCTCCATGAGCTCAACACTGACTCAAGTCTCACTTCTCCATCTCTGAAATCCGTAAGAACCCATGTACTTCTCTGCTTCTCAAATTCAACCACCAGACCCATTCTCTATTTCAAACCATCACCATATAACTCAGCCATCAAGACCTTCTACTGCCATGAACTCATTGCCACCATCTTTCCCTGTAGTTTTGAACTCACAGCACATACTTCATTCCATGGCAACCAACACATCCAAGAACCTAATCGAATCAAAACCCTGGCTAATTCTCGATCAACAGCAAACCCCCATTTCCTGCCATCTCCAATCCATCTCTGCTTAACCACCTGCTTGCATTCATACTTCAACTTCTTCCCTGCAAATAATTCACATTCATTTATAACCCAAACTCCATTTCTTCCAGGAGTTTAACTTATCTCAGTCATTGCCATATATTGCCACAAACAACCACAGAAGCAACACTTGTATGAATCAGAGAACAACCCTTTTCTCCACCAATTATTCATCCTTCCAAACAACAAAATAACCACCATCAGTCGGCAGTAAAGCTCAAACCAAGACCCAATCTGATGAATACCCATCCTTCCATGTTTAATCACCTAAACCCTAACCTCAATTCATCTTCGTCTCGCACCTTGACTCCCTTTTCTTATTTCCAGCAAACCCTAAGTAGTTTTCACAAATTCGTTCCCCTGAAATTCAACCATCTCTCTAATCTCAATAGCAACTAGCTCTCTTCTTCTCTCGATTTCCCAGCATAAAACCCCCATTTAATCTTCATCGATCCATCTAAAACCCTTATTTCCATCTCTGGGTTGTTGAACTCGAGCTCAGAAACACTCAATCCGCTCTTTATCATCACAGATCCCCTTTTCTTTCTTCCCTGGGTTTATTATCACCACCGACATCTTCTTATTCTTCATTTTAACTCTCAATTTCCTCCATGAAAATTAATGGAGCCGCAGCTCTTTGAAGGAAGTGATGAAGAGAGGAGAAGAAACAATGATGAGAAATGATTTTCTCTGAAATTTATGTCTTGTGTATTAATAGGAATTACCCGGGGCACCCCACAGGAGTGAATAAAAGAGCCACCACAGCATCAAATCCCCTCATCCTCCATTGTGCTCTCGATAGCACATGCATACGAAATGACGCTTTCGCCCTTCTTGCTCAAATAAAGTGATTTCTTCTTCTTTTCCTCTGTGTGACTCCAGAGTACCTAATAACTCAAAAACACTCATAAGAGATGCAATTCCCAATGAAAATAGCAAAGAAAGCATAAATACTAGATATAATATTAGGTGTTTTACGACACCTATCACCTTCAAATACAGTCTCAAGAGTATCCCATGCTTCCTTAGAAGTTTCACATGACAGAACATGATGTAGGAGATCATGACTCACTGCATGTATTATGGCATTCAAACCATCAGAATTCTGCTTTGCAAGAGCTCTTTCTTCATATGTATAGAACGCTAAGTGTTTAAACTCGGTTTCCAAATATTCCACTTTCGGTCGTTCATATCCTTCTTCGATTAATAGCCAAGTATTAAAATCTCGGGATTGAAGAAAAGATCTCATAGCTGATTTCCATAATGGGTAATTCGTCCTATTAAATCTTGGTGGTACGTAACTGAATCAGACATAGATACAATTTTTATAGGTTGGATCGCACCAAACACAGATTGTTAGATCTTTTCGTGTTTTCCTTCTCTGATACCAACTGAAAAGACGAGGTTACCCAAATACACCAGAATCTTTTATTTATCCACCTATAAGTCCTCTTACCGAAAGTGATTGTCTATGGACAAAGTCGAGACAATACAACAAATCGGTATTCACACTTTGTGTGATTGTCTATGGATACGAGATTGAGACAACACGACAACCAAAGTGTGATTACTTGATAATAGGTTCAGACTTAACCAAACTCTATAGGATCACTATCAAGTAAAGCAGAGTTAACGTTTGTGTATTTTACTTCTAATTATAATAAACAATTATAATTGCAGAAATAGAAAAGTAAAAGACACAACAAGATTTTGTTAACGAGGAAACCGCAAATGCAGAAAAACCCCGGGACCTAGTCCAGAATTGAATACTCTTAGAATTAAGTCGCTATACAAAATCTAAACCAACTTCGTATAGTTGAGACCAAGCAACTACCCCTAGTTCACTTAGTTTCCTCAGTATCCTTGCGCTTCCGACTTTGATGAGTGCACGTACTGGAACAATTCCTTTGGATCGTATTCCAAACAGTAAAGGAACAACAAATCTATTTAGTAACAACTCTATTGATTCTTTCAAGATAAAGATATCTCAAGTCATATGCAACGGCTCTTCCGTTTAAGCTAATAATCTCTTTTGCCTGGTTAAATAAATCTATCCAATAACTACCGAAGCAGTCAAGTCTAGATTCGCACTCAATCCAAATAAATCTCAAAGAGATATATTGTGAATGCCGATCTCACGCAACTAATCAATCGAATAAATCTGATTCAAGTTGGATCCCAGCCGATCAAGGTTTGTGCAACACAAAGGTATGAGAAACCAATAAGAAATCTTCTTCGTTTTCAAATCTTCTTTAATCTTCAATTAAAACCTGCATAACACCACTTGAATCTCTTGTAATCAATCACACACAGAACGGAGTCTGTTAACAATGGATTATCACAAGATGTCTTTAGATCTACAAACAGTTCTAAAGATCTCGTCGATACTTCGATCTACTTTGAGTGAATCTTATATCAGAAGAGAAAATTCTCAAGAATAAACAAACTAGGTGCAATTAAAATTTCAACAACCGTTAGTCAATCAAATCAATCGAAAACTAATAATACTGCAATCATCTAGTTTCCCACCAACGATACTCGTAGAGCTTCTTGATCCCACAAAAGTCTTTAAACGAGCGGTTGTAAGAGATTTCGCCTAATTAGGGTACTTTCCTCTCCGATTAGACAGCTCCACCAGAAACAACAAAAAGATGAAGTTTACTTGGCTCTTTGGATAGTTTGCTAGAAATGCAAACTTTGATATTTATAGACCAAGGATGTTTGGATACCAAGGATTTTCCAAAACCGAAAGTATTCTCAAGATATGCGATAAATGCCCATTCGGATTCATAATTCTAGTAAATGCTTTGTCCAATATTTTCCGAAATCTCTCAATATAAAATATCCAATTAGTAAATGCACATTACAAATTTTATTCTCTATAAATATGCATTTAATTGCTGGTAATTAAACAATATAAAACTAATAACCTTAATTAAAAGATTCTTAATTTATTTCAGTACAGCATCTCCATGAGTACTAAGGAATATCTTTGAACAATAAAAGATAAGAGTTACTGTACGTGTTCAAAGTATGTTGACATCTCTTCTTTGTAAATCCTCTTTCATATTTACAATCTTGGAATTGATTATACCACACTTCCAAATAAGTTTAGAATTGGTTCATATGTATTCCAAGACAATTATGTGATTGATAAAATATCAAATCACATACATGGGTTCAATCGGTTCTACCAATAACTGGGATCGGTTATACCCTAATATGGAAGCACTTGTGATCGGTCACATAAGTTACTAGGACCGGTTATATCAATTTCCAGGATCAGTTACATCAGTTACCAGGACCGGTTACCATATACTCATGGTATTGCTTGTGATCGGTCATACCAGTCACTAGGATCGGTTACACCAATTACTAGGACCGGTTACACTAATTACTAGGATCGATTACACAACTCTATGTGATCGGTCACACCAATTACTAGATCGGTCACACCAATTACAAATATCGATCATACCATCTCAGGTGATTACTTAGGATCGGTAATACTAATTAATCAAAACTAGTCATAACAAATCATAAGTTAGGCATTGTGATTAGTTGTACCAAGATACATAACAAAGTTACGATTGGTTCTACCTTCTCACACATATATTGGTAATCCAAAGATTTGCAAATAATAGCCGTGCCAATAAGCCTAGAGATTTCCATTTCGATTTATAAAACAAGTTCATGAATGTACTTCCTCTAAACAAATGTAAAACATTGTTTCCGAGGGTGAAATCTTCACCTTTACCCATTCACATAATCATAACAAAATTCATAAAATTATGTCGATGTCATATCTACGAAGTTCAAAAGATAAGTGTTATACTTCGTAGTTTAATTCCCTAATCCTATGATCATGTGATAATGTCTCACTACTAGATAATATATCCAATACACAGCATCGCAGTTATGTTTTCAATATAGCACGACTTGAAATATACGCTAGGAATGAAACAGTTCAAGTAAATATTACTAACCTCAAGAGGAAGGATGATGCCGTCGTTGTAGTTTGTTACTTCTTCACGTTCTTCAGAACTCCGAGTAATACTTGTATGTCTCAACATTCCCAGACTTTCTAGTCTAACCTAAACGAAGTTGTCTCATATTTGACTCACTAAAATATGACAACCAAACTTGACATACCAATGCTTGGTGGGTTCAACCAAGCTACGCTCTAATAGTTAACAGACTCCGTTATGTGTGTGATTGATCACAAGAGATTCAAGTGGTATTGTGCAGGTTATTATTGAAGATTAAAGAAGATTTGAATACGAATAAAATTTCTTATTGGTTTTCGTATCTTTGTGTGTGCACAAACCTTGATCGACTGGGATCCAACTAGAATCGATTTATTCGATTGATTAGTTGTGTGACATCGACATCACTTTATAATTTCTCATTGAGATCTATACTGATTGATTATGAATCTAAACTTAGCTACTTTGGTAGTTATTGGATAGATTGATCTAACCACGCAAAGGAGTTTATTGGATTAAACGGAAGAGCCTTTGCGTATGACTTAGATATCTTTATCATAAAGAATCGATAGAGTTGTTATCAAACAGATTCGTTGTTCCTTTCCTGTTTGGAATACGATCAAAAGGAATTGTCCTCATCGAAGTCGGAAGCTGTTTTGAAACCGTAGAGTTTGCTTGGTCTCAACTATACGAAGTTGATGTAGATTTTGTATAACGGCTTAATTCTGAGAGTAATCAATTCTAGACTAAGTCCCGGGGTTTTTCTGAATTTACAATTTTCCTCGTTAACAAAATCTTATTGTGTGATTTAATTTACCTTTCCGTATTATAATTGTTTTATTATAATTATTAAAGTAAATTTCACTTTACGTTAACTATGATTTACTTGATAGTGATCCTATAGAGTTTGGTTAAGTCCGAACCTATTATCAAGTAATCACACTTTGGTTGTCGTATTGTCTCAATCTCGTATCCATAGACAATTACACAAAGTGTGAATACCGATTTGTTGTATTGTCTCGACTTTGTCTATAGACAATCACTTTCGATAAGAGGACTTATAGGTGGATAAATAAAAGATTCTGGTGTATTTGGGTACCCTCGTCTTTTCAGTTGGCATCAGAGAAGGCAAACACGAAAAGATCTAACAATCTGTGTTTGGTGCGATCCAACCTATAAGAATTGTATCTATGCCTGATTCAGTTAACGTACCACCAAGATTTAATAGGACAAATTACCCATTATGGAAATCTGCTATGAGATCTAATGGTTGATTCAGATTCAGATGACAGTGATGAGATTAACTTTTTCGAAAAGCTTGCTGAAAAATACAATCTAAAAGATAATATATATTATCCATCTGTTAGAATCTTTGATAAAAACCAGGTTTCATGAAGAAGCTATTGTAGATGGTGAAATTTGGATAAGGGGCAAAAGTGTTATTTCAATACCATAGACAAAATTCAACTCTCACGAGAGAGATTAAGCCCTTGGCCCTCAAGGCATTCTTAGCCACGATTTCTAGTATACGTCCCCGCGAGACACTGCTGGTCGTAATGTAGTGATTCCTAGCGCACATCCTCGACGAGATACTGCTGATCACGTAGGTTCTGTCGAGCGTAAAACGTCCCCACTAGACTTATGAACCAGAACAACCACAATTCCAGCATGTCTTCGCGAGACGGAGCGGATTGTGATGCCATGATTCCTAGTATACATCCTCGATGAGATGCTGCTGTCATGTAGGCTTTGTAGATGCGTAAATACGTCCCCGGCGGACTTATGACCCAGAGCGGAGATATGCATATCTCCTGTAAGCACGACTTACTCTATTTGAGATCGAGGACTGATTCCTAGTACATCATCACGAGATACACTGGTCATGTCTACTCTAGGCTCTAACTCGACTTACTGAGGCTCCCAAATAACTCCTAGGACATCCCCGCGAGATATGCTGGTTATTATGCCTCCGGGCCCTTTCGACGGACTCCTAAAACATCCTTTCGAGATACACTGGTATTGTTGGCCCATCATATGGACACACAGTTTATTCCTAGCACATCTCTGCAAGATACATTGGTCAAAGATAAGTGAGCCAAAGTCTCGCAGAGGCATTAATCAGGCGTACAAAGCCTTTTCTCTCTCTCCGGAACGAGTTCTAGCTGACCATAGAGATATTCGGATTCGTTAAGAAAATCTTCGTAGAGATTTTTCTCCGTCTGCAAAATCTCGGAGAGATTCAAATCCCTTCTCAAAATCTCGGAGAGATTCAAATCTCTCCTCAAAATCTCGGAGAGATTCACATCTCTCTGCAAAATCTCAAAGAGATTCACATCTCTTCTCAAAATCCCAGAGAGATTCACATCTTTCCACAAAATCTTAACGAGATTCACATCTCTCCTCAAAATCTCGGAGATATTCAAATCTCTCGGAAAAATCTCAGACAGGGATGAATATTCCCCATGATAGGCATGAGCCTCATGTAGGAATCGGGTCTCCTTTTCAGACTCTCCACACGAATTCTAAGGCATCTCATGCCTTTTCACGTGACTCATCCTAGTCATTCTTACAGATCTGAGAATATCTCTCTTTCTTGGCCAACTTGGCTAAAGAGAATAATTTCTCTCTCTCAACACGTCATCACAAAGGCTGACTCAGCTTCACACAAACGGGGGGATAACAATTAGGGTTTTGGTCTGGCGGTCTACGGCACGTGTGAGAAATACCCGGCTTATTTCTCACCGCGTAAGAGAGTAAAGGCGGTGGAATCATAAGATAAACTCAACCTAGTTTATCTCTATTCTTGAAGAGACAGGAGAATTGTTCCGCATGGCACAGAAAGCAATCCTTATCTTCACCGACTTGAGATTAGAGAATTCAGCTACAAAAAGGTCATCTATTTCTCCAAGCTACGATAACTTTCTCATAAACTCTCAGAGCAATTCTTCTTCAAACCCTAGAATTCTCTGATCTCTCTCTTCATATGCTTCCATCTCTAAGACCAGCCCTAAACCTCCATCCTTGTGACTGAAGCAGCCTTTGAACGGCCACTGTGCGTGGTTTAGGCGAAGATTGTTCGTTCTCAACCTCCCGAAACTCACTTTTAGAAACCCTAGAATCCCATCTCTAGCCTCACACCGATTTTAGGTAACTACAGCTGTGACTCAAGAAAATCTTGAAATTCATGAACCTCCTGACATGATGATAATCACATCTAGTCTATGTCAAGATGAAAATATCGTTCTGTTTTCCCTTGAGACTGAATCTGAAAGCTGTGACAATGATTCTAAAGTCAAAAAAAAATTATTAGTTAAGACAAGGATATGTGATTCTAATTCTCGGAATCTCTTAGCTTATAACCAATATTTTGATTCCAACAGTCTAACCACTTGAAAGAATCAAAGGAGATGTGTTTCAAAGCATAATCCCTTGACTAATATCCGGTCAAGAAATGTCATTTACTGTGATATGGATTATCCGTCTGAAGTGACAAGGATCAACTTAAATGCAGACAAGATTTCAGATCATGCATCCTTGTTACTGATCAATTGTCCAAATCAGAATCAAAGAAGCAATCTCATCAAAAGATGTTGTCATATTCCAAGGAATATCTGGGTCGATATAAGAGTTCTACTCAACTCATGATTCAAAATGTTTCAAGTCACACATATAATCCTGTCTATCGATCGGATCTAGCTGTTAAATCAGATCACTCAGGTTGTGACTTAATGTGTGAAACCTACTCTTCGAATTATTTCAAAAGGGAAGATGTCTGAAAACATAAAGATAAATCTTGTTCCACCGACAATGATGATCCATCAAGAGCTCACTTCAATAATTAATTTTGTTGATCGGAATTTGCGAATTTTGTGCTCGATTTAAATAAATGAGAAGTTATTAAAAGAGCACTAGGAACATGAGAAAAGTATAAAACTACTTGATTTATCTGTATCATGAACAACTAAAGTATTTTTCTAAATTTGGAATCCTTTTTCTATTGTAGAAGAATACTTTCGATCTTAGGAAAGTTGAAAGTTCATGATAAAATTGTACAAGAAATATTCGGACTCTCTTGACAATAAAATTTCGGAAAATCCTTCTTATTTTTATTTCCGAATCTGTGTATTTTCATACAGTTTTAATCAAATAAAAATACCTTGTTGGGTGTTTTAAAACTTGGAAACCAAGTTTTATTTGATATATATATATATATATATATATATATATAACATCTTAAGAACCGATTTTTTCCTCCACTACTAATCTGCGGTTCAAGATGGGTGAAAATACTATTGATATTGATTCTGTATTATAGAAGATTGAAACTTGTCTTCCTGCTGAGATTAAGAGCTACTTCTCAAAGGAACATAAGAGGAATCAATTATCTTTTGAGCTTATGCTTTTGCTAATGCGAGATTTTGAAATTGCTCGTGAACAATTGGAAGCTTCTGTAAAGAAAAAGGAGTGGCTTTGTGGAGGTGAATCTTTTGAAGAAAAAAATCAATCATCTGAAACAAAAAAGAAGAATCAAGAACTTGAACACTGAAGAAACCTCAGTGAATAATAAGAGCACTTCCAGGGATTAAGTTATATGTTATATTACTTAATCCAAGAAAATAGACATCAATGTTTTGATTTACTTCAATTATTGTATAAGGTCTATTTTGAATAAAACTATTTTAAATATGTTGTAAATATGGATACAGGACAATATGCATACCAGTTTCACATACTAGGAAAACTGTTATAGGTCCGGAATCGCAGTACACGTACCCAGTACCTATAGTTCATATCAATTTTTTGTTACACTTACCCGGTATCCATACGATAAAAAGTCTGTTACTCGTGAACCAGGAATGATACGCATGCCTACTATGCATACCGTAAAGGAACTGTTGGTTTTGAAACCGGTGTGGTATCCATACCCGGTACACAAACCGGAAAAGTCTTTTCAGTTCCTGAACTCGTTTTTATCTTAAGGGTACACATACCCGGTACATGTACCTTGACAAAAATAGTCAGGAACAAGGTAAAGTACATGTACTTGCCTTGCCGAATATTTTCAGATGCACAAAAATTATTTATGTGAGATAATTGGTATTTGAATAAATCTCTAAAAACACTATATAGACATGATTGATTACATTATAACCTATGGTTGTGACTCAAACTTAAAGTCTTAAGTGTTATATGAAAATGATTAAGTTTATGTTCAATCGGCTAGTTTCGGCTAAGTCCATGAACAATGTCTTTATACATGGTTCGGTTACGGTTCATCCTAACCAGAGTGTATATCTTGGTATGTTAATCTCATTTCGAAGATTCATCTAACGACTGATATTGTTTGCTTGGTTCCAAAGCTACCTTAGCTTAAACCTAAAGCAACTTGTACTTTGAAAGTCTATATAAGGGAGAACCTTAAGCAACTTGGATTTTTGAATCCCTGAAACTATATTTGTGTGTCATATAAACTAGAGTCGTCCTGTCCCTCAAAACCTTCTAGGATTTAGCGACTAAAAAGACTTCACCTATGGATTCGTGAAGCCAGGTCCAACTATCTTTATCTTGATAGTTCGAGTATCCTGATCTTGTTTTGATTGTTGAGCTGCTCATTCAAACAAGATATATAGAAATCACAAAGTTCTCTTCGTCTCAGACTTTGTGATTCCACAGGTTTAATACTTGTGAGGTGAATAAGAATCCAGGCTTCTCTTCGGGAGTCATAAGACCGGACTTTAAGGTTAGCTAGATTTTGTCTATTACTATTGATTTCCAGTCTTACATTGACTTATGATCAAAACGGAAATCACATATAGGCTTATCTGTGGGAGGCGGATTGGTTTAAAGTCTTTAATTGAGTTGAAGCAACTCTTAGGATGTAAAGGGCGTCAGCTAAGGGGATCAATTGCGTGGAGTCTCGCTGGAGGCGTAAGGAGCGCGACTGTAACTGAATTGCTGTGAGGGTTTACTTTGGTTTCAACTACATTCTAGTCCGAAGTTATTTGTAGTAGGCTAGATTCTATAGCGACGCGAGTCGGACGCGGACACATCTCTATAAATGGAGCGTCCGTGCAACCCAGGCGGCTTAATACAGTTTGGTGTTCAATCTTGGGTTTTTCTGCATTTGCGGTTTCCACGTCAACAAAATTTCTGGTTTTGTGTTATTTATTTTCCACATTATATTGTTTATCTTTATAATTGAAATATCACATGTTGTACGTAAATCAATTAAAGTAGATACATCCATCCTTGTTTGTTGGATACAACTTGATTGATTCTTGGATATTGATCTTTGAAATCGTCCAAGTATTCTCACACGTAAATGAGGTTCACAGAGCAGGCAAACACGTTTAAGACCTAATAAGTCCGTGTTTGAAGCAATCTGACTATATGGACATGAGTGCAATCTCAATAAATGTATTACCAGCTCAGATTATGCCAAATCCCAAGTGTGTTCTAGAAACCATCGATGATGATTTTGGTAGTGATCTGAAGAAGATAATAAAAAAATAATGATTGATAAGCAAAATCGATGGACTTCGCTGTGAAGTTTATATTAAAGATTCTGACCTTCAAGAAGGATCTGAAAGGGAAAAAACTCTCCAAGATAAATTGGATGAACATATTCAAATTAATAAAAAAATTATTGCAAAGGTAGATCACTCCAAGTATGCTCTTGTTAAAACTCTTGGGATTTCGAACTCTGTTGAAAAATATTCCAATCTCCCTAAGGATTCGAGAAATTATCTTTATTTGTGTCTAAAGAATTGTCGTCAGTCTGGAGATAAACAAGGCTTAGGCTTCATTAAAACCGATGCGACTCCGATTGGTTCGAAAAAATTTAATGATGTTACTTCAACAACCGTTGGCTCCTGTATGTTTTGTGGTGCTTTCAATCTTTACCAATATACATGTAATCTCTTCAGGAAGAAGTTAAAGGTTGCTAGTACTCTTAACAAGAAATATAGAAAAAAAATTTCTAACCTTATGAGTCTTTAAAATCTAACAAAATATTCCATTAGGGACAATAATGTTAGTATGAGAGCTTTTGCTTTGAAGTCAACATCACCCTTTCAATGGTTTCTTGACAGTGGATGTAGCCGGTATATGACATGTGACCTTTCGTGGTTCGTGAATTCGAGCGACTTTAATGGATGACCTATAACATTCGGAGACGGAAGTTGTTGCTATATGAGCAAAAAGGGAACGATCAAGATTCCTGGTGTGCCTGAAATCCATGATATAGTTTACGTCAAAGGTATGACTGTATATCTTCTTTCTGTTAGTCAAATTTGTGACAAAGGCCATAAAGTTATATTCAGTGATGAAGGATGTGACATTGAAGATAAGTTTAGAAAAATATTTTTTTGGGGATACGTGGCAAAAATAATTGTTATCTTTTGGATAGTTAGTCTAATCTTTGTTGCGATTAGACAAAGGTGGAACCTACGCATCTTTGGCATGAGCGTTTTGGTCACATCAATTTTCGCCTTCTTGGCAAGATCATTAACAAAGAACTTGTCAGAGGTATTCCCAAAGTCAAAACTAAGATCGATGGTGTTTGTGGAGCTTGTCAAAAGGGTAACAAGTAAGATTTCCACATAAATCATCTAGAGAAATTACCACCAAGGCTCCACTTGATTTAATTCATATGGATCTCTTTTGACCCATTTAATAACCTACTGTTAGAGGGAAGAAATATGCTTTCGTAAAGGTCGATGATTACACCAGATTTACTTGGGTGTCGTTCTTGGCTCATAAGAATGAAACCTTAAGTGAGTTCAAGATTATGGTCGATAAAATCCAGAATGAACAAGGTCGCAAACTAAAGAAAATTATGAGCGATCGGGGAACTGAATTCAAGGATACTAAGATGTTCGAATTCTATAACCAACTGGGTATTATTCAACAATATTCACCACCTATAACTTCACAAGTTAATGGAGATGCAGAGAGGAAAAATAGAAGTATACAGGAAATGGCCAGGGTAATGCTCCACAACAAAAACTTATCTTTAAAGTTTTGGGGAGAAACTGTTTTTACAGCCTGCTATTTGATCAACCATGTGTATTTGCACTCACAAACCCTAAATACTCCATATGAGTTATGGTATGGTAAGAAATCTAACTTACACTATCTCCGTGTGTTTGGAAGTAAGTGCTACATTCTCAAGGATCGAGAACAAAGAGGGAAATTTGACTCAAAAAGTGATGAAGGTATTTTCCTTGGCAATGCATCTGACAGTCGTGGCTTTAGAGTATATAATCTCAGAACTCATGTTATGATGGAGTCGGAAAATGTTATAATTGATGATTTGAAGATATTCGTCACGATGACTCTCTGGATGAGTTACCTCCTTTGAAGACAACTGAGAAATTCAAAAAAGCTCCAGAATCAGTGGAAGTTGTACCAACGGTTACCGATCCAGATGTTTCTGATGACGAGGAGAAAACTCTTACTTAGGGTATTTCTGTTGAACGTGCCACACCACGTCACTTTTGGGTTCAAAGGAATCATGATGATGACAATATTCTTGGAGGTACAAAATCCACTGCTAAGACGAGAAATCAACTCCAAAATATATATTTGCAATTTTGGCTGTTATCACTCGCAAGTGAAACCTAAAAATGTTTACGAAGATGTGAATGATCCCTTTTGGGTGAATGTTACGCATGAAGAGATAAATCAATTCAAAATACAAGACTTATGGGAACTCGTACCTTGTCCCTCTAACATTAATATTGTTGTTACAAAATGGATAAAACAAGTCAGATAAATTTGGAATTGTGGTACGAAAGAAAGCAAGACTTGTCGCTCAAGGATATTCACAGTTTGAAGGAATTGACTTTGACGAAACCTTTGCTCTTGTTTTACGCCTTGAGTCCAAGACTACTATTAGATCATGCTTGTTTTCTCAAGATTAAGCTATTTCAAATGGACGTAAAATCTGCATTCTTAAATGGGTGTTTAAAGGAAGATCTATGTTGCTCAACCTAAAGGTTTTGAAAGTCCAGAATATCCCGATCATGTCTTTAAGCTCAAGAAGGAATTATATGGATTAAAACAAGCACCAAGATCATGGTATGAAAGACTTAGTACTTTGATTCTTATGAAAGGTTTCTCAAGAGGTGGGGAAGATAAGACTATGTTTATCAAACGGAGTGGAAAGGATGTTCTTATTGCCCAAATCTATGTAGATGATATAATCTATGGTTATATATATGAGAAATTTGCCAGAGACTTTCAAACTTCTCTTGGTAAGGAATTCGGGATGAGCAATGTTGGAGAATGAAGATTCTTTTCGGGTCTACAAATTTAACAACATAAGGATGAAATTTATATTTCTCAAGAAAAGGATGCAAAGGATCTTGTTAAAAGATTTGGTCTTGAGAAAAGTACTCCCAAGCTAACTCCCATGCCCACTACTAGAAGTTGCATAAAGATGAGAATGATGTTGATGTTGATGAAAAATTATATAGATCCATCATTGGAAGTCTTATATATCTAACGACAACAAGACCATATATCGCTTTTAGTGTTGGTTGTTGTGCTAGATTTCAAGCTACGCCAAAAGAATCTCATCTTGCAGCTGCTAAACGGATCATAAGATATGTAGAACATACTATCGGTTATGGTCTCCCTTATACGTTTGATACTAACACTTATCTTACAGTGTATTCTGATGCATATTGAGCAGGTTGTGTAGAAGATAGGAAAAGTATATCAAGAGGATTTGATCGGTTGTCAGCCGAGCAAATATAATTTCACTTTCTCACTCTACTAAATATGAAGTACGTGGTAAGAAAGAGTTCGTTCCCACAGAGAGGCTTTTGTTGTTATAAAATTTCAGTTTCTTAGTAACCAATGGGGGGGGGGGATTTTTGTTTATCAATGCAATAAAAATAAATTGAAAGCAAAGTAAATAATTGAGATATAATCAATAAGGAGAAGATATTGGTCACGGGATAGTATCATTCACAAACATGTATTTTCATCAATGACTAGAATTGATATTTTAATCTCTCATTTACTAAAAGACCTAGGATACCTTGATCGCAAGTATATCCCGCTAATTCCCTGATTTCATCACAACCACATTAAAAGATGCATATGTGAATTCTTCCTAGAAAGCAACCTAAAGTGTAAAAGCACAATTAAGTTTAACTCCCTCAAAGCACTAAGTTCTATGGAATAAGACTAATCAAGGCAATCAAACGTGTAAAAGCACTAATTCGATTTAACCAAGGTTATGATTCATTTGTAACTAGTGGGATATATCACTACAAGCACTACCCACAATTATGCTACTTAGAATCAGGGATAAACAACTTTTTCGTATTGAAAATCCTAATATAGCTCTAGAAATGAATTCAAATCGGATTGATTCCGGACTCAACCTAACAAGTATTCAAATCATATGACAATATAAACCATGAATCATAAACAATAAAGTTGAGACAAAACTAATGCATTTAATCAAATATCATGTTGTAAAATCCACTTTATCCCATAACCAATAATATGTGTTTAGCTACTCATAGCTTTTGAGTTCAACTTTATCATAATCAATAATAAAATAATGAAGAAGATGAAAATAAAATAAAAAGCAAACCCTAGTTGCCGCTCTCCAAAACTCAAAGTAGAAAAAAAAAATACGTCCTCTAAGGAAGTAGAAACTTTCTCCTTTTGTAGCTTTTCATCTTTCTAAAGCTAGGTCTTCAAAGCCCAAAGTCCAATAATAAGATGTCCACCAAGCCCATATGTGAGGAATACCCAAGTGAAAATATGTCCCAAAAGAGGTCGCCGTAAAACTGGTAGAGTGGCCGAAACTTGGCCGGATAAAGTATTTCAGGTGACCAACAGAGTCTACCCGGTCAACGAGTCAGTCCAGTCAAACTCACTGAGTCAAAGCGAGTCAACACCGATTCAGCTATCTGACTCGGTCAAGTTGGTCAGGCTAGGCCATTGCACATGCCATATCTTCTGCTGCACTATCATTATGCTTCACCAGTTAAACTCCAGCCATGATGGTTGTGCCTTCCCACACATCAGTTCTGTAACCTTGGCATTCCATACTCTCACTGCAACATTTCCACTTGAACTCAACTCAACTCTTCTGCAATATTTCAGCATCATTACATCTCCCCTGCATCTGCATTATCAACAGCTGCAGTTCATGCCTGTTTTCTCTAAATTTCAACTCCAATAGCAATTTCTCATAATTACTTCACTAGCCACTGCAACATGCTCTAACTGCAGCTGCTCTTGTTAGTTCACCATCTCAGTATCAACCACCAACATTCATCTCATTCCACCTTATCTTCTCTATCCATACATAGATTCACACACAACTATAGTAGCAACACCTACAAACTGCAACTACACTTCATCTCCTCAACTGCTGCAATTGTACCCGTTAAACCTAACATTCATCTTAAGCAGCACCTCAGTCCCATGGTAATCACCATCCCTTGTATCCCTCTTGAATCCTCTCAGACCACCACAGCTATCACTCCCTTGCAATCTCAGTTAGCACTGCAGCTGCAATATCTCAATCTTAGCAACAACCATTAAAACTGCATAACCAGCTTGAACTATAGCTTCAACACATCATCATCAACATATGTTCAACTATGCATAGCATCAACACTACCTGAAATACCAGTAGAATCACCACCTATCCACATTCATTCTACCCATTCATTTGCACAATTCATAACCAACCCAGTTCAGTTCTTCAGCCACAGAATCACCATAATCAGCACCACCTTCTTCTTTCTCCTTTAGCATCACTCAAAAACACCAGAAAACCCCATTTTACCTCAGACCACTCATAATATTCCAACCATACTTCAAATGCATCTACAGAACAACTCAAGACCATTGCCTTAGACCATTTCTCATACATACAGCCTCTGCAGGTCGATAGTAGCATCACCTGCACCTGCAATTCACTCCATTCTTGGCTTTAGCTACTCAAGAGACATACCATCTCACTATTCATGTAAACTCAGAGACAAGCTTCTGATTCCTCCATCTTCTTCTCCCTGCCTGCACCTGTAATTCTCAGTACCACCTACAACTCCAGCTGCTCTTGTTGTAAAAACAACTCATTCAGGCAACTAAACAAGCACCCTGTGTGCAATGTGTATCCATCTGAATCATCGCCGATTCTTTGCCAGCCTAAAGAACTCAAACACCAAAGAAAACAAAGTGCAATTCAGCTTCATATACTCTATCACAGAACACCCATCATCAAGTTCTTCCATCTGATTTCTTCTCTGAGCTCAAATCCCAGCAGCTCACCGCCATTCCAACACCAACAACTTCTTATTGCAGCTGCAACTCAGCCAACAAACCACATTCATCCAGTTCAATCCCCATCTCAATTTCTCAAATCTCCACCTCTGAATAACTTGAATTTCAGCAGTTGAGCTGCTGCTCTTCCCTCCGACAATTTCAGATACCAGCAAACCCATCTTCTTTCGATTCATTACAAACCCATTAATCACCTCCTTCTTGATAAGCATTTCAAACCCTAAATTCATCAAATCCCCTTTCTTTCTTCACCCGAATTTCATCTACTCGAACTCAATCGAACATTAAATCCATCAGCTACATTGTCACCTCTTTTTGATTCACAGCTATACCATTTCTCAACAAACCCATTACACAGAGACTCTCGAATTCAATCTCCTTCTCAGTCCCAGATCCAATCTGTTTCCCTGTTCAACAACATCATCATCTCACTTCTTCCCTGTCGTCTTCATCATCATAGCATCAGTGGAAAACGAAATCGATTCACTTCCTTTTCCTCCATCGAGATCTCTTCAGCAACAATGTGTCTCCGACAACAACTGCTTCTCCTCTCTGAGCCGCCATGCTTCTCTCTCTCGGTTTCAGATATCAGTAAAGAGAAGAACTTCTATTGAAGTTAGGGTTTGGTAATGATATAAAATGATATAGGCACCCAGCGACTTAGATAAGGCTATAAAATCACTATTTGGCCTGTCAGTCTACAAAACTGACAGTTCATTCCTCACTCCTTCTTGCGACCTTAGCCGGTTCAAGTACAGCTCGCATGTGAAATGACCTCCTTGCCTTTTACGCTCCAAATTGACGTTTTCTTCTTCGTTTGCTCATAGTGACTCCATTGCACCTAATGAACTCAAAAGCAATCATAAGATACATATTTTACAAGAAAACTCTCAAAGAAAGCATAAATAATAGATAAATATCAAGGTGTTTACAACACCTATCAGGATTCTACTATGTTGGACTAAATCTTGTTACTTGGCATAACAAAAAACAAAATTCATAATCTCTATCAACTTGTGAAGCCGAATACATTGCTGCAGGTTCGTGTTGTACTCAATTTTTATGGATGAAAAAAATACTTACTGATTATGGAATCGATACTGGAACAATGAAAATCTTTTGTGATAACTCAAGTGCGATTCGAATTACTGAGAATCATGTTGAGCACTCAAGAACTAAATACATTGACATAAGATGCCACTTCATTAGAGATATCTATGAAAATGGTATTGTCTACATAGAGTTTGTGCCATCGGACCAACAATTGGTTGATATTCTCACCAAGCCCTTAAACACCGCAACGTTTCAACACCTTCGGAAGTCCATTGGTGTTGTTCTGGTTCATTAGTTCAAGTTGTAGTATTTCCAGTAAAGAAATTGTTGTCATCCTATTAAAATTCCTTTTCTTTTACAAAAGTAAGGTCACTCATGTTGTTCTATTGGGAGGGGGAGAGTTCTTTAGTGGACTTGTGCTTAATTGCCATATCTTTGTGGGGTGTGTGGCTGTGGAATTTAAAAGGGATGCTTGTATCTTAAATCTCATAGATGAGCGCTAAGTATTTCATATTATGTGATATCGTCTAAATAAAAGTTGATATGTAATTCCTTTAAGTCTTGTAATATCTTTTGGTTGAATTCATTACGATCCCATGATTTCGTACCTTTGCCAATTTTTATTGACAAAAATGGGGAGAATTAATTAGTACTTTCGCACTACATACATATGGTTTACAGATCATTATGTAAGAGGGGGGGGGGGGTTAATCAATATCTATAGGTGTCACCTATTATGCAAAATATGTAAGTATTGATAAAGGGGGGGAAACTTATCATCGTAGTATTACTTCAAAGCTGTGATACAATTGAACTTTGGAGAATATAATAATACTATGTGAAAATGCGGGGGTTTAACAACCAAACCCAACAATTCGTTTGGAAATCTGAGAGGACTTACTCCAATACACTTTCTAGAGAATCAACTAGACCGTCAGACTCAATCTAGATTAAAGTATATCAAAGAGTTTAATATCTCTAACTCTTAATTCAATCCGCAATCAGCAAATAGAAATCTGCGAGCCCGAATGAATATAAGAGGAGTAACTTGAATGGTACCAAAGACCAATGTTCAAGTGTCAATCAATGTAAATCAACAACCAAAGGTTGGATATTCTAATTGATTGATCACAACGCACAACCTGTGATATTTCAATTTTACAACAAAATATAACGCGGAATAAAAATAACACAGACACCATAATTTTGTTAATGAGGAAACCGCAAATGCAGAAAAACCCCGGGACCTAGTCCATATTGAACACCACACTGTATTAAGCCGCTACAGACACTAGCCTACTACCAATTAACTTCGAACTGGACTGTAGTTGACCCTAATCAATCTCACACTGATTCAAGGTACAGTTGCGCTCCTTACGTCTCTAATCCAAGCAGGATACTACGCACTTGATTCCCTTAGTTGATGTCACCCACGACCAAGAGTTGCTAAGACCCAAAGTCGGAGACTTGATAGACAAATCTGTCTCACACAGAAAAGTCTATAGGATTGAATAAATCTGTCTCCCACAGAAATACCCAAGAGTTTTTGTTCCGTCTTTTGATAAATCAAGGTGAACAGGAACCAATCGATAACCCGGACTTATATTCCCGAAGAACAACCTAGAATTATCAATCACCTCACAATAATCTTAATCGACTAGCTAAAGAAGATATTGTGGAATCACAAACGATGGGACGAAGTGTTTGTGATTACTTTTCTATCTTGCCTATCGGAGATATAAAATCTCGAGCCAATTATTCCAGTTGCACTCAACACAATAGAAACAGCAAGATCATATCACGCAACTACAAAGATAATAGTTAGGTCTGGCTTCATAATCCTAATGAAGTCTTCAAGTCGTTAACCTATAGGGTCTCGAGAAGAAACCTAAGGTTAAAGGAGAATCGACTCTAGTTATGCAACTAGTAACACACATGAGGTGTGGGGATTAGGTTTCCCAGTTGCTAGAGTTCTCCTTTATATAGTTTTCAAATCATGGTTTGCAATCTAAGTTACCTTGGTAACAAAGCATTCAATATTCACTGTTAGATGAAAAACATTATTCTCCCAAGCTAATATCTTTCAACCGTTAGATAAAACTTAGCTTGTTAAACACAAATGAAATGTACCCTCATTTAGGTTTATGTAACCGTACCTAAACGTGTACACCATGTTGGTTCACAAATAGTTAACCGAGGTTAGCCATATGATTACTCTTATATCAACCTTATTCATCTTTGTAGATGGTGGATTTTCGACAAGGGCTAAAATCGTAAACCCATAACTGTATATGCTCCTGATCCAGCAATCAGACGAGTATTGAGGCTTATGTATCTTATCGAAAGCGTGAAAGCTCGTGCCACGAGAATCTCTGACTGAGAATACTGTCTCTCAGAGTATATGTAGATATGTAGTCTCTCAGCTGAGGCAACGACATATCTCATGAATACTGAGTAATTTCAGTTATCACTTTTATATAGAATTGCAAGATTAGACGGCTCCTAGACAGCTTGCCTGCTAGTATAGAGCAATAACGTCTTCAGGATGTAACAATGTTTTCCCTGACTATATAAAAGAAATATGACGCTTCAACAAGCTCATATCACTCAATTCCTGAATAATTAATGCTCCTAGACGATCGTACTAGTATAGAGCCATCAATTAATTATTCTTAAATCATTAGATTCATTAACGGAATCCCTGGAAAATATTCAACGTTTTCATAATATTTTGTTACATAAAATTTATGGTTCTTTCCAGCAGAACTCCATGGGTTAGTAATAAATATTGAACACACGGGCATCTGAGCTACTATCGAGTGAGCCCCGACCAAAATGGTACAAGTGTACTCAACAATAATGCACTAACGAGCACCTGAATGCACGAATGAGTATTTCAAAATACGACGGGACGATGAACCTATTCAAAATAGGAAAGAAAATAATAAAATATTAACCTGGGGACTGGGCCCACCGGCCGGCCGTGCCGCGATCATTCCCACGTCCAATTTTATATTTTATCATATTTTATTATTTTCCTTGATCCCATGAAAATTCCCTCGTTTGAACAAAATTTCTTCGTTTTAAGGAAACTCCTCAATTTCATGGTGTTTCCTTCACATCAAGGAAGTAATAAATAATTAGGAAAGGTATGCGGGACCAAACCTACTAGCCGGCCGGTCATGCCCTAGTTGTGGTCGGTCCCACACCTTACATTCCTTATTATTTTATTATTCTTTCCTTCATCTCATGAAATTCCTTGATCTCATGGTATTTCCCTAATTTCATGATATTTTCATAAAGTCATGAAAAATAATATAAAATTAGGTAAACTCGTGGGACCGGGCCCTAGCCGGCCGGTCATGCCCTAGCCGGTCCCACACGCCTCTTATTTTATTATTATTATTTTTTATGTTTCCTTCACTTCATGGAAACACCTTGATTTCATGATATTTTCATAAAGTCATGAAAAATAATATAAAATTAGGTAAACTCGTGGGACCGGGCCCTGGCCGGCCGGTCATGCCCTAGCCGGTCCCACACGCCTCTTATTTTATTATTATTATTTTTTATGTTTCCTTCACTTCATGGAAACTCCTTCACTTCAAGGAAACTCCTTGATTTCATGATATTTTCATAAAGTCATGAAAAATAATATAAAATTGGTAAACTTGTGGGACCGGGCCCTAGCCGGTCCCACACGCCTCTTATTTTATTATTATTATTTTTATGTTTCCTTCACCTCATGGAAACTCCTTCACTTCAAGGAAACTCCTTGGTTTCAACAAACTCCTTGATTTCATGATATTTTCATAAAATCATGAAAATAATATAAAATTAGGAAAAGTGCCATGGGACCGTGTTCATTGGTCGGCCGGCCATGCCTTAGCCATAGCCGGTCCCACACTTCATGATTCCTCCATTTTATAATTATTTTCCTTCATCTCATGAAGTTTCCCCAGTTTCAACAAAATCCCTGATTTCTTCATATTTTCTCAAATGATTGCTCAAACGCACATCAGAAAATATCAAAATTCTCAGGACTGAGACGCGAACACTTTGATGACATGAGCATATTACCTTGACCAACCAAGGTTGGCTATTTGGCTTGCAAGAGGCCGGTCCCATATATTTTCATCATTTGACCTAATTTGTTCATATTAGGTTCCAACTCTTCCAAACAACTTGGAATTCCATGAAATGATCGTCAGTCGATCCCATGACCACTCAGGGCCGGTTTCATGACCCCTTGGTCGGTCCCTCATCTCTTAATCATTAATTAGGTTTTATCACCCAAGGCTCAGACGAGCATTATTTTAATAATAAATGATTAAACCAGCATTTAATCGTCTTTTCATCAACAAATCAGCAAGTCTTCAAGAGACCTTAGTATTTGCTCACTTGAGCATCTGGGCGCTACATGGTTGACCCATAATCCCATGTAGCCGGTCCCTCCTTCACTCCGTGGTTAATTTTCAATAAACCATCAATTGATCGAATTAGGGTTTTGAGTCCAAGGTTCATAATTCCATATTCAAACGCTAATAATTTTACGACGATCTCATGGTCAACATTTTATTAATTATACTTCGTTCAGTTGCTAGTATTTAAATTAATATTTAATATTTTATTTGGTTTTGCTACCAATAATTTATCAAATGAGCAACATTTGCTCAGATGAGCAATATTTGCTCAAACCAAGGAACATTGGTTCAACCATCAATATTCAACAGTTCATCGAATGAGCAATATTTGCTCACATTAACTATGTTTATGCATACGTGCTCACATTAACTATGTTCCTCTTCCAAAGGGATACACTTCTCCAACGTTCACACTTTACAACGGAACGGGCAACGCTCGAGAACATGTTTCTCGATTCTTAGAATCGTTGGGTGAGCATGAACACAATCATGTCGTCCGTATGAAGGAATTTTCAAAGTCTCTAACAGGAAGAGCATATACCTGGTACAACAACATCGCACCAGGAAGTATCACCAGTTGGGGAAAGATGATTAATGCTTTCTACAGAAAATATTTCTTTGTTTCGGAGCAAATCACTCTCTCTGATCTAGCAAGGATGTTTCAAAGGAGCAATGAACATCTCAATGACAATTTTTTTAAAGGTTCAGAGTTCAAGCCTTGGATTGCCACGATCCAAATGTCACAGAGCAGCAACTTGTAGACTTATGCATCGACGGAATGATCCCGGTCTACAGAGCCTTGCTGGAAAATCTCCGGTTCCAAACTTTCTCAGAGCTTCATGAAGCAGCCAAAGGATCAGAGACTACTGCACCTGCTTCACTGGAAAGAGCGAACTCTGCAAGGTCGAGGAACCTCGAAGCAGCCGATGCCTAGTCAACAATCAGTACAATCTCTAGCCTTTAACAAAATTTGTTGCTGAAAGGAAGCAAAAGGAAAGACGAGGCACCACAGCACAAGCATGCTCCTCCAATCTCTTAAGCTCCTCCGAAAGCACAAAGAAAGGATAACCAATCCTGAAGTGCACAAACCTCGACCTAGCATCAACAAATGGGGAAATGATCAGACAGACTCAAACTCCCCCTCTTCATATTGAAGAAGTAATCGAGTTACTGGAAGTCTGGATTTAAGATGGTGCAATCAAATTGCCATTTATCAGGAGATAGCCAACTGAAGAAGAAATGAAGAATCCCAAGAGAGCTTTAACTGGGGACTGAAGGAGTACACAGGAACCTCTCCCAATCAATACCTTCACTCTCTGAACAACCTCTCAAAGAAGAAGTTCAATCCTTGGTCGAACATATATGTGAATTGCTCTATCTGTCGAAGGCACAAAGGAAAGACATGTTCACAATGCTGAATCACATAGTGTCAGGAAGATGACTGTACATTTCCGGAAATACTTCTTGAGCCTCCAGCCACAAACAACGAGATGTACAACTGGGACTGTTTATCACAGTCAATCTCAAAGGAACGAATTTGGAGAACGTTGATCGAGGCTGGCACAACTATCAACATTATTCCACTGAAAACCCTCGGAGCTGCAGGCATAACTATAAAAGAAGCTATTCATGCTCCCATATCAATCAGAGATCATGAAGGAATGCTCAGAGATACATATGCCTACATCACTCTCAAAGTGAAAATGGGTTCAACCTGGACAGAAACCAGGTTTCACACAATCGGAAGATCCAGGGTATGACATGATCCTCGACGAGCATGGATCCATGATGAAAATATGGCTCGGCAAAGCACCCTTAGTTGCACATCTCTCCACCGAAGAAATTTCGGATCCAGAAGATTTGACGGACATCCCATCATCAGAGCACTTGGAGAAATTTCGAACTTTGACGAGGTTGATGAAAGAACTTGCAACAAATGCATAAACATTCATCAAGAGGTTCCGCACTCAGGCAAGTCTCGTTCCTTCCGTGTCTATGTCATTTATTTCCTCACATATTATCCTAGCATGGGGACTCGACTTCTTCTCTTAATATAAAAGTTGGATTATCAGTTCTGCTAGCAACTTTACAAGACGTTATGAGTGGGTAATCTCACTCCAGCAATATTTTACCAAATGGTTGAATCTGACACCGCTTCGAATCGAGCATCTCACCGAGACGTTCACTACTGAGAGATGACGGAAGCATGGAAAAGAACACTTTGGGAATTTCTCCACAGACTTGCAGGAATGACCATGAGTGCGACAAAATCATAAATCTCTAATGTCTGCACAAATGTTGAATCCCACTATCGCAGCGGAATGCCAAATCAACAGAAGATACACGGGGCCGAGACGATCAAGCCTATGACGTTCTACGCTTCAATGCTCAAGCATATAAAAAGCCTTCGAATTATACTCCCAATCAAAGAGTACAACTTCGATAATAGCGCCTCTAGCTTCAGCACAATATCTCGACGGTGACACAATGGTTCAACACCGACACGATCAAAGTGTGGCTGAAGTACAATCGATAAGTCTTCACTATCCCATGATGAGACTTCTGAAGCAGATGCAACAACATTCATCAATGGATGCTACAAACTCCTTTAACTCTGCTAAGCCCTGCACGACTGGGAAACTTCCTCTCTTCACCAATCATATCCAGAATGAAGACTGCTGCTGCTATCTACCACGCAACAACAATGAATCCCTGACGAAGCCACTTCACAGTAAAGTCATATTCATGAGAATTTGGGTTGAAATCCTAGTACACCTTTACCTTGGGAATGCTCAACCCACCAACTAGTTCGTGCATATAAAGGCTCACTGGATGGAGGAGCAAAGACTATCATCTTCGGTCTATGTAGCAACTCCAACCATAGTATCGGCATCAGCAAAGATACGTAGAGGAACTCCATTCATGGTCTCAGCATCAACAAGAATTTCTGGAGAAATTTGAATCATGATCTTAGCATCAATAACAGTCTCAGACACAACATCCGGATTCATCAACTATCCATTCTCTGAAGTGTTACTCAATGGATCGTACTTCTCCAAGCCCTAATGATTCATATCAAGATATGTATACATGAAAACATGACAATCAAAGTCTTCTACAAAATGTTCTCATCGCCTCTACAAATGAGATACGACATGCTCCAGGCCATGGGTTTACAAAAACGTACCAATGGGTGAGGAATGAGACAATACTTTCTCAACGAAAGATGTTCGTCTATGTTTCTTCTACAACATACCAAAAGGGCGCATCAATTGGACATACGAGCTGAAAGATATGGCCTTTACCGTCAGGTCTACGAAATCTGAAAAATTTGTATGGGATTACAAATTACAAATGTGCACGCTTTGTTGGGTGACCTCTGCAACTCCAAATTGAGTGATTCTTTTATCATTTGATAACTCAGTCTCTTAGCTTCAAAAGTTGGGGTCAAGCATCGAATTCCGACATCTATGAGGTTCCTACAACTTCCAGAGCATACAACATGCAAGCATCAATTCTTAGACGAGATTCATAACTTCCACAGTCGATCGGTGTCTACCACGTCTTCCCACTAAGTCCTTCATCAAGTTTATACAGTCCAAAACCCGTGGCACCAGGCTCTCATGTGCTGATCATTCATCATAAAAGGAATGCTACCACCGGGACATGAAACCATGGTCATTACATCACCCCCTCTCGAGAGCAACCTCAGTTATGGTCCCGTGACCAGGGTTTTAGAAGTGATGTTTCTGCGACTAACAGAAACAAGACGACACTGCAAGCACCACACTCATGTATCAATCAAGGGGTCCTGATCTCAAATGAATCAATGAAATTAAAATCCTTCACCAACCGTTCAAGACACAAGCCAATGGTCTAAAGACACAACATGAGTGTTTTACAGCAAGCTCGTCTGAGATAATTTTGCACTGTCATGTACAAACCGACGAGCTGGGAGCAATTGGTGAAGAATCTAGGGATAGGTCATATACCATTCTCTTCGTATGGATGTCCTCTACAACATATCAAAAATGGGTCATATCAACATATCAATTGAAGAAACGAGCAAGGAGATGTGGCCAAAACATTGGACAACATACAATCTGAAAAAATTCTGAAAGTCTCCTAGAAGTTTACTGTTTCGCCTTTTTCAGGCCCTAAACATGCTCAAAACTTAAAAATCTTGGAAATTTTCTGGGCACGAAGATACATATGCAGACCGCGAAAATCCGATTTCGAACGAAGATTCTACAGCGTTTCTATTAAAAGGCTGAAGTCTGAAATTTTCTGGTGACGTATTTCGACGAAATTACTCGTATACTCACATGGATTCTCATTCATTCACAAATCAGCAATTTCATACTTCTATGAAGAGATTACAGGAGATATACTTACTAAGGGAGTCTCTAAATCATTTGAAGGCTCGACAATGCCGGAATCTCCATTGATAACGCCGCTATCTCCATTTGGTTCGGGATTTCGGGAATTCTCCATATTCCCATGCCCCAAAGAAGAGTGTGCTTCATCAACATGCTCCTCATCTACAATGATTTCTTCCTGGACTCATCAACAATAATTATTATTATTTTATTCAAGAAGATGCCACGATCGCCTGCACGAAAGAGATGCTTACATCGACTTCTTCATCATTCTTTGGATTGTTTGTCCTGAACAAGTCAAGGCCGTCAATCGATGGAGAAAAAGTCTAAAAGAAGTAACAAACCTTAGTATCGTGATCCTAATTGCACGGGCAGGGAAAAGTCATGACACAAGGAGCGCTAACAACTCACCAAAGAAACGGCTGGGGACTGCACATCATTTGCTAACATCCTGTAGTCCTTACTTCTGGGTTCTCCGCTCCCATAGACTTTCTTCTATTTCCGTGGAGTCTACATTTATCCAGGATTTCACTATACGATCATCCTGTGGTAAAGCTAATGAAATAATCAGAAGTACAACTCAATATGAAGAATCTCTCACCATCACTCAGAGGTCACATGAGTACCATTTCTTAAAGTTTCATCCGTAGAGATGTCATCTCTGGAAACACCATCTTTGGAAGTATCATCCTTGGAGTCAGTCATTCTTGCAAAGTGGTTATTTCAGCGCATCGTTCATACAAAGCGCAGTATTCGACAAAACAATGAATCATGGAATAAAGGTGCTCACAACAGCGTCTACAAAAATGGTAACAATCCAACTCTTACATATTTACAATTTCACTAGTTGTAGTGATTATAACGTCAGAATTTCAAAACTTGCTCGTTCCTTCAAACCTGCAAAGACGAGGCAAAATTCATTATTCAAAATCATGACTTGATTTTCATAAAACCGTGAACAACCCACGTGAATTTTAGCATCCACTGGTTTTTCAAAAATTGGATAGACGTCCATTCTACAATTGTGAAAATTTACATACAGACATTATTTTCACCATGAATTATTGTCTACTTTCAACAGTTGTTTAAAATCAAAACATTGGTTTTACAAAAATATATATATTTAACGTGAAACTCACGTAAGTTTGAAAAATAACATATATATATATATTTTCGTTCCCTCGCGCGAGCATCTGTCTTTGAAGCAAGAGTATATTTTCAAAGATTTCTGAAAGCTCGAAGATAATTTTTTTTATGAAAGCTCATAAACAAAATTTTATTACTAACAACATCCACCTTTGAAACGAGAGTTTATTCCACTTTGTGAAATCTCACATATTTAAAAAATAAAATTTTGTTTTTCGTGAAATCTCATAGACAAAATTTTTATCATTAGACTCAGGACAATTTTGTTTGTTTCTTAAACTAACGAACGAACGAAAGAAAGTCCGCGCTAAAACGGATTCCTTTCTTGGGCCCGACCCGTGAATCCTAAAATGACCAAGGTCCCGTCATCAAAATCAGCGGTTCAACACCAATTCATGCTCTTAGGCGATGCTCTATCATGCCACTGGAATTTTCGTTCAAGCCGTGGTTTTCTCGTACTATCGAAAATATACGGTAACATCTTATCTTATGACTAAGTACAATTACTTATTTCGTTCATAACTGGAAAATCACCATTCAGTGCTGACTGAGGAACATGACTGTCCCTCACTCAGCAGGGAACTTAATGTAGATGGTGGATTTTCGACAAGGGCTAAAATCGTAAACCCATAACTGTATATGCTCCTGATCCAGCAATCAGACGAGTATTGAGGCTTACGTCTCTTATCGAAAGCGTGAAAGCTCATGCCACGAGAATCTCTGATTGAGAATACTGTCTCTCAAAGTATATGTAGATATGTAGTCTCTCAGCTGAGGCAACAACATATCTCATGAATACTGAGCAATTTCAGTTATCACTTTTATATAGAATTGCAAGATTAGACGGCTCCTAGACAACTTGCATGCTAGTATAGAGCAATAACGTCTTCAGGATGTAACAATGTTTTCCCTGACTATATAAAAGAAATATGACGCTTCAACAAGCTCATATTACTCAATTCCTGAATAATTAATGCTCCTAGACGATCGTACTAGTATAGAGCCATCAATTAATTATTCTTAAATCATTAGATTCATTAACTGAATCCCTGGAAAATATTCAATGTTTTCATAATATTTTGTTACTTCAATTTATGGTTCTTCCCAGCAGAACTCCATGGGTTAGTAATAAATATTCAACCCACGGGCATCTGAGCTACTATCGAGTAAGCCCCAACCAAAATGGTGCAAGTGTACTCAACAATAATGCACTAACGAGCACCTGAATGCACGAATGAGTATTTCAAAATACGACGGGACGATGAACCTATTCAAAATAGGAAAGAAAATAATAAATAATAAAATATTAACCCGGGGACTGGGCCCACCGGCCGGCCGTGCCGTGACCATTCCCACGTCCAATTTTACATTTTATCATATTTTATTAATTTCCTTGATCCCATGAAAATTCTCTCGTATGAACAAAATTCCTTCGTTTTAAGGAAACTCCTCAATTTCATGGTATTTCCTTCACATCAAGGAAGTAATAAATAATTAGGAAAGGTATATGGGACCAAACCTACTAACCGTCCGGTCATGCCCTAGTTATGGTCGGTCCCACACCTTACATTCCTTATTATTTTATTATTCTTTTCCTTCATCTCATGAAGTTTCCTCAGTTTCAGCAAAATCCCTGATTTCTTCATATTTTCTCAAATGATTGCTCAAACGCACATCAGAAAATATCAAAATTCTCAGGACTGAGACGCGAACACTTTGATGAGATGAGCATATTACCTTGACCAACCAAGGTTGGCTCTTTGGCTTGCAAGAGGCCGGTCCCATATATTTTCATCATTTGACCTAATTTGTTCATATTAGGTTCAAACTCTTCCAAACAACTTGGAATTCCATGAAATGATCGTCAGTCGATACCATGACCACTCAGGGCCGGTTTCATGACCCCTTGTTCGGTCCCTCATCTCTTCATAATTAATTAGGTTTTATCACCTAAGGCTCAGACGAGCATTATTTTAATACTAAATGATTAAACCAGCATTTGATCGTCTTTTCATCAACAAATCAGCAAGTCTTCAAAAGACCTTGGTATTTGCTCACTTGAGCATCTGGGCGCTACATGGTTGACCCATAATCCCATGTAGCCGGTCCCTCCTTCACTCCGTGGTTAATTTTTAATAAACCATCAATTGATCGAATTAGGGTTTTGAGTCCAAGGTTCATAATTCCATATTCAAACGCTAATAATTTTACGACGATCTCATGGTCAACATTTTATTAATTATACTTGGTTCAGTTGCCAGTATTTAAATTGATATTTAATATTTTATTTGGTTATGCTACCAATAATTCATCAAACGAGCAACATTTGCTCAGATGAGCAATATTTGCTCAAACCAAGGAACATTGGTTCAACCATCAATATTCAACAGTTCATCGAATGAGCAATATTTGCTCACATTAACTATGTTTATGTATACGTTATACCTCTGTCTCAACAGACATGTTCAATTAATGAGTCTCAGAATATTTTCAAATCATGTTCGACTCAACAGTGCAAGGACTCACCGTCCCATGGAGTCATGAAGTCATCAACTGACTAACTAAATACACGTCTGCCTCGCAGACTCCACTATCACGAGACGTCAATCGTGTCACATGGGGGATATTAACTAGGGTTTTGGTCTGGCGGTATACGGCACGTGTGTTCATACACACGATGAGAATGTGAGCAAGTCGTGCAATTATTTTAAAGAGTTAACAAAGTAGTGGGTGGAAAATCGACCGAGTCTCCGAACGTTGAGCAACTGGTTTTAACACGATTTTCACTTCTCCACTGTTTGATCCCATCAACTGTCACACTTCATGGGATCATGGTGTTTACAATTCTAGCAATATAAATAAGTCTCTGAATCATGATTGAAAAACAAGACAATCTCACGTCAAACAGACAACACGAGATTAACAACTCAACGTCTGAGCAATTACTCTCAACAGAGCAAATTCAATCATTCAGAACTTATCTTATTTCAGAATACACAACACACCTACAATCTTCGATCACCATTGATCTCACACATTTCTCAGCTTCCCTCCTATAGATCGACCCATCCTCTCTTATGACCATTTTGACTCTCGAACGACCATTGTCTTGGTTTAGGCCGGAGTCCTACAAATTGATCTCTCGAATTCAAATCACCCCCTTCTTGTAGTGCATCTGTGTGAGGTTTGACAGTTCGCTCGGTTCAAGGAGTTTCCTCCGCACGGTCATCTCCTCAATTCCGTAAAAACTAGCAACTCGTTTTGCCCCATCTACAATCTTAACCATAACTAGTTCAAATGACTCAAATGAAACTAGTAAAAGAGTTGTTCAATTGCATAGAAAACACAATTGAAACCAAATCGGTTTGATTCACTTGAATCAATCATGAACATTATAGCCACGGTTTGCAAAGATTGCATTCCTTATGAGTTAAATATTTAAGTCCATGAACTGACCGACTTGACAAAGTAACCAGCTTAAGTATGCGTACTTAAGCAACCAGATTTGAGTTTGTTTAGTTTCCAAACTCAGCAGAATTTTTCGGTTCGAAAAATTCCGCCAATATGCGTACATGTACGCATAGTTAAGGTGACTAGTTTAAGAGTTTGTCAAAACAAAACTCAGCAGAAATTTTCGGTTCGAAAACTTCCGCCAGCATGCATACGTGTACGCATACTTAACCTGTCTCCTTCACCAATTTCGTATACACACATATGCATACTCTTGGCTCCCGGTTTATGGATTTATACACTAATGTGCGAACACACTATATATGCTTATATCCAAAGATGGTTACATTCTCAACTCTTTATTTCAATCATTGAAACATTCTTCTATAATGATAATAGCCGTTTTGACACACTATTAGCATCAAAGCAGTTTTCAAGATATTGAATTAATCATTATCAAAACATTGCAAGCCTACATCAAATGATTGTATCACACAAACCATGTAAGATGTTACTCGGAAATTTTCTCATGATATAAGATGAACTTGGTCGAAGCGAAAGCTTACCAACACATATTTCGAGAAATATGTAAGCGAGATATACTCAGCTCGAAATCTCAAATGTGTATAGAGAAAACTATATCTTAACACGACTTATGTCTCAATATAGGAGATAGTAGAAATAGACTTTCCAAGTGATAGATGAGTTCGAGTCTCTACATACCTTTTGTCGAAGAAGTTCCACAAGCTCCCCTTAGTAGTTATTCGTCTTCAAATGATGAACTCTATGAAATCTTAGATCAACTACAGTCCTAGTCCGAGACATCTATAAAAATGCTAGAAATCAAGACTTATAGTTTTGATCACTAACATTGACAAACATGCTTGATATAGCAACGCATGCGAGTTTGACCGAGAAGTGCTCTAACACTATGTTTTTGTATAACGATAATTGAGAATATTTGTTTTGAAATTTGTTATCGTTACGGATCTTCAACAACAATGATGTTGAGTTGAACACATTCAGAATCATTGCAACTTGAAGTAACGATGAATTCAAGGAGTTGAAGAAACCAAGGAAACAAAGCATGATCGATTCAAGGAGTTTTTGAAGCTTTATTTTTTAAATCTATATGTACTGATAGTTTTGTCACTAAAATTGACAAAGGCGGAGATTGTTAGCGCATTGCTTGGTCGAGCTCACAAGTGTTGCTACATCAAGCTTGTT
This sequence comes from Papaver armeniacum, assembly GCA_023531295.1. NCBI lineage: Eukaryota > Viridiplantae > Streptophyta > Magnoliopsida > Ranunculales > Papaveraceae > Papaver > Papaver armeniacum. The sequence continues at coordinate 667,507 of JAJJWW010005572.1, read as the reverse complement.
GTCAAATTTAGTTGATCAAAACCATGTCTTGATTTCTAGTATACAATTAGTCAAGTCTTGGATTATGATAGAAGTGTGGAGTTGAGAATCGGACATCACTGCGTTCTACCGTTTGAAGGCGAAGATCAACCGAAGATTTTGGAGAACTTCTTCAACAAAAGGTAAGTGAAGAATAAACCACCTATTTCTAAATTTATATTCATCCTTATATCTATGAGACGATGTCACATGAGTAATTAGACTATCATAAGCATATCAATAATATCGAGTCAAATTTATCTTGGTAATATCATTCTCTAAATATATATGACTGAGCTTAATGAACAGGTGTTCATACTTGATGCATTTCGGTTAAGAACAATATATTATCCATAATCTAAATCGTGACTCAAGATTATCATTCGAAAATAGCCTGGAGCAGTGATATGTGTCATTGATGTTATTTGGGAATGTTTTGAATTGATTTGGAGAGAAATATAGAACTATTGTAAATCTGGATACATGACAGTATGCATACCAGTTTCACTTACTCGGAAAAGTGTTATAGTTTCGGAGTCGCAGTACATGTACCGCGTAGCTATAGTTCGGCAACAATTTTTTTGTACGCATACCCGGTATCCATACCATAAAAAGTCTGTTGCTCGTGAACCAGGAATGGTACGCATACCTAGTATGCATATCGTAAAGGACCCGTTGGTTTGAAACCGGAGTGGTATCCATACCCGGTACGCAAACCGGAAAAGTTTTGTGAGTTCCCGAACTCGTTTTTGTCTTAAGGGTACACATACCCGGTACATGTACCTGGTACACATACTTGCCCTATCGAATATACTCGCTACAGATTATTTCACAAAATGAGCAGAAGTAAAAGCGGTACAACACATTCCCGATAAAGATATTTTTACCTTCATATTCGAGAACATTATATGCAGATTTGGAATCCCCGCACAGTTGGTATCTGACAATGGGAAACAGTTTGAGGGACAAAATATAGAATTGTTGCTTAATGCATTTCAGATAAAATGTGGGAAATCAACTCCTTTATACCCGCAAGCTAATGGACAGGCAGAAGCAACAAATAAAACAATTGCAGATATATTGAAGAAGAAGCTAGAAGGACATAATAGAGCATGGTGTGAACAAGTGCATAATGCAGTATGGGCTTACAATACAACCAGGCGAGAAGCTACGGGAATGTCACCTTTTTGTTTAACGTATGGGGTTGAAGCTGTACTTCCGACAGAAGTTATTATTCCAACAACAAAGAAAGAAGCTTGGGAGAAAAATCTTAGTGCGGGTAATATTTTAATCCAGCTAGATGAATTAGAAGAAAAACGAGAAAGAACATTACAACATATGGAGAATTACCAGCGAAGATTAGCCAGAGAATATAATAAACGTGTTAAGACACGCGAATTTCAACCAGGAGATTTGGTATTGAGAGAAACACCAGTATATCAGCGAGAAAGTGGAGGAAAGTTGGTGAAAAAATGGGATGGACCTTATATCATTAAGGAGATAGTCGGAACAGGGGCATACAGATTGATAGACCCTGAGGGCAAAGATGTGGGCCACGGATTAAATAGGCCGTGGAATAGATTATATTTGAAGAAATATTACCCATAGACGATTGTGGGAAAAGACTAGACTGCAAAGTAATGTATAGTTGAAGCGAAATAAACTTATATGAAAATTTTGCGAAAGAATAATTGCGAAATTACATCAGACGAAGAAAGAACCTGCGAAGATCTCGCAAATAAAATAACAAGAGATAATCATAAATCAATGACATATCAGAATGGGGAGAACCTGCTATGGCGTACACCCTAGTTCGCGAATCAAAATTTCGTAAGAGGCAAATGTAAGACCTAAAGTACGTCATAAAAGGGGGTACCTGCTAAACATGGCTCAGGGAAAAGGTTACACCGCCTCTGGAACCTGGGCCATGGAGATTTTGGGTCAATAAAGCCCATCCAGGAGAGATACCTTGGATTTCCAACTATATATATAAGGTTATACCCTAGTTGGACGACCGAGGGTCTCTTCTAAGGAGTCAACATATGATCAAGGCGCCGAGGTACATGGTTGAGCCAAGAGTGCCTGGGGCATTTGAAGTGTCTCGGCCATTCTTGGCAAGTCTTGGCATATGTTGCAATCGGCCCGAAGAAAACTCCACTTAGGGTGCAGTCTCGTAACCATAAGCCCTATAGGTAAAAGGGATAAGAGGCTGCGAAAACAACTGGTTGTTGTTAAGACCGGATGTGAGGAGCTAGTCTTGTATGGCCGATGTACGCCTCCTTGAAGGGGCAACCAGGGAGATGATAAGGGCGGCACCCTCCATTAGGGAGCTGATAAGTGTCTTAGGACGCAAATGTCATGAGGCTTTATTTTCGCAAGAAAATTTAGGCTTGTCATATTTGTGCAACAATCCTGAAGAGGCAATAATACAAAAGACAAAGATAATACGAGATCAATGGGTCAGTACATGAAAGTGTAAGGACGTCCTGCGATTTCGTCGCAAGACGACAATGTCATGGGACTTTATTTTCGCAAGAAATTTAGGCCTGTCATATTGTCGCAATAAAATTATCCTGCAGAGGCAACAATACTAAGAAATGATAAGGCAAAATCAATGGGTCTTTACATGAAAGTGTAAAGACGTCCTGCGATTTTGTCGCAATGACAAGAGATGGCACAGTATGACCTTTAACTAGGAAGGCAAAATAAGACCATATGACAAAAGATTTATAAAAATTAACTATTATTTATGCAGGTCATTCATCACAAAGAACAAGTAGGAGGCAATATGCGAATAGTTCAACAACAAACATAATATTTCTTACAAAAAAAGTGCACTCCATAAGGAAATAAAAAACATCATATGCAAGAAGTTATGAAGGTCAAGAGACTAAAGGAAATGAAATTACAAAAGAAGTTCAATTCTCAACATTAATTCTTTCATCTTCAACAATTTTATCAGCTTCACTAGCTTCCACACTTTCGCCAGTTGTTACATTCTCGCCAGAACCCCCTTCACCTGGATTATTATTGACAGCTTCATTGTTCGATGGGACCACCTTTTCATTAGAGAGATCTTCGCCGCTTTCATATTCATAGTCACTATCAGGAGAATTAGGGATTTCATCATCCTTTACTTCCAGAGGTTCGACAGATACAGGGTCAAGAGATTTAGACAATAAGACATCATTCAAAAGAACTTCAGCTTTGAGATGAAACTGGCAAAGGAGTGCCCTCTGATGATTTCTACTCTGGATGTCTTTGGAGTAACTGAGATAATCAAATTTTCTTTCGGCCCGATCGCGAGAACGAGCGAGAGTAGCGGCAAGAAGCGCATTGCGAATCTTGGCATAACTAGCCTCCAAAGTAGAAAGGGAGGAACGAAGATCTTTCTCAGATTCTGCAAAAACGAAGAACAACAGAGTTATACAAACAAAGAATTCGCAAAAAAGGATATCATAAGAAAATTAGACAAACAAAAAACGGATGAGGCAGTCAAATTTTATGACTACCTTCCTTTTGCGAGATAAGATGTTGGGTCAAAGCCAAGCAACTATTCTCCAAACGATCCATGGCACTGTCAAAATTATCTCCAACCAGACCTTTTAATCGCGAATGCAAACTCTTTTCGTTAGAAACAAGTAAGGTATTCTCCTTCGCAAGGGAGGAGTAGGATTCTTTTAACTTGGAATATTGATCTTTGAGTTGGCTTGTTTTCACACTTAAAGTTATTCTACCCTGAATAAGCTTATCCCTCTCAGCAGTGACTTCTTTAAGTTTATTCCTCAGCAAACAGAGAGATTGTTCTTGTTCATTACAGGTTTTCGGACAGACATCAAGCTGTTGCGAAGAAATCGCCACCTTATTTAACAAAACTCGTTTCTCTTGAGATAGAGTTCCATTTTCATCTGATAAGGTTTCCAGCTCTAAATTAGATTTATTCAAAGAGTAAGAAAGATAAGAAAATTCATTACTTAACGAATCTTGTTTCTGACATAAGTAAGCGTTCTCTTTGGTAAGGTTATCTATTTGATCAACAGAGCATGTATGAAGATTATCTAATTTATATTGCTCCATCCAAACATCTCTATCCATTCGAGTTTCTTCAGCGACAGATTCCAACTGATATATCTCCATTTTTCGTTTCTGGTTTAAAGCTTGAAAGGCGAACAAGGTCTTCAAAAAAAAAAAAAAAAAAAAAAAATGAAAAGGGGAAGTAATACCTTTTAATTCTTCATTCTTCTTGCGAAGATTATCACGATCCAGTGAAATGTTTTGAAGTTTCTTATTTTCATGATGAAGAGTTTCACACTTCACAGTCATGTCTTGAAGATTATTCTTCAAAATTTTAACTTCTTGTTCTAAAGACATTTGCGACATCCTGTCAGAACTAAAGTATTTACTCAAAGACTCGCAAACACTAGACTTGATGGGATCAATGGAGGTATTCTTGGCGTCATATCTGATAAAACTTTGAAAGCTACATCCACTCCTTCCAGGTTCTCTTTAGTAAGAGGGATAGATTCAAAAGAAGAGGTAATGATGACAGAAGAGGGGAGAATTGAATCATCTTTGGTCACAGAAATGTCATGAGAAGAGGAAACCCGTTGAAGGTCAATGATTGGGGGTGAGGCAGAGGCATTGATATTAGAATAAGAGAAGGGTTCGTCTTGAGGGACTTCATTTATGGGAAACTCAGGTATAAGAGGAAAATCGGCAGCGACATTTTCAGAGATAACCAAAGTAGAATTATCTTGCGAAGACATCGCAGGAGGTGTTGGTTTACCCTGCGAAGATATCACAGGAGATGTTGGTTTATCCTGCGAAGATATCGCAGGAGGAGTTGTGAGCTTGAATACAGGAAAGGAAACAGAAGATTCAACATTTTTGGAACGGCGAGGTTTCTTGGGGGATCTATCAATATTTCTGTCATCCTGCGAATCACAAGTCAAATAAGAAACAGAGGCAACAATATTGTTATTAGAAGAATAAGTGTTTCTTAATACCTTGCTATTCGCAGGCTTCCTTTTAGTAACAACGACTTTCGGTTGCGAGTCCACGGGAACATTAGGGTTTAGAACTGTGAACTTGGTGTTAGATTTGTTCTTGCTGAAACAAAAACAACATGGGAATCATTAGAGAAGGAATAATATCAGGATGAAAAAATTTCAGTAGAAAAGATTAATCACAAAATGATCAATTTCAGCAAATTCAACAAACCTTGATGGTTCCATAGAAACAGTAGCAGAGAAACAGTAGCAGAGAAACAATAACAAAAAAGATGATAAGAAGAACATCAATAAAAATTTGCAGACGATGAAGAAGACGAAGTAAAAGAAAAGAAACACTTTCATGAGGAATTTCTCCTTAAATAGACAAGAAAAGGATGACCGGTTAACATTAAATGCGCCGGTAAAAAGGGAAATTTTGGACACGTGTAAGCGGTTACGCTTAATTTACGGAATCCTAACGGTAGATTGATGAAAAGAAATCAACAGCTGCAGCAGTTAGAAAATATTAATTCTCATGACATTCTCTCCTTCGCAGAGAAGACATGAGAAGAGGCAAGATGTATGACTAGGATATCGCAATACCAACACCTCTGCGAAATCCATAAACGACACATAGCGAAGGCGTCGCAGACGAGTAATATAAATGACGCGATAGATGACGACAGCCAGAACACGAGAAAGATATGAAGACCTGGCGAGATCTAGGAGTGCTGCGAGATTATATATTTGTACACTTGCGATATTTCGCAAGTCATTCCCGAAAATAAAGGACAGCTTAGCTGTCATCCATTATGTAATACCCTATATAAAGAGCCGAACATGCCTAATGAGAAGGGAGCTCTTTTTCGAGTGTTGGGCAAGTCATTAAGAGAGAGAAAGTTTAGAGTGATTGTAATTCTTTAGCTCATTTCCATTTCATATTGTAAACATTCAAGAATTTAATCAATAAGAATTATAATTGTTCATCTTAAAATAGCTTGATTGTGTATATTCTTGTGAGGGGTGTAGTGTAGGATTTCCTGCAACTACAGTTTACAAGAAGAAAAACTCATGTTTTGTAGTAATAATAAGAAAGAAATAAAAGAGAAAGAGGAGAACATTTCTATTAGCCAGAGAGGGAACTATATTACATAGGTATAACATTCTATTTATACAAGGGAAGGGAAAACCCTCGTATTCTAATGGACCGCACATCCATGGGCCATAGGCCCTATAACAACCCCCCTTGTGCGGTTCAATAACAAAACTTTATACATAGTGCTTCTCATATAGTGCTTTGAATATAATTCTTCAAATGTCGTTCTCTCCTTGGTGACTTGTGCCGAAATCAATTGCCTTACTAAAACTTTGACAAGGAAAAACCCAGTGGGATAAAACCTTGGTACAAATCTTCACATGTAGTACTTCACATGTTGTCTCGTACTTTACATGTAGTTCATCACATGTAATACGATCTTCAAAGATCGATGAGTCTAAGTTAATTGCCTCGTTAAAACTTTATCAGGAAAACCCAAAGGGACAAAACCCGGACTAAAGAAAAAAGAGTATAATATTAAGCAAACTTAGAACATAGTTGGACTCGAATATGTTGCCTCATTAAAACCTTGACAAGGAAAAACCAGTGGGATAAAACCTTGACGAAGGGAAAAGAGTACAACGTGACAGATGCAAGTAAAGGTGATCTGTTGCAGATGACCACTTTGCTCCGTTGAAGTTGACTAGTTTCTTCACAACTGTTAAGGCAGAAAGTCCTCGTGGGAAAAACAATAGCCTTAGATGGGAAATTACATTCCCGGTGTTTGTTGTTGTCTCATTAAAAACCTTGCCGAGTAGCAAAACCCTGTGGTAAAAAGCAACCTCGGTGAAGGAAAATAGTTCAACACACCACTAGATGCTCCCCCTGATGTCAGACAATTTTCATTAGTCTAATGTAGTCAAAAGGAGTTTATCACATTTTACTTTGGTGACTTGAATGTTTATGAGACCATGTTGTTGATTCTGGAAGTTACATTGCTTAACATAATATCATGTTTCATTTCTTTGATTCAGATATTTTCAGTAATATCAACGCGATCTTTATGTCTTCAACGTTCAACATACTTGATGTTTTCAGTGTTGTCTCGCTAAAAACCTTGTCGAGTAACAAAACCCTTTGAGAAAAACTATTCTCGATCGAAGGGAAAAAGAATAAAACACATCTTCAATTTTGAAGTAAAATATGTCGACATCATATCCTTGGATCCTCCCCCTGATGTCGGCATCTCCCCCCCTGACTACTTTCAGAGTTATTCCAGACAGTTCCTTTAGTCATGTATTTTTCGAAACTGAATATCGGTAATGACTTATAAAATAATCTACCATATCTCCCCCTGATTACTTTCGTTGGAGAAGAGATTATTTTTCCTTCATAATCAACAACCTTTGGATTGCAGTTCCTTTAGCATTCCTTTTTATGTCTTTGCAGGGATAAAATAAATTAATTTCAATGGTTACTTTTAAGTACATGATTACATTCATTATACCATTCCAATGACGTTGCGTTGGTGCTGAGCTATATCTAGCTAACAAGTTCCCTGAGGATGTAAAATTTAATCGAGTACATTATTATATTAAGTACAACAATGCGTCTATTGTACATAGATATGGGAATTTCATCTCCCAACACATCTTCGTCATCTGTCTTTAGACGAAATGGTCACTTACTTACATTTGAACTTCGACTAATCATGGGAGTGCTATCAGGATACATGTCTTTGTTAAATTGCCTGATAACTTTAGACATATGCAAACTGGTGGAATAATATACTACAAGCTCAGTATTCGGTCGAGCTTTCCCCAGAATTTTCATCTCAAATTCGGATTTCAAATAGCTTTTAAGGTCTCTTATTACATCAAGAGTACCCATCATGTCTGTACCATCGACATAGATAGCCACAATTCCAAATCAAGAACTTTCTTGTGAATACGCAAGGAAAAATACCTTACTTTTCTATCCCCTCTAAATCAAATAGTCACTTAGACGGGTATACCACATCCGCCTGATTGCTTCAATCTATAAGTGAGCGTTCTATCTAACTCTAAACGCACTCTGTGGTTTAGAGTCACTTGATTTGGAAACAAAAGGTTATCTCTTGATTGTTTCAGAGATACATAACAACAACATACATATGCTGCATTTCAAGACCTTTTGAAATTACCAAGCTAATTAACTAAGTAGCGGAACGCTATAACGTTCATTACAAGAGAACAATTCCAGGGCTTTCTGAGAAACCTCACGCCACAAGGCGAGTCTTTATACTTTAAGACTGCTTTTTTCTTATTATGCTTTGTGACAAATTATTCATGTATGTCCAATAGGCTTTACACTTGGTTGGTTAGCACTACCACACCAAATACCTGTATATTTGTCAAAGAACCAAGTTCTACCTGGATTGTATAAGCCGAATATGATCTTCGTTGACATTAAGCAATAAGAAGCATGGTTCGATCTCGTCGTGCTATATTTTATTGAGCAACTATATATAAAAAAATAATCATTAATATGTTCGCACGATCTTTCCATTGACTCGTGTGTGTTCTCATAATCCTTTAGGATTTCATTGTTCTCTGGAATCATTAAACTTCGGAGCGTCCTCCAGTATTGATTCATGGACATAGTCAGAGATAATCAAATGAGATGATTTCATTAATGATACAAATTAGGTTGTGCCTTACTCATCCACTTCCTTTCTAGGCGAGTATTGATCGAACCTGGTGGTCTCTCCATCTTCCTTTGTGGAGCCACGGCCTTAACTACACTTCCACCAAGTGTAGTAGTTACAACACCCTAGTTTATGGTGTACCCCATAATGAGGATTTCTAACCTTGCAGGAACATATGCAGCTGGTAAGTGTAATCTTGTCACGTTGTCGATAGCAGTGCAGTTTCTGAAATCAATGATTCTTTGTCACTTCACATTTACATTTGTGGAGTACAAAAATCAATATGAGACACAGTGGGAACACACCACGACAATTCCTGTCGTTCCCTTAGAAAATACTTTTTCGTAAAATGACAACCCGCAAATCTAGCGGTAAGAGATCTCCTGCCAAAAGGTTAAAAATGCGGATAATTATTGGGAACTCATTTCCAACATAACTACTTAACAGTTTTGAATACCCATCATAGTAGGATGTGGAGTCGTAATGACACATATATAGTGTAACCAAAAATGCGTAAGAACACGAATGTCAGGCTTAAATCTAGTTACCAACTGGTACGCAGAAAAGGTTGACTAACATTGGGTTCTAAAACGAATTAAGTAAAGCTGCGTGTAATATTGCATATTCCCCAAGCAGTTAAAGGTAGGTTTGTACGCATAACCATGCCTTAGGCACCATCTGTAACCTTTGATGACAGCCTTTGCGAGACCATGGGGTATATGATGCTCTACATTGATCCTATTAACATGGAATAACCATCAAGTCCTTTTAATGTATACTCTTTGGCATTTACAAGGGGTGGTGAGTCCTTACATGTATAATATGTGCTAGTAGTTTTCCAAACGCAACATTACTTGGGAACTATAACTAGTCCAAAATGTCAAAAATCCACGAGAGCCATAAGTCACTTTAATGGTCCGCATTCTGCATGGATATTTTTCTAAATATCACCTTATTTTCTTTGTAATATGGATTGTTTACCATTTGCATCTTAGGATGGTCTCGATCCTGTTTTACTGAAGACTTTGTAAAATGAGATATGCTTTGTTACTTAAAAGCATAATGGGGAGAGGCAGTGCAAATCTAGTAACTTTAGAAATCACCAATTGTGATAGATGCCGTAACTTCGCATTCTATTAGTTCATTGTCTTGTACACTCAAATAAAGTGATGCCCGTAATAGTACTTTCAAAATGGAACATCGTGTCACAACCAATGTGCCTTATGGTTATGTCAAAGTCTTTATGAATCAATCCCAATCAGTTCATTGTTGGGGTTAATATGGATTCAGTAATTCAAGTTCCAGTGATTTACAATTCACTAGATTGACACATTAATTTTCTAAGAATATGCTTCCTTCCACATTCATTAGAAATAATTTATAGATGCAATCAACTCCATTCTCACTGTAAGTTTACAAAAAAAAAAAAAAAAAAAAAGGTAATAGTTCACGCATGAACACCCTTTGCACTTAACAAAATGTGATTATCCCTTTGTACATACAGAGCTTAGATATTGAGTCTTGAGAGATTTAATAAGTGGTGTGGCCTTATTACGTAACAAAAGTCGGATTCAACTCAACTCAATTACTTTGGAATGAATATATGTTACGCTTAATCCAGATATATCTCAAGTGCTTTAGAGAATTTATGTCTCGTGGGAATGATGTACTTTTCATTCCATAAGTGCCTACATTTGATATAGTTCAATTAAATAGTCAATTGGCCAAGAAAAGTTCTAGTCATTAAAGTTGATGTGAAAAATTGGTTGCTACTATGATACAGACATTACATTGTATATGCCATCAGCTATGACCAGGTGCATTTCCAACTCTTTTATTTATGATGGTAGCTAGAATTACATTTTTAGCTGATCCCATGTTCGGTTGATACTTGTGTGCTGGTGTTATTACTATGAAGACAAAAATACATCTTTTCCTCATGATACATATGTCCCTCTGCACATATTTCATTATGCCAGCAAGTGGATTACATCCCACAGAACATTCAAATTTGGGGGAAAATATCAAGATATCCAATAATGGTGCTCAAGTACTTCTAAGCTCCAAATGAATACATTAGAATCGAGTTGGTACAACCAATTGAACAAAAGACACCATTCAGCTATAGCCAATATCATATTCAAGAGAATAAAACTAAGACAAAAATTCTTTATGATCAAAGATCAACAATCATAATCTGAGTTGATCGTTTATATAATATGGATTTATGATCTTAAGACAAAGAAAAACCAGAACTAGGCATGTTCTAAAAATGTATTCAACGTTAAAACCCGCAATAGTTACATACCTCAAGCCAAACTTTGGTTCCATCCACACATACACAGAACCAGAACCCACTCGCACATGCACGCCCCACTACCAGAACAGAATAGGATTCGAATAAACCGGAACGATCGGGTTGGAGTGGACTGGATAGGCTGGACCGGTTGGAGCGGACCGGATCAGCTGGACCGGGTTGCAGCAGACCGGCTGGATAGAGTAGGTTGGACCAGCCCCGGTTGGGTTGGACCAGACTGGGTTAGTCTTTCCTTCTTCTCCTTCCCCAGAGAATTACAAATGACGGACATCATACCAATATCATCAACCGACGCACAAAAATAAAAAATTGTGATCAGAGAAGAGATTCGAATCAAGTATCACGCCAAAACAAACATACAAATGAGTATATTATTTTAATTTTAACATAGGAATAAATTAAATTAAAACATAATCACTCCATTAGCTATGATATAGAACAAAATTCCAATCAATGATCATAACCCCATTAATAGTTGACCACTATAGTAGTACAGACTTACAAGAATTTGCAGAAAATGATTACGGGAAAGAAAAAAAACAGTACAATTTGAAAGAAGATACTTGATCACATACATATAAATATTTTTTGTACTATTTATCAAAAGTACACGGGATAATTATCATAGCATAGTTAAAAAAAAAAGACAAAAAAAACTAGCAAGATAACGTACGATTTCTGTAAAATAAAATCAAAAAAATAAATAATATAGCTGTTTGGCGACGTTGAAAAAAATATTAAATGAATACGGTACTGAAAAGACGAGGGTACCCAAATATACCTCAATCTAAAACTTTTCCACCTATAAGTCCTTTCTCCGAAAGTGATTGTCTATGGACTGAGTCGAGATAATACAACTAATCGGTTCACACTTCGTGCGATCGTCTATGGATACGAGATCGAAACAATACAACAACGAAAAATGTTTACTTGATAAAGGTTCAGACTTAACCAAACACAATAGGATTACTATCAAGTAAATAAGAATTAACGTTTGTGTAATTTACTTTAAATTATAATAAAAACAATTATAATTGCGAAAAATAAAAGTAAATGACACAGCAATATTTTGTTAACGAGGAAACCGCAAATGCAGAAAAACCCCGGACCTTGTCCGAATTGAATACTCTCGAGATTAAGCCGTTATACAAAATCAAACCAACTTCGTATAGTTGAGACCAAGCAACTAAACCTATAGTTCACCTAGTTATGTCTGTATTCCCACGCCTCCAACTTGTAATAAGTCACGTAATTGGAACAATTCCTTTGGTTCGTATTCCAAACAGTAAAGGAACAACAAATCTGTTTGGTAACAACTCTTTTCAACCAAGTGATGTGAGTTCGACAAAAGGCTCTTTCGTTTATCCCAATAAACTCCTTTGTCAGGTCCTTAGATCCATCTAATAACAACTACCAAAGTAATTGTCTAGATTTTGCAATCAATACTTTGAATCACAAAGAATTGTATTGATGCCGATCTACTCAACTAATCAATCCAATCTACCACAAGGATAAACCGATTATAGTTGTATCCTCTTTAACCTAAACAAGTATTGTGCACACCAAAGATTATGAACCCAAATCAGAAATCTTCTTCGTCTTCAAATCTTCTTAGATCTTCAATAAACACCTGCACACAATCAACTTGAATCTCTTGTAATCAATCACTGATGGTATTTTTCAATGATGTTGTAGTAAGATGATTCGTTCAAGACTTGTGAAAGCAGATTTTTTAGACTTAATTTTCAAAGCAAAATTATAAAAAACTCAAAATACAAAATGTTGTGAAAATTATGGAGAGGCTGGGGTTAGGATTCCGCTATTTACCAATTCCAAAGTGATACTAATTACAATCATGCAATTTCACACGTTCAATTTGATTCTCAACTATTGCAAAAGTAGATTTTTAGAAACAACAAATGTTAATCCAAAGAATGTGATATCAAAACCCTAGGCTAAGCATATTCCATCAATAGAAAATACAATTGTTTAACAATCATAAAATCTATTTTCAATCTAGGCAAATAATCATAATTAAAAATTGCACAAATTAAATAATTAAGAATTACCACTTTTTCATTTGAAAGATAGCTTCCTCCATCGCCCCAAGGATTGGGTTTAGCCCATCATTGTGTAAACTTTCTCAAAGTATTGATTCATGCTCAAAAATTGTTTACAAAGATGAAATGGAGAGAAAATGATTAAAACCTAGTGTTTGCAACGTTTATAAATGTTGCAAAACACTCATTACAAAGAACGATAACAAATATGCGTCACAAGCTCTGCAAATGAAGTACGACCCTAAAGGTTACATGCTGTTGACGCGCCGTTGAAGAACGACGGTCTTTGGTCATCTGTTCTTCGTGTTCTTGATGCAGCAGCAGCAGAAAACAATTCTGCAACTCGATCAATCCTCACTCTGTTGTGCTCCAAACTCTCCCAAACTCCCCCTCCCCGTTCTACTGCTCCTCTACACCTTATATAGCATCACAGGCAAGAGAATCCTCCCTCATAACTCCGAGTATTCTCAAAAATCTTCTCATGCAGTCGCGGGAAATAATTCCCAAAATTAACACCTTCACGCGTCTGCCAGCAATCTAAACCCTCCAAACACGCTTCCAACTCATCAAATATTGGGTCAACACGCTCATGCCACAATAAGTCTTCCCAGAATAATAAGAAATCCCGAGAAAAACTTCACCGTATATATAGTTCCCTGTTTTCTTCTCGTGGAATTTCCTGCCAAATCTACGCAATTATAACGCCAATACCACGCCTGTATAGTCCATAGGAAGATACCCAATGATTTTCAGCCTTTGAATCTCCTTCTAGCACGCCCAAAATTCCAACCCTAATTCTGCCATTTGAGAATCGTTTTTCCCGCCAAAACCAAAAATTTGAAATGATGAAGATGGGTGCGATGGATAAATGGGCTATATATAGCCTGGGTGCCCCTTAGCAAAAGTGAGGGTTCGTATAGCAATTGTCCTTCGGGGGTCCAAAAAGCACTTTTCGAGCAACTTTTTCCGCATAAGTGTAATTCTCCAATAACACCTAAACAAACATAAAAACACCAAAATTAGTACAAAAATCGAGACTAACAATAGAGACACCGAGGACAAATCAGACACAAAAATGTGTCTATCAAATACCCCCAAACTTATTACTTGCTAGTCCCGAGCAAATCTAATCTAGAAAATAAAATGACTACGCTTAGCACGTGCAACAAGCCATTAAACCGCTAGGTGGCCCTAGTGGCGGAGTGTTGTCTCCGGAGGGTTTACCAGAGGTGTACCCACAAAACCTTTACTCCAGACTCTAGCTATCTACGCATAACCTTGGACGGCACTAAAGAATCCCCTTGGTTGGCATACTCTCATTGATTACAGGAGGAAGAACCCTGATGCGAAATTCCAATTGCTGTACACGAGTTTGCACTCAGGCATACTAAGATTCATATAAAGTGACAGAACTCTACTCAGATAGTTTCTGGACATCATAAACCGGAGTCAACCAATCACATGGATAGATTAAGAAGATGGATGTAGAGAAAAACGTAGATGATGTTGACTAAGGCGAACCTATCCTAATGGACTGAGATACTGGTCTGGAATAATATCAACATACTGGCATATACAAGGGAACCAGTGGTCGATAATCCTAACTCTAGGTCAACTCAGCTGGCATATACAAGGGTACCAGTGGTCAACTTTATTGTATTTATTCCGGTTGGTCTGGTGGTATGGTCTCTTGTTTTTTTTTTTTTTTATTGATATCTCAATCACTCTATTTCACCCTAGCAATGGTAAAAAGAAAAAAAAAGAAGTGATCAGGATTCTTTCAATGTTTCCATCAGGGGATATGGCGAAACTACCATGTTTTTTTTTTTTTTTTTTTTTTTTTTTTTTAAATTCTAACACCTGACATTTGTGCTTTTATGAATAGACTCTTTAGATGTTTCCATCTAATCAGATTGGTTCCTCAACTCCTATAACCAAGATGCTTCCATCCACTTAGATTGGTTAGTGCCAACCTTAATAATCATAAATTTCTAGTCTCTGAAGTTTATTTGTTGCAACTAAAAAGTTTCTCCCATACCCCCAAACTTAAATCTAACATTGTCCTCAATGTTCTAAAGATGAAATTAAAAACATGAGCAAGGAGAAACCGTTACCACTAGAAGGAAATGAGGAAAAATATTACTGTGTTGCATGAGCAAGGGATACCTCCCAAGGAGTGCTAAGTTTAAAGTCTTCAGCCAGACATCAAATACCTCAAAAAGTATCTTCACCTTCCAAAGTCATACACCAATAGCCGAAATAGTTGTGGGTCCATAAGACCAAATAAAGCTAATATCAATATCAGACAACTGCACTGGTTCAGAAAAATGAATAGGATTAGCACATTCTCATCTACGGTATCTGTCAAGACAACTGGGTTTATCTGGGGCACGTTATTGAACTTCATATGTGTGTCTCGATTAATAGGTTCCTCCGAAAAATGGGTCTCTAATACCTGGGTTATCTCCTAGACAGTATCAGGAGGATCAGGTTGCTGAGTCTGAATAAACTCGAGTAATATCTCAGACGCACATGGCTCGAGTCCCAAGTTAGGGACTCTAATTAGGGATACAAGACGATCACTAGAGTCATCATTACCCCCAAACTTGGGATGAACAATATCCTCAGATGGACCAAAATCTATGGGATGGATTCTAGGGTCCATATAGTCAGCACAATAACTAGCTTCTTTGGGAGACTGGTCATCTAAACGAACAACATCATCATATAAGGGATTATCAAAGAAAATCTCTAATATAGGCTCATCAACTAAGGTGTTCGTCATGGTTACCTCCTCCGAAGCACTGAAAGGTTCATCAAATAATGGATTATCAAACATAGTGCATTCTAAAGGATCAGGAACTAGAGTGCTAATCATGTTCACCACTTCTAAATCATCTATCTCAGAAGACTTAATGACATTAAAGACATTTAGCTCAGTAGTCATATTACCAAAAGATATGTTCATAAGTCCGGTTCTAGAATTGATGACAACATTAGATGTGGCTAAGAATGGGCGGCCTAGAATCACCGATATTTGAGCACTTGGGTCCTGAACAGGTTGGGTATCTAGAACAACAAAATCCACTGGATATATGAACCTATCAACCTCAATAAGAACATTTTCTATGACACCACGAGGGACTTTGACAGACCTATCAGCTAATTGAAGTGTCATTTTAGTACGCTTCAACTTACCAAGACCTAGCTGGGTGTATACATGATATGGAAGTAAGTTAACACTAGCTCCTAAGTCAAGTAATGCCTTATTGATCATGTGATTACCGATTGCACAAGAAATGGTGGGGCATCCAGGGTCTTTATACTTAGGGGGTGTTTGGTTCAGAAGAATTGAACTTACTTGTCCAGCTAAAAAGGCTTTCTTATAGACATTAAGCTTACGCTTTCGTGTACAAAGATCTTTAAGGAACTTGGCATAAGCAGGCATTTGACTAATTGATTCTAATAACGGAATGTTGATGTTCACCTGCTTAAATGTTTCCATTATCTCGTTGAAAATCGACTCCTTCTTTGTTGGGGCTAACAACTGTGGATATGGGGTTCTAGGCACAAAGGCAGACCTATCAGGAATTTCTTGGGACTCATTAGAAATTGTTTCAGTTTCCTCAACTACGGGTTCCTCTTGGGAAGTATAAGGTGGAACTACAGTATGTCCACTAGGCATCGCTACCTTATTGTCTACCGTTTTACCGCTCCTAAGGGTCGTTATCGAATTCACATGATTTGATGATTTCTCACCAGCTAAATATATTTGATGAACTCCTCTAGGATTGGGCTGAATTTGACTAGGAAACTTTCCTTTTTCCCTCAAAGACTCATTTATCTGACTAACCTGGGTTTTCAACTCGGAAATATCCTGAGAGTTAGCATAACCTATACTCTTACTTTCTTCTATCCCTTGCGCAACCATTTGGTTGATCATTTCAGAGCTTTTAATAAACGAGGCGAGAGTCTCTTCTAAACTTGTGATCTTTTTATCCGAAGGGTTTTGAAACTGGGGTTGACCTGAAGAGTTCTTAGCATAACCAAAACCAGGGGGAGGCTGAGAATTACTAGACTGACCTTGATTCTGGCCCTTAGACCAAGAAAAATTAGGATGGTTTCTCCAACCAGGATTGTAGGTCTCTGAGTATGGGTCAAACTTCTGACTTTTCTCGTTCTCAAACCTAGCATTGTTATAGACATCATGAGCTTGCTCTTCACTAACCTGACCTTCCCAAAATGAGTTATCGGGCTCTATTCCACAACTAGAGACTTGAGAGGTTTTATTAGGTTCAACAAGGGACCTATTTTTAGACCGACCCATTTCCAAAGCTTCTAACCTTCTAGACAAAGAAGCAAAATTAGCATCTGACGCAAAACTCGTATCTACCATATTGGTGCTACTTCTATTAACCAAGAGTCTTTTAGGGGTTCAACACAAGACTCCCACTGTTGGGATTTCTCAGCAACAACTCCTAAGAAGGTAAAGGCATCCTCAACACTTTTACTGGTGAACTCACCAGCGCACATATACTCGACCATGGCTTTGGTCGAATAGTCTAAACCATCATAAATAATTTCTACGAGTTTTATCTTATCAAATCCATGGTGAGGACACTGGGATAGGAGATCATTGAATCTCTCTAAAAACCTATAAAGAGACTCTCCCTCTTGTTGCACACAGAACTAATTTTCTATCTAACAATTGCAGTTTATGCTTAGGGTAGAATTTCATATAGAAAGCGAAGAATAAGTTCCCACAATGTTTCAATGGATTCGAGATGGTAGATTGTTTAGCCAGGTCTTGGCTTTGTCTTTCAAGGAAAAGGGAACATCTTAAGTTTCAAAACTTCATCGATGTAAGGTCTTTTATTCTAATCTGTCCCACAAATTTCCTCAAAGTCCCTAATATGAAAATAAGGGTTCTCATCATCTTTTCCTAAGAATATAGGGATCATCTAGAAGACTAGGTTTTATCTCGAAATTAGCCGTATTGGCTGGCAATTTAATGCACCTAAGCTCGGTTGGTCCTAGTTGGGAACATGTAGTCTTTCAAAGTTTCCATCATTGCACAAACAAGTACTAGGGTACTTTCCTCACGAAGAGACAGATTCTCAAAACTGAAGTTTCCAAAAACGGGGCTCTCAATAGAAGAGTCTTCGATTTCCCCGTCTTCACAAGAAGAACTACTAGGTTTGTCACTAATCAAACGACCTAGAGTGTTTCTTTTCCAAGCCCGTTCTCTAATGACCTCGGGCATACACTAGAAAAACAAAATAAAAATAAAAATCCTAAAAGGAAGGGAGGTTCTAAGAAAACACAAAGCAGACTGACTCCACCAAAGAAAACCTAGAGATTTCTAGCAAACAAAAAGCATGATGGCTCCACTTAGATTGTTTTCTAGACCAGCTTCTAATCCTTCGAAAGGGAATTCTTTACAATTTAAGCAGACCCCTCTGGAATCAATCCGAGTTGAAGTAAGTTGAATAGAGGCGAGGGAAGCTGCGTCGAGCTTTGATACCCAAGGCCTCACCGCATTACAAGGCGGCGCAGTCACGCATTCAACTCACAAAAACCATCATGAACTTCGAAGTATGCTTAAAGAGTAACCAATATTTTTCGAATGACTTTCCTATTAAGCTCGTTACCCTATCGGTCTCGTTCTAATTAGTATATTAAGCTTAGGTTCGCGTTTGGCATCGTTTTCCTAAGGCGGGCAAGAAGAGAACGGTGATGAAATCCGAACCCTTATCTTGTATGGCCAGTCCTTTCCCTTTACTAGGAAATTAAATCAGCCGTTTCCAATACCTCAACATATATGCAAACGAAGGAAGACGAGAACTCGCTTACGAGGGATTCGCGAGTGTTTCGACAAACTTACCTCCCGTTCCAGACGGGGGATGAACCGTTGTAGTCGACTCGGGCCACGACTCCAATGTCGTGTACGAACCCGAGGGGCCGAGATGATATCGTAATCGCCGTCCTTTTCTGCACACAGTTTATATTTAAACTACCCTTCCGTAGGGTTTAAAAATAAAAGAATGTCCAAGTCCAAAGTCCAAAAAGTAAAGTCCAAAATAAAAAGGAAATTACAACAATAGAGAATATCCTAATACAGTTTCTAAAACTAAAAAAATAATAAAAACAAAATCTACTAAAATTTTCTCTCTTTTTTTTAAATTTTTTTTTTTCTTCGTTCTTTTCGCTTTGTCTTTTGACTCCAAATATTTAAGTGGTTGCCAAAAGCTTTGGCAACTCCTTTTTCTTCCGCTCCAAATTCCAAAAATCTGTAATGAAAAGACAAATACCGAAAAACGTAAAATAGAACAAAAATACTAAAAGCAAAAACCTAAAAAAAAAAAAAATCTAAAAACTCTGAACCTAAAGACAAGTCCGCGTCAGCGGCGCCAAAAATTGATGGTATTTTTCAATGATGTTGTAGTAAGATGATTCGTTCAAGACTTGTGAAAGCAGATTTTTTAGACTTAATTTTCAAAGCAAAATTATAAGAAACTCAAAATACAAAATGTTGTGAAAATTATGGAGAGGCTGGGGTTAGGATTCCACTATTTACCAATTCCAAAGTGATACTAATTACAATCATGCAATTTCACACATTCAATTTGATTCTTAACTATTGCAAAAGTAGATTTTTTAGAAACAACAAATGTTAATCCAAAGCATGGGATATCAAAACCCTAGGCTAAGCATATTCCATCAATAAAAAATATAATTGTTTAACAAAAATCATAAAATCTATTTTCAATCTAGGCAAATAATCATAATTAAAAATTGCACAAATTAAATAATTAAGAATTACCACTTTTTCATTTGAAAGATAGCTTCCTCCATCGCCCCAAGGATTGGGTTTAGCCCATCATTGTGTAAACTTTCTCAAAGTATTGATTCATGCTCAAAAATTGTTTACAAAGATGAAATGGAGAGAAAATGATTAAAACCGGGTGTTTGCAACGTTTATAAATGTTGCAAACCACTCTTACAAAGAACGATAACAAATATGCGTCACAAGCTCTGCAGTAGTACGACCCTAAAGGTTCTGTCGTTGACGCTGTTGAAGAACGACGGTCTTTGGCTGTCTGTTCTTCGTGTTCTTGATGCAGCAGCAGCAGAAAACAATTCTGCAACTCGATCAATCCTCACTCTGTCGTGCTCAAAACTCTCCCAAACTCCCCCTCCCGGTTCTACTGCTCCTCTACACCTTATATAACATCACAGGCAAGAGAATCCTCCCTCATAACTCCGAGTATTCTCAAAAATCTTCTCATGCAGTCGCGGGAGATAATTCCCAAAATTAACACCTTCACGCGTCTGCCAGCAATCTAAACCCTCCAAACACGCTTCCAACTCATCAAATATTGGGTCAACACGCTCAGGCCACAATAAGTCTTCCCGGAATAACAAGAAATTCCGAGAAAAACTTCACCGTATATATAGTTCCCTGTTTTCTTCTCGTGGAATTTCCAGCCAAATCTACGCAATTATAACGCCAATACCACGCCTGTATAGTCCATATGAAGATACCCAATGATTTTCAGCCTTTGAATCTCCTTCTAGCACGCCCGAAATTCCAACCCTAATTCTGCCATTTGAGAATCGTTTTTCCCGCCAAAACCAAAAATTTGAAATGATGAAGATGGGTGCGATGGATAAATGGGCTATATATAGCCTGGGTGCCCCTTAGCAAAAGTGAGGGTTCGTATAGCAATTGTCCTTCGGGGGTCCAAAAAGCACTTTTCGAGCAACTTTTTCCGCATAAGTGTAATTCTCCAATAACACCTAAACAAACATAAAAACACCAAATTAGTACAAAAATCGAGACTAACAATAGAGACACTGAGGACAAATCAGACACAAAAATGTGTCTATCAATCATGCACAGAACGGAGTCTGTTAACAATGGATTATCACAAGACGTCTTTAGATCTACAAATAGTCTAAAGATCCATGTCGAAACTTCGATCTAGTTTGAGTGAATCTTATATCAGAAGAGAAGATTCTCAAGCATAAACAAACTAGGTGCAATCAAAGTTCAACAACCGTTAGTCAATCAAATCAATCGAAACTAATAATAAACCGCAATTATCTAGTTTCCCACCAATGGTACTAATAGAGCTTCTCAATCCCAAAGAAGTCTTTAAACTGAGCGGCCGTAAGAGATTTCACCTAATTAGGTTACTTTCGTCTCCGAATAGGCGGCTCCACCAGTAACAACACAACTAGGTAGTTTAGCTGGCTCTGAGGATTAGTTTGCTCGAAATGCAAACTTTCATATTTATAGATCAAGGAAGTTTGGACACCAAGGGATTTCCAAAACCGAAAATATTCTCAAGATATGCAATATATTCCATATTCGGTTTTCATAATTCCTGGAAATACTTTGTCCAAACATTGACCGAAAATCTCTTAGAAAATTTTCAAATAGTAAATGCACATTACTAATTTTCATTTTCCAAAAATAAAATTAAAAACCTTAATTAAAAGATTCTCAACTTAATTTTCGATCCGGGATTTTTTCCTTTAGCTATTAAGGAATATCTTTGAACACTAAAAGATAAGCATTACTACACATGTTCAAAGAATGTCGACATCTTAACTTAGTAGATCATCTTTCATATTTACTATCTTAGAATCGATTTGCCACACTTCCAAACGAGTTTAGAATTGGTTCATCTGACTTCCAAGAACTATGTGATTGATTAAGAACACTCAATCACCAATCATGGGTTTCACGGTTCTACCAAAATAAGTTTCGGTTCTACCTCCATGTGAGTACTGGATTTAGTCACACTAGCTTTCCAAAAATTCGGTTGACTAGGTACTAGAATCGGTTCCCACATATATATGGTATCTAACTTGTATTTGTTGCACATGTCCATAGGATCGGTTCCCAATGTCTAGAAACGTGTTGCACATGTTCATAGGATCGGTTCCAAATATCTAGAAATGTGTTGCACCTCTTACAAGGATCGATTCCCCTCTTGTGATCGGTTGCACCTCTTACTAGGATCGGTTCCCGTTTGCCTAGAGTTGGTCATACCAATAACACTAAATCGATCATACCATCTCAGATGCTTACTTAAGATCTGTTTCACTAATAAAATTCATACCAATACAAAAATTAGGCCTTGTGAATAGTTTTACCAAGAACATAAACAAGTCATGAGCGGTTATAATAATCACATATATTGGTAGTTCAAAAGATATGCAGTGAATAGCAATACCAATAAGCCTAGCGATTTCCCTTTCGATTCACAAAACAAGTTCATGAATTTACTTCCTTTAAACGAATGTAAAACATTGTTTCCTATGATGAAATCTTCACCTCATACCCATACATAATAACAATAGCATTCAAACGATTATGTCGATGTGTTATATACAAAGTTCAAAAGATAAACATTATACTTCGTATTGTATTCCTTAATACTACGTCTAACTAGAGTGTAATCATTCATGCTTCGCATTTATGTTTTCAATACGCACGACTTGAAAGATACGTTAGGGAATGAAATAGTTCAAGTCAAATATCACTAACCTCAAGTGGAAGGATGATGTTCTCGTTGTAGATCCTTACTTCTTCACTTCTTCAAGTCTTCGTAATACTTGTAATGTCTCATATCCTAATACTTTCAAGCTAACCTATACAAAGTTGACTCTAGTACATAATCAATTGACTCTTTAAATGAGTTTTGGTTCACTAAAATATGACAACCAAACTTGACATACCAACGCTTGGTGGGTTCAACCGAGCTATGCTCTAACAATCTCCCCATTGTCAATTTTAGTGACAAAACTCTTACATCATATGGATAAACAAATTACAAGAATTCATTACACATACGCTTGATTCCCGAATCAACAACACAATAACCTGTATACATTCAATCGATAAATGCCGCTGTTGACATTATAATAACAAAGCTAATACTCCTCTTAAAGGTAAGATAGGTAGATTTTATCAATCCACATGTATTTGTTATTCCTTTGTAGTCCATATAACTACAAGTATCATATGATATGCTACTCCCCCTTAGTCTATGCTTTACTATTTCGTTAGATAAACGTTTAAGCACCAATGTCCTTTCCCTTAGTGATACCAATCAATATAAATCAATACCAGTATCACTTGTTTACTCCATATATTTCTCCCCCTTTTGGTCACAAAATGACAAAGATACGAGCAAATAAAGGACAAACCGAAAGGTTCTTACAAATCTCACAAGACTTGCAACCTATAGAGTAAAGCACGAGGGTTCCACACACCATTTTTGATAACCAATATCAAAACTGAAACTACAAAGTAATTTTGTTTTGATATGTTACCAAGGAAACAATTGCCCGAAGCAATTTTCCCTAATAGTTTAGCAAACCAAAAATCGACTAAGCACCTTAGTTCCTTTGCTAAACCGCATACAATCACTTGTTCGATAAGACCAAAATAAAGATAACTCTATTTTTCTCACCAGTTTCTAATTATCCATATAACTTAGACCTTTCACTTTTAAACAAGACAAGTACTAGGTTAGTTAACTAGCATTTTTTGTTAAGGTATTCGATTAGACTTGAAAAACAGAAACCTCCACTTTGATAAGTCTAACTAAGATAATTTAGTTTCTCTTATCCGGAATCGAATTGGACTAAACAATTCATCCCGTAAACCTTTTCTTTTGTTAAGCCATAAACAATTCATACAAACCAAATAAATCAACTTGCATAATTATTTATCTCAATCGGAAGCAATTGAAACAACATAGAAATTAAAGCACCGCAATTGCACCGAAATTTTGTAAGCCTAAACGATTGATACCAAACAATAAAGCAAGATAACAATAGTTTTTCTTAACCAGAAACAATTAAATCACACACACATCCATACACAATAATGGATTTAAACATCAATTGTACCAAAATTTTGTTAAGCAAAAGCAATAAATATACGTAATAAACTCAGGCTTTTCTTAAACAGGAAAACGATTAACTAACAAAGTCGTTACCTCAAATTTCGCATCCTCTTCTCCAATATGTTTGCATCTTCTTCCAGGGAGAATTGATACCGAAATATCATTATGTTGTCATCCTTATGCAAAACAAAAGAATACAACCCAACCTTTACCAGAGAAAGGTTGAAAACCGGTTTTTAACTATTGCAAGCAAACGTTGAAAACCCTGAAACACATATGCTTTTATGCTAAACCAAACTATTCAACATATTGTGACTTTTTCACATATTGTTTCAATCAGAACCCCTCATGATCCTTTGATAAAGCCTACCAACATGGGCTAAAACTTAATCCTGATAAACCAAAAAGTCACCCAAACCTTAAGGGTTCACAACATGTGAGATCGAATATTAAGGTTAGAAAACCAAAATCAAACATCCCATAAACATACATAGCAATAAGATAAAGCATTCAAGCACACGCTATGTAATCATAAAATATCACAAGAAAGATTATAAATCAAATAATTTTATTCATAAAAAGATAGTTTTATTCATAATAGACCTAATACAATCACTGAAAGAAATCAAAAATTGATGTCTATTTTTCCTTGCAACTCAGTCCTTCGTATCAGTGCTAAATGAAGGAGGATTATTACTTTCATTCTTCAGCTTGTGAATTTCTTCAAGTAGATAACCTTGTTGCTTGACCAGAATTTCTTGCAGGTGAGAAATTTTCGTGAAGGATTCTGCAAGAGCATGTAATTCTGTCTTTGATTGAACACAAAAGTGTGTCAATGCTTCAATACACTGATCTTTCTTCAGCATATTCTTTCTCTCCTTTTTGCTAAGCTAATCTCTCTTTTTGATTTTTCTCTTAATATCAAGAGAAGATGCAGACTTAATGTTAAGTTGATCTTTCTGATCTAGCATCTTACAAAGAGAAGATGTATCCAGACTCATTGTTCGGACAAGGAATGACCAAAGAAGGAGAAGGATCTTTTTATAATTTTCATACTTCCGAAAATATAATATTCCTATAAATACGAATATATCAAATATTTTTCAACTACTAGATTTTATTCCCATAATCTACACACAAGTGCCTTGATTTTTCTTCTTCCTCACTCAAAATTCGGCACACAAGGTGAGGAAAGAATTCTAATACCGATCAGGTGGTATTAGTATGAGATTTTATCTCATTATGGAATTTTGAACAACCAGAGTGTCCTTGATCTATTATCGCATGAAAAATTCTCCTCTTGTTACCTCGAACTAGCGAAGTATCTTGAGATTGACTAGGGTTGCCTTTGCAACTTTTAGCAATTCTGTTTTTGAGACAGTTTTTGCATCTTGTCTTATTTTTCCCTTTACCATTAGATGATTTAATAACATCGGAAGACATGTCCATTTTTTAAATGGGTAAATCACTAATGGAGGATGAAGAAATAAGATTGACAACTAATGCAATATTAGTTGTTTCCTCTTCTTCAGAATCATATGAATCAGAGCTCTCATCAAGAGTTACAGCCAGAGCCTTGCTTCCAGTGTATTAATTAAGATTGGGACAATCTTTAGCAATATGACCAAACCCTTTACACTTAAAGCATTGCGGCTGATATTCATCATCTTCTTCATGATCCTTTTTGACAGGAACTCGATCATGTGGGCGAGAAGATCGATGAGTATCCTTTATGAGTCTCTTATTTCGTTTCTTTAAGAGATATAGAAACTGTCTAGTAATCAATGATAATGATTGTTCAACTTCATCATCATAATTTTCTGCAATCTGTTCAACTGAATCATCCATCTGTCTATTCCTCTCCATTGGAGCTTTCAGATTTTTTTCAGCTTTAAAAGCGATTCCTTTACTTTGAATAGACTGTGATTCATGATCAAAGATATTTAACTTTCCAACGAGTGTGCTTCGTGAGAGAGTTGAGAGATCATTTGCTTATATGATTGCATGTTTCTTAGAATCGTATCTTGCTGGCAACGATCTGAAAATTTTGCACACTATATCTTTTTCAGAGATAGTCTTTCCAAGAGAGAAAGAAGCATTAATTATCTCAGAGAGTTTAAGATGAAACTCTTCAAAAGTGTCGTTGTCATCCCTTCGAAGGTTTTCCCAATCGGATGTGAGAGTTTGAAGTCTAGCTTATTTCTCTGAAGTGTTTCCTTCGAATACGATTTGAAGATTATCCCAAGCTTCTTTCGAAGTTTGACATGTTGATACATGATGTTGTAGGTCGCGACTTACAACATGTATTATAGCATTCAAACCATCTGAATTCTGCTTCGCAAGAGCCTTTTCTTCGCTTGAAAAATCTACTAAGCGTTTAAAATCAGTTTCCGAATTTTCTATCTTTGGACGAATATAACCATCGACGACTAATAGCCATGTATTAAAGTCTCGTGATTGAAGAAAAGATCTCGTAGCAGATTTCCACCATAGATAGTTTGTTCCGTCAAATCTTGGCGGTACGTTAATTGAAGTCGATTCGTGAGAACTCGAGTTCATTCTTATAGGTTGGATCGCACCAAACACAGATTGTTAGATCTTTCCGTGTTTGCCTGCTCTGATACCAATTGAAAAGACGAGGGTACCCAAATATACCTCAATCTAAAACTTTTCCACTTATAAGTTCTTTCTCTGAAAGTGATTGTCTATGGACTGAGTCGAGACAATACAACTAATCGGTTCACACTTCGTGTGATCGTCTATGGATATGAGATCGAGACAATACAACAACGAAGTATTGTTTACTTGATAAAGGTTCGGACTTAACCAAACACAATAGGATTACTATCAAGTAAATAGGAATTAACGTTTGTGTAATTTACTTTAAATTATAATAACAACAATTATAATTGCGGAAAATAAAAGTAAATGACACAACAAGATTTTGTTAACGAGGAAACCACAAATATAGAAAAACCCCGGGACCTTGTCCAGAATTGAATACTCTCAGGATTAATCCGCTATACAAAATCAAACCAACTTCGTATAGTTGAGACCAAGCAACTAAACCTATCATTCACCTAGTTCCGTCTGTATTCCCACGCCTCCAACTTGTAATAAGTCACGTACTTGGAACAATTCCTTTGGTTTGTATTCCAAACAGTAAAGGAACAACAAATCTGTTTGGTAACAACTCTTTTCAACCAAGTGATGTGAGTTAGACAAAAGGCTCTTCCGTTTATCCCAATAAACTCCTTTGCCAGGTCCTTAGATCTATCTAATAACAACTACCAAAGTAATTGTCTAGATTTTACAATCAATATTTTGAATCACAAAGAATTGTATTGATGCCGATCTACTCAACTAATCAATCCAATCTACCACTAAGATAAACCGATTATAGTTGGATCCTCTTTAACTGAAACAAGTATTGTGCACACCAAAGATTATGAACCCAAATCAGAAATCTTCTTCGTCTTCAAATCTTCTTAGATCTTCAATAAACACCTGCACACAATCAACTTGAATCTCTTGTGATCAATCACGCACATAACGGAGTCTGTTAACAATGGATTATCACAAGACGTCTTTAGATCTACAAACAATCTAAAGATCCCCGTCGAAACTTCGATCTAGTTTGAGTAAATCTTATATCATAAGAGAAAATTCTCAAGCATAATCAAACTAGGTGCAATCAAAGTTCAACAACCGTTAGTCAATCAAATCAATCGAAAACTAATAATAAGCCGCAATTATCTAGTTTCCCACCAACGGTACTAATAGAGCTTCTCAATCCCAAAGAAGTCTTTAAACTGAGCGGCCGTAAGAGATTTCTCCTAATTAGGTTACTTTAGTCCCGAATAGGCGGCTCCACCGGTAACAACACAACTAGGTAGTTTTGTTTGCTCGAGGATTAGTTTGCTCGAAATGCAAACTTTGATATTTATAGACCAAGGAAGTTTGGACACCAAGGAATTTCCAAAACCGAAAATATTCTCAAGATATGCAATATATTCCAGATTCGGTTTCCATAATTTATGAAAATGCTTTGTCCAAACATTGACCGAAAATCTCTTTGAAAATTTCCAACTAGTAAATGCACATTACTAATTTTCATTTTCCAAAAATAAAACTAAAAACCTTAATTAAAAGATTCTCAACTTAATTTTCGATCCGGGATTTTTTCCTTTAGCTATTAAGGAATATCTTTGAATAATAAAAGATAAGCGTTACTGCACATGTTCAAAGTATGTCGACATCTTAACTTAGTAAATCATCTTTCATATTTACTATATTGGAATCGATTTGCCACACTTCCAAACAAGTTTAGAATTGGTTCATCTGACTTCCAAGAACTATGTGATTGATTAAGAACACTCAATCACCAATCATGGGTTTCACGGTTCTACCAAAACAAGTTTCGGTTCTACCTCCATGTGAGTACTGGATTTAGTCACACTAGCTTTCCGAAAATTCGGTTGACTAGGTACTAGAATCGGTTCCCACATATATATGGTATCTAACTTGTATTTGTTGCACATGTACATAGGATCGGTTCCCAATGTCTAGAAACGTGTTGCACCTCTTACAAGGATCGATTCCCCTCTTGTGATCGGTTGCACCTCTTACTAGGATCGGTTCCCCTTTGCCTAGAGTTGGTCATACCAATAACACTAAATCGATCATACTATCTCAGGTGATTACTTAAGATCAGTTTCACTAATAAAAGTCATACCAATACAAAAGTCAGGCCTTGTGAATAGTTTTACCAAGAACATAAACAAGTCATGAGCGGTTATACTAATCACACATATTGGTAGTTCAAAAGATATGCAATGAATAACAATACCAATAAGCCTAGCGATTTCCCTTTCGATTCACAAAACAAGTTCATGAATTTACTTCCTTTAAACGAATGTAAAACATTGTTTCCTAGGATGAAATCTTCACCTCATACCCATACATAATCACAATAGCATTCAAACGATTATGTCGATGTCTTATATACGAAGTTCAAAAGATAAACATTATACTTCGTATTGTTTAATACTACGCCTAACTAGTGTGCAATCATTCATGCTTCGCATTTATGTTTTGAACACGCACGACTTGAAAGATACGTTAGGGAATGAAACGGTTCAAGTCAAATATCACTAACCTCAAGTGGAAGGATAATGTTCTCGTTGTAGCTCCTTACTTCTTCACTTCTTCAAGTCTTCGTAATACTTGTAATGTCTCATATCCTAATACTTTCAAGCTAACTTATACGAAGTTGACTCTAGTACATAATCAAGTGACTCTTTAAATGAGTTTTGATTCACTAACATATGACAACCAAACTTGACATACCAACGCTTGGTGAGTTCAACCGAGCTATGCTCTAACAGGTACATACGTTACAGTCAACAACTTTGCAATCAAAACTAATTTATGAATCTATCTATTGTTATTATTATAATTATTATTATTTTCTACATAGATCAATCAAAAATAAAATAAGAAACAAACAGTGCAAACATCAATCTCTACAAGTCTTGATTAGTTTATAAAAATTCGTGTACTCTGTCTCACCATCTGATGTTATTTTTATGTTCATGGGATCATATAAGATAAATTAACATCATTTTATATGGAAACATATTATGTAAGACACATAAGACAGTTTTGTTCACAAACAAAAGTTTATATCATGTAAACATGGCTACCTAGATCATGTAAACCGAAGTTTAAATTGATAATAATGGCTCGTACATTACACATAGAACCTAGATCATGTCTACCTACCAATGATCTGACTAAACAAAACAAACAAACAAAAAATCACATCATCATGTGATTTAGAAATTAGAGCATAGCATATACACATCAAAAATCATCAATAGTCCTAACATGGCAGACAACTAGGATCTCATTATCACATCACATTTTCAAAAAAAAAAAAAAAAAAAAAATGAAATAAAGAAAGAAAGAGGTTCAGACATACCTTTTCAGTGGACGATTTAAAGGAGAATAAAAAAGAAGTACCAAGTCCAAAAGAAGAAAAGAAAAGAAAAAACAGAAGTATCAAATCAAGACTATAATAGAGCTTCCCGAGATAATATTGATTTATGTGATGTGAATCCAAGAAAAAAAATCCATTGCGGCGGGGTTAGAGCTCGTGCTTGATAATGTTTTGTAGTAATAATAAGAAATAATAAAAGAGAATGAGAAGAACATTTCTATTAGCCAGAGAGGGAACCATATTACATAGGTATAACATTCTATTTATACAAGGGAAGGGAAAACCCTAGTATTCTAATGAACCGCACATCCATGGGCCACAAGCCCTATAACATCATGAATATTTTTCTGGACATTTAATAAAAAACCTGTGACGTTGCGGTAAGAATCATACCCTAGTCGTATCAGAAAAATATTTTGATGTAAACGCCCCACGTATAAAAAGCATCTTCGCATATGTTCATCGAAAATGCTATATGACCAGCTGAATAACAGTTAAATAACAGCGTTTCTAATGTGTCCGTGTTATGTGGTGGAAAGAGAATGTCTCTCACTTTACCACGTAATTTTAATATTGAAAAGAAGAAATAAAACAAAAATATCGGATATTTTAGGTTTTTTTTTTCCTTTACAAAGAATCTAAGATCAATTTTAACATCATGAATAAACAAGTTTTCTTTCATCTTTTGAATATTTTTTTTTGTTTTGCTGTCAAAATCGTCCACTTCAATCACTGTTTATGGTCTTCCCCTTTGATGGTTAACCATAATAGTTTATTCATTTTCATTGAGATAGCTTCTACCAATATAAAAGCGACAATCAGAGAGAATAATTGCTTATAAGATCCGATTGATTAGGACAAGTATTCAAGATGGAAAACAGTGGGATAAATTTTGAGCCAAATCGTACTCATATTTTTCTTTAAATTAATAAAACTGATGAATTTGATTTTTGATCGTTCATAATGGTTCTCAAAAATTACAAATATATGACAAGGAATCTAAAGGATCACATGTAAACAACCTTTTGCACTCAAAAATTTCAAATCTTGATTTTGCCGTGATGAAGAACAGAAGAAGTGAAAGAGAAATCCGAAAAAAAAAAAATTATCCTGGTTTCTGAAATTCATCTTGTTGGATCAAAAAAGATAGAATCAGTATGACCATCATATATACACGCCATCTGTGATCACAAGCTTTTACATAAGTTGATGGAATCTCGATTGTAGTTTCGATTTTCTGATTTAAAATAAAATTTATTTTCTCTTTATTTCTGTTTTTGTTAGTTTTTTTTGGCAACGTGGATATAAAGAAACATAACTCCCTGCCACTGTGTTTGCTATGTCAGGAATCGCGGTCAATTAACTGTTATACAACGGGTCAAGTAGCACAGTTGGTATGTTCATCGGTATTCTATAATATAAAGGAAAACGATTTGTTTGGTATCCCAAGAATTTTTCGTTACTTTTTCACTGTGCAAGATTGCCCCTCCGTGTTTTTGAGTTTAGATTGCGTTTTTATGGATTTTGGTAAATTTCATAGATACCAGGGGCAGATACGTAGCCTCTCTTTTCTCCAGTTTCTTCATGCTCTTCTCCACCACCACTCTCCTCCACCGCCTTCAGTTTCATACACAAACCACCACCACCATTACAGAAAGTCTATCCAAAATCGTAACAAAAGCTAAACTATGTGTTAAAGTGAATAATACTTTTTTTCTGTTTTTTCTGATTCTTCTCCACCGTCAATTCATCAATACCGCCACCACCACCTCGGTATTTTTTTTTATCTATTTTAGTTACCCCTCTTAGTTTCGATATTTTTATTTGCTATTATTACTGACAGTTTCTGTTTTTGTTTCAGTTGAATAATAATGTAATGAAAGAGATAAACATGCGAGATTAAGAGTAGTTTTGATATTTCAAAAACAATTGGGGAAGTTGAGTTTGCACTGGATTCGAATATCAGCGAGAGAAAGTTGAGATTTTGTTATGTTTCCATTGAATCATCGATGAATGGATGTAATTAATGAGTATTTAGAGTTCCTGTGTGATTTGGAAGGATGGATTTTACAGTTCTGTAGGGAAGGAATGATTTGTGTATTTTTGAAAGTGCAACCAATATCTAACAATTATAAGTATGCAAGCACATCAGTTGTTTGAAAAAAACGTTGAACCAATACTAGGTTATTTCCATCAGGTGTGCCATAGTTTGGTGGCTGTGTTAGAGTGTTTATTAGAGATTATATGATTAGGCGGAAGCGGGTATCGGTTCATACCTTGAACTTGAGCTCCGATTTGAACAAACAAGGAACAGCAGCAGCAACAATAACAACAACGATCCAACACAACGATTTCGCAGGTACTACAATCACCAATGATGAGCACAAGCTTGTTTCACAGGCTAAGAACTTAAAACCTTTATCCTCTAATGGTAACTCTCTTTAGGGTTAGAGTTACCACTTTTCTTATGGTAAACTTATGTGTGATATTGGTGGAATCACGTAACCCTTTACACATATGCTAGAGATGTTTATATAGGTTCCAAAACCTAAGGAATATGGAACCCTACCGGGCTTGCCACATACAATATGGGCGACCATATTCGGATCCAACCCGAATATCTAACATCTCCCACTCGCACATAGTGTGTGTGGATTGTACCAGAAGAAAGAAAAAGTTCATATTAGTAAATAGCCCGTGCGACCGTCGAGGTACCTGCATTTTGGGAGCTCTATACTAGCAGCTCAATATGAGTCAGCATAGAGACATCAACCCTTTAAAAAAAATGTTTGTATCTCGTAGTATCCTAGGTCCATCAAAATCTCATTGGTCTAGACTACTCTGATCCCTCGTAGAGCTAGTCTAACCCTCATGTTAGCTTATTGTAAATACATTCACACTTGTGTTGCATCTCCAGCAAGGCAACCCAAGTCGTCGACTGTGAATATAAAACATTCATGAGTTTGATGACCTTCCTTTCGCCCTATTGCCATGAAGTTTCGAATCAACTGCTTTCCCCAGATATGTACCCTTTAAGCCGGATCATCCATGGCCACAGGACACATACTAAAGTAGCAATCATCGAATCTTTACTTAATAACAAAGTCAAAAGTCGTAAGGTTACCTGTGTATAATCTAATTATCATACGGACTCACATGGTGAGAAAAGCAGGGAACGATTTTCGCACCTCCGTAGTGGTCGCAAGCACGCATAATATGAAAATGCGCTAGAGTGGAGTTTTACTTGACTAAACAAGTATATGTCACAAACTCTTACACTCTACAAATCTTGACTTAGTCGCAACTCTTGCGCCTAATCCGAAATTTCTAACTGCTCGCTTTCAACAAGCGCCGTGGAAGAGATTTCTTATTTGGCTATTCTTTAAGGTATGATGAACAGTAGGTACATTCATCATCGATCTTCACTATATAGATCTCATCTTGGTATTGCCAAGGCGATGCATCATCTCATCTTTGCTCGCTCTCCTTAGCGCCAAAAGGTGACTGCTTATGTGAGTAAGCCAGTCCATACCAGGTGACATATTAATCAAGTTTTGACATAATGCATTCTCTATGCACCAATGTCAGCGTGTATATTCATGCCCATAAGTAAATAATCAATCATAACAATGAACCATTATCAAATTGTATTGATTATTAATAAATATCCATAAAACATATGCATCTACGATCATCATGTCATAGAAAAATAAATAAATAAAAAAAGAGACATCCATTACCACCTACGTAAACCTAACGCCCTAACATGAGACATGAAAACATCCCTTGGTATAGGTTTAGTAAGGGGATCAACTATCATCAATTCACGTTGGCATGTACTCCAAAACTATTTCTTTCTTCGCAAGAGTTCTAATAAAACAACACCTCCTATCAATGTGCTTAGTCTTTCCATGGTACTTTGGGTCTTTTGCATAAGAAATCATTGATGTGCTATCAGTGTGAATTTTCACCGCATCAGTAGCGTGAGTGACAAATTCAAAACTCTCAAAGAACCTCCTTAACCAATTAGATTCTTGTACTGCAGCTTGACAAGCTACAAACTCAGATTCCATTGAAGACATAGCGACAATTGATCAAGTTTCTTACTACTCCATGTGATGGCCCCGCCATTTAGCAAGAAAGCATACCCCGATGTGCATTTTTGCTCTCCCATTTCGCCATTCCGATTAGCATCACAATAACCACCGAGACGTAAATCAACCCTTGTAGCATAGCATGAGGTCGCTCGTCCCTTTGAGATACCTTAGTATCCTCTTGACCGCTTGCCGAGTGCTCAAAACCGAGGATTCGACTGGTACCGACTAACTAATCCAATAACATAGCATATGTCGGGCCGAGTACACATCATAGCATACATCGGGCTCCCAATCAAGTTGGAATAGGGTACCCGCGACATCCCGTCTTTCTCTTCGAGGGGTATTAGGGCACATCTCAAGGCTTAAGTTCTGACCTTTAGCAATCGGTGTGTCTATGGGCTTGCAATCTTTCATGTGAAATCGCTCAAGAACCCTTTTAATGTACGTCTCTTGTGACATACCCAAAAGTCTCTTTGAACGATCTCTAAGGATCTTAATCCCGAGCACATAACTTGCTTCTCCCATGTCCTTCATCTCAAAAGTTGAGGACAACCACTCTTTTGTAGCGACAACAATTTCCATGTTACTTCCAGCTATAAGGATATCATCAACATATAAGGACAGATAAGGAAACCTTTATCTGAACCGTTTAACGTACACACAATGGTCTTCCTCTATCATCGTAAACCCATTGGAAACAATGGCTCGATCAAATTTTAAATACCACTGTCTAGATGATTGTTTTAGGCCATAAATAGATTTTTGGAGCTTGCAAACTTTGCGCTCTTGACCTTTAATCACGAAGCCCTCTGGTTGCTCCATGTAAATTTCCTCAGCTAGTTCTCCATTGAGAAATGCAGTCTTAACATCCATTTGATGAAGTTCCAAATCCATATGTGCGACAATAGCTAGCATAAGGCATATCGAGGCAATTCTCACCACTGGGGAGAAAGTTTCCTCGTAGTCAACACCCTCCTGTTGGGTGTAGCCTTTTGCCACAAGGCGAGCCCTATATCTTTCATCTAAACCATCCACATTGCGTTTGACTTTGAAAACCCATTTGTTTCCAATAGCCTTGCGCCCTTCTGGGAGGTCAACGTATTGCCACACACCATTAATCCTCATTGATTCTATCTCTTCTTTCGATGCAATAATCCATTTTTCCCTTTTAGGAGATGACATAGCCTCTTTGAAATTCTTAGGCTCTGCGTCATCATGTGAGCAAACCATGAAACTTTCCCCCTCAATCTGAAAACGACGGCGAGGGACTTTTCCACGTTCACTTCTCCGAGATTGGGGTTCCTGATTCGATGGAGCCAATCCATTATCAGGTGGAACACTCCCACTTTCCCTAGGAGAACGAGGAATTTCTTCGCTATTCTCAACTAGACGAATTGGTGTGTCTCCATTGACTCTTCCACCTCAAAGAGGCTAAGATCTCCCCTACCTCGTTCCTTCTAGAAAGTCCTGTTCAAGGAAATCTGCATCACGTGACTCAATCTCAGTTACACTTCCATCAGGATGCTCACCAATGAACACATGGCCTTTTGAGTGATCAGAATATCTGATAAAGATACACTTTTTCGCTCGAGGGCCCAGCTTCCCATACCGATGAGAACTATTGTGTACATAAGCAAATTGAACCCCATGGTCGCAAATTACCCAATTCGGGTTTCACGCCGGTCCATAATTCATATGGGGTGGAAGGTACCACTTCGAAGGCACACGATTAAGGACATAGGCAGCAGTCAGTAACGCATCTCCCCAAAAGAAAATAGGAAGATGAGCCTGCGCCATCATTGACCTAACCATGTCTAACAAAGTACGATTCCTTCTCTCTGCTACACCATTTTGTTGCGGAGTACCGTGGAATAGTCAATTGTCTCGAGATCCCTTTTTCCTCACAATACCCTTTGAATAGGTCGATAGATACTCGCGGCCACGGTCGGTTCGAGAGCCTTAATGCTCTTATTTAGTTGATTTTCCACTTCGCATACATAGCATCTAAAGCAGTCCAATGCTTCTGACTTGTGGGATATCAAGTAAATATGACCATATCGCGTAAAGTCATCTATGAAAGTGATGAAATAAGAGGCTCCATGTCTTGCCTTAACGTTCATTGGGCCACATATATCAGAATGAATTAATTGCAAAGGCTCAGAGGCCCTTTTGGCTGTCCCAAACGGTTTTCTAATGGCTTTCCCTGCAAGACAATATTCGCAGGTAGGCAAGGAGACTTTAGCGATGGGTCCTAAAAGACCTTCTCTAGCTAGCCTAGTCATCCTTTCTTGCCCTATATGACCTAATCTAGCATGCCAAATCACAGAATCATTATTAACATCCGAAGAAGATGCAACTAATGAAATAGATTTATTAGCATCATAAGAACTAGAATTGTCAATATCCAAAACCATAAAACCATCCGACATAAAACCAAAACCGTAAAACTCAGTTTCCAAGCAAATCTTAACAGAATTACCCTCAAAAAGAAAACTAAAACCTAGACGCAACATACTATTAATCAAACTAAATTTCGTCGAATATCTGGAGCATAAAGTACATCATGGAGGATTATCGTGCGCCCTTGTCGCAGATTTAGCATATAGGTACCGATGCCAAGTACTTCTATGCTAGTTGTGTTCCCCATATAAACTCTCATGCTCCCGAAAGAACTCGACGATAATCTAGGAACCCTTCTCGGTCCCTCGCTACATGGTCGGTTGCTCCCCGAATCTACAACCCACAAATGAGGAGAATGAGCAACTAATGCTTGACTAGAAACAAAACATTCATAGCGAGGAATAGGCTCAGAAATTACCTTCTTTGGCTCAGTGCATTCACGAGCAAAGTGTCCTTTCTTATCACAAAGTTAAAGCATTTCATCTCTCGCTTTGTCTTTCTTACCAAAGACGCTTGCCTCTTTTGCGCTTAGGAGCGTTGGTAGTGGACGACCCGGATCCATCACGAGGATTCTTACCCGAAGAACCCTTACCCCTCTTGCGCTTAGACCCATTGGTCTTATGCGAAATGCATTCAAGAATAAAACAGAATCTGTCGGTCTTAGCCGCCTCCAAGCGCTCGACTTCTAGTTCCACACGACGAGAAATATCCTCAAAAGTGCGGACATTATCATTATGTGTCATGTTTTGCTTCATCTCGCTCCCAAGAGTTAGGTAACGAACGAATAACACTTGTACTCTGTTGTTCATCCAAGTGATGACCTGCAGCCTCAAGTTCGCGTATCATTGACGACATTGTCCTCAAATGTTGCTTCATTGTAACATTCGGCTTCTTTTGACAAGTGTCAAACTTCATAGTTAAAGCACGCAACTTAGCCACAGAGGTAACTCCAAATTTCTGCCGATCGCTCTAGCATGTCATGAGCAAATCGGTGGTTCTCAAACTCTCCAATGAGATCATTGTGCATTGAGCTCAGGATCATATGACGAGCACTGCGATCCTTCTTAATCCATTCCTGGTAAGCCTCGAGGTTGCGACGGTGTTGAACCGTCGTACCCTCCTCAGGCCGAGGCATCACATGCTCAGTTATTTCCTGCAACCCATCATCATTCAAGAGAAAAACGATCTTTCGGCGCCAGATGTTATAGTTGTCGCCATCAAGTTTTTCACCCTTGTTCAAATCAACAATGATGTTCTTGGAAGCAATTTAGTCTAACATAGCATGCGAAAAATAAGAAAACGGATATTAAACTTATGGCACTATACACATTCAAAAATAACTTTGCAACATTAATCTAAATAAATAGCAAAACAACATTACAAGTCGCAAGATCGAAAAATCGTTAAACTCCTAATCATCTCTCGCGCCACAAGTAATATTTTCTACATCTATTTAATATATGCGCAAGTTAATGGTTTTTGGGAATTAAACAAACTCAACCAAACAACCTCCCACTTAATTCTTTTAGCATGTTATCAATCAAAATAATAATTCAATCAAACATGTTATCAAACCAAGGTGATTACCTAATCAATCAACATGTTATCTAGATATACAATTCAGTACGATATGAATTCAATCCAGCGCCATACATGTTGTATATTAAAGAAATCATACAATCACAACATAAACCATTCACATGTTATCACGGATAAAGCGATTTACCGTATAATTTCAAAGAAACTCTATCATGTGAATCTAATTAGGTTCTAAAAATAGTTTTATTGAATTCGGAGCGTCGAAAAACCTTAGGGTACCAAAATTGGAGTTGATCCGACAACCACAAGATAGAGAAAAAGTGAAAAACAAATTACTAGGGTCAATCCGCGAACCGAACCGAACCGAACCCTGAACCGAACCACCGATCTGAACCGCGAGCCGACTCGCCGGTCTGGTCTGGACCGCGAGCTGACCCACCGAGCTGGACCGCGATCTGACTCGCCGGTCTGGACTGGACCGCGAGCTGACCCACTGGTCCGAACCGCGGGCTGAACCGCCGATCCTGGACCGAGTTAACTCGCCGATTCTTAAACTCGTAACTCGCCGATTGTGAAATGCGTGTTGACTCGGTTCATCGTTCATCGTCTTCTCTAAAATTCCAAAGAGCGTACGTGACGCGCATGACCAACTTTGGGAGACCATATCTCACTC
Organism: Papaver armeniacum; assembly: GCA_023531295.1. Classification (NCBI taxonomy): domain Eukaryota; kingdom Viridiplantae; phylum Streptophyta; class Magnoliopsida; order Ranunculales; family Papaveraceae; genus Papaver; species Papaver armeniacum. The sequence goes on along the minus strand of JAJJWW010005572.1, from coordinate 628,764 downwards.
ATACGAGCTCCGATTCAAGCAAATAATATGTCAAAAGAAAGCTCTCAGAGAGCACTATCTATCTATATTAATTTTAATTAACATGGATCGACATATATACATCAAAACAATCATCAAACCACTGCTCACAAACATGATATAAAACTAGGGTTTTTGTAATATCTTTCAAACCACATGTTCAAACGATACAAAACTTTCCAGGAGATCATTTGAATCAATAATGAACATACCCAATTAAATATTTCATAAGAAAACACCCTTATCAAGATCCGAAATATTTATATATCCATTAATGGTTTTTAACCCAAAAAACAACAAGAACCCTAATCAGGATACTATCATGTTATCAGCAACTTTCAAGCATACAAAGCATGTTATATCAAGCACGAAAACGCAGCAAACCAATAGCTCATGATACCAATATTAGAGATTATATGATTAGGCGGAAGCGGGTATCGGTTCATACCTTGAACTTGAGCTCCGATTTGAACAAACAAGGAACAGCAGCAGCAACAATAACAACAACGATCCAACACAACGATTTCGCAGGTACTACAATCACCAATGATGAGCACAAGCTTGTTTCACAGGCTAAGAACTTAAAACCTTTATCCTCTAATGGTAACTCTCTTTAGGGTTAGAGTTACCACTTTTCTTATGGTAAACTTATGTGTGATATTGGTGGAATCACGTAACCCTTTACACATATGCTAGAGATGTTTATATAGGTTCCAAACCCTAAGGAATATGGAACCCTACCGGGCTTGCCACATACAATATGGGCGACCATATTCGGATACAACCCGAATATCTAACAGTGTTATTAAGCAGTGGCTAGGAGGTTTCAACACCAAATGAGACACCAAACTCTTGATAGAATTTTGAGTTGAATTGGAGCTTGATTTTGTATTACGGCTGTTTGAAATTGTAGGAGGGTGGAAGGAGTTCAATTCACTATTTAGGGTGTTCTAAGTCAGCAAACTTATTATGGATGTAGCCACCACCAGTACCAGCAGTACTGCCGCCATCACCACCACCACAAAAATGCCCCGTCAGACTTACAGTTCGACGTGCCATTACTGGTATTCTTATATTTATCTTCTCTTTCGAATCTATATGCGTAAATTACTTTCATTTCGAGGAATTTTAGTTTTCATTCATGGTCAATTTGATATAACTTGGTGATTCATGAAAGCGACTGGCAGCCTTGCTATTTTTATTTATGCCAATTTGGTTGTTAATTGATGTTCAATTTGTTCCCTTGGGAGATGCCTGGAGAGGTTGTTATTTGAGTGTTTTATGTGTAGCGACATCGGTGTCTTTGTTTATGTTTCAATGGTTTTGTTTGAGTGTTTGTCCAGCCTCTTCTTAGACTAAATATTGTGGTTATGTTTGCTTTCTTATACATTTTTATTTTCCTTTTTATGTTAAAGACTGTTACTGTTAGTCACTGCACTCGACACGCGAGTGAGGGCGAGGAGGTAGCCAACTGGACAGGCATGGGAAAACATATCAGAATGTCAAGAAAACAAATGTAAAGGATTCAAAGATGGAGAAACAAAAAGCAGTACAAAACAAAAAATGACGGAAATCGAAAACTTTTCTTTATTTTTACTAGTAAGGCCACATGTGCGATGCACATGCTTGAATTGGATTCTTTTAACAACACCAAATTTGATAATAATGGGAAAAAAAATCTTAAAATAAAAATTTAATATCCTTGTTTATACTCATTACATAGATAATTTAAAGAGCTTTCCAAATATATCAATTTTGCAAAAATCGACGTGTATTTTTAAAGATATCTAAGTTTTAATTTTTTTGATCTATTTTTAAAACAATGGCATTCCTGTAAATATATAAATATTAACTAAAAGGTTAGTTAATAGGGGTATTATTGTCATGTGAAAAAGCTTCACCAAAAGAAGGCTTCACCAAAAAGGAGTCTTTTCTTTATTATAGTATAAGATAAGATTTGCCTGCAGTGGCAGACTGACTGGCAGTGGTTATACAAAAGTACGATTTTACAAGGGAAAACTCATAAAATTAGAAAACCTCTTACATCTTTATGTTCAAGAAAAGAGCAAAGTCGGCGCCATCATGGCATGAAATATCCACTAGATTGAGTAACATAAAGAATACTAATACCAATCTTTTTACAAATAACTTCAAATTATATTAGGGCGTTGTTATTGACTGCCTGTTATGAAAGTGATAGCTCACCTTAATGTAATTTACATAAAGCAACATACAATGGATCAAAATATTACTTGAAATTGATGTCAGTGAAACCAATTAAATCTAAAATTAATAAAGCTGTCTGCTATGAAATATTCATCACAAATTGGAGGATATCAATCCCGATCCAGATACACCATTAGATCACCGACATCTTTTCCGCACCGTGCCATGCAATCCACTCGTAATTGAGAAAGAATTTTGATAGAGAAAATTGATTACTTTTTTATATTTTTCCAAAATGTCAAATCAATTGATTAGTAATGGTCAATATTTTTCCATATTAAGAGTTTTCGTGTAGAGTCCTTCCCAAACCTAAATTATGAATATTAGCTCTGCTCCGTCACCATGACGCCAGCATTCTTTTAACTAGTTTCTCATTTCCAGTTCATGCAAAAGTTTGGATTTCCAACAGGTTTATTTTGAGGCTAATCCTCCGTTTTCTTATTGATCTTATTACCAGTAACTTGATACTAACTTTTTCTCGGAGTCCCATTTGTTTTTAATGTCTCTTCTCTTCTGTTAGTTAGACAAGTTCATCCTTAGTTTGGGTTTAAGTTGTGCTTTCTCTTTTTTCTGTTCAATTTCGTTTATCTTCACTCTCCTTCTCTTCTTTACAGTCTGAGTTCTTTCTCCTTTCTAAGTTTATTTGTTTTCCTTTTCATCACCGGCATCTCTCCTTCTGTTTCCGGCAATTTTAATGTCTAGTGTTGTTGCTTAAGCTACTAACCTGGTCCCAGCTGGGGTCTCCCAAGCGCTGAAAAGGTACGAACATCTTTGGTAGCTTCATTTACTAATCATCAATTTAGCTTTCTCCTTGCAGGTACCCAATTGGAGTGACTCGAAGTTCTCTAGCAGTTCATTCAATACCTGTCCCCAGTCTCCCCTCACTACCCTTTTTCAGCCCCCAGTCTACTTTCAAACCTGCAACCCAGAAGTGCGATTTGACCTATCAGTGGATTTAAATCTCTGTTGCAACCCAACCATATTTAGCCCCTATAAGTCAAATCCTATTCCTGTGCTACTCCCTTCTCTTAAATTCCCCCAACTGTTTTAGTTTGAATCTTCTCCTTCAGTTATGATATCTACTGTGCCAACAACATCTGCACCTTTATCTCCTCTACCTTTTGTCAGTTAATTCTTATAGTGATGAAGAATAAATAGTCGTATTCACTATTCCTAGTCACTGCAACTTCTTTACCGAGAATAGAGGGAGAAAACTCGATAACTGGTGGAGCTTTAGTCTCTTTCTATTACTAGTCATGGTGTGGTACACACGGTTTATTGAAGACAAATTCAAATATCTTTTTCAAAGTTTATGCAGCACTTGTCCTTTTCAACCAAAAATGGATAAATCTAAAAACTCCAATACCTCTGTCGACAAAGACATTTCTGAAAGAATGAAGAGTAAACTCAAAATACAAGAACCTCTAACTGTTCCAGCTGCAGTAAGAAAAGAAAGCGAAGAGAACAGGAAAAATCTGATCATTGGAAAGATTTATTCCCGTAAATTCATTAGAGTTGAAGCAATAAGAAGAGAGTTGAAAGTTTACTGGCAACTGAAATACGAGCATGTCGCTCACATCATTGGAAGACCTGATGAAGAAAATCGAGTGATACTTGGATTTGATACGGAAGATGACGCTCAGAGAGCAAATAGCTCGTCACCAGCTAGATTCAGAAAGTTTCTACTGCTTCTAAAAAACTATCATCCAACCCTCCATCCAAGTCTGGTTGATATGACAACAGAAGCCTGGTGGGTAATCATTCTAAACCTTCCACCTGATAAATGGTACAACAACATGCTACAACTCATCGCAAGCAGACTAAATGGAGCTGTCATTGATATAGAGCATCCGAGAGACACAAATTTTTCTCAAAAAAATCCTAGAATCAAGATAGTGCTGAGCGTAAATCAACCCTTCATAGCTGAGCTGCCATTGGACCTCGAAGAAGATGGTGCTTTTAATATCACTTTCTACTATATTGGCCTACCCAAAATCTGCGAAGTCTGTCGTATTATCAACCACTCTGATATCCCATGCTATGTGGATGACAGTGATAGTGTAACAACATCTCCTTCCTCTTCATCGGCATCTGAGTCAAGCAGATTGAATATTGCTATCTTGCCAAGCACAGGTTCTCCTGCCAAAACAAGCCAGTTGTCTACTCCAAGGCACATGATGCAAGGATCTTCATCCTCAATTGGAGTTACAACTGAGGAAAGATTGCTCTCCACAAGCTCTCGTGCTGGGAAAAGATCAGTTAGTCCCTCAAGCTCTTCAGGCCCAACCCCTAAACACAACAAGTTTGAAGATTACACGGTTCAACCTCCACTGGACAGAACCATCTCCTTTGCTCATGGGTTTGGGGAGGATCCGGTGGTTAAACCTATTTTATCTCATTTCCCCTTCCCTCAATCAAACACTGAAACCAACCCATACACCCTCCATCACCCCCAAAACAAATACCCTCACAGACTTGATACTCCTCATGACTTTACTTTCATCCCCACACCTCCACCTGCTCACCCTTCCAGTACAAGTCTCAGCCTCTTCCATTTAAACCAATCTTCATCACCACCAGCTCGTAAAACAACTACCAACACTCCCCCACCCACGATATTAACAGGTAAAGCAATCGAAACATTATCAAGTCTTATAACACCTGCAGATTACCCCATCCCCAAAAAACCACTAATGCAACCAAAAAAGTCCTTTAATCACTCCACAACCATACCACCCAAGAAAACAATCTCCAAACCACCAACCCAAAAAACTCAAACCGTTGCCTATCCCTCTATTAATAGCTCCCCCTCGGGAGGGTTGGACACTGAGCAAGAAGCAACTATGACAGTGTGTGCTAAATCAGCTAGTCTCGAAGACCTTCATCAGTTGGAGGAAGCAGAGGAGGTAATTCCACTAACCATGGACAAAACAACATCGACATATGTCCCAAATATGCAAGCATCAACATCTATTCCAATAGATAGTTCAGCTGAAATCCTGGTGACCCAAAGGGCTCGATACGTGGTAGTCAAGAAAAGTGCAGAGGAGAAAGGAAAAGCAAAGGAAGGGTTAAAGGATTGCATAGTGAGACAATCGAAGGAGGAAACTGCCATCCGCATTGATGAAGATAATAACCTCATAAAAAGACAAGAAAAACTCATCTCTCCTTTGGAATCTTCTGAGGAGTCTCTTAACCAAATCCTTCGAATGCCCCATCAAATGTTCATCACATCCCCTGTACCTAACCTCAAAAACACCCCTCCACCAGCTCGTAACTGCTACCGAGTCACTTCCGATGGGGTACGCATGAAAAGGAAAAGTTTGGCTGTAGCCAATCTGATTAAGCAAATGGAGGATGCTAGAGATGATCGTACCAAAAGTATGCAACAAGGAGACACTAAGCACAAGGACCAGGTTAGTTTATTTTGTCAAAATCATCTTACTGTTTTACTCAAAAAAAAAACTACCATGCATCTGTTTTATTTTTTGGTTGTTTTTTATCCCATCAAAAGTTTGAATGGAACTGTACTCTAAACTCTCATAGATATATCTCTGAAATACTTTTGTTTCAATCATTTTGCATCGACCACAAAGCCGACATCATTCTCATCTGGTTTTTTCCCATACTACAAGTTACCTCATCCCCAAACAAGCTACTCAATTGTAAACCCCCATATTACATACCTCACCAATACACACTACACAACAGCATCATGTCTCTCAACATCCTAGCATGGAACTGCCAAGGCATTGGTAAACCGGCCACTCAAAATCATTTAAAACAGCTTATTCAAGAACATGTCCCTGATATCCTTCTTCTCCAGGAAACCAAGAAAAAACAACCGTTCATAAAATCCCTTCTCTTAAAACTCAAATATCAAAACATGGAGGTAATTGATCCCACATGTGTTATAGGAACTGCAGGAGGTTTGGCCCTAGCTTGGTCTAATAAAGTGTCTCTCTCTATTGTAAACACAACCGATAGTCAGATAGATGCTTTAGTAACTTGTAAGACTAGTGGAAACTATTGGATGATTTCTGGAACTTATGGGTGCCCTTACCGGTTGAGAAAACACACTAGCTGGGAGTATTTTAGAAAGCTGGCCAACAATATTGAGGTACCTTGGTTGGTCCTAGGTGACCTAAATTTTACCCTGAATGAGGAGGAAAAGCGAGGAGGAAATGGGGTGGACCAATCAGAGAGTCTCTTCTTCAATAATTTAATCAATAATGCTGACCTCATGGACCTAGGTTTTGTGGGCTACCAATTTACTTGGTCCAATAAGAGAGAAAACAAGGAATTCATAGAAGCTAGATTGGATAGAGCCCTAGCTAATCCTAGATGGTTAAATATCTACCCTAGAGCCCTAGTTTACCATCTGACACCATTAGGATCCGACCATAGTCCTATTCTGCTCAGAACCTCCCCTAGCTGGAAAGATGGAGCTAAACCATTCAAATTCTTTGGAATTTACTTGGAGGAACCCTCATGCTTCCAAGTTATTGAGGAAGCGTGGGACATTGAAACGGGTGGCTCTACAGCCTATCAAGTCATTTCAAAACTCAAAAATGTGAAACACAAAATAAAAATATGGAATAGAGACTTCTTTGGAAACATCCAACAGAACATCAAAAAACTCAATCAAAACCTCAATCATGCCAAAAACAATCTCCATCTCCAAGATAACAACCCCAGGGTGATGCATATCCAACAAGATTTGGAGAAGTGGTACAACTATGAAGAAGGATTCTGGAAAACAAAAGCAACAAAAAATAATATCCATCTGGGAGACCAAAACACAGGGTATTTCCATTCAACAGCCACTTATAGGGCAAGAAAGCTTAGAATAGAAACTATTCAAAAGAATGATAGATCCTGGAGCACAGATAGACAAGGACTAGAGGAAACTTTCCATAACCACTTTGCCACTATGGCCTCTTCTTCAAACCCCAACATAAGTGATCAAATCCTCAATCTTATCCCCAAAAGTTTGAATGAATTGGACAATAAAAAATTAATGGCCACCCCTTCCGAATTAGAGATTAAACTCATTGTCTTTGATATGCACCCTAATAAATCCCCGGGCCCAGATGGCTTCCCAGCTATTTTCTTCCAAAAAAACTGGTATCTCTTAAAGGATGAAGTCATAAAAATGGTTCAGGACTTCTTCATCACAAAACACATCTTGAAAGAATTCAACTCTACTTTTATCACCCTAATTCCCAAAATTGAGTCCCCCTCCTCCCCAAAGGACTTTAGACCAATATCCCTGTGCAACACCATCTATAAAATTATCTCTAAACTTCTAGCAGGCCGTATGAAACCTTTCCTGGATAAACTCATATCTCCCTACCAATCGGCTTTTGTCCCTGGTAGACAAATAGCAGATAATATAATCATAGCTCATGAGATCATCCATACAATGAGAACAGAGAGGAAAAAACAAAAGAAAAAAGGTTACATGGGACTAAAAATTGATATGTCAAAGGCTTTTGATAGGGTAGAATGGACTTTCCTCACCAAAATTATGGAACAAATGGGTTTCTGTAAAGACTGGATAGAACTTACTTACCAATGTATAGGAACAACTACCAGTGCTGTCCTAGTTAATGGGTCCCCCACGGGTTTCTTTAAACCCACTAGGGGACTCAGACAGGGGGACCCACTGTCACTCTATCTATTCATCATTTGCATGGAGGCCCTCTCTAGAGTTTTACAAGAAGCGGAAAAGCAAAAATTAATTAGTGGTGTCAAATTTGGTAATTCCTCTCCCTCCATCTCTCACTTGCTTTTTGCAGATGACTGCCTTATCTTTGCAAAAGTTGGAAAGAAAGAGTGCAAAAATCTAGTACACATCCTTGATCTTTTCAGTACTGGCTCGGGCCAACTAATCAACTATGAAAAATCCGGAGCTTTTTTTAGTAACTCGGTTTCAAATGAGGAAATTAGAGAAGTTCTGGAAACCCTAAAAGTGAGAAGAATTAAGATGGATGATAAGTACCTAGGGATACCATTGTTCACCCACTAATCAAAAATTAAATGCTTCAGCTCAATCCTGGAGAAGTTGAAGACCCGGCTTAAAGGTTGGAGAAGCAAACTTCTCTCTCCTACTGGTAGAAGGGTTTGCATCAAACATGTAGCAGATACCATGGCAACATACCATATGACATGCTTTGTCATACCAAAAGAGATAACAAAGAAAATGGATACCCTAAATAGAACCTTTTGGTGGGGACATTCCTCTGAGAGCAATAGAGGTTGGTGTCCTAAAGCATGGAACTCTATCTGTGTCCCCATAGAGAATGGAGGATTAGGACTCAAACAATCCGAACAATTCAACATAGCCATGATTACAAAAACCGCGTGGAGAATGTTACAAAACCCAGATTCCCTCACCTCTAAAGTGCTAAAAGCTAAATACTTCCAACACTGCTCCCCCCTAAGCATGACGACTAGCAAACAAAATTGCTCCTGGTTTTGGAAAGGTTTGTGGAAGGGCATCCAAATAATCCAAAAAAAAGCAGTCTGGAAAATAGGGGACGGAAAGAATATCCAACTTTGGAGTGATAACTGGATACCTCTAAATTCCCCGAACATCATTGAAAGAAGTGATATCAAACCTCTCTTAACCAACACTCTGAAAACTGTTAGCGATGTCTTGTCTATGGATGCCAAATATTGGAATGAAAATTTTCTCAACCAAGTCCTCCCACGCAATGTAGTGGAGAATATACTTGAAATAGATCTGCACTCAAATGCCGATACAAAAGATACCCTAATTTGGCCATACACACAGAAAGGCCAGCTCACGACTAAATCGGTGTATGAGTATCTGATAAGGGAACGAGACACTTCCTTGGGCCAACCACCCATCCCCCCTCATCACCCAATTTGGAAGAAAATCTGGTCTCTAGATGTACTACCTAGAATTAGAGTTTTTGTATGGAAATGCTATAGTGGTATTCTACTGGTTAGCAGTAAAATAGGAAGATGGGTTACCACAATTGACACCACCTGCACCTTGTGTGGTCACCCTCATGAAACAGACTCCCATACCCTGTTCAAATGCCCTTACAGTCGTGCTGTCTGGTTTGGAGTCCAATGTAGGGTCAATAACAATAATATAACTGTTCAAAATTGGATAGAGTCATGGATCTCTAACAATACTGATAGCCCAGTTACGGGGTTCCAATATAATCAATTATATGCTCTTACAGTGTGGCACATCTGGAAAGCCAGATGCCTAAAAACCTTCCAACAAAAACTGCAAACTCCTGCGACCACTATACACCTCGTGAAAAACCATATCCAAACCAGTAAATACAAACACAACCAACTTTCACACAACAGAACACCAAATCTGAACCAGCTAAGCCAATTGCAAACTACTCAACAAATGCCCAAGTTAACCATGCACTGCTACACCTGCTGGAAAGACAGATCTTATACTGCTATTGTGATAAATGTTTTGACAGATGAACAAGGAACAATCAAAGGAGGATGGGCCTGCCACCGGGCAGTGAGCTCACTACAACAAAGTGCAGCGTTGGGGATCATTGAACCGCTGAAATGGCATCAACACAACAAGCACAGGACATGCAATATGGAGATAGCCGATCCAAAGATACTGAAGACTCTGAAGACAAAATGGAGGTCCCCACAACAAATAACCAATATTCCTCAGTTTGAAAACAATGTTGAACTCTTTATTTATTTTAGGCAACTTAATTGTAATATCCTAAGGCAGGAATGGAAAACTAAACTCCAAACCATGGCCAATGTTTATGCTCCATCCTCTGATGATGGTTATGCTCTTTTATCTATGTCGGGCTGTAATATGTATGACCCAAACACTGCTCCTCAGACTTCTCTGAGGAACTAGTCTTTTTTATCTAAGGTATGTTTCAAGAAAAAAAAAAAGAGTTTTCGTGTTTTCTATTTATTTGACTTAACTAGAACATAAAGGGAGCGGGAGTTCATGCGCTTTTATGCTGTTGTCGGTCTACATCTTCACCGGAATTAATGTTACCATTAGGTACCACTATAATTCATTCAATGGAAAATTGGTCATTTGTCCAAATATTTTTAAAACATGATTTTAATGGACGAGTAAAAATTAGTATGGGTGAAATGAACACCAGGAAAATAGCAAGAATGAATCTGGCTTCATTCTGGCTTAAACTTAAAAAAGAGTGAGAATGAAACTGGATGCATCCTGATGTAAATTAAAAATAAGAAAAAATATTTGAAAATGAGTATGATGAAACTGTTTACATCCTGGCTATTTTTACATTCTCGTCCATTTAAACAGTATCAAATTTATCATGTCTTTTTCGCCCAGGAATTGTTGATTTTGATCTTTTTAACCAATTTTGTTCTTTCAATGGGCGGTTAAAATTTAATTTTATCAAAATGAATGAAATACTCCTTAGGGTGGCTCGATTTCTTTCTTCTCTAACTCACCAAGAGAATTTGTCCCAATTCACCGAATAACTTCAATGCGTATTACGACCAAACAGTGCCGTCAGGAAGAACTGTTTGGTAACATTATTGGCTGCTCTGGTGGTAGGTACATTTCTAGTTTCTTCTTTTCATTCTGTAACTCACCTATACGTTCGACTGTATGGGAAATTGAACAAACAACAATAATAATGGATCACATGGATCTAACGGCTAACCAGAATTCCCTTTAGTGCTGGTCATTAACAGAAATTTCAAGGAGAACCACGTAGAGATCTCCTAGTAAACGTCCTTGTAGCCGTCGCATGTATGAGCTCAAATATCTCTATAAACTGGAGGATGGGTCCGTCTACGACTTCACGGGATCAAAGTGAGAATCCATACCAGAGTGAGTGTGCGGAGGAGGCGAGATTCAAATCCGGTTTGGTTTCCACTTCTTCTAAAAAAGACTAGGAGGCCCCAGAGAGCCGACAGTCCACCACCATTTATGCGATAAAAATTGGTCACTCTACTGTAGTGAACAACCAAAAAAATATAAGTTAGCTATCACTCAAATCGATCAAAAATAGGCATAGCTTGTACCATAAAGATTGCTTGAAATGGTGGTCATACTCATGGGCCATGAGTCCATGACTCATAAAAATTCTTGTTTTGGTTGGAATAGTATACGAGTTATCATCAACTGCATTTTCTCTTGCTCATTATTACAGTAGAAACTCTTTTAATTAATACTCGATTATTTAATAAATTTTCTTAAATAATATTTTTGGCCGGTCCCGAGTCAGGAACAACGTGTCAAATTAATAATTCGCTAAAATTATAAGATAATATATTTTTGATGACCTATGTAGACCCCATATGATATATAAATTAATAATGCATATATTTATTCGACACGTTAGTGATTTACGAAGACTTTTTGAAAAATAATTTAATTGTCTTCTGTTTTTTTGCTAAAATCAATATCGCATTGAATTTCATCTCTAATTTCTCTTATCATTGTAAGAATTTTTGGTGTTGTTTTCTCATAGCTCGGCGAGAAATTATTCAATGTGTTGCCGGTTTAATATCCTCGTTTGGTGAAGGGGGCCCTATTTTAGAACTTTCATCATCTTCTTCCACATCTTTATCAGTTCCCATAACGCTCTCGATTATTTCTTCATCAGTCAACAATTGCATAACTTCATTTCCTTTCACATAATTTAGGACATCTTCGACATTCATTGAATTGTGATAGCCCAATTTCTCGATCAAATTTTGCAAGTCTTGAATGATTTCACTGTCTGTATGTTCATTCAAATTGTCTAAACTTGTGTTATATGTTGATCGAAGTTTACAATGACAAAAGCATCAATTTTGTCTAACTTGTGATATGAAATTTATCTATAAGTTAATAAAATATTAATATTTTGATGGTCCCGACAGTATTAATTTATAGAGTTTCTACTGTATTACTACAATACAGTACATACCAAAATAAATAAAATAAAATCAAACTGTATTGACTCATCTTAATGAAGCATTGACTTAGTTGACTAGTGACAAAGCCTGACAAATAAAAATAAATACGGAGTAATAAATACTGAATACATGGTAACACATACCACTTCATGGGTTGTAGGGGTGCCCATGGGGCGGGTAGCCAATACCAGTCACTGCACCGTTCGTAAGAAAAATACCCATATCTGCCCCGTTACCCACATGAATTGGGGCGGGATGGGTATGGGAAATACCTGTATGGGGCGGGTTTCCTATGGATTACCCGTAACACGGTGTTAATACATAAATTTATTTATAATATAAAGACTTAAAAGGCCTAGAGAAATAAAATTCCCACATTGAACGGTGAGGAAACCCTCGCTTTCTATTGCCCGAAATAGGCTTTTTTTGAGTTTGGTGAAACGGGCGTTTTAGTGAGGACACTTGGCAACTTATGATTGGTTTAAAAAGAATAGAAAAAAATAAAAAAAAAGGAAACCAAATTCAATTTGGAATTCATGACGTAACAATATTTATGTGAGGACACTTGGCAATGTATGATTGGTTTAAAAATTACAAACTCAAAAGGAAAACCTAACTTACCGTGTTTGGAATTTCAAGTACCTACCATATTAGGACTCTATTTTCGGGGAAAAAAAATCCACATATTTCACACATATTTTCTGCATAAATAAAAAGAGAAAATAAATAAAATATGTACATATTCTCCACCTATTTAATGTTGGTTTTAAAAAGAATAGAAAAAAAAAAAGAAAAAAAAAGAAACCAAATTCAATTTGGAATTCATGACGTGACAATATTTAGGTGAGGACACTTGGCAATGTATGATTGGTTTAAAAATTACAAACTCAAAAGGAAAACTTAACTTACCGTGTTTGGAATTTCAAGTACCTACCATATTAGGACTCTTTTTTCGGTAAAAAAATCCACATATTTCACACATATTTTCTGCGAAAATAAAAGAGAAAATAAATAAAATATTCTCCACATATTTAATGTATTTGCCCCGTCACACCAAATCAAAAATACATCCCCACGGGGCGGTGCGAAGCCCCGCGCTTACCAAATAAAAAATGTATCTCCATGTGGCGGGGCGAAGCCCTGCGCACACCAAATCAAAAAAGCATCGCCATTGAACGGGGCAAGCCCCGCGCACACCAAATCAAAAATACATCACCACGGGGCGGGGCGAAGCCCCGCGCTCACCAAATTAAAATAAAAAAAATGCCCGGCGCATAGCATGGGCACAAATCTAGTCAAAACTTAAATATGAATCAAACAAAAATAATAACATAAGAATAATGCATTCTAAAATTTTATATACAGAAATTCACACTACACCATTTTTAGGGATTCACAACGGATCCTGGCCGTTGCTGACCGGGTTCGCAACGGCAAAGTGACGTTTCAAAACACGGTGTTGCATTTTTTCGTAACGGCATAAGCTCTGTTGCGACTCTTGGTCAGCAACGGAGATTCGCAACGTACTGTGCCGTTGCGACCCTGTTTATTCGCAACCAAGGTCTGTCGTTGCTAACCTGTTTCTAATTACAGGAATACCCCTACCCGAAACTAAAATATTATTTGTTCTGGTTCTAATTTACTGGTTCTGGTTCTAACTTAGCAACAGAATACAGACGTTGCTAATTTTTTGCAATAGCTAACAAAAAGGTCAAGTCTTCATTGACCTAGTCAAAATCCATTCCCCCCTGCAGTTACCCAGTTCCCCATATTCAGCATTCCACAGATATACAAACCATGACACATTCATTCACTTTCATTTCCACATTCACCATTATGAAAAAAGAATTCTTCAATTGAAGTTAACAACAAGTATGAGTATTTGATACAAACTATGTCATTCATTTAATGGACATAATACACAGAAACATACTTAATTCCTAAGTTCAGTTTGTAGAAAGTTATGAAATTCCTAAGTTCTGAAAATCCTAAGTTCTTCTAACTTAAATCTCTATAAGGAGATACTACATTATAACTTACAAATCTTGCAGCTGTTAACGGAACTAATGGCTGCTGCTTTGCTGCTTTGTTCTCCAACCTTTCTAATATCATGAGCATCATTCAATTAACCTGCGAACAAAGCATCACAAATTCTTCTAATCAGAAGCTAATACAAGGATGCAAGATATATAAACAAATGGATTAGCTACAATACAACAACTAAGTTACAGATGCAAGTGAACTACAAGCTGAATATGCTACTAAGGTAAAGCATGAGATGGAGATAAACAACTAAGTTATAACAACAACAAGAAAATAGAAGACTAAACGCATATATACAATACTTGAGTTGAAATCAGTAAGATGTGACCAAAGAAACAATTACATAACTAAGGTATTAATCCATAGAATTAGTTGTCTTGCTACGGTAGAACTAATCACAGATTAAATTATTCAGTTTCATAAGAGTTAATGCAACAAATCACAATTCTTCTAACAACCTAGGATGCAAGACATACAAGGTGAAAGTTGTGTTTTGTAGTGCACAAATCGAACCATCTCTATTCAATTAAGCATAAGAAGAACAACTGTGATATAAAATCTACTAACCCACAAACATCCCTATCACTACTTATATGGTTATGTTACTCTTGCTACCAACGAGTGAGGGTATGAGTAAATACCAGATCCATACAGAGATAGCAACTTTAGATCTTGGATATAATACTTGGTTAAGTGCAAAGCTGCAAGGATTAGGGAACAGACAGTGGTTAGGTGGTTAACTTAAACTGTATAATCTTCAATTCAAGGTCAAAATTGTTTGCACTAGTACTACAAGAAATGTTAAAGAACAGAAGGATAATCTTGCAGTGAGCAAGATCACTTAAATATGATCTATCCTGGCTGGGCTTGTACAAAAAGTAGATTCCAAAAACACAGGTGAGAAATAAACCTGTCCACTGCAATCGACCACTTGCTGTCTATAAGATCAGTAGCGGTAAGTAATGTAGCTGGCCAAGCTAATGCTGCCAAAAGCGTGCTTAACACAGTCATCGTAGCACCTTGTTTTATCAACTCGAACGCAATTCCTACAACATAGCAAAAAAAATATAAATGCCGGTTGCACCTTCACAAAACAAGTTCAACACGATGACCAACCAAAACCACTTACCTGAAGTTAAGCAGTCCTGAATCGCAGTGCTGAGTGCAATCAAATTTTTGGACTCCCCCTGTAATGCATACCTGAATAATTAATACACAAGTGTCAAAATAATATACAAAATAAAATTGTTGTCTCATTTATTTTATATTAATAAGCGCGAGAGTTGCACCTCTCTAAGTACCCTTTTCTTCCCATGGTTTCATAAAATCTTCCTCCTCGAAAACAAATCCAGCGACCAAGATGCCAACTGCCAACCGCTGGTAAAAGTTTTCGAGAAAAGATCTCAATAAAATTACCGAAAGAACAAAAAGATCTTGATCAATGATGTCAGGTATAGACTCCAAAAAGTTGGAAAAACTAGACAACTTACTCCTTGATTATGATTGTCTCCAACGGGTTTAATTTCAAATTCATCAACGCTTCCAGTCCTATTAGCCATTTTGACCCCTGAAAGTCCAGCTCAAAGAAGTGGGTTGCACCAATCAAGTGTGAGTTAAAAGATCCAAAAATACTTTCCTGGAGAGTTTACACATAATAACATGATATAAAATTGAGCAAGGAAAGGTTTCTTTCACCGGTAAATCTCCTTTTAAATAACCTAACATATTCCTAGAAACGGGTGATGTTAAAACATTATATGAAAAATTTCCTAAGAAGCAAAAACAGGACAAAAAGAAATCTTAAAAAACAACACATGCTCATTAATAAGATCTGACTTTACGAGGTTCTCGAGTACTCTCTCCACAACGTAGTCGAAAAACCTAATTCTTAGACATGATAAAGGGGTCTACATCACCCCTTAACGAGTAACCAACTATACCTACCTACCCACACACTTTTTACATATAATGTCAACAATACATCCTCGTATAAGGGATGGTGACCTTAACTAAATGGAACACTTCCACGGGAGAAATTGCTTAGTTTCTTGATCTTTGTCCTGCAAGTAAAAAGAAGCTCAAAAAATGACCAAGGAATGTACAACAACATCATCAAAGCCACATTCAATAATTAAAATAATATATTTACTTATCTATGCTATCGATAGAGAAAGTGATAAACTATGAATCACTACAACAACAACATGAAAGCCACATTCAATAACTAGTACAACCGTTGCCACGGTGGGAGGGCCGACCGAAGAACTTGACGAAACGACACCATTATGTGATTGCTCCTTCACGGTATTCTAAAAAAAAATACGTTCTTAAAGATCAAACAACGTTCTCAAAAAATTCACAAGAAGGAACAACTTGATGATGTTACCCAATAGGTAATGCATACCAATAAATTACAGTCTCCTAATGTCTTCTTCGCCACTTTAGAGTCACAAGATAGCACTGGCAACTATAATTCAACCTCCCAGCAAAATTAAAAATCAGATTTTGGTTACAGGATAAAGTTAAACAATATTTTCAAACACTTGAGTGAAGAATAACTGAATAAGTATCTACATCTGCAACTACGGATCTGTAAAACTAAAAAGCTAATGAATGGCAGCAATCAGCATAATAAAATTCAATAATAACGATGCGATATGAGACTCAATGAGGGCATTGGACTAAACTACTATCTGGCATTCTTCGAAAACTCAAACTTCTAACTGCCTGATTGCTGATAACAACCTCGCATCATAAATTGAAAGTCACAACTTCTTAGCAACACGGGTTACACAGAGAAGAAACAATTCTAAACACTATGTGATTTCAGCAACATACTAATATATTGAATCTTTTGGCTAAGCATGCTTAAAAAGGATACATACAAAAACAAACTAACAGGACATGCATATTGTTCACAAATTGATCCAATTAACAGATTGGAATTTCATACCTTGCTAGGTAGTTGCCTTCCGTAAAACGGTGAATGAAGCCGGAAATCATCTCGATAAGATGGAAACGAATGAATGAAAATCGAATAAAGCCCTTCATGGCCTTTCAGTAGTGATAATGGTAAAGGGCCTCCTGTAAAGAACATAAAAAGCAATCTTAGGAACTCTCTTAAATAGAAATTCCTTCACTCTAGAACAAATGAAGCAAACCTGTATCTTTATCATTGTCAGTTTTTGGAACCGGTTCATTCTTAACCTCCTTCCCAGAAAACTTGTATCTTTACCATTTATATGCACTTCCGGGTTCATCTATCCACCATACCCATCCATTCAGCCTTTCCCTGCACCACTCAAGCCCATATCTGCAGTTTAATCAACTCATCCCTTTTCCCGTTGGATTCATTAGCATCTATAACTCCAGCTTCAGTAGCATGACAACACCATCTCTTCTGTCTATTTCCTCGAGCCATTCTTCAAATTCAGTTCAATTCCTCCATTCAGCATCACTGCAAACCATTACACAACTGCAGCTGCACCATGGTCTGTAGCCTTATCAACCAACACAACCAGCTTAAGTCACTTCACCTCTAACTGTGGATAATCATACAAACTTCAGTAGCATGAGAGTACAAGTTAAACTCACCATCTTCTAACTCGTCCAAAACACAAATCTGCAAATATATGCAACCGCACCTTATCAAAGTGTTTGATATTTCACTAAAAAATATGAAATCTAGGACATCAAAAAATATTTATCAATAAATTCAGTAAAACTTTTCAACCATTTTGGATAATCATACAAACTCCATCGACATCTCAGCATAAATCTTAAAATTCAATCCAAGTAAAAAACAAATATGCCCAAGTATGGTTAGAAAGAAAGTCTAAGAGCCCAGAAACTGTTCAGCCATGCTTTAACCATAGATAGTGGGATGTATATGGTAGAAACTAGCAAGAATGTTGAAAATGATTAGTGTAAGCAATGACCACCTGAAGGAACTCAAGGCCATGACCAAATCAACAAATCGAAATCATTAAGCTCCATCTTCCTGAAATTGAAAATGAATGACATCCCATTAGCAAATTAATACAATCACAGAACATCGAATGCTGCAAAATTAGCTGCATTAAAATACATACTGAAATTCGTTGAAACAAAAATTAGAATGGCATATCGATTAAAGATGCTATAACTCACATCCACTCCTGATTTCACTAAATGGTACAACCCTAACCGCTAAAAATCTTCAAATATGACTAACCTTTGCTCTTTCATTTCTTAGCAAGATTGCTCCAAATCTCTTGAAGAGTGAGTATAATTATGGGCACTGCTGCATTCATATATTTATAAATTGTAAAACTGGATCTGATGACATTTCAAACTATATCAATCAAATAAATTGTAGAAAATACAACTATGTATGTTTTTTTGCACTCAATTCCTGAACATTCTTAAGTGAGACATTATCTCAAACAGGCAACACAGATCAAAATGATGACGATTAGCTCAAGCGAGGGGGAAAGAAAAAGACAAGATGAAAATCACCTCAAACTGGTAACATCAAGACTCATAAAAACCCTCAAATTCTCAGACCCTTGATTCAAGAGAGTACTCAAAAGAGGAAGAAGAGAGTACTACACGCTGCAGTACTAAACCATGTCCTGCTATCTCGACACACCCAGTACCAACATTAATGATTCAAAAACTATATTGAGCATTATCAATCTGTTATGCAATGAGGAAATGACGAAATGAACTGTAATTTCTCAATGCCCAATTGGCTGCGTGAATTTAACATCAATTATAGCAAAAATTCATTTGCTACTAATACACCTATACTGAAAAAATCAGCTTGTAGCCTGCAACCAAGAACATTAATACAGAAACCAAATACCCAACATCAATACTTGGATCCAAATGACAATTAAATCTCAATCTGCCAGGGCTGTTGGTTTTAGAG
Source organism: Papaver armeniacum (assembly GCA_023531295.1). Lineage (NCBI taxonomy): Eukaryota > Viridiplantae > Streptophyta > Magnoliopsida > Ranunculales > Papaveraceae > Papaver > Papaver armeniacum. Next base: position 609,641 of record JAJJWW010005572.1, on the reverse strand, counting down.
CTGAAAGAACAATAATACAGACACCAAATACCCAATATCAATCGTCCTTTGCATATATTTCAACGTTGTAAAACTGAAAGTGAAAGAAGAAATTGAAAAACTAAAATCGTACTCACAAATGAAACTAAACTGAAATCAAACATTAAACCCTAAAAACATAAACTTAAATGGAACCCTAGGATTCGATAAACTTAAATCAAAATCTCTAAATCCTATAAATCAAATCTCCGAACCATAGAAATCAAAACTGAAACCCTAGAAATCGAATCTATAAACCCTAAAAACTATTTCAAAAATTATACCTGATGATATACAGTTCTACACGATGACAGATCTTAGAGATTGAGAGGAAAAAACCAGCTAGAAGAGCAACTCGTGATAGAAATGGGGATGGAGACGAGAGGAGAAGGAGGAGAGACTGAGTCTCTGGTTTTGGCGGAGAAAAATGAAGAGGGTAGTCGACTCTTGGAAGGATATACCCTAGACCTGGATTAAGGGTGGAAAAAAAAGAGAGGTCTTGACCGAAGTTTGACTGGGGCGTGTTTATCAGCTCTAGTGTTCCGACCAAGCAAGTGGTTCGCACGCTTGAACTGAGGGCAGTTGCAATTCGCAACCTTGCATGTGAGGTTGCAAAATTCGCAACGGCATATCCCTGTTGCGAAAAATTAGCAACTAGGATTCACAATCGAAATTTTGCAACCGACCTACTGCCGTTGCAAATCCTAGTTACGAATCATTTAAAATGGTGTAGTGTCATCTTAAAATGAACAAAAGAATTTTTAGATGACTTATTAGTTTTTCTACTTTTTCCTTTCTCATTCTATCTTCGTCCATGTTAACCATTTCATTACCTTTCATTGTATGTATCATTTTCACCATTTTAACTTTTAGAGAATGTGTATGATCACTACAAAGAAGCGAAATTGATGAATATAAAAAAAACGATCAAGAATATAATAAATGAAAGAAAGCCCCACTAAGTGGTGGAAGTATAAAAATTCGATACAAATTCTTGCATAAAAGTCTTAACCCTTGTAATATGAAAGCTACGGGGCGGGTATGGGGCGGGGACCTTGAATCCCGTCCCCATCCCATCCCCATAGCTTAGGTTTCGGGTATTACCCATACCCGACCCAACCTAATTTGTGCGAGTAAACTCTACCCAAACGGGGCGGCTACCCACGGGGATGGGTTTGGGCGGGGCAAATGGCCATCCCTAATGGGTTGGTTATTGGTGAAGCAATTGATTCTTGTCACCAGTAACGGAGAAGGACGATAGCTTAGTAACCTCTACACTCAATGAGCGCAGCCTCAGTTTTTTTTTCATTCATAACCAAAACAGATCTCAATATTGTTCCTTAAATACTGAAGGGGAAACCCTAATCAAAAACCCTACCTAATAAGAAACTAACACGCGTAGTTTGCGTACATGTTGGTTTACAAAGTAAAACAGTAGTAACGACTCCCTAATGATTAACTGATTATTACACTCGCCGTCATGCTAAGGGCAGCTGAAAGGTCATAACATAATAAATACTGAATACATGGTAACACATACCACTTCATGGGTTGGGTTGGTTATTGGTGAAGGAATTGATTCTTGTCACCTACAGCATTTAATTCCCTTGTAAAACCCGATTACTAACTAAATCTCTCCAACATCCCACCCATAAATCTTCTCTCTGTTTTACAATTCTAGTACTAGTATCTCACGCTCTCTATAGGAGACGACAGAATAGGAAGACGATGAGTATCCTTGCACTGATAACAGGCAAAACAGGACCAAGCGGGTTTGGTTCTGCTTCAACAGCTGACCAAGTCACTGACGGGATCAATGCAAATAACCTAACTGCAATTGTCACTGGTTTGTTCTAATCTTCTCTTTATGCTTGATAAGAAATCCATTGCTGTTATGGTTTGGATCGGATGCCATTGCTTTGCAGCTGTTATGTATAATTTCTGGATTACTTCATGATTCTTGAATTGCGTATTGTGTCTGTTTTGTTTTATTTTCCTGATCATATATTTTTGAGTATGGTAAAAGGAGGAGCAAGTGGGATCGGTTTAGAGACGAGTCGAATCTTAGCACTTCGAGGGGTTCATGTTATAATCGGTGCAAGAAATTTGAAAGCCGCGAATGAAGCAAAAGAGACTATTCTTAAAGACAATGGAACTGCTCGTATCGACGTTTTGAAACTTGATCTTTGCTCGATTAAGTCTGTCAACGAATTTGTTAAAAACTTCAATGCTCTGGATGTCCCTCTTAATATCTTGATGTAATATCTCTTATCCTTATAAATCCTCTGCTTATTCATTGTTTTCCAAATGTTTTTAACCAAAAGCTGTTTGGCCTAATTTTCTAGAAACAATGCTGGCATTATGTTCTGCCCTTACCAACTTTCTGAGGATGGAATAGAGATCCAATTCGCGACAAACCATCTTGGTATACTTGATGGATTTTTAACTGGATGCGTAAGGTTTATGCACTAAAAGTAGCTAATTTGTTCTTATGTTTTAGGCCATTTTCATCTCACAAATCTTCTTCTCGGGAACATGAGGAATACTGCAAGCAGTACCGGGATCCAGGGGAGGATAGTGAACTTATCATCAATTGCTCATGTTCACACCTATGACGGGGGAATAAGATTTGATAAACTTAATGACAAGAAAGAGTATGTATGCTAGACGAAGAATATGGAGTTCCCTCTTTGTTCTTTCGACAAAATCCTTATTTCTCTTATGTTCTAATCCTACAATTTCAAATTAGATACTCTGACAAAAAAGCATATGGGCAATCCAAGTTAGCAAACCTACTACACGCCAATGAACTCTCTCGTCGTTTGCAGGTACGACGTAATCAGTAGTTTTCTTCTGTTTTGTTAATGTCACATTTGTTTAGTTTTGCTAAACATTTTCATATTCATGTTACTTAATTTCCAATCTAAAACCAGGAGGAGGGTGCAAACATCACTGTGAACTCAGTCCACCCGGGACTGATTATGACGAATTTGTTCCAGTATTCTGGCTTTGTGATCCGTATGTACACTCTAATTCGTAAAACAAGATATTAAATTCGTTTTGGAAAGCACAATAAAGGTTCATTCTCTTTGTCTTGCAGGGTCTTTGAAGTTATTGACATTCCTTCTCTGGAAGAATGTACCACAAGTAAGCATTTCAGTCAAGTGTTTGCTGTAAAACTCATTAGTTGTACTCTCAAACTTCAGTTGTAAGAATTTGTTGGTTGTTTTTACGTAGGGAGCTGCAACAACGTGCTACGCTGCGCTTCACCCAAGTATGAAGGACGTTACGGGGAAGTACTACCTCGACTGCAATGAGATGAAACCAAGCAAGTATGCCAGAAATGAAATATTGGCAAAACAATTATGGGATTTCAGCAACAAATTGATCAAGTCGATTGAGCTCAGCTGAATTTTTACTTTCCTACTGTTTAGAAACTGGAGCAGAAAAAGAGATCGTGGTCAGTACATATCTAAAAAGTAAAGCACTATTATTTGCTGTAGAAGTGTGAATGTTTGTTTTTATTGCAATTATCAGTGTCAATGAATTCTCATATTTATGACCTCAATTGTTGCAAATTAATGACTTTGGACCATTTTAGACCCTCATTAAAACAACCGAAGCGGAATTCGTCTTTAAGATTGCAATTTATTTATTTTTTCGAAGCATTTAAGATTGCATATGGTAATTGGGGCTAGGTTTTCATGTTGTCAAAACAGCACTGTCCAAGTATTTAAACATCAATCTTATTAATGCGCTTATATACTGCACATGTGCTATCTGTTTAGGATTCTGTTTGTAGTTGACCTAGATTAAGATTTTGGTGACAAGTAGTATGTGCAATACTCCGAGTCTGTTGCTGCATATGGGGGGCTGATGATCATGAAAGAGCTCTTTTTATAGGGCCATCCATCTCTCTGCGTTCTGTTCCACTGTTGGCTAATAATCTCTTGCTAAATACTTTATAAATTAAGTTTCAACCACGTTGGCATGACTGACTAAGAGCTAACCATGTATAAAAAAGTATTGATAAAATGTTTTTTTTTGATCGGCAAAGAAAGGGGTATACTGATCAAAAAAACAGTGGGTATAAAAAGACTATACCACCATAAGTACAAAGAGAAAAGATAGATAGAAGAAAATAAAAGAAAATAAGTTGGTAACAGATTACCAAACTTATTGAGAAAAAAAGTAAATATTGAACCAATTTTTCATGACATCAGAAGAATCCACATTATCAAAGTCTTTGATTGTTAAAGACCAGGTAAACAAGCGATGAGATCGCTTTGTTGATAATAGCTCTCACATTGCTTGCTTTGTCAGAGAAGACTCTGGCATTCTCCTTCATATGCTCCACATTATAGTTGCAGGAATTAAATTCCAAACTGCAATACTCTCATTGTTGCTCTGTAAAGGCTTCAAGCATGTAACATAGAACTCACATCAACTGGCATAGTGAAAAACCAATGCACCTGACACATAAAGTCATTCCAGACCTGTCTAGCAAAGCCTCAGTGCAGTAAAATATGAGAAGCAGTTTCTTCTTCATTACAGAATAAACAACCTTCAGGGTTATCAATTCATTTTCTCCCGAGTAGATCTCTAGTTGGTAGACTGTTGTAAACCATGAGCCATAAGAAAAAGCCAATTTTAGGTGGACACTTGAGCTTCCAAATTAGATTGAAAATTGGACCAGATAAAAGAGTACTATCTTCTGCATTCAATTTCTCATACACATAACTGACAGAGTACTGCTTATTTTTTTTGTAAGAGACCAATTGCAGTTCAACAACCGAGTTCATGTTAAAGCTGAATTGATTCAAATCTGCAGATAAGAGAGACAACTCAACTCTTGCAGCAGCATTGAGTCTGGCTGGCCGGGATATGCAGAATCCAAACCATAATATTGCCAAGAACAGTTCCAATACCAGTAACAGAAGAATTCTTTGTGTTTGCACCCAGAAATATTTCCGGGCACTAAACTCGATGATTTTGGTGTAGTTGATGAAAACAGGGTTAAAAACATGAAATAACATAAATATGAGAGACACGAATTTAACGTGGTTCGGCAGAATTTGCCTACATCCACGGACGAATCCCCTTGGGGAGTGATTTTTTTATTGATAATAGAATTACATGTTTTTTTTTTTGCTACCAGCTACCTCCCCCTTTTCAGAATTCCCTCTCCTCTATTTATACGATCCTGAATATAAATGGTATTTACTTCTCTTGCATTAATTCTGCATGAAACTGCTCATTCATGTCTCCATGTTAAATTCTGCATGAAACTGCTCATTGATGCCTCCAAGTTTAATTCTGCATGAAACTGCTCATTCATCTCTCCATGTTAAATTATGCATGAAACTGCTCATTGATGCCTCCATGTTTAATTCTGCATGAAACTGCTTTTGCATGCTTCCTGAATTAATTCTGCATGCTGGCAGACTGGATTGATGGTTGACAGGCATAATGGCTGGCAGTATGGATGGATGCTGACTAGCAGACTGGATTGATGGTTGACAGGCATAATAGCTGGCAGTATGGATGGATGCTGACTGGCAGACTGGATTGATGGCAGTGCGATAGAGTACTTAGCTGGGAATTGGTTGGCAGCACTGCTGGCAACATGAGTGGAAACTGCATGGCAACACCATTGGCAACGTGGATGGAAACTGCATGGCAGCACCATCGGCAACATGGATAGAAACTGCATGGCAGCACCATCGGCAACACGACCTTGACATTGACTGATGGTTGACTTTGACCATTGAATGGGCGTTGACTTTGACCATTGACCGGGCGTTGACTTTGACCATTGAACGGTTATTGAATTTATGTAATACTGGGCAGGCTGGTGGGCTGCTTCGGTTGGCTGGTTAGCGGGCTTGGATGAGGGCCAAAAGATGATTCAAGTACCAATTGGGCCCATTATGTGGCATTTTTACTTATGGTACAAACATCGCCCCCTCTTAACCTCCAACTTGTTGGGGGTTAAGACTATTTCGTTTTCCTTAGTCAATGACAAAACTCGCCCCCAAGTGTGGATTATTGATGCTGAGGTGATTGGCAAACTTCTCTTGTTGTTTGCGGAAATCAAGACGCCCCCGAGAGTAAATTTCTGTTGTTGAAGAGAAAAGAAAACTACCTTCGTTGATTGTGGAAATCGTAATCAAGTCGCCCCCAAGTGAGGCTATTGTGTTTGGAAGATCGGCGGGAAACAGTTGGGAATGAACCATTGTTGTATGAAAAACAAACAGGACTGAAGGTTGATCTGGTTTGCAACGGAAGCGTGATGCTGGAGCGGAGTGTTGAAAGTGAATTGTAATTGTTAATGAAAACTAGACCGTGGTAGTTGCGTAAAACTAAAATAGTAATTGTTGTTTGGAAAAGATTAGATATATTTGACGTCACTCGGCTGTAATCTGTCTGAGCTGTTGGTATTAAGCTGATGTCAATTACGGACTGAGCCGCGATAGTTGCGAGCGAAAGGGTGTGACCCTTTAGTAGTTGAGATGGTAACAGACTTAGTGTATTGTTGGACCTCCAATGGTCTTGATTGTGCTACTGGATGTGACATCGATCTTTATATGTCTTCAGTAGTTATATGAATCGGGATAGCAGCAGCGATGTCGATTAGATCACAATAGTTGATGCGGAACTGGATTGCAATGTTTGCGGTAAACTGGACCGCGACGCCAAAAAACCGTCCTCCGCAAAGAATGAGGAAAATCTGGGTTACAACGGCTTGAGCAAAGTTGGTCGATCAAAGCGATCGCAATCAGAGCCGCTTAACATAGTCAGCTGCAGATCACCGGATCAGCAGGAGCAACGAATAGAGATGGATCGCAACGCAAAGCAGCGACGAGCAAAGCTGTATCTGGGAGAGGCCGCGTCAGAGCAGGAGCTGCGAATAGAGCCGGATCGCAGCGGCTTCATCACCGGATCGGCAAAGAAAATCGAACAAAGTTGCACCGCAGCTGGGCGATCACCGGATTGCAGAGCCTTCGAGCCGGGTCGGCAAAGAAACGAACAAGTCGACCGCAGAAATTCGCGATCACCGATTGCATGAGTTGCGAATATAGTCGACCGCAATGACCTTCGATCAGCCTGAAATGCATCGAGAACGAACAAAAGCCGCATTGCAAGAAATGCGGTCACCGATCGCAAGAGCCGTGAAACAGAGACGACCGCAGAGCTTCGATCGATGAAATGCAAAGAAGAATGAGCAAAGATGCACCGCAAAGACTCGCGATCATCGGACCGCAGGAGCCGCGAACATAGCCGGACTGGCAGTAGCTTCGATCACCGACTACGGCGGCCGACGAGCAAAGCTATACTACAAGACCGCACCGGATCATAGAGCCGCGAATGTAGCCGACCGGCAGCAGCGACGATCTAGAATGCAAAGAAGAACGAGCAAGCTTCGCAGCACCGCAAGAAACCGGACCGCAAGAGCTGCGAACATAGTTGGGATGCGAGTTTTATCAGCCTAGATCGGCAGTTAGCTTGCCGAGGAACTAGATTAATATAGTTCGATAAACCTAGGTGTAATGATTACAAATAAAACTGCATCGCATCGGGTTGCGTCCAACTGAGTACAGAATTGATGAGCAAAACTGGATTGCATCAGTTGCGTCCAACTGAGTGCAGCAGTTGCTTTTGAACTGGACTACATCAATTCGATCAACTTAACTGTAGCAGTTTAACATTACTGATTGCAATAATTGCGTCAAAATATTAGGGTGTATGCTCGCCCCCTCTTAATCCTGTAACTCGTTGGAGGATTAAGAAGTTTGGGTTACCTGAAGTTTCGATTTTCAGAAGCTGAATTTCACATTGCATTTAGGTGTTATGTAACTCTCCCCCAAGCGCATTGAGTGTTACGCAGCTCGCCCCAAAAGTGTTATTTCAGACCATGAGGTGTTACATATCTCGCCCCCAAGTGATAGTCATTCACGTTGAAGTGATATGCAACTCGCCCCCAGAAGATGGTGATTATCATGCTGCTCAATGCTCGCACAAGGGTGTACTGCCTTGCTGCATCTTGCTCGCGCATGAAATTTTGAAGCTGTCTGCTATCTGGAATTCGCGCGGGGGGCCAATCCCACTATTCCAGATGCGCACAAAATTGAAATGTGTGCATCTCCTTGTGATAAAATGCTCGCCACATTATAGGTGTCCCATTGAATAAAAGTATGAATGATTATATGAAAAGATACGAAAATATGTAAATTGTATACGTATCATATTTATTGCGACTTCGTTTATGAGGTGATTAGGATGTCCACTGGCTATGTTGATGTTTTCTTGCGGCGATGACTAGTGTAGTTGCCTTAGCGTCTCGGCCTGACTTAGCAACTAGATTTATCTGCGGGACTGGAATGCACCAGTTGAATCAAAACTGGATTGTGATAGTTGCCATGAAACTGTATTTCAGCAGCTGCGACCAGCTGAACTGTAACAGTTATAAGTAAAACTGGACTGAAGCAGTTGTGAGGAAAACTATACTGAAACAGTTTTTGAGGGAAACTGGACTATAGCAGTTCGACCAACTGGGCTGTAGTAATCCTACGAAAAATGACTGCGGCAGTTCGATCAACTGGACTGAGTATTGCTGAGGAACTAGACTACAGCAGCTCGATCAGCTGGACTGTAGCAGTAACGGTCATCACCGAACATAAGTTTCTTGAGATTTGAAAATCTACACAACTAGCGCGAACATTTGATGTTGTGGACTTAAATCGACACAACATCAATCTTTGAGGATTTCGTTATGGCTTCATATGGTGAAAAATGCGCCCCTCTTCGATATCGCCGCTCCAATCTCAAAAACTAACTTTTTCTTCTTTAAAACGTTGAAATTGCACCACCATGTTGTTGGAAATTGACATGCGATCGCAACGAGCCAAAAATTGTTCAATTCGGTCGTACGATGAAGAAGTTATCGAACAAACAAATTTGCATGTGGAGTAAGTCGAGAAATAGATTGTTGTCGGGGAAGGAGCAGCTGATGTGGTGCAACTTCTACTAATATGATGGCAAGTTGCTAATATGGAAACTTGTATGGAAGGAACTGGCAGATGTGGCACCCGGTCGAAGACATTATATTAACATGTTGATGACGTGGTTGGTCCAAAAATATTCATCTCCAAGTGTAAAAGTTTTACCTGCATGTTTTAGGATATTAAAATACGATCGCAACGAGCCAAAAAATCATCCAATTCGGACGTCGTATGAAGGAGATATCAAAGAAACAAGATCGTTGACCAAGCCCAAAAATGGGCATAGTTGGCTCAGCCCACAAAGCGGGGCTGAGAAATCCGCAAGGCTTAAAGCAGGGGGCTGAAAAATCCGGGTCTACGTTATTAAGTTGCGTCGCGTCACACTGAATCGGGACTACGTTATTAAGTTGCGCCGAGTCACACTGAATCGGGCCCATGGAAATAAGTTACGTCATGCCGCACCATAACAGAGATGATGCCGGATTGGTGCGGCTGGATGGCTGTCGGTGCACGGGATGAGTGGCCTGATGGAAGTCGCCGTCGGCTTTGGCCGCCGGGTGGAGCCGCCGGCAACCTGCTGCTGTGTCGTTGCCGGAGAAGACAAAGACCCCGGCGACTGCTGCTGCTGACGATGTTGACGTCATGACGAAAATGATAACGACGTCAATTAACGGTAGCGGAATATTCTTGGTATATTCTAATTCCGTTAACGGTAACGGAATATTCCTGGTATATGCTGACGGCGTTTGTAACGGTAACGAAATACGCTCTTTGGAGGGCAGAATCTGCTGACTACATTTTTCTGCTGACGGGGCATCTTCTGATTGACCAAAACTGCTGACGTGGCACCTTGCTGACGTGGCAACGCGGACTGGACCACCTTGCTGACGTGGCGGTGCTGACTGGGCCACTTTGCTGACGTGGCATCACCGAGGCGGAACTCCTGCTGTCGTGGACCGATTACTGATGTGTCGATGTTGACTAGATCGGGTGACGTAGCTGCTGACGTGTTGATGTTGACTGGATCGGGTGACGTAGCTGCTGACGTGTCAATGCTGAATGGGTTGATTCGCTTACGTGACACTGCTGACTGGACCTGGTAGCTGACGTGTCAATACTGACTGGGGTGATTCGCTTACGTGGCACTAATGCCTGGATATGATGGATGACGTGGCAGGTGCTGACGTGGCATAATTGATGACGTGGTTGTCGATGATTGAACCAACAGTTGACGTGGCGAACACTGACTAGACAGAGTTGCTGACGTGGCAGAGCGCCATGTCAACCCTTGATGATGTGGCGCCCTGATGAAGTTTGACGTAGCACAGAGCATCGAAGTTTGACGTACCACAGAGCATCGAAGGTTGATATAAGCAGCGCATCGAAGTTTGATGTAATCTGAAGCATCGAAATTTCTCCAGAGTTTTGAATTTTGATGTACCGCAGATCATCGAAGTTTTATGTACCACAGAGAATCAACAGTTGAGATATGCGACTCATCGGAGTTTGATGTAACTGGAAGCATCGAAATTTTTCCAGAGTGACGGATTTGAAACAGCCGCCGGGCTTGGCCGCCGTTTTTTTTTTTTGTTTTTTTTTTTGCGCTTTTCGCAACACTTTTCTTGGACTGTGATCTTTGCTTCTGCAACGGCTGGTGGAAGTGTTATCTTTGCTGTCTTCCCCTTTGCAACAGTTTTGAGTACTGTTGTCTTTTCTCCTTGAACTTTCTGCAACATTTTTTTGTAACGGTTATTTGAGATGCGTTTGTGGACCTTTTCAGGAAACTTTTGTGATGCTTCGCTGGAGGTTTTTCCTTAGGGTTTCCACCTCATGTGTTTGTCATATGTGCAGCTGGTGCAGGTAGCAACGGACTTGGAACTCGGACATGGAAGAGGTGATTTTGACAAGCTACGAACTCGAATATGCTGCTGATATGTTATGGATGAAATGATTTTTTTTTTTTTTTAACTTTGGACTGTAACGTGCTGCAGATCGAACATCCTGCCAACAATTTTTGCGACGTTTGCAGTGAGTCAGCTTTGGTGGCTTTCGACTGTGAAGTTGGACTGCAGCAGATTCACGATCAACTCGGACTGCGAGAATCGTGATTAATCGATCGCAGCACTGTGACCAGTGGACTCATGATTGAAATCAAAACTAGACCCATCCATATTGCGGATCGAATATCCAGCAACAATTTTGATGATGTTTTTACGTCATATTTTGCCGCGGACCGAACGTCCTGGCAACATTTCATCAGGCTTTGTAGTAATGCAATTTTAGTGGTTTCAGAAGGTAATAGCTTCAGCAAATCTTGAATTGCGAATCTGGACTGCAGCAGTTGCGATCAAGTGGACTGCAATAATTGTGATTAACTAGTCAGCAGCAGCTGCGATCAGCTGGACTGCAACTATTACAATCAAAATGGGCTGCAACAGTTACGATCAACTGGACTGCAGCAGTGATTTTTCAAGATGTTCAAGCAGCTTTTTAACAGACTCGATTTTGAAGCATTTTGTACAACTTTTCTCAATGGGAAAACACGATTCCTTTTCTCGTAGTCCCCTTGGTCGGCGCCAATGTTTGCACCCAGAAATATTCCCGGGCACTAAACATGATGATTTTGGTATAGTTGATGAAAACAGGGTTAAAAACATGAAATAACATAAATATGAGAGACACAAATTTAACGTGGTTCGGCAGAATTTGCCTACACCCACGGACGAATCCCCTTGGGGAGTGATTTTTTTTTATTGATAATAGAATTACATGCTAATTTTTTTATACCAGCTACTTCACCCCTTTTCAGAATTCCCTCTCCTCTATTTATACAATCCTGAATATAAATGGTATTTACATGTCTCCATGTTAAATTCTGCATGAAACTGCTCATTGATGCCTCCATGTTAAATTCGACATGAAACTGCTCATTGATGCCTCCACGTTTAATTCGGCATGAAACTGCTCATTCATGCCTCCATGTTAAATTATGCATGAAACTGCTCATTGATGCCTCCATGTTTAATTCTGCATGAAACTGCTTTTGCATGCTTCCTGAATTAATTCTGCATGCCGGCAGACTGGATTGATGGTTGACAGGCATAATGGTTTCGATATGGATGGATGCTTGACTAGAAGATTGGATTGATGGTTGACAGAGCATAATGGCCGGCAAAGATGGATGGATCTTGACCGGGACATGGATTGACTGGCCGGGCAGTCGATAGAGTACTTAGCTGAATTGGTTGGCGATCTTCTGCAACATGGGTGGAAACTGCATGGCAGCACCATCAGCAACATGGATGGAAACTGCATGGCAGCACCATCGGCAACACGGCCTTGACATTGACTGATGGTTGACTTTGACCATTGACTGTGTGTTGACTTTGACCATTGACCGGCCGTTGACTTTGACCATTGACCGGGCGTTGACTTTGACCATTGACCGGTTATTGAATTTATGTAATACTGGGCAGGATGGTGGGCTGCTTCGGTTGGCTGGTTAGCGGGCTTGGATGAGGGCCAAAAGATGATTCAAGTACCAATTGGGCCCATTATGTGGCATTTTTACTTATGGTACAAACACTTTGCTCTGGAGATAGCATAAAGATTGGGGTAGCAACATTTAATTGGATTTGGATATATCCAATTATCATCCAAGAATCTGCAAAGGGCTCCATTATTGACTTTGAATCTGATGTACTTCAAAAAAGTTGAATTTTTTTCTATGATTTTATCCCATTTTGCAATGACACCACATTTATCATCTAAAGGAAGTCCAAGATAAGTAGTAGGCAATAAAACACTGTAACATTCCAAAATGTAAGAGAAAGCAGATCAATCTTCTTCATATCCTACTCCATAAATTTGACAGTTTGGAAAATTGATCTTAAGTCCGGTGAGCATTTCAAAAGAAAGAAAAATAAGTCTTAAAATTTTAACCTGCTCAACATCTGCATCTAGAAAAATGAAAGTGTCATCTGCAAACTGCAAATGACTAATAACTAGACCATTAGGTTTAACTTGAAAAACCGAAATAATACCTTGGTCTTGAGCTTTCTTGATCATGAAAGTTAATGCTTCACCAACCAGCAAGAATAATAAAAGAGAGATGGGATCACCTTGTATAATCCCTTTCTTGCTTGTAAAGAATCCAGTTGCACTGCCATTAATAAGAAGCACTGAAAATTTTACATACTCCACACAATATCTTCTCCATTTATCACTAAAACCCATAAGCACAAAATTTTCATCAAGGAAATCCCAGTTTACATGATCAAAGGCTTTTTCAAAGTCGATCTTGCATAAAATACATGGTTTTCCACTTCTTAGTCTTGAGTCTATTAGTTCATTAGCAATTAAGACTCCATCCAAAATTTGTCTCCTCTTGACAAAATCGATCATTTATTGAGATATAATGTGAGGAAGAGTGAGCTTGAATCTCTTAGCAAGAACCTTAGATATGATTTTGTAGACTCCATGAATCAAGCTAATTGGCCTCAAATCTTTAATTTCTTCAATGGAGTCTTTTTTGGGAATTAAGGCAATAATAGTGTTCTTTAGCCTCCAATCTAAGAAACCTTTATTCTCCAATTCATTCATAACATTGAAGAAGTCTTCTTTGGTGATATCTCAAAGAAAGTAATACATAGAACTTAACAGAAACCCATCTTGGTCCTAGTGCTTTCAATTGGCCCAAAAGTTTGATTGCTGCAAGACATTCTTCTTCATCAAAATATCTTTGAAGCACTCCATTCATCTCATCTGAAATCTTTGTGAAATTTGTACTTTCCATATAAATATTTCTTTGACTTTGAGATTGAAAAATGTTTTGAAAATAAGAAACAATACCATCTTTAATTTCGATTCATCATTTGTAAATACATCATTGACCTTTATAAAAGCAATAAAGCTCCTCTTCCTCTTGTCATTTTCTAGCGTGTGAAAATACTTGGTATTGTTTTCAAAGTCATTGATGCATGTCACTCTGGCTATGCTTCTCAGCTTCTCAACATTGATAAAAGTCAGCTTGCAGAATTCTTGTTTAGCTTTTGCTCTCTCCTCCCATTGAAATTCAGTAAGTCCATTATTGGCATCCTTGCAACATCAAGTGTCACAAAAATATCCTCAAATTCCTCAAATATGCTATCAGCCGCACCATACTCGTTGTTACTCCACTCCCTTAATTTTGTCTTCAATAATTGTAACTTCTTACAGAAAATGTAGCCAACACTACCTGAAATAGAAAATGAAAGCCACATATTTTTGAAAAAAGTTAGAAAACTTGGGTGAGAAAACCAGAAATACTCACAGTGAAATGGAGGTGGTCCATGCTTCAGCCCCTGACAAATAGGTACAATTAGATTATGATCAGAAAAAGGTCGTACAAGAGCCTCATTAAAACCACTTGAGCATAAAAGCATTCCCAATCAGTGTAAATAAGGTTTTTTTCAATTATGCTTCTAATGCTCTGAATTTGATTGTTGGTCCAAGTGTAAGTGGCACCAATAAGTGGAAGATCAATTAACTGATGTCTTGAGATAAACCTATTGAATCTAGTCATGCTAGAAGTTACATCTCCTCCTGATGATCTTTCATGAGTGAATCTAATCTCATTGAAATATCCTCCGATAACCCATGGATAACTCCAAAAACATCTGGCAATCTCCCTCCAAAAGAGTTTTAGATCTTCAGTGTTGGAAGCACAAGGTGCATAAACACCAGTAAAAATCTATTGCAGAATTTTGATTCCCTACAAAAGCATTATACTTTGGGTTTCCAATCTCTTATTTTCTTTTTACAACACCTCTTTTTATTGATTAAGTGTTAAAGCTACAAAGACATGGTGACATAGGGAACTAGGGTGTGGAAAGGTTTTCCAATGCACGGTTCACTCATGTTCTAATTAAGCATCAACCAACTGTCTAGCACGGTAACCTTAATTCCAATCATATGCCTGAAACTTTAATCGATCAGTCCACCTACCAAAAACTTGACCAAAGCCGGCCTACGGGTTTAGTCGGACGTAGTCTAAACTTTACCGAACCTCGCCTACCATATTCGCCTTATTAAAATCCATGGGCATAACTAATCTTGAAAACCGGTTTACAAGCAACATTATAAAAAGAATGCATAGCTCATTCTCGAGTACATAAGTTTTTCCCTTTGCTGATGAACATTCTAACACCTTATATGATATTGTGTTTGCTGAAACCGATCACATGCTAGAAGCTACTATATAGTAAGAGAATGTCAATATCCTGACTAGATATGAAATACTGTAGAGGTCATTAACAAATGGAAAGATGAGAGTCTGTATTGACTTTATAAAGCGTATCTTAAAGACAATTATCCTTTATATAAAATTTATAGGATGGTAAATGCCACAAAAGGAGATCAACTTATGTCTCTTATAGAAGGATGCTCAAGTTTTAACCAAATCTCTATGAATCTGACTAATAAAGAAACACAACTATTACTACTGACTGAACGATTTACTTCTTCTAAGTTATGCCTTTTGCCCAAGGTTGTACATACCACTGGTGAATAAGATGCTTAAAAACCTCACTAGAATCATCATGGAGTGTTATGATATGGTGGTAAAACACATTCATATAATTGATCATCCAAAAGATTTATCTGAAACATTCACATTTCTGATGAAATATGACATGAAGGTCAATTTATCCAAGTAGGGATTTTGGTGTACAAAGTGGGAAGTTCTTTCGGTTTATGGTCACAAGAAATGGAATTGAAGTAGATCCTTTAAATATCAACGACATCCAAAACATGCAACCAACAATATCGAAAAAGAACATCGAGAATATGACAGATCTTTATTCAACCTATCAAACAAAAAGCAATATTTTCAATGAGATATATAATATCGACCAGTTGTGGATCAAATAATGTGGGTACCATATTCCATATGTCTCTCCTACAAGCCAGCGGCTTGTCTTTTAATGGTTTAAGCCGAACTTATTAATAAGAATACTCTAGATACTTGGTGTAGCTTAACTTTTACTCCAGATGTATACGATCAAGGAGGTATGTACCTTGATCCTATAAGTAGAGGTCCTTATTTTCCATTATAAGGAGGTTAATATATATGGTTCATCGTATCATATATCTATCGGACGTCACATATTACTGACTGAAACGACCAGTATTGACTGATACTGAGAATTTCTGTCTAATTATGGTATTGTTGTTCTCTATCATATATATTTGCGCATATTAGATGTTTAAATACATTTTCAAGTACAATAAATGAGTTAAATAAATGTGACTGAACTATTGAATCCGAATAATATTGTAACTCAAATTAATTATTACACTAGATATGATGGTGTAATTTTCAGAGTCTCCACTGGTCATAAAAATCATATGAAAATATATTAAAGTTTGATTTAACTTGTTCAAAATTTGAAATATTATATTGCACAAGGTGTGTCTTGATTAAGTGAATATCGGGGAATATTATGGTGCACTTACTACCTAGTTATTTCAATTCCTTTTTTCGTTTGTCTTATTTAGATAAAATCATCCAAAAGGAACGAAAATAATGTTGAAACTAACATGGAAGTGAACGTGGTATAAGGACTAAAAGGAATTTGACCAAATTCAAGACTATTCATCTCTATATTGCAGAGAATGAATAGACAAAGGCCACCAAAAAGAATAAGGTCATTCCGAGTGTGTATGAGGAAGTTGTGAGCAAAACAGTTTAAGGATCTTTACAAGGTACTCTACTAGGAGCGATCCCACACTATAAAAAGTTGTGAAAATACCTTATAAAGGTAGAAAACTTGGTTTTGAAGTGCGCCCAAATCCTGGGATTGTTAGTGGTATCTATGGAGACTTCTAAGACGTTCCGATACACGTTTTATCAAGAACCTGAAAAGGATAAAAGAAGAAAATGAGTGAAAGCTAAGTCTTTGGATCCCTTTCATTATCTTATATATTTCTATTTGATTATCTCATATTTTTATCATAAGTTTCACTAGATCCGTGAGTAAATAACTCCTAAGTGATTGAGGATGAATCAATGTTTAAAACGTCAAGTAAAATGAGTATATGATTTTATTTTAAGTTTTTCACATGTTATCGATTGTCTTTATCATTATTATTATTTATGAAGTTGTTTTATCCCCGTATTTGTCATTATTATGTTATCGATTGTCTTTATCCTTGATCTAAAAGTTTAAATTTTAGGATTAACCTAAATTTATTAACCTTAAAGCATTAGACTATGTTACATCTAGAGTGATCTATTTTTACGTGGTTTAGACAAATAGAATCTTGTATGCGAGAACTTCCGTATCCAGTGGATAAAAGAATTTTTTGGCATAACAATGATTCAAACTTTTTATTTTTACGATTGGTGATAATTTGTGATTAACGGAGAATTGCTTAATATACTTGTTTAATGATTGTTTAATATCGACGAAGGATCCCTTGATCAAAATTTTCATCATTGATTACATCTTTACTTGATTTATTATTTACTTTGCTTTATATACAACCTATAAACAAAACCCCCCTTTTGTGACATTTGAAAACTGAAAACTCTATGCTCCTCATGGGAACGACGATCCTTGCTTCCACTATTACCGGTTAATTGTGTGGAAAAAAGCACTTTATTTATTGCATTCACGACACGCATCAATTTTGGCGTTGCTACCATGGAGTATATTTAATAGATTTTAGTTGTTTTTATTTCTTTAGTTTTATTTTCGTTTTTTAGGTTTTATTGTTAGTTTTTGATATTGTTTTTTAATCTTTTTTTATTTTAGGTGCTTAACCTCTGGCTCCTGGTTATCGCGTTGGTTATATGTTGAGTATTACTACCCGGAGTTGAACTCGGAGCTGAAGAACTCTAGAAGATTCGCCAGTAGAAACAAATTGTTGACGAAACGAGAGACAATCTTAATTGGAGAGGGTGGTCATCAGCCTCCACCTCTTCCTGAAACAAAGACACTCAAGGATTTCGCATCTCCATTAGATCAGCAACAACTTTGCATCAACTTAGACGAGTCAACTGAACTGAAATTTTAGTTGATTCATTGGTTATCGAAGTTCAAAGGGCTTGCAGGAGATGACCCATATTGTCACTTCCAAAGTAGTTAATATCGTGTATCGGTATCGTATCGGTCGGGTCCTATACACCTATACAAATGATAATATCTATTTTTATAGGCGATACATCATTAGGATTTTTTTAATATTTTATATTTATCAAACAAAAAAATATATTGATATAACCATAATAGAAAATAATAATTGTAATAGACATACTTCAACCTTATAAAACAAGATGTGGTTGATTAGAGCCTTATACTATCGACAACGGAACCAAGCATTGAATGTTTGTTATCCCATCAATTATATATGAAGTTACCAAAATTAGTGGAGTTACTTTCTTGAACTAAAAGTTCAAGAAATCATAATCGAAAGAAAAAATACATTAGTGATATATCCGTGTACAAGTGAAACCCATATTATCGGTGTACAAGTGAAACCGATATATCGTTCCGTACAGGACGATACACGCGTTTTTATCGTTTGTCCTTCGT
This sequence comes from Papaver armeniacum, assembly GCA_023531295.1. Classification (NCBI taxonomy): domain Eukaryota; kingdom Viridiplantae; phylum Streptophyta; class Magnoliopsida; order Ranunculales; family Papaveraceae; genus Papaver; species Papaver armeniacum. Next base: position 591,046 of record JAJJWW010005572.1, on the reverse strand, counting down.
ATCGCCGATATTTTCAATATCGTATGCATTTTTTTCCGATATCCCGTAAAAACCTTTAATATCGACCCGTAAAACCGATATTGACTACCTTGGTCACTTCCAAACCTTTCAACGCAGGTTAACAAGTCTAAGGGCATCAGGTACGGACTCAGATAAAGCTTTACTGAGAGATTTTCTATTTTCTATTTTCTTTGATTGATTCTACAAAAAAATGGCTTAATTATCTTCTACCCGAAAGTATTACATCATGGAGGGATATGAAGAAAGCGTTCTTGGTAAAGTACTTCCCTGCCCACAAAGTAGCAACTATTTGTAAAACAATTAGTGGGATTGCAATATTTTCTTGTATATTGCATGTGCTTCCCTGCACTTTCAACTATTTGTCACCAACTCGATGCTTGTATTTACTATATTTCTTGCATATTACCTTGTGTTACTCTTGTTTTCTTTTGTTTATCTTATTTAGGTAGAAGCATCCAAAAGGAATGAAAAGAGTGTTGGAACATACATATAAGTGTACGTGTACTAAGTACCAAAAGGAGTTAAACCAAATTCAAGATTATTCTTTGTATATGATGAATAGACAAAGACAACACAAAAAGAATAAGGTCATTCTGAGTTCGTATGAAGAAGTTATTGGATTTTTTTTTTTGTAAGGATCTCTACTAGGACCGATCCCACATAATAAAAAGTTTTTAAAATACCATATAAGGGTAGAAAACTTGGTTTTGAAGAGATCCCAAACCCTAGGATTGTTATGGGCATTTAAGGAGAATTCTAAGAGGTTCTGATACACATTTTATCAAGAATATGAAAAAAGAGAAAAGAAGACAGGGAGCGAAAGCTAGGGTTTTTGATCCTTTCCATCATTGTATCTATTTTTATTTGATTATCTCATATGTATATCATGGGTTTCAATAGATCCATGAGTAGCTAACTCCTAAGTGATTGAGGATGAATTCGATGTTCTAAACATCAAGTTAAATGAGTATATGATTTTATTTCGTATTCTTCACATGTTATTGATTATCTTTATCATTATTATTTTTTATGATTGATTGATTATTTATGATGCATAATAAATTAATCAATTGATTGACATATTACTAGTAGAAAGTTGTGAGATAAGTGTAATAGTCGAACAACATATATACAAGTAGAATCGCGTGAAACCGTACAACTAAAGATAACACTAGTAAGGGGAACTTGATCTAAGAGTTTAACTTCTAGGATTAACCTAAATTCATAGATCTTAAATAAAGTATTTGACTAGGTTACATCTGGGGTGATCTATTTCTACGTGGTTTAGACAAATAGAATCCGGTAGGCGAGAACTTTCGTATCCAATTATAAAAGGAATTTTGGGGATAACACTGACCTAGTTTTTAACCTACGGTTGGTGATAATTTGTGATTAACAAAGTATAGTTGAATATACTTGTTTAATGATTGTTTAATAACGGAGAAGGATCCCTCATTCATAATTCTCATCCTTGATTACATATTTACTTGTTTTATATACAACCTATAGACAAAACCTCCCGTAACATTTGACAACTGAAAACTCTATGCTCCTTGTGGGAACGATCCTTGCTTCCATTACAATTACCAGTTAACTGTATGAAAACAAGTGATTTAATTGTTGCACTATATTTCTTTTGAGTAAGCAACATAGTGGATGATGAATCATTTCTAGTGACTTCAATGCCTGGAAAATAATGAAGACTGCCCAAAAATCTTTCATTTTGGACTCGGCATTAAGAGAAGAAATCAAAGCAGATGTCAAATTAGAGAAGTTTCTTGTTAACATGATGTGATCATCTACATACACAACAGAAACATAACACCGATGTCAAAATATTAAATGAATAATCACACTTAGACTGGCTAAAACCATAGTTGAGAAGAAAACTGTTAAATCTCTGAAACCAGACCCGTATAGCATGTCTCAACCCATATAGTGATTTCTTCAAATGACAAACCATTATTTCATTGCTCCCAACCTCAAAAGCAGGAGGTTGCTCTATAAACATACATTTATTCAAGTACCCATGCAAGAACGCATTACACACATCAAGCTGTTGAACAATCAATTTTCTTGAAATTGCATTAGTAAGGACCGTTCTAATGATTGAAGCCTTCACTACATGGGTAAAAGTATTTGTATAATAAATTCCATCAAGTTGATCATAACCTTTAGGGACTAGTCTGGACACCTTTTGTAGACCCACTTGCACCCTAACACATCCATATAAGGTTCATATTTGACCATCTCCCAAATATCATTCTCCTTCGATGCCTTATGCTCATTATGCATTGCTTTTACCCAACAAGGATTCTTCGTAACAGTCTTGTAGGTCTTGGATTCAGATAATTGAAGTAAAGAGTGAAATGCGGTGGCAACAAGATGTATCACCGTATGATGAGTTAAAAAATCGGGCGTTTGCTTAGGTTTACTCACACCAGCTTTTGACCTAGTCATAATACTACTAGTACACAATATAGATGAATGAAGAGCTGAATGTGTTTGAGCAGGAGAAGAAAAGGCATTGAAGAAGGAGAAGGTTAAACTGCACCAGAAGATGATGCAAAACAAAAAAGAGATGAATGAATTATAGAAAGAATAGAGATTTGATTGATGAATGAGGAAGCATGCTAGATTGTTTAAAAGCGAAAACTCCCTCATCAAAGATTAGATGCCTAGAAGTATAGACTCTACCTGTACCAATATCATAACATCATACCCTTTATGTTGGAAGTTATAACCTATAAAAGTACAAAGAGTAGACTTGAGACATAATTTGTCTTGCCTTATGCACCTAAATAAGGAAAACAAGCAGAACCAAAAACTTTGAACAATGAGAAGTATGGAGATTTATTATATAAGACTTTAAAAGGAGATTGAAAGTGAAGAATTTTAGTGGAAAACCAATCTATTAGAAAAGTTGTTGTTTGAAAAGCATCAAACCAAAAATCGATGCATATGATCCTGAAAAGAATAGTAAGACCCACCTCAGTGATATGTCAATGCTTTTTTCAGCAAGACTATTCTCGAGGTGGGGTAAATACACAAATGTCAAGGAAGTACCACATTGGTCAAGAAACAATTTGAAAGGGCCTTTAGACAGTTCATAGGCATTATCACACTGAAAAGAAACAATTTTGGTAGCCAACAAATTTTCATTTTGCTTTAAAATGTTGCAAAGATACAAGACAATCAAATTTTTATTTCATGTGGTAAATCCAAGAAATTGACTGAAATCATCGATGAATACAATGTAATAAAGAAAACTAAGCAATGACAATTTAAGGCGGGGCCCATACATCACAGTGGATAAGCTTCAAAGGAGTGGTACTAACTTTACTTGACAAAGAAAATTGTAATTTTTTACTTTTTCATAGTCGACAAGACTTATAAACAAACCCAACGACTTTTGAGGTGAGCTTTTTGAATCAGTTGATTGAAGTTTCACAAAATTGGTTAAAAAGACCAAAATCAACAATTCCTGGGTGAAAAAAGACATGTAAAATTTGATATTGTTTATATGGATGAGAATGTAAAAATAGCCAGTATGTAAATAGTTTCATCCTACCCATTTTCAAATACTTTTTCTTATTTTTAATTTACATCAGGATGCATCCAGTTTCATCCTCACTCTTTTTTAAGTTTAAGCCAGGATGAATCCAGTTTCATTCTTGCTATTTTTTTGGTGTCCATTTCACCCATACTAATTTTTACTCGTCCATTAGAACCATGTTTTAAAAATATTTGGACAAATAACCCATTTTACGTTGAAGTTTTTGAACAAAAGTATCAGCAGGGTGGCCAAGCCTATTCTGCTAAACTGAAGAAGAAGCAACAATTTTTGTGTGATAGCAAGTGGGAGATGAGTGTGTGACATGTGGAGATGCAGGAAATGACTTGATAGGATATAGGTTGTGTGAGATATATCTAGCAAGAACCTATGTTGCAACAATATCCCTACTCCCGAATCATGCAATTCAAAGAAGCACAAAATAAATTTGCTTTAAGTTATGGTACGTATAACACCTTGTTGAGTCTATTTTTTTTATATAATGCCTTCATAGAGGAAACCAAAACCTGAACGTGATATGCTTTACGGAAATTCTACATGGGCTTTGCAAGGAAGGAAAGTTAAGAGATGCCTTGAATGCTTGCAAGGAGATCACAGCAAAAGGAATCGACATTGATCTTGTTAGCTACAGTGTTCTTATTTATGGCGCCCTCAAACAACGAGATATGGTGCATCTGTCACTACTATTGAAGGAGATGTATAAACGAGGATTCAAGCCTGTGGTATACACAAGTATGATTGATTCACACTGCAAATCAGGAAACCTTGTGGAAGCCTTCAAATTTTGGGATAAGATGATGGAAGACGGGTGCACACCTAATGTTGTGACCTACACTGTTCTAATAAATGGGTTATGTAAGGCAGGGTTCGTGGAAAAGGCCGAGCTGTTGTGTAAGGAGATGTTGGCTACAGAATCCATCCCTAATCAGGTAACTTATGGTTGTTTTCTTGATAATCTCACAAAGGAAGGACATATGGAGAAAGCTTTGGAGCTGCATAAATCTATGCTTAGGGGTGTTTAGCAAATACGGTGACTTACAATATACTTATTCGAGGATTTTGCAAATTGGGTAGAATGCGAGAGGCATCAGAACTTCTTATGGAAATGATTGATTATGGTGTTTTTCCTGATTGTATTAGTCATTCGATACTTATTTATGAGTACTGCAAGAGCGGGGATTTGCATGAAGCTTTCAAGTTATGGAATTTGATGCTAAGCATGAATATCAAGCCTGATAGGTTGGCTTATAATTTTCTGATATATGGGTGTTGTGTCAATGGGGAAGTAGCTAAGGCTTTTGAATTGCGAGATGAGATGATGAGGAAAGGAGTTGCGCCAAATCCGGTCACTTAAAAGCTCCTCAATCATGGAACTTGCTCAATAAATTCCTAATTTAATGGTGGATAGCTATTTTTTAGGTATATTTGTACTTATTATACCAGGCTTCCCATTCTTAGCCATTGCCCATGGGGAAGCCATACATTTTCTGTACGTATTTACTTGTAAAGTGATTGGTTAGAAGAGAGACAGTGGGTGGACCAGAGAGGATCAAAAGGTGATAGCTATGGCTCTGAGGCTTTGAGCATTGAGCGTTCTTGTGGATCTGGGTGTTTCTTTGAGACCAGCAAGATTAAGGATAACTGACAATGTTTGGATACCAACCTCCTAGGCCGGGTCTGATCATGGTATGATGCTTGGGCTCCATGTAGAAACCCGGGGAATGGTGGAGCAAGGGTAAGAGTGCTTACTGATCAGAAACGTCGATTGTGAGGTTTTTTTTGTTTGGGGGGAGGGGGGATCTCTGCAGGTCTTAGGATCTGCTCCATTTGAGAAGCTAGAAGAACAATCACAGACATCAATTTTTCTTATGTGGCGATGGATGTAAAACTTAAAGGAAATGAAATACTAGAATACAAGTTATTTTGGTCTTGGGTAGCAGATGTCTTCTTCTAAAAGAGGTTAAAAAAAAGAATCCTACTATAAGGGCTCTAAACTTTTTGGTTTTGAGGGCTCACAACCTAGCAAAATTGAGTCAAATAGCAATCAACAAAACCCCCTTTTTTGAAAATGAAAGGTGATTTATTATTAAGAGAAAGGTTACACTTATTCATCCCTATTGGATATATTATGCTATCTTTCTTTTTTTTGATGGAAAAATTCATATATTAAAGCTAGCAAATATAATACAATAGATTTACATAATCATTTATATCAAACGAATCAGAATCTATGCTAGACTTGTGAACTCGTTGATTTAGGTTTTCTGACATGTGTTGTAGCTTTTTGATTCTTGCCTCTTTTGCAATGTAATCCGCAGCATTGTTGTTCTTTTTCTTTATAAATTTCACTTTAGCCTGCGGTAAATCTTCCAAGATTATTCTTATTTCTGCAAGGTATTTTACTTCACCACTGAGATTCCGAGTTAACCTTGTTTAAATTGTCTACGAAAGGCTTTGCAGTCAGTTACAATAGCTACACTCGATTATATGTTGTCTTTTAACCACGAAATCGCCTTCAGCATTGATTTTGCCTCTGCGTGGAAAGCTGACGTTGCCCACTCCGACCCCGCCGAAATGTGCATGAATGTCTCCTCGTCCCTGGAATACATGATGAAAGCGTACCCATGGAAGAGTCTTCTTTCTTGTATGAAGCATCAACGAATATTATCCAATCTGAATTCATGTTTGACCAAGAATCATTGATTGATATCTTCTTTTGATTCTCCTTATTCCTTTGTATAGTATTCGACGAGGAGGAGTTTAAAAAATTGTTTATTTGTCCTAGAAGGTTAACTGGGTTCGGTTGGATTTCCTCAAAAACAATTGAGCATCTGTACTTCCAAATAAACCAAATTGTGGTGGATATTTTAACCTGAAGATGGCACATGTCTTCTTCCGTAATCCACCTTTTAACCCAATCAATAATAGTGCTGGGAGAATCTCTAATGATAATATTGTGTAGAGATAGGCCAAACCAAACTGCTCTCGCAAAAGGACATTCGCAGAAGAGGTGGACCTCCGTTTCTTACACTTGATTGTTACATAGATGACAACTAGGGTTAATTTCCATGTTTTGAGTACCTAATCTAGTTGACGTTGGAAGAGCTTTTTGCACTAGTTTCCGGATGAAAAGCCTAATCCTCGAGATGGCTTGAATATTCCAGATCCTCTTCCAAGGAAAATCTGGGATATCATTAATGTCGAGATTCTGATTTGCGAGAAAAGTATAAACATTTTTGGCTGAGAAATTTCCTGATTGATGATGTCTCCATCTAATGATGTCTTTCTCAAGATTTCTAGGATGTAGAGCTTTGATTTTTTCTTTATCCTCCGGGTAAAAAAAATTGGTTTAACTTTTCTTCGTCCCATCTGTTCTGATCCGTAATTAGCTCTTGAACTCTTGTTGGTGCCTGTTCCTGACTGTTGGGGAGTTTTTGGATTATCTCAGCGTTAGGGACCCATCTGTCTTCCCAAATTTTCACTGAGGCACCATTTTTGACTTGCCAGATGAAGTTACCTTTTATTAAATCTAACCCTTTTTGAATGTTTGGTCCGGATCCACGAGAGGTTTGAAATTCTGATTTTTCTAGGGGTGAGATTTAGAGAAATATTTTGCTTTTAATAATTTGACCCATAATTGGTCATGTCATGACTAATCTGGCTTGCAAGTTTGGTAAGAAGGGCTAGATTGAATTGATAAGGGTTTTTGATTCCTAAACCACCCTGGGAAATGGGTCTACAAATACTCTTCCAAGCCCTTATAAATCCTCCTTGTCTTTTTTTCCCATCTTTTTTCCACCAGAAATTTCTCTGAATACGGTCCAACTGATCAAGCGTTGTTTTCGGCAGAGCCAGGACTTGCATTTGATAAGTTGGGTAGGATTGAAGGATAGATTTTATCAATAGAGTCCTCTCTGCTTGAGAAAGCAGTTTCGATTTCCAACCTTGTAAAGTAGAGTAGTAACGTTGTAGCAGTGGTTCAAAGTTGGCTTTTCGATTTTTGTCGAAGAAAAGCGGTGTACCTAGGTATCTATCATTTTTAGTCATTATCGGGACTTTTAAAATTCTTGCAATTATTTTTCCATGTTTTGGGTGAATCTTTGGGCTGAAATAGACACTAGATTTTTGTAGGTTCACCATTTGTCCCGTGATATTCCCGAATAACTGTAATATTTCCAAAAGGCTTTTCGCTTCCCCTAGATCTGCTTTTGTGAATAAAAAACAGTCGTCCGCAAAAAAGAGATGAAAGATATTTGGAGCATCTTTATTTATTTAGAAGCCATATATTCTCTTTTCTTCTGTTGCTTTCTCTAGTAGTCTAGAGAGGATTTCCATGCAGACTAAGAAGAGGTAAGGAGATAAGGGGTCGCCCTGTCTTAGACCCCTAGACGTAGAAAAAGATGGCCCCGAGGCTCCATTAAGGAGTATTGAAAATGAAGTTGTCGAGATGCATTGTAGGACGAGCTTTGTCCAGAATTCCGAAAAGCCAAGAGCTAATAAAACTTTCTCAATAAATTTCCACTTGACTCTATCAAAAGCTTTTGATAGATCTAACTTTAACGATATGAAACATTTTTTCTTCTTGGAGGTTTTCATCGAGCAATAATGATGTTATCAGTGATTTGTCGACCAGGTAGGAAAGCCGATTGATTGGGGGAGATTATTTTACCAAGGAGGGTTTTAGTCTATTAGCTAATATTTTTGAGATGATTTTATAAATGGAATTACTTAGACTAATAGGTCTGAAATCCCCCGGGGTTTGTGGTGTGGCCATTTTTGGGATTAGGGTTCTGAAAGAATGATTTAGATTTTTGTCGAGAGTGGCCGAACGAAAAAACTCCTAGACCGTGTCAATGATATTATTTCCCAGAATGTCCCAGTTAGCTTTAAAGAACCCTGGTTGGAATCCATCTGGACCTGGGGCCCCCATTGATTCATATTGGAGAGGGTGAGCCAAATTTCTTCTTTAGAGGGAATTGCAGATAATGAGACATTTTCTTCGGTACTGATGCAGGGAGATGTGATGGTAGAAAGATCAAAATCTAAATTGCTGTTTTGGGATGATCCTATTTGTTGAAAATGTTTAACCAACAGAGAATTGATTTGATCTCTATCTGAAATCCAAAGCCCAGAAGAATCCCTAAGAGAGTTTATCGCATTGATTCTTTTTTCTATTTGAGGCGGAAGCATGGAAATATTCTGTGTTCTGATCATGTTCGTTGAAGAATTTATCCCTGGAAAGTTGATGGTAATAATCATTTTTTATTTTATACCATTTTCCTAACTCCGCTTGAAGATTTTTAGGTTGTCTATTTTTTGGAAATGTTACGGATCAATGAATAGAGTCTATTTTATCGTTTAGGGATTTGATATTTTTGTGTATGTTCCCAAAGATATTAGTGTTCCAATGGGCTAAATCGGAGGAGAGCCACTTTATAAGCCCGTTGAAAGAAGTTTCATTTGAATTTGCGGAATGTAATTTCCACGAAGCATCGACTACCGTGGATAAAGTGGGGTGGGTTAACCAGGCTCGGAGGCATCTGAAGGGTTTCTGGATCCTATATTTTTCTGGGTTTGTATCCAATAAAATTGGCGTATGATCAGAACTTACTCTTGGGAGATGAGTTACCTTAGTATCCGAAAATGTCTGGGACCAAAGGAATGAGATTAGCGCTCTATCGATTCGTTCGCAGATGTTTGCCTCCCATTTTCGGTTGTTTGACCAAGTGAATGGCGATCCTTCGTACCCCGCATCTTGTAATCCCAGTGTGTCTATAGCGTCGATGACGAAACATTTACTGATGTTGGATCCCGTTTTATTTCCACCTTGTTTCTCGTCTGGGTCTAATATCACATTTAGGTCGCCTATTAGAACCATGGCTTGTTTACTTGTTGCGCAATTTCCAAGATATATGTCCATTGTTCTATTTTTTCATCTGCTTCCACTTTGCTCCATATACACAAGTGATTATAATATATGTATTTTCTACTTTTGAATCAAAATGGCAAACATTATATTTTGACAAAATTAGTTTCATTTCAATATTGTTATGCCAGGCTATAACTAAACCCTTAGCTATTCCCACTAAGGAACAATAAACCAAGTCCCAAAGGAGGAATTTTTGAAAAAGGAGTCCATACGAGCTATAGGGGCCTTTTTCTCACCTAAGAAAACTATATCAGGATTGTAGTACTGACACAGATAATAAAAATGATCTTTTGTGATGGGTGTTCCAAAACCCTGGACGTTCCAGGATAGCAACTTCATTGAAAACAGAGAAATAAGAAAGCAGTCTAACAGGATTAAAATGAGTGGAGGTAAATCCCAGGATGAGACCTAAGAATAAGTAGATACAGCGAGAAATTTAACTTACATCCAAGGCGAGAAATTAGCTGGTGATAAAGAAAGGGATTGGGGAAATTTTAGTCCTAGCCAGGAGCAAAGTCTAGTGAAACAAACAACACACAGACTCTTAAAGATTTAAAGCAAGAAAGATTAATGAAATTGAAGGGAAATTTATTAGGCACATAAATAAAACAAGTAGAATACTTAGAACAAATATATATATATATATATATATATATATATATATATATATATATATATATAAGATTGAATATACAAAACAAGACTAAACAGACTAGGAAAGTAAATCAACTAAAACAGGATCACACAACTAATTACAAGTAAGGAAAGCAAAACAGCAGAAATAAACAGAAACAAGGTTGCAGACTGAAGCAAAAACAACCAAAAAAAAGATCCATAGGTTCTGAATCTACACTGTGAGTCATATAGGTTTCTGCTGCTTTATATGGGGTCAAAAGGCCTCAGCCAAGCTTGGATTTTCCTTTGCCCTTGGCCTTAGGGTCTACTGAGACTTGAGAGGTCCTTTGCACTGGTGTGGATGAGACCATGTAGGGGTGGACTTGTCTTGCTCCTCAACTACATGAATGTCCATTGCCGTCTCAGGAAATTGCTCGGTTGCTTGACAGTCAATTTCGATTATCTTGATTTCTTTTGAGTGGTAGAGGTACATCCCAGTGGAAGAAGGACTGCATTACTTGCCAGTTCCTAGAGTAGTCCATATCCAAGTTGCAATTGTGCTGAGATGAGCTACATCCACTCCAAATTCCAGCTTCAAAATTCAGATAATGACCAGGTCTGTCTCTTTTTTGGACTACCTTCCACATGTAAGCATCTCTGTTGTCACTTCCAGCAGTGGGGAATAGAGTTGTAGTTGTATTAAGAGAACTCATGTTATGATTAGCAGCCTCACTGAGTTGTTGAGTTCCACCAGCACTATCTTGACTAGCATGATCTACTTCAAACTGCTTTAGATAATCAGAGCATGTAATCTCAGAAGCATCTTGTTCTTCATCAGAATCAACTAAACTCTCTTCATCAAAACCCATCATGTCATTATGCAAAACCTGTTGAACTGCCTGCTGAGCTGGTTGTTGTAAGTTAATGCTTCACCAACCAGCAAGAATAAGAAAAGAGAGATGGGATCACCTTGTATAATCCCTTTCTTGCTTGTAAAGAATCCAGTTGCACTGCCATTAATAAGAAGCACTGAAAATTTTACATACTCCACACAATATCTTCTCCATTTATCACTAAAACCCATAAGCACAAAATTTTCATCAAGGAAATCCCAGTTTACATGATCAAAGGCTTTTTCAAAGTCGATCTTGCATAAAATACATGGTTTTCCACTTCTTAGTCTTGAGTCTATTAGTTCATTAGCAATTAAGACTCCATCCAAAATTTGTCTCCTCTTGACAAAATCAGACTGCTATTGAGATATAATGTGAGGAAGAGTGAGCTTGAATCTCTTAGCAAGAACCTTAGATATGATTTTGTAGACTCCATGAATCAAGCTAATTGGCCTCAAATCTTTAATTTCTTCAATGGAGTCTTTTTTGGGAATTAAGGCAATAATAGTGTTCTTTAGCCTCCAATCTAAGAAACCTTTATTCTCCAATTCATTCATAACATTGAGGAAGTCTTCTTTGGTGATATCTCAGCAAAGTAATACATAGAACTTAACAGGAAACCCATCTGGTCCTAGTGCTTTCAATTGGCCCAAAAGTTTGATTGCTGCAAGACATTCTTCTTCATCAAAATATCTTTGAAGCACTCCATTCATCTCATCTGAAATCTTTGTGAAATTCGTACTTTCCATATAAATATTTCTTTGACTTTGAGATTGAAAAATGTTTTGAAAATAAGAAACAATACCATCTTTAATTTCTGATTCATCATTTGTAAATACATCATTGACCTTTATAAAAGCAATAAAGCTCCTCTTCCTCTTGTCATTTTCTAGCCTGTGAAAATACTTGGTATTGTTTTCAAAGTCATTGATGCATGTCACTCTGGCTATGCTTCTCAGCTTCTCAACATTGATAAAAGTCAGCTTGCAGAATTCTTGTTTAGCTTTTGCTCTCTCCTCCCATTGAAATTCAGTAAGTCCATTATTGGCATCCTTGCAACATCAAGTGTCACAAAAATATCCTCAAATTCCTCAAATATGCTATCAGCCGCACCATACTCGTTGTTACTCCACTCCCTTAATTTTGTCTTCAATAATTGTAACTTCTTACAGAAAATGTAGCCAACACTACCTGAACTAGAAAATGAAAGCCACATATTTTTGAAAAAAGTTAGAAAACTTGGGTGAGAAAACCAGAAATACTCACAGTGAAATGGAGGTGGTCCATGCTTCAGCCCCTGACAAATAGGTACAATTAGATTATGATCAGAAAAAGGTCGTACAAGAGCCTGTTAAACCACTTGAGCATAAAAGCATTCCCAATCAGTGTAAATAAGGTTTTTTTCAATTATGCTTCTAATGCTCTGAATTTGATTGTTGGTCCAAGTGTAAGTGGCACCAATAAGTGGAAGATCAATTAACTGATGTCTTGAGATAAACCTATTGAATCTAGTCATGCTAGAAGTTACATCTCCTCCTGATGATCTTTCATGAGTGAATCTAATCTCATTGAAATATCCTCCGATAACCCATGGATAACTCCAAAAACATCTGGCAATCTCCCTCCAAAAGAGTTTTAGATCTTCAGTGTTGGAAGCACAAGGTGCATAAACACCAGTAAAAATCTATTGCAGAATTTTGATTCCCTACAAAAGCATTATACTGGGTTTCCAATCTCTTATTTTCTTTTTTACAACACCTCTTTTTATTGATTAAGTGTTAAAGCTACAAAGACATGGTGACATAGGGAACTAGGGTGTGGCAAGGTTTTCCAATGCACGGTTCACTCATGTTCTAATTAAGCATCAACCAACTGTCTAGCACCTACATTAACCTTAATTCCAACATATGCCTGAAACTTTAATCGATCAGTCCACCTACCAAAACTTGACCAAAGCCGGCCTACGGGTTTAGTCGGACGTAGTCTAAACTTTACCGAACCTCGCCTACCATATTCGCCTTATTAAAATCCATGGGCATAACTAATCTTGAAAACCGGTTTACAAGCAACATTATAAAAAGAATGCATAGCTCATTCTCGAGTACATAAGTTTTTCCCTTTGCTGATGAACATTCTAACACCTTATATGATATTGTGTTTGCTGAAACCGATCACATGCTAGAAGCTACTATATAGTAAGAGAATGTCAATATCCTGACTAGATATGAAATACTGTAGAGGTCATTAACAAATGGAAAGATGAGAGTCTGTATTGACTTTATAAAGCGTATCTTAAAGACAATTATCCTTTATATAAAATTTATAGGATGGTAAATGCCACAAAAGGAGATCAACTTATGTCTCTTATAGAAGGATGCTCAAGTTTTAACCAAATCTCTATGAATCTGACTAATAAAGAAACACAACTATTACTACTGACTGAACGATTTACTTCTTCTAAGTTATGCCTTTTGCCCAAGGTTGTACATACCACTGGTGAATAAGATGCTTAAAAACCTCACTAGAATCATCATGGAGTGTTATGATATGGTGGTAAAACACATTCATATAATTGATCATCCAAAAGATTTATCTGAAACATTCACATTTCTGATGAAATATGACATGAAGGTCAATTTATCCAAGTAGGGATTTTGGTGTACAAAGTGGGAAGTTCTTTCGGTTTATGGTCACAAGAAATGGAATTGAAGTAGATCCTTTAAATATCAACGACATCCAAAACATGCAACCAACAATATCGAAAAAGAACATCGAGAATATGACAGATCTTTATTCAACCTATCAAACAAAAAGCAATATTTTCAATGAGATATATAATATCGACCAGTTGTGGATCAAATAATGTGGGTACCATATTCCATATGTCTCTCCTACAAGCCAGGCTTGCTTGTCTTTTAATGGTTTAAGCCGAACTTATTAATAAGAATACTCTAGATACTTGGTGTAGCTTAACTTTTACTCCAGATGTATACGATCAAGGAGGTATGTACCTTGATCCTATAAGTAGAGGTCCTTATTTTCCATTATAAGGAGGTTAATATATATGGTTCATCGTATCATATATCTATCGGACGTCACATATTACTGACTGAAACGACCAGTATTGACTGATACTGAGAATTTCTGTCTAATTATGGTATTGTTGTTCTCTATCATATATATTTGCGCATATTAGATGTTTAAATACATTTTCAAGTACAATAAATGAGTTAAATAAATGTGACTGAACTATTGAATCCGAATAATATTGTAACTCAAATTAATTATTACACTAGATATGATGGTGTAATTTTCAGAGTCTCCACTGGTCATAAAAATCATATGAAAATATATTAAAGTTTGATTTAACTTGTTCAAAATTTGAAATATTATATTGCACAAGGTGTGTCTTGATTAAGTGAATATCAGGAATATTATGGTGCACTTACTACCTAGTTATTTCAATTCCTTTTTTTCGTTTGTCTTATTTAGATAAAATCATCCAAAAGGAACGAAAATAATGTTGAAACTAACATGGAAGTGAACGTGGTATAAGGACTAAAAGGAATTTGACCAAATTCAAGACTATTCATCTCTATATTGCAGAGAATGAATAGACAAAGGCCACCAAAAAGAATAAGGTCATTCCGAGTGTGTATGAGGAAGTTGTGAGCAAAACAGTTTAAGGATCTTTACAAGGTACTCTACTAGGAGCGATCCCACACTATAAAAAGTTGTGAAAATACCTTATAAAGGTAGAAAACTTGGTTTTGAAGTGCGCCCAAATCCTGGGATTGTTAGTGGTATCTATGGAGACTTCTAAGACGTTCCGATACACGTTTTATCAAGAACTCCGAAAAGGATAAAAGAAGAAAATGAGTGAAAGCTAAGTCTTTGGATCCCTTTCATTATCTTATATATTTCTATTTGATTATCTCATATTTTTATCATAAGTTTCACTAGATCCGTGAGTAAATAACTCCTAAGTGATTGAGGATGAATCAATGTTTAAAACGTCAAGTAAAATGAGTATATGATTTTATTTTAAGTTTTTCACATGTTATCGATTGTCTTTATCATTATTATTATTTATGAAGTTGTTTTATCCCCGTATTTGTCATTATTATGTTATCGATTGTCTTTATCCTTGATCTAAAAGTTTAAATTTTAGGATTAACCTAAATTTATTAACCTTAAAGCATTAGACTATGTTACATCTAGAGTGATCTATTTTTACGTGGTTTAGACAAATAGAATCTTGTATGCGAGAACTTCCGTATCCAGTGATAAAAGAATTTTTTGGCATAACAATGATTCAGCTTTTATTTTTACGATTGGTGATAATTTGTGATTAACGGAGAATTGCTTAATATACTTGTTTAATGATTGTTTAATATCGACGAAGGATCCCTTGATCAAAATTTTCATCATTGATTACATCTTTACTTGATTTATTATTTACTTTGCTTTATATACAACCTATAAACAAAACCCCCCTTTTGTGACATTTGAAAACTGAAAACTCTATGCTCCTCATGGGAACGACGATCCTTGCTTCCACTATTACCGGTTAATTGTGTGGAAAAAAGCACTTTATTTATTGCATTCACGACACGCATCAATTTTGGCGTTGCTACCATGGAGTATATTTAATAGATTTTAGTTGTTTTTATTTCTTTAGTTTTATTTTCGTTTTTTAGGTTTTATTGTTAGTTTTTGATATTGTTTTTTAATCTTTTTTTATTTTAGGTGCTTAACCTCCGGCTCCTGGTTATCGCGTTGGTTATATGTTGAGTATTACTACCCGGAGTTGAACTCGGAGCTGAAGAACTCTAGAAGATTCGCAAGTAGAAACAAATTGTTGACGAAACGAGAGACAATCTTAATTGGAGAGGGTGGTCATCAGCCTCCACCTCTTCCTGAAACAAAGACACTCAAGGATTTCGCATCTCCATTAGATCAGCAACAACTTTGCATCAACTTAGACGAGTCAACTGAACTGAAATTTTAGTTGATTCATTGGTTATCGAAGTTCAAAGGGCTTGCAGGAGATGACCCATATTGTCACTTCCAAAGTAGTTAATATCGTGTATCGGTATCGTATCGGTCGGGTCCTATACACCTATACAAATGATAATATCTATTTTTATAGGCGATACATCATTAGGATTTTTTTAATATTTTATATTTATCAAACAAAAAAATATATTGATATAACCATAATAGAAAATAATAATTGTAATAGACATACTTCAACCTTATAAAACAAGATGTGGTTGATTAGAGCCTTATACTATCGACAACGGAACCAAGCATTGAATGTTTGTTATCCCATCAATTATATATGAAGTTACCAAAATTAGTGGAGTTACTTTCTTGAACTAAAAGTTCAAGAAATCATAATCGAAAGAAAAAATACATTAGTGATATATCCGTGTACAAGTGAAACCCATATTATCGGTGTACAAGTGAAACCGATATATCGTTCCGTACAGGACGATACACGCGTTTTTATCGTTTGTCCTTCGTATCGCCGATATTTTCAATATCGTACAGATTTTTTCCGATATCCTGTAAAAACCTTTAATATCGACCCGTACAACCGATATTGACTACCTTGGTCACTTCCAAACCTTTCAACGCAGGTTAACAAGTCTAAGGGCATCAGGTACGGACTCAGATAAAGCTTTACTGAGAGATTTTCTATTTTCTATTTTCTTTGATTGATTCTACAAAAAAATGGCTTAATTATCTTCTACCCGAAAGTATTACATCATGGAGGGATATGAAGAAAGCGTTCTTGGTAAAGTACTTCCCTGCCCACAAAGTAGCAACTATTTGTAAAACAATTAGTGGGATTGCAATATTTTCTTGTATATTGCATGTGCTTCCCTGCACTTTCAACTATTTGTCACCAACTCGATGCTTGTATTTACTATATTTCTTGCATATTACCTTGTATTACTCTTGTTTTCTTTTGTTTATCTTATTTAGGTAGAAGCATCCAAAAGGAATGAAAAGAGTGTTGGAACATACATATAAGTGTACGTGTACTAAGTACCAAAAGGAGTTAAACCAAATTCAAGATTATTCTTTGTATATGATGAATAGACAAAGACAACACAAAAAGAATAAGGTCATTCTGAGTTCGTATGAAGAAGTTATTGGATTTTTTTTTTTGTAAGGATCTCTACTAGGACCGATCCCACATAATAAAAAGTTTTAAAATACCATATAAGGGTAGAAAACTTGGTTTTGAAGAGATCCCAAACCCTAGGATTGTTATGGGCATTTAAGGAGAATTCTAAGAGGTTACGATACACATTTTATCAAGAATATGAAAAAAGAGAAAAGAAGACAGGAGCGAAAGCTAGGGTTTTGATCCTTTCCATCATTGTATCTATTTTTATTTGATTATCTCATATGTATATCATGGGTTTCAATAGATCCATGAGTAGCTAACTCCTAAGTGATTGAGGATGAATTCGATGTTCTAAACATCAAGTTAAATGAGTATATGATTTTATTTCGTATTCTTCACATGTTATTGATTATCTTTATCATTATTATTTTTTATGATTGATTGATTATTTATGATGCATAATAAATTAATCAATTGATTGACATATTACTAGTAGAAAGTTGTGAGATAAGTGTAATAGTCGAACAACATATATACAAGTAGAATCGCGTGAAACCGTACAACTAAAGATAACACTAGTAAGGGGAACTTGATCTAAGAGTTTAACTTCTAGGATTAACCTAAATTCATAGATCTTAAATAAAGTATTTGACTAGGTTACATCTGGGGTGATCTATTTCTACGTGGTTTAGACAAATAGAATCCGGTAGGCGAGAACTTTCGTATCCAATTATAAAAGGAATTTTGGGGATAACACTGACCTAGTTTTTAACCTACGGTTGGTGATAATTTGTGATTAACAAAGTATAGTTGAATATACTTGTTTAATGATTGTTTAATAACGGAGAAGGATCCCTCATTCATAATTCTCATCCTTGATTACATATTTACTTGTTTTATATACAACCTATAGACAAAACCTCCCCGTAACATTTGACAACTGAAAACTCTATGCTCCTTGTGGGAACGATCCTTGCTTCCATTACAATTACCAGTTAATTGTATGAAAACAAGTGATTTAATTGTTGCACTATATTTCTTTTGAGTAAGCAACATAGTGGATGATGAATCATTTCTAGTGACTTCAATGCCTGGAAAATAATGAAGACTGCCCAAAAATCTTTCATTTTGGACTCGGCATTAAGAGAAGAAATCAAAGCAGATGTCAAATTAGAGAAGTTTCTTGTTAACATGATGTGATCATCTACATACACAACAGAAACATAACACCGATGTCAAAATATTAAATGAATAATCACACTTAGACTGGCTAAAACCATAGTTGAGAAGAAAACTGTTAAATCTCTGAAACCAGGCCCGTATAGCATGTCTCAACCCATATAGTGATTTCTTCAAATGACAAACCATTATTTCATTGCTCCCAACCTCAAAAGCAGGAGGTTGCTCTATAAACATACATTTATTCAAGTACCCATGCAAGAACGCATTACACACATCAAGCTGTTGAACAATCAATTTTCTTGAAATTGCATTAGTAAGGACCGTTCTAATGATTGAAGCCTTCACTACATGGGTAAAAGTATTTGTATAATAAATTCCATCAAGTTGATCATAACCTTTAGGGACTAGTCTGGACACCTTTTGTAGACCCACTTGCACCCTAACACATCCATATAAGGTTCATATTTGACCATCTCCCAAATATCATTCTCCTTCGATGCCTCATGCTCATTATGCATTGCTTTTACCCAACAAGGATTCTTCGTAACAGTCTTGTAGGTCTTGGATTCAGATAATTGAAGTAAAGAGTGAAATGCGGTGGCAACAAGATGTATCACCGTATGATGAGTTAAAAAATCGGGCGTTTGCTTAGGTTTACTCACACCAGCTTTTGACCTAGTCATAATACTACTAGTACACAATATAGATGAATGAAGAGCTGAATGTGTTTGAGCAGGAGAAGAAAAGGCATTGAAGAAGGAGAAGGTTAAACTGCACCAGAAGATGATGCAAAACAAAAAAGAGATGAATGAATTATAGAAAGAATAGAGATTTGATTGATGAATGAGGAAGCATGCTAGATTGTTTAAAAGCGAAAACTCCCTCATCAAAGATTAGATGCCTAGAAGTATAGACTCTACCTGTACCAATATCATAACATCATACCCTTTATGTTGGAAGTTATAACCTATAAAAGTACAAAGAGTAGACTTGAGACATAATTTGTCTTGCCTTATGCACCTAAATAAGGAAAACAAGCAGAACCAAAAACTTTGAACAATGAGAAGTATGGAGATTTATTATATAAGACTTTAAAAGGAGATTGAAAGTGAAGAATTTTAGTGGAAAACCAATCTATTAGAAAAGTTGTTGTTTGAAAAGCATCAAACCAAAAAATCGATGCATATGATCCTGAAAAAGAATAGTAAGACCCACCTCAGTGATATGTCAATGCTTTTTTTCAGCAAGACTATTCTGAGGTGGGGTAAATACACAAATGTCAAGGAAGTACCACATTGGTCAAGAAACAATTTGAAAGGGCCTTTAGACAGTTCATAGGCATTATCACACTGAAAAGAAACAATTTTGGTAGCCAACAAATTTTCATTTTGCTTTAAAATGTTGCAAAGATACAAGACAATCAAATTTTTATTTCATGTGGTAAATCCAGTGAAATTGACTGAAATCATCGATGAATACAATGTAATAAAGAAAACTAAGCAATGACAATTCTGAGGCAGGGCCCCATACATCACAGTGGATAAGCTTCAAAGGAGTGGTACTAACTTTACTTGACAAAGAAAATTGTAATTTTTTACTTTTTCATAGTCGACAAGACTTATAAACAAACCCAACGACTTTTGAGGTGAGCTTTTTGAATCAGTTGATTGAAGTTTCACAAAATTGGTTAAAAAGACCAAAATCAACAATTCCTGGGTGAAAAAAGACATGTAAAATTTGATATTGTTTATATGGATGAGAATGTAAAAATAGCCAGTATGTAAATAGTTTCATCCTACCCATTTTCAAATACTTTTTCTTATTTTTAATTTACATCAGAATGCATCCAGTT
This sequence comes from Papaver armeniacum, assembly GCA_023531295.1. Lineage (NCBI taxonomy): Eukaryota > Viridiplantae > Streptophyta > Magnoliopsida > Ranunculales > Papaveraceae > Papaver > Papaver armeniacum. Next base: position 570,838 of record JAJJWW010005572.1, on the reverse strand, counting down.
TCATCCTCACTCTTTTTTAAGTTTAAGCCAGGATGAATCCAGTTTCATTCTTGCTATTTTTTTGGTGTCCATTTCACCCATACTAATTTTTACTCGTCCATTAGAACCATGTTTTAAAAATATTTGGACAAATAACCCATTTTACGTTGAAGTTTTTGAACAAAAGTATCAGCAGGGTGGCCAAGCCTATTCTCGCTAAACCTGAAGAAGAAGCAACAATTTTTGTGTGATAGCAAGTGGGAGATGAGTGTGTGACATGTGGAGATGCAGGAAATGACTTGATAGGATATAGGTTGTGTGAGATATATCTAGCAAGAACCTATGTTGCAACAATATCCCTACTCCCGAATCATGCAATTCAAAGAAGCACAAAATAAATTTGCTTTAAGTTATGGTACGTATAACACCTTGTTGAGTCTATTTTTTTTATCACTGGTGTTAATTGTATAATCACCCGTATGATAACACCCATCATGACATTAGCAGAACCATTATAAGATTTTAGATTGTCCAGGAGAGAAGAATCACTGGTCATGTGATTTTTAGAATTAGAGTCTGCGATCCACTGAGCAGCAGTAGGCAAAGAAAGACTATCCTCTCCTAATTGAGTTTAATACCTGCAAATGTTTTTTGAGCTGAGATGATGTGATTCTTACCGGGTATATACCTGTAGTAACATCGACTAGCAGATGTCACATTTTCTTACATATTTTACACTCATGTTGGAATTTTGATATGAAACCTTCGGAGATCTACGAGCATGGTTGTAGTGCTCGTATAGAGCTCCTAGGAAGCAAGACTCAAATCAATCTCTCAAAACTCTATTCTTGTATTAACTTCTTACTTCGTTACAAATACAAATGAATGTATCACTGCCTATTTATAGGCTGCACAAGCATATTTCCTAGAACACTGTAGAGAGTACACTACAACTGCTATCTAGGACATTCTACACATAAACAGTTTGACCGACCTTACAATCATTCATTAGACTTTTCTATATTTGAGTTACTGTATCTAACTCTAGAAGTTTCTAAACTATTCTAACTAGCTAATTCCATAACTTTCACTGTGTAGAATTCACTATACTCGTCTGAACTAATCTAGACAACTCTAGATTACAAATTCCAATTTCCAACATCCCCTCCTAATTTGTAATCTCCATTTCGTAGTTCGATCTTCACCCAATTTCTGCGTCCTTAGCTTTCTTTGCTCCCAATGCCTGCTTCATCCTTAACTTTCTTCGCTCGTGGTGTAGCTTCTTCATGCCTGACATTTCCTCACGTCGACATTGCGTCGTCTTCACTTAGTGTCTCCATAGCTCTCTCCTTCCATCCTTTTTTCTTCTAGCTAGCTCACCTTTTATGCTAGCCTCTCAGTGGGTGCGTTCCCACCGTCTTGGCATTCACTCGGCCTGGCCTTTACGCGGCCTTCCATTAGCCTTCACTCGGCTTCCATTCTCTATAGCCGTTCCTCGTCTATTCTTGCCACGAGTAGAGGATTAGCATCTCGTGACAACATGGCTTTCTCATGCCATGTTCGAAAGTGCATTGTTTTGTGCACTCCCTAAAACTTCAGTTTTTCTTTCTAACTCTCATTTGATGGAGACACTTTCATATCTTCAAAACTCCAAACTACTGTAAACTAACTTGGGTCTTGTCACGAGCAACATCTTCTTATTTCTCACAATTCTCTTTTTATCGTAGACATGGGTGATAACATTCATATGGGGGTCTAAAACAAACATCCAAAACTCAAAAACTCAAACTGCACATAGTTGAGACTCGTACCTTTCATCTCCTTTCAGACTCCATAAAAAATTTCAATTTGTGCAGACGACTTTGACGTCCCATATGGATCGAACCTCCGCTCTGATACCATGTTGGAATTTTGATATGAAACCTTCGAAGATATACGAGCATGGTTGTAGTGCTCGTATAGAGCTCCTAGGAAGCAAGACTCAAATCAATCTCTCAAAACTCTATTCTTGTATTAACTTCTTGCTTCGTTACAAATACAAATGAATGTATCACTGCCTATTTATAGGCTGCACAAGCATATTTCCTAGAACACTCTAGAGAGTACACTACAACTGCTATCTAGGACATTCTACACATAAACAGTTTGACCGACCTTACAATCATTCATTAGACTTTTCTAGACTTGAGTTACTGTAGCTAACTATAGAAGTTTCTAAACTATTCTAACTAGTTAATTCCATAACTTTCACTGTGTAGAATTCACTATACTCGTCTGAACTAATCTAGACAACAGTCAATGGTACCACCACCACCAGATGAAAAACTAATACTATTATTATAACTTTCACCATTACCAGATCCATGCGAATTGCAGTTTTTGAAATTCCCTGAATTATGATGATTCTTCTTCTTCTTATAATAGTCCAGAAAGGGCTCTAAATGACGATCAAAGTCTGTTATTAAACATGATTTATCACGGTTTTCATCTGTCATTCGAACCGTTATTTATTTGGTGTGACTCTTTAAAAATGACGAATAGATAATATTATTAAGTACGACGACTAAAATTTGTGATTTAAAATCACGTATAGAATCTGTTATTAAGTATCACGGTTACTATGTGTGATACTTAATAACGGTTGAAGTATGTCATTAAAACCCCACGGATGATGTATGTTAAACAAAATAATGGCTCACACCTGTTATAATTCGAGGTATTTTTATTAAATAAAAATATTAATTTTATAGCGAGAAACTTCTGTCATTTTTCTGGGCTATTGATTCAGATTTTCAGATATCAGCATTTTTGGAATCTGAAATCCGTTCATAATGATATTTAGTGTATCAGAAATTCATCAAGATTAAAAAAACAAAATAGACAGTTAAACAAATTGACTTTATTAATTTATTAATTATTTTTTTTAAAAATAGAATATTCCAAGCTACATAATCTACTGTCACTGCCACTCTAACTTGAATGCTCTGATACGGGAGTCACATAGGCCTTCGGCCACCTAATAAAATTACCAATAGGAACATCCCGAAGTACTGCATCATCTCTGTCGCACAACATTGCATTTGGCTCAATGATTACGTGAAGCATGCAGTTGTAGTCGTCATCAAACAGCACCGTAGTATCGACATATGCAACTGCAATTGGCTTTTTCCTTAAGTTCTTCAAAAAGAAAAGACCAAACGACGAGGGTATTACTTGCGTCCCAAACTCCTGTATATTTAACAAACAAGACCAAGTTAGTTTAAGAAATCATGATGGAAACATTGTATGCATCTGACTACACATTACTAAGAGCTATTAGAAATCACCTGCTGGTAAGAGCTATTAGAGATATGATCATGTACTCCAGTGTTGTTTTTCTGTCTTTCAGCATCCAACTGTGCTTTCAAAGCTTCGTTTTTCTGCTTCTCTTTCAGCACATTGTGCTTCTCTTCCTGCAACCTGGCGTTCATAAACTCGAAGCAAGAAACGAGATTTAGAAACACCAAAGACCCATTCCGCGTATGTATCCCTTTCGATCAGCGCCAAATATCTAGCCATATTTAAGAAGAAAATTCAAATTCCATGAAATTCAGTTAAACAATTAATGTAAAACAAGGGATTTTTTTAGACTACTGTACAGATGGAAAGTCACTGGCAATTCACAAGGTGCCAATAATAGTATACACAAAGAGGTAAACTTCAGTAACATATTTTTCCTATACGGTCTAGCACTTATGTCTTCAAACATATAAAAACTAATGAAATGTACATAGTGGTGCTGGTGCGGGCTACTTGAAGCAGCAATTACTACTAAACCATAAAATAAGACAGTTCTACAAATGCAACAAAACTACAGAGCAACGTAACTACTATCACCATCTAATATAAAAATTCAAAAAGCAAAAAGATTCATGTAACAACAAATACACCACTAACCTTAGTAACAGCGTCGGTTCCCAAACACTTTTGTGATGAAGGATTTTTATCATATTCCTCCTGCACCAATGCCTACACATCAACAGAAGCCAGCTAAAGTCAACTGATATCTTAAATATTAATAAATAATATTAGACAAAACATGAGAACTTACTAGTTTTGCAGCTTCCAGTGATTTAGTAGATGAGGGATTATCATCTGGGGTGACTTTATGTGTCTTCAGAAACACGTCCGGCCTATATATTTTCCCAGTGGGACTTTCTTTTTCCTGTGACAACAAAATGTATCAAATGCTTGCATAATTTTGCATCAAAAGAAGACATCTTTGAGACAATAAAGAAGAGGTTTCTCTTAACGACAAGATAAGTGCATCAAAATTCCATTAGATGCTTAGATAAGTAATCATTCTATAGCATCACTTCTTATATAATCTAACCAAACTTAGTTTCTTCAATTAATATTGCAATTTAAAAACCAATTGGATTGAAACTAATAAGTGACCCTTTCAGCAGGAAGCAATAATAAGCGGAATGAACAAGAACCAAAGAAACTCCATAAAAATGAAACAAATTGTACAACATAGGAATAATAGCTCAAAAATGATATATAGAGTTAAGAATTTACCATTTCAAGCCACCTTCTAGGTACACCTTTCCTACCACCTGTATACTGAGCATTCACTTGTGATCGTGCTTCAGCTCCCTGTTCAGATTTTTTCTGAAAATCTTCAGAAGTGTTGTTAGTAATGAACTTCTCCCAATCATCTTTTGTATAGAATTTTGGCACTTTCCTTTTCTTTTCTTCTATAGTTGTAGCACTACCATTGACCAATCGCCATTGTTTGGATTTTTCTGTTCTCCATGCGCTGTTTGCTTTTGTTAAAACGTACTTTTTATGGATCTGGGTTACCTGGTACGTACTCTGTAATTAAAAAAAAAAAGGATATACTCAGTCAGAACTATGATATCGACATACAGAATATCTTAGGGAAAATATAGAATGACATATGAACATAAGCTTAGGGAAAATAAAGCCAACTGGACTCACTTGAACATTGTCCCAAATGTCTTCTTTGTACTCTTGAGGAACCTCTTTCCAATTCTTATGCCCCAATCCTATTTTTGATCTTGTGATCTCTCCACTCCAAGTTGCAAAATCTGCTGGTCCATTCCATTGCCCATGCTCATTAAAGAACACCGGCAAACGCTCATCTAGGTTGGAAAACCCAAAATAAGCATAAGTAATGAACCACCAGTGATTTAGAAAAGAAGGTATTTCCAGGAGCAAAACTTACTAGAAACGAACAATTTATAGATATAACTTAAAAACTAGGGAAATCAATGAATGTAACATTACCCTTAGAGTTTTCATTAATGTTCTCAATATCATTAGCTTGAATATTAAGAGCATGGTCTCGATTCATGGATTGACACAAGTCCATGCGGTTCATCATGACCAATCGTACAATATGGGGCTGCGTCTAGCGATTTAGGAGACCGATTAAAAATGGGGCTGCTTTCCCTCGAACAAAGAGTGGTCATGCTTCCTCCAAATCATCCAAACATCAACAAACCTATTCATCAACAAAACCACAACTACTCTACCATAAGAAAATCAGACTTAATCATGGATAGCAACAGTCTAATAGCTCTATTGAACTGATTTGTTATTTGCACCAAAAGATATTCAACACAAAAACACCCCATAACACCCTATATATACATCGTAATCAGATCCATATACACAAAACTCAGACTGTCTTATTACAAAACTATAACAAACCCAAGTTCATATTCAATCGGAGATAGTCTGATATGAAACCCATTCATGTTTTCAATCAAAAAGTCATAAGTTAATTAGCGATTGTATTATTACAAAATTAAAACAATCCTATGTAACCTGATTTCAGATTACATCAAAAATACTCTAATATGAAACTCATGCATTTTTTCAATCAAAATCATAATAAGTTAATTGATAAGCATAAAATAGATATACCTTGCTGTTTTTGATCTCTGATAATCCCCAAAAAGATAAATCTCTTTTGATCTCTGATAATCCCCAAAAAGATAAATCTCTTAACATCTCTAAATTAACTTTAGGATTTAACTTTATAGCTATTCCAAAACACCAAGCGGGAAATAATCCCGCCCAAAAAAAATTTCCTTTGATTTTCATCCCGCTCAAAAATTGTTAGGGTTCAAATCCAAAAAAAATTGACCGGGATTATTTCCTCTGGATGTTCTTCTTCAATTGATTCTCAATATATTCTTCTTTACATCCTACGGCGATGCACAGATGTTTCCGAAATTGTAAAACAAATCTTCACTAATAAATCCTGATTTTCTGCCAAAAAAAAATGGATCGAGGAGAAAACTTGTTTAAGATAGAAGAGAGAGGGATTGAAGAACCGATACAAACTAGGAAGATACTCTGCTCCTTTAACGACAACAAAGACACGCGTCTTTGTTTTTTCTAAATACAAAATATGTTTTTTCTGTGTTTTTAATTACTTGATGAAAAAGGGAACACGTTCAGCACTGGTGGTCTAGTGGTCGAATATTATGCTCCCACCTTACAGACCCGGGTACGAGTCCCACCTCATGCAATTTTTTTTTTTTTTTTTTTTTTGCAAATTAAATAACCAATTACATTTTTTTTTTTTATAGCTTTCGAGAATTAAATAAAGAATAAAATAACAAATGTTAATAGAAGGGATTTTTTTTTTTTTTTTGCAAATAAAATAACCAATTACAAATGCTAATTGAAGGGATTCACATTAGACAATAAACTTATCAGTAACTGAGCAACAAGTTGGGCACCAACCCTAGCTTTTTTTATTAGTAAAGACACGCATTTTCTTTTTTAAGCGTTTGTTTAGTGAAGACTCGCCACAAGATTTTAGTTATTCATTTTTAAGCATCTTTGACTGTAGTTGACCGTCATCAATAAAAAATATAATATGATAAATATATTATTATAATAATAAATAAAAGCCGGTTTTGTTGAAATTATTTTGTAAAGCATAATAATATTTTACTTGTTATTTCGCTATCCATTTAACAGTAAATGTTACATCGGAATCGCAGTGAGATGTAAATTAGGAACGCGCAATTGGGGGATACTTATATTAATTGGGGGATATGATAATAAAACAAAATAGGGTCATTTTGAAGTAATTTTCAAAACCCCTTATCCATATATTTCTATTATTCCTAAAATGCCCTTATAATTTAATATTTTATTTTTAATAAAAATTTTATTTTTCATAAGAAATAATTTAATAAAAAAATAATATTTTTTAACGAAAATTTACGTAGTGGTTTAGGTAGCTTTATTTTTTTGGTTAGCAATGACGCTGGTAGTGGTTTAGGTAGCTTTATTTTTCATAGCTTGGGTGTAGTTATTCAGAAAGGAGTTGGAGCTCAACTTGTTGCTCGGCTACCAACCAAAGGTGTTGTAATTTAAGAATGATTAATTGGGGATATAAAAACTAATTGGGGGATATTTTATTGTAGCTACCGGCATGGATTTTCAATGCCGGTAGTCCATCAACCATGCCGGTTTTCATTGAAAACTATGTCGGCACATATCCCCCAATTAGTTTTTCTATCCCCCAATTAATCATTCTAATTTAATGGGTTAATTAATATCCCCCAATGGCTTATGGATACCAGATTTTTGCAAATGCAAATGTATTTCCTCTAGAGAAAATTGTTTTCTTGCTGAAAAGAGCTTACATTTCGAGCATGGACAGAGGTATGATTTATCTGCCCCTCCAGTATCTTTTGCGAACTTAATAAAGGATTTAACTCCTTCCAAAAATTGAGCTGAATGTCGTGGAGCATCCATCCATTCTTTGCTTGGAGGTGTAATAGACATCACTTCAACTAAGCCTAAACGACATACACAAAAATCAATATGATGCTAGTCAATAATCTGTAAGACAAGGATCAAATCAAATAAAATTTTGGTTATAAATTCCGCATTAAGAACACCATGGCTTTCGAATGCAGTTTGTAACACCCCGATTTTTCGGGCCCGGATCTTGCCCGGATCCATGCCCGAAAACCCGAAGTGCTACTTGGATACCATAGCCGAAGCCCGGCTACTAAGCCCAAGCTCTTTAAGTAATTCATTTGGGCTAATTTAATTTATGCTCAAATTAATATTTTTATCGCAGCGGAATACTTAGAAAAATTATTTAGGAAAAATCTAACCGTTGATTTAGCCTAATTTTAAATCCACCGGAAACAAAACACATTTTGGTTCATAAATAAAACTATCAATACCGTTCATGTTTTATGATTTAATTAATAAGTAACTATTACAACACCAAATTGTACAACTGAAAACAGACCTAGGTAGATTCCTAGAATTTTAAAGGATTCATACGATTTCCAAAATTTATGATAATTATATGGATACAATACTGATTGAAACTATTATTATATTTTAATTTTCCATAATTTTTAGATTAAGTTTAATTGCCTAAGACCACGGTCAAACATATAGTTGACTGGCACTGCAGAAATTCAAAACTGTGACACTCTGTTTTAGAAAAATTATATTAAATCGCGAACAACTCAAAATTGGACGAGTCCTGTCATTTTAGAAAGATAAAACATAGATGATGATTTCCTATGTGAACACTAAGATCTAAAAATTAATATATCATAGCTCTTAATTAGGATTTTTATAAGACATTTAAAACAGTCAGATATTTTCTGGATTTAACACTCGTATAAAGAATTATTTTAAAAATAGTTATACAACTCAGAAAATTCTATAAATTTTATCAAATGTCCCTTAAGATGTTTTACACTTATTACAAAAATAATCATATCTAAACATATTGATAATATAAAAAGAAGATCAGTCAACTAAACATCATACAATATTTTTACAGCATTCAAACTAAGATTAATTACATCTTAAAATAGAATTTTAGGAATAAATGATAACTTTAGACATCTCTAATCATTCTCTAGGCTCCAAGTTGATCAACTCCCTTGTCACGCATCAAATCTGGAATTTTTGTCATAATACGACGTGAGTTGTGACACCCAGTAGGCAAAGAAGCAACAAAACATTTTATATAATATTTTTCAATTCATTTTAAAAACATCTAACATGATTAACAACACCGCAAACACATGGAAACACCTCATCCATAAACAACAATAAATTCAATCAATCCGCTCGCCTGTGGAGCCCCACGTGGATTTAGGGAAACAAAACCGTTCCCAAGGATATCTCGTATCCCATCAAAGTTGTTTTTAAGAATCACAATCTATGGACCGCAGCCCAACATTCATAATCATACTCACAACATCGATTATCATTCATATATTAATGAAAACTTGCAAAATAAATTTAACTAAAAGAAACTTAAATAAAAAGAAGGTTTTTGATTGTGTTGCGCCTACCTCAAAACGCAAATCCAAAAATATAACAAATAACTTTATCACCGAAATTGAGTCTTCAATAACAAATCAAACTTTAGCTACCGTTTTTAATTGATATTTCAATTTTTATGCATCACTCACGGCTTGCACTTGAACAGAAGGAAGTTTGAGAAAAAGTTGCGGCTAGGTTATCTTTTTTTTTTCTACTTTTCTTTTTTTTTCTTTTCTTTTCCCGGTCTCAATCCAATTTCCAAACCTATCTATATACACCGAGCGAAATCAATTGTCCGCAATAAGGGAAATTTTTACTCACTAATAATTAATAATGACCTATGGGGAGGTGACACTTGGCATAAAACTAAAATCAAGCATACCTAATTATGCTCTAGTGCTCTTTCAACCTTAATGGTTTGATGAAAGATACATTCCTGCATGTTATTAATTTTGGTCAATAATTTAATAATTCTTATTATCTACCAACCAATGCCAAGTCGCCAAGTGTCAAACTTGTTAACTAACAATATTCTTTACCAAAACTAGAAGATCACTTTCATTTTCAACCGACTTGGGTGACTGAATTCAGTATGTAATTTATGGCCAAATATTCTATCCTTAATTAATCCAAACATGCGCCAAATGTCCATGCATATAATATTCTCCTTAATTAGAACTATTGCCAAAGATAATTTAAACCCTAAAAGAATAAATAAATGAATAACTTATATCCCCATGACCAAGGAAAGAGTCCAAATCAAAATGGAAAATTACTAAAATGCCCTTTGGTGTAAATTACGAATTTAGCCTTTTATTTTAAAAAGACGCAAATGCCCTTCGAAACTGGGACGGATATTACACAGTTACTAATTCCATATACATGAGACGAACTAACAAGCCACAACAATTTTCCAATTAACTACCACTTTCTGTAAATTGATACTCTTAACCAAAACATTACAATAAGCAGTATCAAAACTGTAGACGGAAATATGCAAAATTTCAAAACAGCGGAAGTTGTTGTGGATGTGACACTTCTATATATTAAAGAAAAATAACAGTGAGGAAAATTCTCTACACAAAACTTGGTCAAGAACAAGGAGGCATAACCAGGCATTACAAATTCGATGTACGTAACTTATTTGCATCAACTAATTTAGAAATGAAACCAAATAATTAATTAAACTTGGTTTCTTTGAGTAGTATTTGTTCGTAAGATTTAAGTAGTATACTTGGTGTTTTTGTAGATTATGATGCAGAACGTAACACGTTTGTGCCACACGAAGAGCATTGTGACGGTAAATGGACAATTTCCAGGGTCAAGAATCGTTGCAAGAGAAGGCGACCGTTTGGTTATTAAGGTGGTTAATCATGTTCAGAACAATATCACACTTCATTGGCATGGTATTCGACAACTAAGGACCGGATGGGCAGATGGTCCTGCTTATGTTACTCAGTGCTCTACTCAGTGCACTATGAACAAAACATAGCCTGGTGCAGAACGATGTGCTCAATCAGAGCAAGGGTCAAAAACAAACTCAAGGAACAGTGATGTATGACTCAACGAAATGCAAGGATTCTGACTTAGAATGCAAGGATACATAGTACAAGTGCACAAACTTAGGCCAATGACAGTCTACCAAACAAGATGCAGCAAACTTACTACCAAGAGCATCCTACAAAAGGCAACTACAGATACTACAAAAATTGTGTATCATAGGAGCCAGACAAGCAGCTAAGCATCACATACAGCTTCTCTTACAACGCAACACATTTTATTATTATAGTTCTTTCAGCGCGCCATCATTCACCCACATTTTAAGAAGATTTTGCTTAGTTGCTAATACTACAGAGGATGGAGCAGGGGAGAGTATGTGTGTGAGTTGAACTGCAATGTGCAGTGACTGAAATATGTGGAGAACATGAAAAGAAGATTTTATTTAGGAAAAAATCCCCGTAAGTTCAAAACATCATATAATGCATTTGAATACACATCCAAAAATAACTACCAGAAGTTAGTTTGAATATAAATTTTTACTTCTAGAAGTAAAATATTCAATTTTTTATGAAGCAAAATATTTTTTTGCCTATAATTTCTGTTTTTGTAGAAGGAGAAGTAAAAACACTTCTACTTCTAACATCGAAAAACACCGTATATTAAAAATTCAAGGACTCAATATCAAGGTGATTTTAGACAAAAACAGTTCTACATGGACAGTAACAAACACAACCTAAAAAAATTTAAAATTTTATACACATTTTTGTCGTGACAAAAGAAAGACTAAATTTATATTGAGCTAACTTTGTATTGTCTTGTCAAAGTAACTTTATAAAGACTAACTTTATATTGAGCTAACTTTGTATTGTCTTTTGTCGGGACAAAAGAAAGGCTACTTTGTATTGTCTTGTCAAATTTATGGAGAATGCAGCAAACTAAGTACATCACTGCTCCCTAGCACAGTAGGTACTCCTATTAATTTATCATTTTCAGGGTACATGATCAATACCCATTATGTAAATGGGTAATGCAATGACAGTATTGAGCTGAAGTTGATATTGCAGTAACAGTATCACCTCCAACACTCAGCCACAACACTGTAATCCTTAAACTATAAAATGGGCAACTAGCCAATTCATTCCTCTCCAATGTCTACATTCCTTGCAGACTCGCACTACAAAATCCATAAAAGGAAATCCATCAAAGTAACTAGCCAATTTTTGGTCTTCAAAAATCCAATTTTTTTGGTAAATAACCTTGATAATGTGAGGGATTTCTTGTTCTAATTTGTATTATAACTCTAACTAGGACCTTTATGGACCTCATAATTAACAGACTAACTCCTCTTCAATAACAATATATTGTCACGAAAAGATTATGAGCTAACTTCGAACTACTTATATGAACTTACTTTGCTATAATGTGATCTAAATGATATGGTAATCCATTATGTCTTAACACCCTTGACAAGGAAATCAAGCATCACAAATAAGTTATTACCGTAGAGACAACTAGTCCAATCCAGTAAACTAAACACAAAGCCAGGTACCTGGCAAAATGGCATTTCATCGTAAAAGATTGCAAACATCCCATTATGCCGACTGCAGATACTACAGACAACAACTCGGATCCTATACGGTGTGTAGGTGCCTATGAAGTAAAATATTCGGTTTACTAATACAACAGATCGGTATTATAAATCCATAAGCAGGTTAAATTAGTAAAAGTAACCCCAAAAAGTGCTGATTATCATTGAAAGTGAGATCAGATCATGATATTTGACAATTTATGAACATTAATATTTATTGATATATCAAACAGAAAAAACCAAACAATACATTCCAATTCAGTAAAATTACACAAGATCTGGATAATTAAACCCATTATATCATGTTTAATTGGTTCTAACAACCAAACCCATATATTCGATCAAATCAACATGAATAGACTCCCCCCTAAACCAATTTTCTCATAAAAAAGCCAGTCCTGTGAGGGTTTACCTATACAAAATCAGTGTTCATAATATATAGATTTGAAAACCACTTTCAAGCAATAAAACTAAAAAAAATCATTCCTTCCAAATTTCTACCTTAACCAATTTATCAAATCAAAATCTTAGCATGTTCGATTTCGGATCTCAGAAACTAATTTTTTAGGTACCAGATAGAAACTTAACCTTAACCCAGATACAAAGATGAAAAGGAATCGAAACTTACCAGATATCGTCTTCTTTTTCTTCCGATTTTGAGTTTTAGATATGAATTTGATTTCTTCTTATTCTTCTCCTCTTGGGTAGTTGGGTTGCCCGAGGGAAAAAAACAGGCGGCGTGGCGAAGAGAAGAACTCTTTTTTTTCTTGGTTTTGGGTTTGCTAGAATGGAACCGATAATGGCTCTATGCAAAAGACTTATGGCTAATATGCCGGTGGCTAACCACCATCGCAGACATGGCTCTATGCAAAAGACTTGAAGCAAATATGCAGGTGGCTAACCAAAATTATAGACGTGTTGTGGTAAGCCGGTGGTTAGTCATCTCTAGGTGCATTCGAATCGGATGGTTGGTCATTTGTGGGTGTGTACAAACTTCTTAATGATGGGCGTATAAAGACAAAAATATATGACGGATGTATTGCGCAATTTTATGGTTCACCGTTAAATCACAGGCCTAGTTAAATATCACGTTTTAAAATAACAGTTTTTTTATGTTAAATGGTGGACCCAATTATTTTAATGTTATATGACGGAAATTGTTTGTAACACCCTAATCACATAATTAATCTGTCATTTAAAAGCGTGATTTACAACCCTTTCTGGACTTACCACCAAAGTTAGTGTTCTTGCTATACATAACAATAGAGTTGTTGGATATCAAACAAACTAGCAGTCTTGATCTTTAAGCCACTGTTGATGATTGATATGTCTAGCTTTGATTTTAGCAAAAGTAAATGGAACCTCACGATTTTGAGAAGAAATAACAAAGTTATTGTAGCCACGACCTAAGACATTCAATATATGCATAATAATCTCATAATTACTCACTTTTTCATTTATAGTTGCAATACTATCAGTAATTATCTTGATCTTCTGAAGATATTCCTCAGCAAATTGAGTTCTCTTCCATATACTTTATAATTTATTACGCAACATGGACCGTCGAGCTGCAAACTGAGTAGTAAAGGTTGTAGCAAGAAACTCTCATATCTCATGAGCAGTAGTTAAACCAAGAACATCACCGAATATTGATCGAGTGAAAGTAGATTTAAAATAACTAGATACAAACCGATCTACCTTCCTCCAATAAATCCAAGCTAAATTTTGTACGTGAACACCAGCAATCCTGACATGTTGTGGCGGTTCTTGAGCAGTACCATCAACATAATCATACAATCAACTTAAATGAGTAGACTCTAACTGATCTTTCCACAAAAGATATTTAGTAGCACCAAGCTTCAAAGAAATAAAGTTTGCAATATTAGTGAAAAGAAGTTTGATGATGTATTGATCTTGAGAAGATTCACCATTATTATCATTATGATTTCCAACGGAAAACGAAGAAACATTACGATGTGCTATTTTAGAAGGCATTGTAGTATTAGGAAATTCAACAATCATAAAAGAATAATTGAATACCTAATCGACATGTAAACGCCTAATAAATCAAGATTCAAGAGATCTTGAATCTATAAACCGATATGAGTAGATGAAATCTTCAGAAATTCTACAAAGATCGATAAGAATTTATTGAGTCATTACAGAGTATATAAACCATCTGAGACGTGTAATAGAAATAAAGGTTGAAAGACGGTCTGTAATAGAAGGTCGTACACTAAACACAGACATACACAAGCTAGGAGACATCCCTTACGGAGATAAACAGAAAAACAAATAAAATGCATTGTTTTACATGGCTGACATCTTATAGCACGTGAAGGCATTACTTATTATGTGGGTACTTGGTTTAGACATTTCTATAGTAGGCTGCCATAATAATTTAAACAAATAACAAAAAGTAATTACGAAACTCGCGAGATGGGTTTATACCCAGATTAATTGGGGTATATAAAATGTAGGAATTACTGTTTAGTCCAGTTTTTAATGACCCAGTTAATGGCTAGTCCACTCGTGAAAAACATTTACTCGCTAGTCCAAAAACATGTTTTTGGACTAGATTATTTACTCGCTAGTCCAAAAACTTTGTGGAGATTATAAAGTATATTTTCTAAATGCCTAAAACACCCTTCCAGATCTAATTAGTATCAACACATGTAAATGTTACTAGTAGTATGTTACTACATACTAGTAGTATCAATATGGTGATACCGCATATTAATATGTCTTTTATACTAGTAGTAACAAAAATATGTTTAGTAAATTAGGTAACTACTTTACTATACTAGTAGTAACATATGTACTAGTAAACTAGTATACTAGTAGTAACATATGTACTAGTAAACTAGTAACTAGTATACTAGTAACTAGTATTAGAGTAGTAACATATGTTACTAGTAGTAACATATGTAATATAACATAACAGTATTAATATGTAGTGTCAATACATAACATAACAGTATTGATATGTAGTACAATACATATTGATACTACATATTGATATGTAGTATCAATACATAACATAACAATATTTATTTATATGTAGTACATAACATATTGATACTACATATTGATATGTAGTGTCAATATAACATAACAGTATTTATTTATATGTAGTACATAACATATTGATATGTAGTGTCAATATGTTGATACTACATATTGATATGTAGTATCGATATATTACATAACAGTATTTTATATGTAGTACATATGTTAAAGTTACTAGTAACATATGTAGTAACATACTACTAGTCTAACATACTAGTATGTAGTAACATACTAGTATACTAGTAGTAACTAGTACTACTAGTGCTATACTAGTAACATATGTAGTATGTAGTAATATATGTAGTAACATACATAGTATTATATGTTAGGGTTAGTAGAGTAATTTTACTCTTTTCAAAACTTTTTTGGACTAGGGAGTAAATATGTTTTCCCGCTGGACTAGCCATTAACCCGGGTCGGGTTTAGTGGACTAAACAACAAAGTTCTCATATAAAATTTGTACCCAACCATAATAGTGAGCTTAGGGATGTCTAATGTGTGTAAAGTTACTCAATTAGCCTCCCCTAATAATAACTAAAACTACTCCCTTTTTGGATTTAGATCCAGCCTTACTCTTTTCCTTTTAATAGTGGATACAAGTTACTCGATAAACCTTATTCTCGATCATTTGACGAATTAAACCAACAAAACCATGTTCAATTCTATTTTAAAAAGTGTTTGACTAGAGTAATTCATTTTCGTTACCAAATTTTCAAAAATCAAAAATGTCCCAAAATATTTTCTTACAAGATTCATAAATTAAATTTTTTCTAACAAGATTCACTTAGAGGTAACTTAGCCATTTTCAAAAATATTTGACTAAAAGACTGTAAATTTTACTTTACAATGATCCTATTTTGTTTTATCAGAATATATCTGGCCATACCCTAATCTCGTGAGTATTTCGTAGTGTGAGATTCAAATACTAAAAATCGAACTAGTGATGATGTCAAAGAATTCTAGCATACCCTAATCTGGTTTTTTCTATAGGCATTGCTGGGAGATCATTAGAGATGATTTGGTAAGTGATGTTTTATTTTGTTGGGACAATAATTTTATTCCTCATGGAGTTAATTCTAGCTTGTTGCTTCTTTTGCCTAAAGAAAGAGGAGCAAATACTCTCAAAATTTCAGGCTCATTGGTCTTAGTAATTCCTTTTTTAAGATTTTACTGAGATTCTGGCTACGAGATTGGGGAGTGTTTTAGACAAGTTAGTTACTGAAGAGCATGTGGCTTTTATGGAGGGTAATTATTCACGAGAATATTATCTTTGCTTCAGAAATGGTCAATGAAATTCAAATTAAGCGTAAGGAGGGTAATTTGGGTCTGAAATTGGATATTACGCAACCTTTTGATACTGTGAGATGGACTTTTGTTTTGGAAGTTTTTAGACAGTATGGATTTCGGAAGCTTGGTGTAATGGGATTCTTCAGATTTTGAAATCAACTAGAATTTCTGTCCTTGTGAATGGTAGTCCTGAAGGTTTTTTCAATATTGATAGAGGCCTTCGTCAGGGATATCCTTTGTCTCCTCTGATTTTTGTTTTGATTGAGGATGTCTTAAGCAGAAATATCACGAAGTTGTTTCGTGAGGGCAGCATGACTACCGTGGTCACTAGAAAAGGTATTTCTCCAACTCATCTATTTTTTGCGGATGATATTATGATTTTTTGTAAAGGAAATACGAAGAGTGTGAGAAATCTGATGGCCCTCTTGAGTTCTTATCAAAGGGTTTCGGGTCAGACTGTTAAGCTCTATTATGGAGGGGGCTCTTTGAGGAGGAGGACAACAATTTCTGAATTTTTGGGCATGAACATTACTTCTTTTCCTAATAGGTATTTGGGAGTTAAATTAATGCCTGGTGCGGTTAAATATCATCATATTAGCAATGTGGTTGAGAATATTAAGGAGCAATTAGCGGGTAGGAAGGGTAGGATGTTATCTTTTCTAGATATGGTGATCCTAGTCAAGTCAGTTACTGCAAGTTATTCTACTCATAATATGGATATTTATAAATGGACTCGTAAGTTTATTCATCAATGTGAAGTGACTATCCGTAATTTCCTATTTGCGGTGGCGTATGATAAGGCTTGTGCTCCATATTATGAGGGTGGTCTTGGTAACACTCAAATGCGGGTCATGAATAAAGCTATGCTATGAAATTTTGTTGGAAAATTTGTACTTCTCAAAAAGTCTGGGCTCGGTTTTTATGTGCCAAGTTCTTCTCTAGGAGTGGGCATTCGGTGGGATACACGAATTCTTCTATTTTTCCTGGGTTTCGTTGGGTTTTTGCTAAAGTCGAGTTTGATACTAGGGTGTTGATAGGTGATGGCAGGTCGAAATCCTTGTATTATGATTCATGGTGGGGGGATATGTCTATTGCTTATATTCTGGGTCTGGATGAATTGGATAGGCATATTACAGTCAGTGACATGATTGTGAACGGTGATTGGGTTTTTACGGACAAGCACTATATACTTTCTTAGAAGCTGGTGTTGTTATTGAAGACTTGTCGATTCAGATGTGTGGATAGGAATATAAAATATGGAAACCGGATACCAAGGGGTTGTTCTCTGTTAGTTTGGCAAAGGAGTTAATTCGCAAGATATATCCCAAGCTAGACGGCTTTGATTTGATGTGCAGACCTTGTATTCATCCTTCTCTTGCTTCAAGGAATCAAAAACTTCTTCTTGGAACTTGTGCAACTCTTGATAAGGTACGGAGGAGATTTAAATATCCTAGCATTTTTAGGAGCCACTAGAAAGGAATTAGGGGCCACTAATAAGACAAAATAGGGTCACCAAAACCTAAAATGAAGCCACCCCTTATTTTTCAATTTTCGTAATGGCTAATTTTCCCCTCATAATTGGTTGTTAATACTATAATCGGTAGTAAATTAAGTTAAAGTAACTTCCGAATATAGAGTAGCCCCAAAAATGGATTTT
Source organism: Papaver armeniacum (assembly GCA_023531295.1). Classification (NCBI taxonomy): domain Eukaryota; kingdom Viridiplantae; phylum Streptophyta; class Magnoliopsida; order Ranunculales; family Papaveraceae; genus Papaver; species Papaver armeniacum. The sequence continues at coordinate 552,422 of JAJJWW010005572.1, read as the reverse complement.
GCCAAAATTCTTTATTTTTCGAATTGTGGTACTACCAGAATCGGTAGTAAATGAAGTAAAAGTAACTTTCAAATATAGAGTAGCCCCAAAAATACAATCCTTCACTTTTCGGATTTTGGTACTACCATAATCGATAGTAAATTGTGTTAATTTAACTTCCGGATATATAATGGCCCTAAAATGAGATTTTTCCAAAATCCTTCAATTTTTGAATTTTGGTACTACCATAATCGGTAGTAATTATGTTACTTTAACCTCCGAATATCCAAAATCCTTCAGTTTCCGAATTTTAGTACTACCATAATCGGTAGTAAATTGTGTTAATTTAACTTCTGGATATATAATGACCCCAAAATGAGATTTTGCCAAAATCCTTCAATTTTCGAATTTTGGTAATACCATAATCGGTAGTAAATTGTGTTAACTTAACTTCCGAATGTATAGTGGGCCCAAAATGAGATTTTGCCAAAATCCTTTAATTTTTGAACTTTGGTACTACCATAATCAGTAGTAAATTGTGTTAATAAGTGATGCTCATTATCTACTGATTGTGTTCATGGCTCCAAATTCAAATTTTCATAACTAAATAAAATTTTGAAATTTTCTATTTTCACAATCGGTAGTTAATGGTGTTCATTGTCTACCGATTGTGCTTAATTTTTAGTACAGAAACTTGAATTCTTTGAATCAAGAATAATCAGTAGATAACAATCAATTTACCTACCGATTATGTTTCTGCTACTGTAAATCGAAGAACATCAACTATAATCGGTAGGTAAATAGATTTTTATCTACCGATTATGTTTCTGCTACTGTAAATCCCAGAAAAATTTTGGATCAAATTTTTTATTTCAAGCAATCAAATCCTAATTTTGGATCACAACTATTATCATCTATCCGTTTTGTTTGTTTAACTCGTTTTTTTTTTAATGCTCTAAGTTTCAACTTTAATGTTCTAAGTTTCAACTTTAAGGTTAACGAATTTTTAATTTTAAACAATCAACCATAACATTTGTTTGATCGACAATTAAAACGATGAAAAAAATATTCAATGGGTAGAAAAGAGAAGAACAAGAGGAATGACATGATTATGAAAATAAAGGATATAAGTTTAGATTTAGTATAAAGGTGAAGGACAATATAGACAAATATTGGGGATATGCCCCAAAATCGACTGTCATCTTGGGGATATGCCCCAGGATTCCAATTTTGGGGAATATGCCCCAGCCGTCCAAAATTCCATCCAAAACCGTTAAGTAGTCAATATTCGCTCACACTTGGGATCACATATGCGACTTAAAAGAAAGATATACGATATATTAACACCTTTACAAGGTTCAAGAACATATTTAGACGAAAAAATCTCGAAAAAATTAGAGAGAAAGTTCAGACACATTTACGATAAATAGTTTATTTAACGGTTCTTTGACGGAAACCGTTACTTTGGGGCATATTCTCAAAAGCTGGAATCCTGGGGCATATCCCCAAGATGACAGTAGATTTTGGGGCATATTCCCCATTTTAAATCTAACTCTAGCTTATAAAGAAGCAAAAGGTAATATATCTGGTGTTAAAGTTACAAAGAATAGTCCCTCTGTTTCGCATTTATTTTTTGTTGATGACTCTTTTCTATTTACTTCAACAACCATAGTACAAGCTAGGAATTTGCTTAACTATCTAAAAATCTTTAGTGAATCATCAGGTCAGCTTATAAATTATCAAAAGTCAGGAATATACTTTAGTAAAAAAGTTGAAAATAAGTATTGTAAATTACTCGCTAGAATCCTTTGGGTCAGTAGAATTACTAAAACTGATACTTATCTAGGCACCCCTCTTTTTTTCAATAGAGCCAAAACATTTAATTATCAAAACATGTTAGATAAGGTGTACAATAGAGTTCGAGGTTGGAAAGCGAAACTTCTTTCGCAGGCAGGGAAAACTACTTTAATTAGTTCAGTTACTAGTGATATGTCAATTTACCAGATGATGTGTTTTACTTTACCAAATACTCCCTCCGTTCTTAAATAATAGGCTGGTTTTATGTGTAATTTGTACATGAAACCAGCCTGTTATTTAAGAACGGAGGGAGTAAGACTTTAGATAGACTTAATGCCCTACAGAGAGATTACTAGTGGAAAAAAATGATAAAACAAAGGTATTTATATAAAAGCTTTGGATTCAGTATGTATTAGTAAAGAATATGGGGGTTTAGGTCTTAAAACCCTCATAAGTTTAATCTAGCCTTGTTAACTAGACTAGCTTGGAGATTATTAGAAAACCCAAACAAGCTTTGCAGTATTATTTTGAAATGTAAGTACTTTCCTAAAATAGATCCGCTAAATTGTAAAAAGAAGTCAGTTAGATCTCGAGTTTGGACAAGCACGGTTGGGAAATAGGTAATGGTGGAAATATTAACTTATGGCATGATAGATGGTTACCAAATGGTAATTTTCCTAAACCTATGGGAGATGTCATTAATACACAGTTTAAAAAAGTTGTTGATATAATAGATAACAATGGTAATTGGAATAATAACCTTATTGAACACTTGTTTGATAGTAATACAGTGAAGGAAATTAAATATCTAGAACCATACTCTAGCATTGATGGTAAAGATAATATTAAGGGGATGGGAACTCAAAATGGCTGTGTTTCAGTCAAATCAGCCTACAACTATATTGCTACAACTCAATGGCTGAAAGACAAGGAAAATAGAGAATTTTTTGCCTGCATTCTCTGGCATATCTGGAAATATAGATGTAGAGTGGTTTTCGATAAAATCAAACAAAACACGGAGAATTTAATAAACCTGATTAGAAAAAATATGTTGGATTACTTGAACTGTTGTAAATCTTCTGAAATCAAACAGAAGGAAAGAGCCAAATGTGAAGTTCATCACCCAGTTTGCAAAATGGAAAAGGAAAAAACAATAAGTAGTTGCAATTTCATTTTATTTGATGTTGCTTATCAGGAAAAAAAAAAAAACAGGTAAATTTGCTTATGGTATTATCTTGATAGACAATAATGGTGATATATGTGACTTTGTTGGAGGATCAGGTAGATGCCGCAGTTCAAATGAAGCCAAGGCAAGAGCCTGTAGAGAAGCTACGGGCGAGAGGAAAAGGTTTAGATAACCTAGTTTTCCTCAATGATAACCAAAATATCATCAATGGAATGAAAAAGAAGTTTTTTGCTTGAGACTGGAGGAGTAAAGCTTGCGTTCTTAAAGCCTGAGAAGACAAGGAACTTTTTTCTACTGCTTCCTATTACTTCATAAATAGAAGTTGTAATTTTCTTGCTGATAAATTAGCTAAGTATCTGATAAAGTTTAATAGTATTGTAATAGACTCTAGAAACATGGATGATCAGAATAGAGCTACTTGGATAGCAAAACTAAGTGATTCCAATCGTGTAATCTCCTCTGCCCTGTACTAGTGACTTAGCCAATGGTAATGGACCAACATAGTCCGTATTCAGTACCGGGTCCAACTAAACGGGTAGGATTACAGAATGTAATCCAGGTTTGAGAAGCATCTAATCCTATTCTGCAACTTAACTCAAGTGGGAGAAGAAGAACAACAAAGATAAACCTTCAACTAAAGGAAATGAAGCTTTTTCTTCGTCCCCGCACTTTTCAGAACCCCAATTTCCAACACAGAAATCTATGCAGCATACCCAAATCTTTCTCACCAGAAAATGATGACGAAAAAGAGGAAGGATTTATAAAAATTCTCAGAGAAATCATGAAAGGAAAACAGAATTGGTCCCAATCATTCAATAATACATTCATTACCCAGAGACTAAAGCCTGTGCATGTTGAAAAAGCACTGATTCTGACACTTCTTGATAATGATGGTGGTGGTGATCCAAGGTTAGCTTTAAGATTTTTTAATTTCTTAGGTTTACATAAAAAATTTGATCATTCAATAATATCATTTTGTATTTTAATTCATGGATTAGCTCAATTTAATCATTATTGGCCTGCCCATTCAGTTCTTCAAACGCTACTTCTTCGTGGGTTAAGCTCTAATGAGGTATTTGATTCACTAATGTATGTGTATGAAAAATACAATTTTAAATCTATTCAAGGGTTTGATCTATTGATTCAGAATTATATTCAAGATCTACGTGTATTAGATTGTGTTAAGATTATCAATCTAATGATTAAGAGAGATTTGTTTCTTGAAGTTAGAACTTTTAGTGCGGTTTTGAGTGCGTTATTGAAGATCAAGAGATTTGATGTTGTTTTGAGTATCTTTGATGAGATGGTGAAGTTTGGGCTGAAGCCTGATGTTTATGTTTATACGGCGGTGGTCAGGAGTTTTTGTGAATTGAAGGATTTTGTTGGGGCGATGAAGATTGTTAAAGAGATGGAGAATGATGGTGGTCTTGAATTGAGTATTGTGACTTATAATAATCTGATTCATGGGCTCTGTAAAGAGCGTAGAGTTTTAGAGGCTCTTGAGGTGAAGAACTTCTTGAGTGTTAGGAAACTGAAAGCTGATGTTGTAACGTATTGCACGCTTGTGCTTGGACTTTGTAAAATTGAGGAAATGGAAATTGCATTGGATATGATGGATGAGATGATTGGTTTAGGGTTCGTTCCCAGTGAAGCTGTGTGTTCTGCGCTAGTTGAGTTATTAAGAAGGAAAGGTAAGATCTTAGAGGCTTTCTTTATGGTTGACAAGTTGGTGAAGCTGAGATTAGTACCTACATTGTTTTCTTATAATGCTCTGATGAACTCTCTTTGCAAATGTGGGAAATTGGATGAAGCAGTGTCATTGTTCACTAAGATGAAAGAAAGGGGTCTGTATGCAAATGACGTTACATATTCAATTTTGATTGATTCGTTCAGCAAGAATCGAAAAATGGATGAAGCAAGTCATCTTCTTCATAAAATGGCTGAGGAGCATATAAAGGCGACTGTTTATACTTACAATTCCTTGATAAATGGGTACTGCAAGTTAGGGAGAATGAAAGAGGCAGAGTCACTGTTCAATAAGATGAATATTCAGGGATTGGAACCAACTGTGGTAACGTATACAACATTAATAAGTGGATATTGTAGAGAAGAAGATCTGGGTAACGCATTTAGGCTTTATCGTGAGATGTCAAGTAGAAGCATCCCGCCAAACACACACACATTTACTGCATTGATTGGGGGTCTTGGTCGTGCAAAAATGATGACTGAAGCGGATAATATGTTCAATGAGATGTTGGAACAGAATGTTATCCCAAACGAAGTAACATATAATGTTCTGATTGATGGACATTGTAGGCTGGGAAACACAGTGAAAGCGTTTGAATTACTTGACGAAATGATAGAGAAGGGCCTTGTGCCAGATACATATACTTATAGACCTCTAATAAGTGGTCTTTCTTTGACAGGTAGAGTATCTGAAGCCAGAGAATTTGTGGATGACCTTCATAGAGGAAACCAAAACCTGAACGTGATATGCTTTACGGAAATTCTACATGGGCTTTGCAAGGAAGGAAAGTTAAGAGATGCCTTGAATGCTTGCAAGGAGATCACAGCAAAAGGAATCGACATTGATCTTGTTAGCTACAGTGTTCTTATTTATGGCGCCCTCAAACAACGAGATATGGTGCATCTGTCACTACTATTGAAGGAGATGTATAAACGAGGATTCAAGCCTGATCATGTGGTATACACAAGTATGATTGATTCACACTGCAAATCAGGAAACCTTGTGGAAGCCTTCAAATTTTGGGATAAGATGATGGAAGACGGGTGCACACCTAATGTTGTGACCTACACTGTTCTAATAAATGGGTTATGTAAGGCAGGGTTCGTGGAAAAGGCCGAGCTGTTGTGTAAGGAGATGTTGGCTACAGAATCCATCCCTAATCAGGTAACTTATGGTTGTTTTCTTGATAATCTCACAAAGGAAGGACATATGGAGAAAGCTTTGGAGCTGCATAAATCTATGCTTAGGGGGTGTTTAGCAAATACGGTGACTTACAATATACTTATTCGAGGATTTTGCAAATTGGGTAGAATGCGAGAGGCATCAGAACTTCTTATGGAAATGATTGATTATGGTGTTTTTCCTGATTGTATTAGTCATTCGATACTTATTTATGAGTACTGCAAGAGCGGGGATTTGCATGAAGCTTTCAAGTTATGGAATTTGATGCTAAGCATGAATATCAAGCCTGATAGGTTGGCTTATAATTTTCTGATATATGGGTGTTGTGTCAATGGGGAAGTAGCTAAGGCTTTTGAATTGCGAGATGAGATGATGAGGAAAGGAGTTGCGCCAAATCCGGTCACTTAAAAGCTCCTCAATCATGGAACTTGCTCAATAAATTCCTAATTTAATGGTGGATAGCTATTTTTTAGGTATATTTGTACTTATTATACCAGGCTTCCCATTCTTAGCCATTGCCCATGGGGAAGCCATACATTTTCTGTACGTATTTACTTGTAAAGTGATTGGTTAGAAGAGAGACAGTGGGTGGACCAGAGAGGATCAAAAGGTGATAGCTATGGCTCTGAGGCTTTGAGCATTGAGCGTTCTTGTGGATCTGGGTGTTTCTTTGAGACCAGCAAGATTAAGGATAACTGACAATGTTTGGATACCAACCTCCTAGGCCGGGTCTGATCATGGTATGATGCTTGGGCTCCATGTAGAAACCCGGGGAATGGTGGAGCAAGGGTAAGAGTGCTTACTGATCAGAAACGTCGATTGTGAGGTTTTTTTTGTTTGGGGGGAGGGGGGATCTCTGCAGGTCTTAGGATCTGCTCCATTTGAGAAGCTAGAAGAACAATCACAGACATCAATTTTTCTTATGTGGCGATGGATGTAAAACTTAAAGGAAATGAAATACTAGAATACAAGTTATTTTGGTCTTGGGTAGCAGATGTCTTCTTCTAAAAGAGGTTAAAAAAAAGAATCCTACTATAAGGGCTCTAAACTTTTGGTTTTGAGGGCTCACAACTGGCAAAATTGAGTCAAATAGCAATCAACAAAACCCCCTTTTTTGAAAATGAAAGGTGATTTATTATTAAGAGAAAGGTTACACTTATTCATCCCTATTGGATATATTATGCTATCTTTCTTTTTTTTGATGGAAAAATTCATATATTAAAGCTAGCAAATATAATACAATAGATTTACATAATCATTTATATCAAACGAATCAGAATCTATGCTAGACTTGTGAACTCGTTGATTTAGGTTTTCTGACATGTGTTGTAGCTTTTTGATTCTTGCCTCTTTTGCAATGTAATCCGCAGCATTGTTGTTCTTTTTCTTTATAAATTTCACTTTAGCCTGCGGTAAATCTTCCAAGATTATTCTTATTTCCTGCAAGGTATTTTCTGCCGACCACTGAGATTCCGAGTTAACCTTGTTTAAATTGTCTACGAAAGGCTTTGCAGTCAGTTACAATAGCTACACTCGATTATATGTTGTCTTTTAACCACGAAATCGCCTTCAGCATTGATTTTGCCTCTGCGTGGAAAGCTGACGTTGCCCACTCCGACCCCGCCGAAATGTGCATGAATGTCTCCTCGTCCCTGGAATACATGATGAAAGCGTACCCATGGAAGAGTCTTCTTTCTTGTATGAAGCATCAACGAATATTATCCAATCTGAATTCATGTTTGACCAAGAATCATTGATTGATATCTTCTTTTGATTCTCCTTATTCCTTTGTATAGTATTCGACGAGGAGGAGTTTAAAAAATTGTTTATTTGTCCTAGAAGGTTAACTGGGTTCGGTTGGATTTCCTCAAAAACAATTGAGCATCTGTACTTCCAAATAAACCAAATTGTGGTGGATATTTTAACCTGAAGATGGCACATGTCTTCTTCCGTAATCCACCTTTTAACCCAATCAATAATAGTGCCGGGAGAATTTCTAATGATAATATTGTGTAGAGATAGGCCAAACCAAACTGCTCTCGCAAAAGGACATTCGCAGAAGAGGTGGACCTCCGTTTCTTACACTTGATTGTTACATAGATGACAACTAGGGTTAATTTCCATGTTTTGAGTACCTAATCTAGTTGACGTTGGAAGAGCTTTTTGCACTAGTTTCCGGATGAAAAGCCTAATCCTCGAGATGGCTTGAATATTCCAGATCCTCTTCCAAGGAAAATCTGGGATATCATTAATGTCGAGATTCTGATTTGCGAGAAAAGTATAAACATTTTTGGCTGAGAAATTTCCTGATTGATGATGTCTCCATCTAATGATGTCTTTCTCAAGATTTCTAGGATGTAGAGCTTTGATTTTTTCTTTATCCTCCGGGTAAAAAAAATTGGTTTAACTTTTCTTCGTCCCATCTGTTCTGATCCGTAATTAGCTCTTGAACTCTTGTTGGTGCCTGTTCCTGACTGTTGGGGAGTTTTTGGATTATCTCAGCGTTAGGGACCCATCTGTCTTCCCAAATTTTCACTGAGGCACCATTTTTGACTTGCCAGATGAAGTTACCTTTTATTAAATCTAACCCTTTTTGAATGCTGGTCCAGATCCACGAGAGGTTTGAAATTCTGGATTTTTCTAGGGGGTGAGATTTAGAGAAATATTTTGCTTTTAATAATTTGACCCATAATTGGTCATGTCAGTGACTAATCTGCTTGCAAGTTTGGTAAGAAGGGCTAGATTGAATTGATAAGGGTTTTTGATTCCTAAACCACCCTGGGAAATGGGTCTACAAATACTCTTCCAAGCCCTTATAAATCCTCCTTGTCTTTTTTTCCCATCTTTTTTCCACCAGAAATTTCTCTGAATACGGTCCAACTGATCAAGCGTTGTTTTCGGCAGAGCCAGGACTTGCATTTGATAAGTTGGGTAGGATTGAAGGATAGATTTTATCAATAGAGTCCTCCCTGCTTGAGAAAGCAGATTCGATTTCCAACCTTGTAAAGTAGAGTAGTAACGTTGTAGCAGTGGTTCAAAGTTGGCTTTTCGATTTTTGTCGAAGAAAAGCGGTGTACCTAGGTATCTATCATTTTTAGTCATTATCGGGACTTTTAAAATTCTTGCAATTATTTTTCCATGTTTTGGGTGAATCTTTGGGCTGAAATAGACACTAGATTTTTGTAGGTTCACCATTTGTCCCGTGATATTCCCGAATAACTGTAATATTTCCAAAAGGCTTTTCGCTTCCCCTAGATCTGCTTTTGTGAATAAAAAACAGTCGTCCGCAAAAAAGAGATGAAAGATATTTGGAGCATCTTTATTTATTTAGAAGCCATATATTCTCTTTTCTTCTGTTGCTTTCTCTAGTAGTCTAGAGAGGATTTCCATGCAGACTAAGAAGAGGTAAGGAGATAAGGGGTCGCCCTGTCTTAGACCCCTAGACGTAGAAAAAGATGGCCCCGAGGCTCCATTAAGGAGTATTGAAAATGAAGTTGTCGAGATGCATTGTAGGACGAGCTTTGTCCAGAATTCCGAAAAGCCAAGAGCTAATAAAACTTTCTCAATAAATTTCCACTTGACTCTATCAAAAGCTTTTGATAGATCTAACTTTAACGATATGAAACATTTTTTCTTCTTGGAGGTTTTCATCGAGCAATAATGATGTTATCAGTGATTTGTCGACCAGGTAGGAAAGCCGATTGATTGGGGGAGATTATTTTACCAAGGAGGGTTTTAGTCTATTAGCTAATATTTTTGAGATGATTTTATAAATGGAATTACTTAGACTAATAGGTCTGAAATCCCCCGGGGTTTGTGGTGTGGCCATTTTTGGGATTAGGGTTCTGAAAGAATGATTTAGATTTTTGTCGAGAGTGGCCGAACGAAAAAACTCCTAGACCGTGTCAATGATATTATTTCCCAGAATGTCCCAGTTAGCTTTAAAGAACCCTGGTTGGAATCCATCCGGACACAGGGCCCCCATTGATTCATATTGGAGAGGGTGAGCCAAATTTCTTCTTTAGAGGGAATTGCAGATAATGAGACATTTTCTTCGGTACTGATGCAGGGAGATATGATGGTAGAAAGATCAAAATCTAAATTGCTGTTTTGGGATGATCCTATTGTTGAAAATGTTTAACCAACAGAGAATTGATTTGATCTCTATCTGAAATCCAAAGCCCAGAAGAATCCCTAAGAGAGTTTATCGCATTGATTCTTTTTCTATTTGAGGCGGAAGCATGGAAATATTCTGTGTTCTGATCATGTTCGTTGAAGAATTTATCCCTGGAAAGTTGATGGTAATAATCATTTTTTATTTTATACCATTTTCCTAACTCCGCTTGAAGATTTTTTAGGTTGTCTATTTTTTTGGAAATGTTACCAGATCAATGAATAGAGTCTATTTTATCGTTTAGGGATTTGATATTTTTGTGTATGTTCCCAAAGATATTAGTGTTCCAATGGGCTAAATCGGAGGAGAGCAACTTTATAAGCCCGTTGAAAGAAGTTTCATTTGAATTTGCGGAATGTAATTTCCACGAAGCATCGACTACCGTGGATAAAGTGGGGTGGGTTAACCAGGCTCGGAGGCATCTGAAGGGTTTCTGGATCCTATATTTTTCTGGGTTTGTATCCAATAAAATTGGCGTATGATCAGAACTTACTCTTGGGAGATGAGTTACCTTAGTATCCGAAAATGTCTGGGACCAAAGGAATGAGATTAGCGCTCTATCGATTCGTTCGCAGATGTTTGCCTCCCATTTTCGGTTGTTTGACCAAGTGAATGGCGATCCTTCGTACCCCGCATCTTGTAATCCCAGTGTGTCTATAGCGTCGATGACGAAACATTTACTGATGTTGGATCCCGTTTTATTTCCACCTTGTTTCTCGTCTGGGTCTAATATCACATTTAGGTCGCCTATTAGAACCATGGCTTGTTTACTTGTTGCGCAATTTCCAAGATATATGTCCATTGTTCTATTTTTTCATCTGCTTCCACTGCTCCATATACACAAGTGATTATAATATATGTATTTTCTACTTTTGAATCAAAATGGCAAACATTATATTTTGACAAAATTAGTTTCATTTCAATATTGTTATGCCAGGCTATAACTAAACCCTTAGCTATTCCCACGGAAGGAACAATAAACCAGTCCCCAAAGGAGGAATTTTTGAAAAAGGAGTCCATACGAGCTATAGGGGCCTTTTTCTCACCTAAGAAAACTATATCAGGATTGTAGTACTGACACAGATAATAAAAATGATCTTTTGTGATGGGTGTTCCAAAACCCTGGACGTTCCAGGATAGCAACTTCATTGAAAACAGAGAAATAAGAAAGCAGTCTAACAGGATTAAAATGAGTGGAGGTAAATCCCAGGATGAGACCTAAGAATAAGTAGATACAGGCAGAAATTTAACTTACATCCAAGGCAGTAAATTAGCTGGTGATAAAGAAAGGGATTGGGGAAATTTTAGTCCTAGCCAGGAGCAAAGTCTAGTGAAACAAACAACACATGAGACTCTTAAAGATTTAAAGCAAGAAAGATTAATGAAATTGAAGGGAAATTTATTAGGCACATAAATAAAACAAGTAGAATACTTAGAACAAATATATATAAGATTGAATATACAAAACAAGACTAAACAGACTAGGAAAGTAAATCAACTAAAACAGGATCACACAACTAATTACAAGTAAGGAAAGCAAAACAGCAGAAATAAACAGAAACAAGGTTGCAGACTGAAGCAAAAACAACCAAAAAAAGATCCATAGGTTCTCGAATCTACACCGTGAGTCATATAGGTTTCTGCTGCTTTATATGGGGTCAAAAGGCCTCAGCCAAGCTTGGATTTTCCTTTGCCCTTGGCCTTAGGGTCTACTGAGACTTGAGAGGTCCTTTGCACTGGTGTGGATGAGACCATGTAGGGGTGGACTTGTCTTGCTCCTCAACTACATGAATGTCCATTGCCGTCTCAGGAAATTGCTCAGTTTGCTGACAGTCAATTTCAGTTATCTTCAGTTTCTTTTGAGCTGGTAGAGGTACATCCCAGTGGAAGAAGGACTGCATTACTTGCCAGTTCCTAGAGTAGTCCATATCCAAGTTGCAATTGTGCTGAGATGAGCTACATCCACTCCAAATTCCAGCTTCAAAATTCAGATAATGACCAGGTCTGTCTCTTTTTTGGACTACCTTCCACATGTAAGCATCTCTGTTGTCACTTCCAGCAGTGGGGAATGGAGTTGTAGTTGTATTAAGAGAACTCATGTTATGATTAGCAGCCTCACTGAGTTGTTGAGTTCCACCAGCACTATCTTGACTAGCATGATCTACTTCAAACTGCTTTAGATAATCAGAGCATGTAATCTCAGAAGCATCTTGTTCTTCATCAGAATCAACTAAACTCTCTTCATCAAAACCCATCATGTCATTATGCAAAACCTGTTGAACTGCCTGCTGAGCTGGTTGTTGTATATTATCCTGGACCATTTGTTGTTCATCAATGTTTTACATGGCATCCAAAACAGCATCTGCCTCAGCTTGTTGCTCTTCAACTTGTTTTTTGGTAAATCACAAAATGCTCACAGTTTTCCATTTTATGACCTATCACCTTGCAGAAGTCACAATAGTTGTTTGGAAAGTGATGGAACTGGAATGACACTTCATTGTTGAAACCCATCTCATTTTCAGCATAAACACTGAATATGAGTCTCTGCCTGAATCTGATATTAGCCCTGATGGTTATAGAATAGCTCCCATTTGCTTTTCTCACAGGATAAGAAAGAAAAGGAGAGAATTTCTCCCATGCAAGATATGTATCTCCTAAGATTCTCACTAGTCACCTGAGCTTGAGTTAGGTTATGCACTGTGATGAAGAATTTTTCTTCAGTTGGAATCCAGTTAACCATTTTCTCTCTCTTGTCCCATTTCTTGATGCAAAATAAGTCACCATAGACTACTCTTGTAGCCACTGCAAAAACTCTATGCATTTCCTGTTCTCTTTCAAACCTCACCAGGAACATAAATTCATTAAGTGACTTAACAGAGAGGCCTCCTTGAATCTTCCATTGAAAAAGCATGGCATTCCTAACATCCCAGTTGTTTCTTCAACTGGTTCAGCAAATACACCTAACAAGCAGCTTGTCCATAATTTCTCATTATTCATGAATCTTGGTGGAATAATGTCTTCTAGAGCAAACTGCCTACCATTACTCAAATTCAAGGAGGCTTGTAACATGTTTGTTAGGTTTGAAACATCACCATGCCAAACAGCTTGCATGGTGATACAGAAACTCAGCTTGAAAGCTACTGAAAGGGTTTTGAAGAGGATTTTAAGAAAAGTGTATTAAGGTTGAGATATGAGCAGAAGAGGGGGTGCATAACAAGGTTTGAGATAACAATTTGATAAGGTGTTTAAATAGGGAAGAACTAGGGTTTTGGAGAGGATTAAAAAATGTTTCACTAAATCAATTAGGTTTTGATAAAAAAACTTCACTGAATCAAATAGATTTAACAATACACAGCGCCTAAACTAACAACGATTGAGTAGAAATTAGGTTGTTAATCAAAGCCACACAGGTGTAAAAGAGGAACTTTGGAATTGAAACAAATGTCATTTGAGAGCGAAAATTGACAGAAATTAGCACAATTTCCGGCATAACAGAGGAGTGAGTATAGATAGAAACGGACTGAGAATGGATATTCATAATCATTACCTGACATGGGTGATAGAAATTGAGACGCAACCGTGTAGATGAAGAGATTAGATTTTGTTTTGATGAAGAAATTTCTCGACTGCCACCACCACTATCAATCTTCCAATTAAAAATTAAACCCAACCCTAATAAATTAAGACCCCAATAAGCAGAAACCTATAAACCTAAGTGCATCCCTATCATCAGAGCCTATGAACGGCCGATTAGCCGCTCACGACGATAGGGAAACCAGAAGATCACAGTGGAAAAGAAAGAAAAAGCTAGAAAAAAAAAACGGGTTTTCCGTGGGAAAGCGATATTCGGGTTTTTTTCTTTTTTCTTTTGCCTATATATTATGCTATCTAAGCAGGGAAATTAGAGGACATTTCTAGAATTTGATAATCTAATATACCATGTTTTGCTAATGCATGAGCCACATGGTTTACATCTCTTTGCACATAAGTACATTTCCAACTGCTAAAAGAAGATAAAATCTTCAAAATCTTTAAAACATCCATGACTATGTTTCTGGTTGTCCATTTTATTGCTTCAAAATTGTCATTAACACCATTGATGACATTGAGCATGATTATTAGTAACAGATACAAAATTTGCATTTCTTATCCTGTGCCACTCAGTATAGTCATATTTTATCAGATTGGCCACATTTTGAGAGTTAGGTTGGATATCCTCAAACACTTTTTTGCACCTACACTTCCATACCTGCCACATTACAAATTCAAACTATTCTACAATACTTACTTTGTGCCTTCCTTGGTTATTAACCTGAAACATGCTACACAATCAATCATTAAACTAAACATTTCTCATGTCACTGGTAACATTATTTATCACAACATTCCAAACACTCTGGGAAAAAGGACAATTAATAAAAAGATGTTGCATACTTTCAATTTGATTATTACTGAAAGGGCAATTAACATCAGTAATATTATGAAACCTAACTAAATTTTTACCAACAGGGGGACAATTTTGTAAACACTTCTAAAGAAAAAACAGAATATTACCAGGGATGTTGGTTTTCCAGAATAAGTTCCAAGAGATTGGTAGAGTTTAACAAAACCTGTCTCTTGATTCCTATCATTTAAAATAGCTTTATAAGCAGACTTGACAGTGAAAAAACCATTAGAATTAGGTTTCCACCTGAGGTAATCTTGGCCATCAAAGACATTGAAAAAACCATTAGAATTAGGTTGCCACCTGAGGTAATCTTGGCCATCAAAAGGGATTCTAATGTCTGGATTTTACTGATGGTGGTATTAGCATCAAACAAGGCATTAAGAATCTGCAAATTCCATTGTTTAGTTTCAGAATCAATCAATTGGGATACATGAATCATATTAGAGGAAAAAAATTGTGAACTGACAGTGAAACTTATTGATGGAACATATTGATAGAATTCCCAACATGCAAATTTCTTAACTATTTCAAGACCCCTACAAATGTCATCCCAAATCCAAGACCCATTGGCAGTTAACTATCATTCAAAGGATCAGAATTATGAAAGTATTTCCCATTTAAAATTTGTACCCATAAGGCATCTCTAGAACGTAACATTCTCCATGCTAATTTTGTTAATAAAGCCAGATTCATTATGTCATTTTGTTTGATGTTTAAACCTCCTAAGACTCTAGGCTGAGCAATAGCTTTCCACTTTTTGAAATAACCACCTTTTTTTCCTTCCTGTTTGTTCCACCAAAATCTCATTTGGATAGCATCCATTTTATCAGTCAGAGTTTTGGGAATAGGAAAAACAGACATATAATGTGAAGCTAAACTTCCTAACACATATTGAGTCAAAATAGTTTTACCTGGAAGTTGAAGAAATTTAGGTTTCCAAGCAGCAATCCTATCACCATATCTATCAAGACGGGGAGCAATCACTTTACTTTTTTGTAGAAGTATATGAACTCCAAGATACTTTTCATTCATGGCAAGTTTCTCGATATTCAGAATATTATCATTAGGAACACCACTACTAAAAGCAATACCAGATTTAGTGTAATTGATAGACTTATCTGAAAAATATCTAAATTTTTTAATGATATTAACCAGATTTCTTGCTTCTTTAGCATTTGCTCTAGCAAAAATGAGACAATCACCTACAAAGAAAATATGAGAAACTGCAGGACAATGTTCATTGATTTTTATACCATGAATAAGATTATCATTTTCAACAGAGAGTAAGGCTCTAGAAAAGGCTTCAATATAGGGAATGAAAAGGTTAGGGGACAAGGGATCCCCTTGTCTTAGACCTCTTCGAGGAGTAAACAATTCACCTGGAGATTCATAGTACAAAAATTATTACAAAAACCAAGCTTTTTAAGGGTGTTAAGGAGGAAAGGTCATTCAACCCTTTCAAATGCTTTTGACATATCCAACTTGATGGCCATCTACCCTTTCTTAGCTTTGGTCTTTTTCATAGAATCAACAAATTCATGAGCAATCATTATATTATCAGTAATGCATCTATCAGCAACAAAGT
Source organism: Papaver armeniacum (assembly GCA_023531295.1). NCBI lineage: Eukaryota > Viridiplantae > Streptophyta > Magnoliopsida > Ranunculales > Papaveraceae > Papaver > Papaver armeniacum. The sequence goes on along the minus strand of JAJJWW010005572.1, from coordinate 536,325 downwards.
AGTTTGATAAGGGCTAATAGTTTTCTCTAAGATGACTTTGATTCTAGAGGCTAAGAGCTTAGCAGAAATAACTTTGTAAGAAGTATTACATAAGCTTATTGGTCTAAAATCTATAGGGCTCTTAGGACAACTATTCTTAGGAATCAAAGAGATAAAGTTATGATTCATTTGCTTCAAAACATTCTTTGAATGGAAAAAAGCTTGCACCATTTTAACTAAATCACTTCCAATTGTGTCTCACATGGTTTGGTAAAAACCTGGTGGGAAACCATGTAATGACCCGACCCTCCACCGATACTGTCCCCACTTACCCACTGCGGTTATCCGGCAGTGTGGGGTTTTCAATGGGCACCGATGCGGTCATCCAGCAACAACTTCCCATGAGATCACCCATCCCAGGATTACTCCCGCCCGAGCACGCTTAACTGCAGAATTGTTTGCCAACTCTAGATCCAATTGTGCTGAAAAGGCCTCGGTATAATGTAGACGTTCCTTGCATCATGTAAGACCGGTATCTGACATAAAATCCCAGCATGCTCTCCCACCTGAGCACAGGCGAACCGTCTCTAGTTTATCCCAACTCACTGATATTGTTCCCACTTATGCACTGTGGTTATCCAGCAGTGTGGGATCACTGATATTGTTCCCACTTACGCACTGCGGTTATCTAGCAGTGTGGGATTTTTTTAACGACATTATTGCGGTTATCCAGCAGCAGCTTCCCGAGAGGTCACCCATCTTGTGACTATTCTCGGTCGAGCACGCTTAACTGAGAAGTTTTTCCTACAACTCAGTCAAGTGTACCCATCAGGCCTCGGTGTTAGGAAAGGACAAACCATTACATATATTCCATTCGGCCAACCACTGCCGAATATCGGGGTATTACAATACCACCACCTTAAATTGGAGCCGTCCTCAACTCTGGAATATACACAATCCCAGATCTCTGACGTTCCCTACCACTCATGAGACCAGTACCTGACACAACCCCGACCAGCGTAGTCTCTCACCCTCGACAGGTGACCCGTTGTCGGCTTTAATACCATTTGTAATGACCCGACTCTCCACCGATATTGTACCCACTTACCCACTGCGGTTATCGGGCAGTGTGGGGTTTTCAACGGGCATCGCGGTCATCCAACAACAACTTCCCGGGAGGTCACCCATCCCTAGATTTTCCCCGACAGAGCACGCTTAACTGCAAAGTTTTATGCCAACTTTGGATCCAATTGTGCTGAAAAGGCCTCGGTGTTAGGAAATGACAAACCCTTACATATATTCCATACGGACAACCACTGTCGAATATCAGGGTATTACAAACCATCTTGTCCAGGAGCGAAAACAGTTCGCTTTATCTCATCATAACTAGGCATCACAACTAAACTAGCATTATCCTCATCAGATATACAAGGTTCTATAAAATCAATATATCTATCAGATGGAGGAGGACTAGAGGTTCTGATCATATTTAAGAAATTAGACTTAAGACAATTAGCAATGTATTGTCTATCAAATAACCAATACCTATCTCATTTTGTAGGGAGTCAATTTGTGTCCTCCTTATTCTAAAATTTGTTTTCTGGTGAAAATAAGCAGTACTTCTATAACTTGGTAATAAATCATCTTCCTTACCTCTTTGTCTTCAGTATTCAGCTTCAACATCGTACCAATGATTTAGAATACCCTGCAATCTAATCAACTCAAGATCAACATGATTAGCATTGTGAGCAGTAAATAATTTAATATGAGCTTTAGCCTTACTGATTTCAGTATTTATGTTACCAAAATGAATGTAATTCCAATCTCTAAGAATTTTTCTGGTATTAAACAAAGTTCTAGACAACCCAAAAGATGATGAGCCATTCATACTAACATCCCAATTATTGACTATATGGTCTTTACAAGAAGGATCTCTAAACCACATTCTATTCACCCTAAAAGGCTTATGAGTTTTAGAATCCATTCTAGAAGTAGTAAGTAAAATAGGTTAGTGATCACTAGACAAAGGCATTAAATGATATGTTATAGAATTAGGAAAATTATTAATCCATTTTATATCAACTACATCTCTTTCTAGTCTCTCAGGGATTAATTTTTGACCTTATCTCTTATTAGACCAAGTAAGGGGTTGCTTACAAAAGAAATACTATGCAAATCATTACAATCTAACAGATCATTTGCTATATCAAGTTGGGTTTGAGATACATGATTACCACCTTCCCTTTCCTCTTGTTTAAGAATGAAGTTTAAATCACCAATAACCATTCAAGGCATATCCACTTGGATAGCCATATTTTGCATTAAACCCCATTGCATTTTCCTGCGATTATCATTAAGAGCCGTACAAAAAACTCACGAAGGAGTAGCCAGTTCTCGAATCCAATTTAATAATACAATGTAAGGAGTTAAATTTCAACGATTTTCAAATAGATGCCATCTTTCCACATCAAGCAGAGGCCTCCAGACTGGCTAATAGGATCAAGAAAACTAAAATTTGGGTAACTAAAAGACGCAATATATTGTTTCATCTTTCTGGTGGTATTTTTGTTTCAACGAGGAAAATGATGCCAGGATCATTCGATCTGATAATATCCTTCATATGGTTTCCAGTAGATTTATTACCAAATCCAAAGACATTCCATGAGACAACTTTCATTTTATGCAAACAATTTTTGTATGTAAGGAAACTATTTAAAATAAGAATAAAGCAGTGTTTACGAAATTTTAAATAATGCTTGTAAAAGAATGTGTTTTTGTAAGAAACCTATACTCCTCATTAGTGTTTGTAAACTGCTTAACCCCGGCAAAAGCTTGCACCATTTTGGAAATTGTTGTTATCTTTGTTGTTGTTAAAGTTATTGTTGAAGCCTTGTCCGAGACGAAAGTGACAGGGGAATCACATTCTTCTTCTGCACATTGCCAAACGGAGTTGCCATCTTGTTGTTGTTTATAATAGTTTGATTTATTATCTTCCACCTCTTCCAATGTCTTCCATATATTAGTCGTGCAAAGATTATTTTTTCCCTTAATCAATATAATCATCCACTTGATCCAACAACACTTGTTTTATTCAATAATTTTTTTTGTAATTAATTGATAAACCACAAAATTTGAGCATCGGTATATTACCACCAAAACACCAAGGGCTGTCTTCTGGGTATTCATTATTCTTGAATTACACCCTTCTCCTTCCCTAATGGGAGCTTCTGCCTTTTACTATTATGATCCACAAACACCTCAGTATGTTTCCCATGTAAATTTGACTTCAATTTTACTGCAATAACGATGCCCATTTCTAGAGTTTGATTATCGGAGTAATTGGGACAACATGATACATAAAAAGAATTGATGGGTTTTGGATGATAATGATCGATATTTTGCTTGACGTAATTATTGGTGACTAGTTGATTTTTTGAAACCGCCATTTTCATATGGTTGAAGATGATATTTCTGACTGTAATATCGGTGTGATGATCAGAAGGATTAAAATTGGAAGGTATGGGAGAAAAAAAGAGATGATTTTACTTTGTAACAGATGTGAGATGGCCAGTACATGCGAGTGGTATGATGCTGCTTAAACCAGTGCAAATCGGAATTGAGACAACCCAATTCCTTGACCTTCTTCCTGACATAGTTTCTAATCATGGCTTCAATAGCTTCAAAAAGCATGATAACAACAGCAAACACGGTAACAACAACAACAAACGTGATAACAACATTTATAGGTGCGGCAAACGCCATTAAGGGATAAATCAGTCTGCAAAACATAATGAGGAGAAAAGAAGATTAGTTAAACATTTGAAAATAAAACCCTAGTTTAAGTTTTTAACCCAATCTAATGATTTAAAATAACACCCAATCATAAAGAAAATCAAATAAACTACGAATTAACTACCATTGCAATCAAAAGAATAAGGAGAAAGACAAGAAAACATATTAAAATTGAGAGAATAGTGTAGGGTTTTTTCACTGAGTTGACTCATGAAATATGGCCAATTCACCTATTTTTCCACCTCCACTGCCACGATGGAGTGCGTCAAGTTTTCTAAATTCTAAATCAACAAAAACCCTCAACCTATTAATTTTGTTTGTGGCTAGAACATCTTCGATTAATTAATGCTAATAATTAGATTAACTAAACTAAACATGGTTAGAGATTAAATTATACTAATAATTTGATCACAAGTCAATGTTATACTCTTGATCTAGTTTGAGTGACTTTATGTCAAAAGAGAAAGCTCTCAAGAATAATCAAACTAGGTGCAAATCAAAGATAAGTATTGTTAGTCAATCAAATCAATAATCGAAAACTAAAATAACAATACGGCTCTAGTTTCCCACCAATGCTACTAGTAGACACTTCTTGATCCTAGAGAATTCTTTAAACTAGCGGACGTAAGAGATTTCACCAAATTAGGTTACTCTCCTCTCCAAGATAGTATTACGAGAATATTGTTAGTTGGCTACACCAGAAATAACCAAGATGAAGTTTTCCTGGCTCAGGATGAGTTTATAGGAAGAATAAACTTCACTATTTATAGGCCAAGGTAGTTTGGACACCAAAGAATTTCCATAACCGAAGATATTCTAAAATATGCAATAAAGAACCTAAATTCGGTTTTATAAGTTCCAACCGTATAGCCGAAATCTTCATGGAAACCTCGATACTATCTAGCACTTAACTAATATATATTTCCAGATATATGTTTTGATTGTTGGTAAAACAAAACATATTAACTTCGAAAATCTCAAAAAGATTCTCTATTATTTCGATTTGGGATCTCACCTTGAGTATTAAGGAATATCTTTGAACAATTAAGAAATAAGATCTCAGCACATGTGTTTTTTAGTATGGAATTGGACGATGTCGACATTCCTGAAGACTGATTCTAGACAAACAGTAGTTACGGTTTTAGCTTACACCAGTTTATGTGGATATCCATATAAAACGATTCTGGTAAATGAAAATGCTAGTATTCTATGTATTTTTTAGGTTAAAATCGGTGTATGTGTGCACAAGTTATTGGGTCTTTATCTATATAAGGACAATCTCTTTTCCAAGCACATTTTGCCACAAACATGCAATTTTTACCCAATCCTACTTAATCCAGTACTCAAATAAAACTTGGAAAATGACATGGGAACTAGAATAAGATATAGAGCTCGTGAAAACGTTCATTCTCATCTCCACGAACGTCTGGATGAATTTTATTCAATGTTTTTTAGAAGAGATTCAAAGAAATATATTATGAGTGGACCGAAAATCCAAAAACCGTATATAGAGAGACTGAGCTTTTATATTCGACTACATCAAAGGAGATATGCGAGAGTTCCATAAAATTAGAAGAATGGTTACTGTTAAGTGCATATTTTGCATATATTTTAGTGTCGAATCCATGCTAGTAATTTGCTTAGTTTCTTGCAAATTATTGCATATTGCTCTTGTTTTCTCTTATTTATGTTTTGCTAGGTGAATCATCCAAAAGAAGCGAATTGGCGCTTAATTGTGCAATAAAAGAAGTTAGCCGCAAGCAGAGAAGGGCCAAAGACCAAGCGGAACCCGTTCAACTCAAGGAGTCCTTGATATCATCTCGAAGAGAACGAAAAGACGAAGCCAACGGCGAAAGAATTGAGTAATTCCGACGGGCAATTGAAGTGAGTCAAAGTTGCGAAAGTTGGTGAAGCACGGAATTTATGAAGGCACCAGCTGAATTACTCAGGGCAGCCACGGAATTTGAATTACTCTAAGACTGTCAGTTGGAAGTTAATTGTTAAAGACGCCCGAATTATTCTTTCAGGGCTGTCGTCTTCTCAGTTCAAGAATTTGGTTGAATTTTCACGACCAGTTTCCGGTCACTCTCCAGCTGCCACAAATCACGAGTTTGTGGGATTGCTTGATTGTTGTTTCGATAGACTAAAGATGTTGTATTTGATATAGCAGTTTGAGATTAAGAAGTCCAAAGTATTTCGAGTAAAACAGAGAACGATGGCTCATGGCTGTTGCCATTGGTGATGATTCTTGATGATGGACACAGTCTGTTGGCTAAGATGGTTGCATTTGGGTGTTAATGTTCGATGGAAATGCTGCTGTCAATATCAGAGAGGAGGAAGTCGAGCTCTAGGTTGCTGAGAAGACTTGGCAGAAAATGAAAATGGCTTGCTGCCATTGTTGATGGAGAACTCGAGTTTGACAGAGAAGAATTTTCATGCTGACATGTTGTTGATCTTATCGGCAGTGATGGAGTTGGCAGTGAATAATGAGGTTAGCTTTGAATATGCTCGTAATGAAGACAGGCCATCATCGACGGGGAGTGAAACTCAGGAGAAAAGAAAACTCTCGAAGGGAGTAGAATCCGATAGAGTTATCGGATGAGGGAGTGAGTCAAGTGACGTTGTGGTGCTGGGAAGAGATGGAAGATCGAATGATGGTCATTGGGAGCTGCTGTTATGGAGTTGAGAACTGAGTTCGAGTTAATGGCAGTGAAGAAATGAGCTCGTAATGGTGCTGCTGTTGTACGAGAAGGATGCAACTGATATAGCTCGGAGAAGAAAACAGGGAATGAGTTTGTTCTCGGTGATTAGTGGAGATGGGTTAGGAAGCTGTAAGCCCGATAAAACAGAGATAGCTCGAGTTTGCATGATTTCTGTTGGAGTTGGAAACAAAACAGGGAAGATGTGTTGTGGTTTCTGGTGGTTGAGTTGAGAAAATAGGTTGGTTGGTAGTTGGGCGAGAAAAGTTACAGGAGTTGTTACGTCTAGAAAGTATCAGCCGTAAATAGCCGTGATAAAAAGTAGAAAAAATCCAGGAGAAGTTACGGTTGAGTAAACCCAGCCGTAATTGGAAAGAAAAAAAACCAAGAATGTTACAGGAGAATTACGGCCGGAAAGTCTTGGCCGTAAGAAGAGAAATCGAAATAGTAGGAATTACTATTTAGTCCAATTTTTCATGACCCAGTTAATGGCTAGTCCACCCATGAAAAACATTTACTCGTTAGTCCAATTATTTACTCGTTAGTCCAATTATTTACTCGCTAGTCCAAAAACTTTGTGGAGATTATAAAGTGTGTTTTCTAAATACCTAAAACACCCTTACAGCTCTAATTAGTATCAACACATGCAAATATTACTAGTAATATGTTACTACATACTAGTAATATCAATATGGTCATACTGCATATCAATATGTACTATATTAATAGTAAAAGAGAATATGTTACTCGTAAATTAAGTAACTACTCTACTATACTAGGAGTAACATGTGTACTAGTAAACTAGTTTACTAGTATACTAGTAGTAACTAATAATATACTAGTAGTAACTAATACTATACTAGTATACTAGTAAACTAGTATACTAGTAGTAACTAGTAATATACTAGTAGTAAACTAGTATACTAGTAGTACTAGTAGTAACTAGTACTATACTAGTAGTAAACTAGTATACTAGTAGTAACTAGTAACATATTAATATGTAATATCAATATATAACATACTACATACTAATATGACACTACATATTAATATGTAATGTCAATATATAACATACTACATATTAATATGTAGTATCAATATTAATATAACATAGTTCATACTACATATTAATATGTAGTGTCAATATATAACATATTGCTACTAGTAACATATGTTACTACATACTACATTTGTTCTATATATATGTTACTACATACTACATATTAATACTAGTATACTACTAGTTACTAGTATTAATACTAGTATGTTACTACATACTACATATTAATACTACATACTACATACTACATATTAATACTACATGTTACTACATACTACATACTACATATTAACATACTACATATTAACATATTAACATACTACATGTTACTACATACTACATATTAACATACTAGTATGTTAATACTAGTATTAACATGTTACTACATACCACATATTAATACTACATACTACATACTACTAGTTACTAGTATTAATACTAGTATGTTACTACATACTACATTTGTTCTATATATGTTACTACATATTTTACTACATACTACATATTAATACTAGTATACTACTAGTTACTAGTATACTAGTAAACTAGTATTAATACTAGTATATATGTTACTACATATTTTACTCATACTACATATTAATACTAGTATACTACTAGTTACTAGTATACTACTAGTTACTAGTATACTAGTAAACTAGTATTAATACTAGTATATATGTTACTACATATTACATATATTGTTACATATTACATATGTTACTAATAACATACATAGTATATTATATGTTAGGGTTAGTAGAGTAATTTTACTCTTTTCAAATATTTTTTGGACTAGGGAGTAAATGTTGTTTCCCGCTGGACTAGCCACTAATCCGGGTCGGGTTTAGTGGACTAAACAGGAAATCTCTCATCGAAATAAGCTCTCAGATCTACATGACCGACAAGCTAATGACAAGTTGGGCTGGGCTTTACTGTTCATGACTGAGCCCATGAAGACTGTGTGGACGTGAGTTTGGTTGTCTTACAAGAGTTTGGCTAGTTTTTGGTAATCATTTGACACGGGATTCAAGGCACGGGCATAGATACAACTTGGGTACTATATAAGAGGCTCTTCTAATATTTTTGAGATATCTTTTAATTTTTTATCAAGCCTTTGAAGAGAAGAACACAAGAGAAGAAAAGCTAGGGTTTTGGAGCGTTCTTCATCACCGTAATTATTTCTTTTACTTTTATCATATGAATCTCATGGGTTTTGTTAGTACCATGAGTAGCTAAACTTCTTAGTGATTGGGGATGAATTCTAAGTTCTAATACATGATTTGATTCAACATATATATCTATTTTAATTCTTCACATGGTTATTGATTGTTTTACTATAACTAATATTATGATTGATAAATTGTTTAGGTGACCGACTGAACTAGTTTATTAGTGTTTATGGATGAAAATTGTTTCTACTGGTTTTGGTAAATTTGGGTGTGTGTGGATGAGAAACGAATCTAAACCCTAAACAAATGCACTGCACGGGAGTGCTTTTGATTCGAGAGATCAATCTATACAATTCTGGCCTAAACCAAGAAATGGTCATTCCAGACTTGCTTCGGTCACAAAGTGAAGGAGATGGGGTTGATCTTAGGGAGGGAAGCGAAGAAGGTGTTGAGATTGTGAAGGTGTTGGCTATTTATGACTTGTATCATAATGTTGAACTGGCTTGCACAATGTAAGCTATCAGTTCTGGGTGTTTTCTGGATACGTGACAACACTTGGTTTTTCTGTGTTTGTCTGTGTTGTTTGGAAATAGGCAAAGGACCTATTTATACAAGTCATTGAGCCCAAACCCTCATCTCGTAGGAAGTGGAGGAAGTTGAGTGATGGAGTAGTGGAGTCGTGTAGGTGATTGCACGATCACTTCCTAGCCCACTTCCCTCATCATCTTAACCGTCCATGCCTCCTGACACGTTCTTATATATGGGCGCGTTGCACGCCGCATGTTGTAAACCGCCAGACCAATACCCCAGTAAGTATCCCCCAGTTTGTGACATGCTTGATGTCTCGAATGAGTGGGTCGAGTCGTGGGACCCGCCATGGGAAATAACATACGGTGCTAAGTTAAATAACTAAGTTATTTAAGAAATTGATATTCATGAAATATTGTGTATACTCAATGCATGTAATGCATCGAAAACAATCAATACGTATTAAGCATCACTGTTTTAAAGCTTAACCAAATGAGTCGCGGATTAAGCGTCTTAAAATAGCATCATGTCCAACCATCTTCGAGTGATTGTTTAGAGGCCATATGGGCGGGCCATCCCTTGGTCGATCACCCCTGTGGAAGAGTGGCGGACGGTGATCATCGAGGCGCTTCATTGGTCGTCTAGCTTTCAACCTAGGTTGTCCGACCAAGCTGGCAAGGTTGGACGGACGAGATGGTTTACGGCATGAATCTGCGACCGTTGATGGATTTAGGGTCTTTAAAGAGGTGCGCAAGCATCACTCTTTAGCTTGACCGAAATCGAGCATGGACAAGGATTTTGGTGGGACCGACCGGGCATGCGTATAGACGGCCTGCCGCGCGTGCATGTTCGCACCACTTTGTCTCATGAAGGCTTGATCTAGGCCACTCAAGTTGATCGGCAAAGATGAGTGGTAGTGATCGATTTGCGATAGAAATCCTTTGCCGCAAAGGATTTGGGAACCGCGTGACATGCCTCCTTTGGGCGTGCGTTTCGAGGTGCTCGGCCATGGTTGGCCTAGGCCGGTTGGTCACACGCATAGGTGGGCCCACGGTGATCACGTTGATACTCTTGGTACCTCTTAAGTCTACATCTACACCTTCCGTCTAGGCTGGCGAAGATGGATAGACATGCAAATCACATGTATGATATTAAGTTGTGTCGTGCTACACCGAATCAGATGTACGATATTAAGTTGCATCGTACAACACCGAATCCGGCCTACGATATTAAGCTGCGGCGCGATGCACTGAAACAAAATGAGTTGCCGCAGTCATCACCGCCGTGGCCGGCCGGGTCGAGCCGCCCGGGTCCGGCCGCGGCGGCTAACTGTGCCGAAACGATGATGACGTCATGACGGAAGATAATAACGGCGTCATCTAACGGTAACGGAATATACTTGGTATATTCTAATTCGGTTAACGGTAACGGAATATTCCTGGTATATGCTGACGCTGTTTGTAACGGTAACGAAATCTGTTGAGTGTATTTTTCTCGCGACGTGCAGCACCGCGACTCGACCTGACCGCTAAGGTGGCAGGTGCTGACGTGGCAATTTTGCTGACGTGTTACCGCTGACTAGCCATGACCGCTGACGTGGCAGGTGTGCTAACGTGGCAACTTTGCTGACTAGGCATAACCGCTGACGTGGCTTGGATGACTGGGTCTGACCGCTGACGTGGCAGGTGATGAATTTTGATGTGACTCAGAACATCAAATTTTTATGTACCATAGAGCATCAACAGTCGGTATACGTGGAACATCGGAGTTTGATGCAACTAGAAGTAGCGAAACTTTTCCTGAGTGATGCATTTTTATGTGTCGCAGGACATCGAAGTTTGATGTACCATAGAGCATCAACGGTCCATACACGTGGCGCATCGGAGTTTGATGTAACAAGAAGCATCGAAATTTTCTGACGTGGGTGAAAGAGACCATGAAGTGGGTGATGGAAATTTAAGGTAGGTGAACGAAACCCTAAAGTGGGTGAACGGATCGGCCGCCGGCTTTTTTTTTTTATGAGAACTTTTCACAACGGTTTTTCTAAACTGTGGTCTTTAGTCTTGAATTTTCTGTCACGGTTTGGCTTGGATCAAAGCCATTGCTTTTGAACGTTTGTAACAGTTTTCTGTTTTCTTCTTTTGCTCTGGATTTTTAGCAACGGTTCTAGGGACTGTTGCTGTTTCTCACGGACCTTTCACCATGGTTTTGCTGCACTTTTGTGACCCTTTCTGGAACTTTCTGAGATGCTTTTCTGGAGGTTTTCCCTGGGGTATTCAAGTACCTTGAGATGTAGGCAACTTGACAACCTTGCGATCATGACAGTAGTGATTTTGACGTTTTACAAACTCGAACATGTAGACACTACGTTATTTGGGAAGCAAATTTTTCCAACTTTGGACTTGAATATGCTGCGGATCGAACATCCTGGCAACAATCTTAGCGATCTTTCCGATGAGTCGGTCTTGGTGGCCTCTGACTATGTTGCTGGACTGCAGCAGTTGGGATCAACTGGACTGCAGTAACTCTGATTAAATGGACTGCAGTGATTGAAATCAAACTGGACCAATCCATATTGCGGATCGAATATCTAGCAACAATTTGGATGATGTTTTTACGCGGTCTTTTATCGTGGATCGAACGTCTTGAGAGCGGTTTCATCGGTCTTTGTAGTGATGCAGTTTTAGTAGTTTCTGAAAGTAATAGTTTTTGCTGATCTCGAACAACGAATATGGACTACAGCAGTTGCGACCAACTGGACTGCAGTAACTGCGATTTTCTGGATTACTGCAAATGTGATCAAAACTGGACTGCAGCAGTCACGATCAACTGGTCTGCAGCAGTGATTTTTCAAGACGTTCAAACTACTTCTCCACAGACACGATCTTGAAGCATGTTGTACAACTTTTTTCAATGGGAAAACACGATTCCTTTTCTCGTATTCCCCTTAGTCGGCGCCAATGTTTGTACCCAAAATTACTTTTGGGCACAAAACACGATGAATATATAAATTGGTGAGAATTTAGGGCTAGGAGACGAATTGGAACACATACCAATAGACGCAGGTTTTACGTGGATCGGCATGGTTTGCCTACATCCACGGGCGAATCCCCTTGGGGAGTGATTTTTTTATTGATAATTGTATTACAGTGTATGTTTTTTTTTTCTCCTCCACTATTTGCTACCTCCTCCCCCTTTTATACAGTTCAATGTCTAATTTCAATATAAATTTAAATGGCATCATTCATGACTCCATCATGATTTCTGCATAAAACTGCTAGAATCAATACTGTATGCCTCCATGATGATTTCGCATGAAACTGCTGGAATCAATACTGCATGCCTCCATGATGATTTCGCATGAAACGCACATTTATGCCTCCATCTTCAATTTCGCATGAAACCGCACATTTATGCCTCCATCTTCAATTTTGCATGAAATCTAGCTGGAATTAACACCGCATGCCTCCATCTTCATTCGCATGAAACCTGTTCATTCATGCTTCCATGATAAATTCCGCATCTTTGGCAAACCGATCAGTGGTTGACAGGCATAATGGATGACAAAAGATGGATGGATGCGAGCCAGCAGATCGGATTGGCTACACGGGTAGACCAGTTGGCGCAGTCAATAGGGTATTTAGCTGGGAATTGGTTGGCAGCATCGCTGGCAACAAGAGTGGAAACTGTATGGCAGCACTATCGGCAACACGGTCTTGACATTGATTGATTGTTGACTTTGACCATTAACCGAGCGTTGACTTTGACCATTGATCGTGTCCGTTGACCGGGAGTTGACTTTGACCGTTGACCGGTTGTTGACTTTATGAAATACGGGCAGGCGGTGGGCATTTCGGTTGATCGGTTAGCGGGCTTGGATGACAGCTGAACAGTGGTTTGGGCAACGTTCTGGCCCAATATGTGGTATTTTTACTCATGGTACAAACACCCAGATTCTCTAACAAAGCACGGTATATGGGAACCATTCTGTTAATGCATAACTCCACCAACTGGCGCTCGGTGACATTCGGATCATGACAATCCAATGCTTGAATCCTAAACCTCTTAACGAAGTCGTTCGGATGTTCGTTGCTCCGTTGAAAGATTCTTCCCAGGTATGAAAAGGTGATCTGCTCAGACACAAAGAAATATTTCCTGTAGAAGGCACTGACCATCTAACTCCAATTAGATATGTTGTTAGGTGCGATGTTTTTGTACCAGGTGTACGCTCTTCCAGTAAGTGACTTTGAGAACTCTTTCAGGCGGAGAACATGATTATACTCGTGTTCCCCTAAAGATTCCAAAAATCGGGAGATGTGTTCGCGAGCGTTACCAGTACCATCATAAAGGGAAAACTGAGGATAGGTGTATCCTCTTGGCATGGGAATCCGTTATGGTGGTTGATGTTGGTGCATGTCCGTTGGATTTCCTTTGCCCCGGTTTTGGAGGAGTCGCTCCAGGTCCTCACGCGTAATGAAGTTGGATGGCTGGTGCATTTCTCTTTGGCGTTCAGGAGTATCACTAGCTTCTTCATCCATGTGGGCCCGTGCCGTTGAAGTGCTTGTTCCGGGTGTACCGAACACGTTCCTTGTTGGCTCCAGGGACTGTCGTGACCCTTGTGGCAATCTTTTGGTTAAAGTTTTGAGAAAAGTAAGTACCTCCTTCTGAGTTGCAGCCATATCCGTTTGGGCTCTAGCAATAACTTCCTGCATTTCCATCAAATCCACAATGGTATGTCCTCCTCTTGTTCCTCCAGCCCCTCGTCCCGATGGAGGAGTAGCGGTTTCCCTGAACTGGAGGCGTTACACTTGAAGAAATGCCGGGATTTGCGGCTGCTCTGGCTCTGGTGATGGGAGGTGTCACGCCTACTGGAATATCTCATGCTCCGCTGGTGTTGGTGGTAGAGGAGACGGTTCCACGAGATGTATTGGTCACATTCTGCACGGCAGCTCCACTGACAAAGACATTGACATCGAGAGTGTTGTCAACGCTAGTTCCATCGGAATTGATTGCTGCTCATGACCTAAGCTCCACCATCTTGAAATCGGGATCGAAAAATGAAATTGGGAATTTGGAAATTGATGTTGCAACCGAGAGATTAATCTCCCACTGTGGTCGCCAATTGTTTATGGGTGAAAACTGTTTCTACTGGTTTTGGTAAATTTGGGTGTGTGTGGATGAGAAACGAATCTAAACCCTAAACAAATGCACTGCACGGGAGTGATTTGATTCGAGAGATCCATCTATACAATTCTGGCCTAAACCAAGAAATGGTCATTCCAGACTTGCTTCGGTCACAAAGTGAAGGAGATGGGGTTGATCTTAGGGAGGGAAGCGAAGAAGGTGTTGAGATTGTTTGTCTGTTTATGACTGTTTATGACTTGTATCAGAATGTTGAACTGTCTTGCACAATGTAAGCTATCAGTTCTGGGTGTTTTCTGGATACGTGACAACACTTGGATTTTTCAGTGTTTGTCTGTGTTGTTTGGAAATAGGCAAAGGACCTATTTATACAAGTCATTGAGCGCAAACCCTCATCCCGTAGGAAGTGGAGGAAGTTGAGTGATGAAGTAGTGGAGTCGTGTAGGTGATTGCACGATCACTTCCTAGCCCACTTACCTCATCATCTTAACCGTCCATGCCTCCTGACACGTTCTTATATATGGGCGCGTTGCACGCCGCATGTTGTAAACCGCCAGACCAATACCCCGCAAGTATCCCCGCCTTGTGACATGCTTGATGTCTCGAATGAGTGGGTCGAGTCGTGGGACCCGCCATGGGAAATAGCATATGGTGCTAAGTTAAGTAACTAAGTTATTTAAGAAATTGATATTCATGAAATATTATGTATACTCAATGCATGTAATGCATCGAAAAAAATCAATACGTATGAAGCATCACTGTTTTAAAGCTTAACCAAATGAGTCGCGGATTAAGCGTCTTAAAATAACATCACGTCCAACCATCTTCGAGTGATCGTTTGGAGGCCGTATGGGCGGGCCATCCCTTGGTCGATCACCCCCTGTGGAAGAGTGGCGGACGGTGATCATCGAGGCGCTTCATTGGTCGTCTAGCTTTCAACCTAGGTTGTCCGACCAAGCTGGCAAGGTTGGACGGACGAGATGGTTTACGGCATGAATCTGCGACCGTTGATGGATTTTAGGGTCTTTAAAGAGGTGCGCAAGCATCACTCTTTAGCTTGACCGAAATCGAGCATGGACAAGGTTTTTTGTGGGACCGACCGGGCATGCGTGTAGACGGCCTTCCGGTGTGCATGTTCGCACCACTTTGTCTCATGAAGGCTTGATCTAGGCCACTCAAGTTGACTGGCAAAGATGAGTGGTCGTGATCGATTTGCGATAGAAATCCTTTGCCGCAAAGGATTTGGGAACCGCGTGACATGCCTCCTTTGGGCGTGCGTTTCGAGGTGCTCGGCCATGGTTGGCCTAGGCCGGTTGGTCACACGCATAGGTGGGCCCACGGTGATCACGTTGATACTCTTGGTACCTCTTAAGTCTACATCTACACCTTCCGTCTAGGCTGGCGAAGATGGATGGACGCGATCGAACTACGACATATATGTATCGCCACAAACCCTAATTAGGGTTTTTAAACGATCGCGCACGCATGACTTTGGCCAAACGGTTTGGCAAGCTACGCTTCTCCTTTGGAGAGGTCGATCATGCGGGGCCCACGTTGGGCTGATGGTGAACATGTGTGTACCTGTCCGATGGTCTTAGGCGCGATCTAAGCCATCCAATTATGCCGGCTAAGTTGGATGGTAGTGATCGATTTAAGACACTAGTGGAGATTCCGCGAACCTTTAAAGCATCACGCCAGCCATGTTTCGAGCAAACGTTCATTGCTCTAGGGCATTGTTGTGAGAAGGCTGACCGGGTAGGTGAGAAGTGGGCCCGCCAACGTGTGCGTTAGCGCTTCCCTGATCATTCATGGGATGATCTAATCCGTCCAACCATGCCGGTGAAGTTGGACGGTCATGATAATTTTAAGACTGCTTTAAGCAGTCTTGCTCGTTCAAGCCTTCTCCAAGTAGCACGGCCGCCTTACTCTGGGATGGCGTTTGACGGTGCTGGAGGGGTGTGGGTGATGTTCGACCGGCTAGGGCATAAGTGGGCCCGTCGGTGGTCATCGTGGTGATCGCCTGCTCCTGCTAGGGTTCGTCTAGGCTGGTTAAATCATGCGGCCAACTTATGTGGCCGTGATCTTCTGAGACTGATACGGACAGTCTAGATTTCCCTTAAGGAAATTAAGTATGCTCGATCGGGCTAACCAAAGCGCGTCGATGCGAGACTCTCTCTGTCAGAGAGTGATGTAGCCTGTACGGGTATTTCGTGCATGTCTCAAAATTGGCACTTGGAGATTCATGTTACTCTGCTGATAGTGAACACAGTCATCATGTCATGCTAATAATGAGAGTTCAGCTAGGAACAACACAGGAAATACTGGGCAAATCATGAATTAATTAATAATGCTAAAAAATTCACATAATATTTGGGATTGTTGCTACATGCACCATTCTGGGTGAATTTTGTGTATTTATTGAATTGTTTCGAATAAATAAAGTGAAGAGGTACTCATCACTTTTCAAACGACTTTACCCTTTGCAGGATGTCAGCGCATTAAATTTGGTTTTACAATTTTAGCCCTAAACTAAAATCCACCATCAATAATTGGTTAATCTAATGCTAGTAGAGAATTAGGATATCCGTAATTATTGAATAATTCTCTACACAAGTAGAAATTGCGAAAACTTGCAGAGGGATTCTGTGGAGCAATCACAAGTAAAAACAACACTTGAAAGTGAACCTTGCGCTAAGAGTTCAACTACTAGGATATACCTAAATTCACAAAATATAAAACATTCGACCAAATTACACTTAGAGTGCGCTACTTCTAGGTGGTTTAGAGAATAGAATCTGGCATTCGAGCGCTTCGGTGTCCAGTGACTTAAGGAATTTTGAGGATAGCACTGAATGAATGTTTAGTTACGAAGAAGGATTCCCCGATCATATTTCTCTCCATTGCTTGCAATCTTAATTATTTTTAATTGCTTTGATTTTACTTTAAATCTAAAACAAATCCCCCTTGTGACATTTTTGACAACTAAAACTCCCTGCTCTTCGTGGGAACGAACCTTATTTACTACTATATTATTCATTAGTAAAGTAGAAGATAAGTGAATTAATTTGAGCATCTACGACACGCATCAAATTTTGGCGCCGCTGCAGGGGAACAGTCGGTAGCTTTAGTTGTTTCTTTTAGTTTTATTTTGTTTTTAGATTTTGTTTTTAGTTTTTAACTTTGTTTTTAGATATTTTTGTTTTAGGTACTTAATCTCTGGCATCAAAGGATTGGAATTACCCGAGGTGCGGAATTCAAACCCGTAAAGGAACGGTACTTCAAGTACGTAAGCAGTTGCAACCAAAACTGTCTACAACAAAGATGGTGAACGGCACAACTCCACCTCCACCGAGGAGGAACTTGAGAGATTTAACATCACCATGTTTAGAATCTCAACCACGGTGTATTACTCTAACTGACACAGTGGAATTCAAATCAAATCTTTTTCATTGGCTTCCGAAGTTCAAGGGTCTACCGGGTGAAGATCCAAATCGACATTTGCAGCAGTTTCAGAATACAGTAAGAAGTTTGAGAAAGAGCGATGATAATGATGATACAACTTTTCTATAAGCTTTTCCGTTTTCATTGGCGGACCAAGCAGAATCATGGTTGTATTATCTCCCTTCCAGAAGTATTACCATATGGACCGGAATGAAAAAGCTATTTTTAGAGAAATATTTCCCTACTTCTAAAGTTGCATCTATTCGCAAGGAGATCAGTGGCATTGCACAAATTTCTGAGAATCTTTGTATGACTATTGGGAGAGGTACAAGAGATTGTTAGCGAGTTGTCCACACCATCAGATACCACCACAACTTATCATTACACACATCTATGAGGGGTTACTACCGCATAAGAGACACTTGATTGATGCGGCTAGCAGTGGTGCACTGGCTAATAAAACTATCGAGTAGGATACTAATTTGATTGAGAGCATGGCTGCAAATACACAACAACTTTATATTAGAGATTCATCGACAGTTAGAAGAGTTAGTGAGATGGGAGATTCGTCACATATGGAGAAACGAATGGGTAATGTGGAAAAGATGGTCCAACGGATAGCTTCTGCAGTTGTTCCTACATATGAAGATGATTTCGAGGTGAATGCTATATTTCCTAATCAAAGGCAAAGGTATGATCCATACTCAAATACTTATAATCCTGGTTGGAAAAATCACCAAAATTTCAGTTATGCGAACAAGCAAGCTGCAGCTCCTAATCCATATGCGAGAAAAGGTGGTTTTCAACAACAATTCCAACCACAACAAAAACCTCCAACTGAAGAATATAAGATTTACATGCTCATCTCCATGTTTCAACAAAGTCAACAGAAATCCGATCAAAATCAGTTAAAAACTGGTAACGCTATTAGAGATTTACAAACTCAAATGGGGAAAATGGCGACATATATGAATCAAATGAAAGCACAAGCTTCGACAAAGTTGCCATCACAACCTTTTATGAATCCGAGAGAGCACGTTAATGCAGTAACTCTAAGAAGTGGGAGACAAACTGAAGAAACACAACAACATCAACAACAAGTGGTTAACAACGACATCGAAAAGGAAGTAGAAAAGGAAACCGTCCCAAAGGAAAAGCCAGCCTCAACTATCCAACCTAAGGATACAGTTCCTACTTTTACCATACCACCACCTTTCCTTAGTCGTTTTTCCAAGTCAAAGAAGCAAGCTCAAGACAAGGAGATCATGGATATTTTCAGCAAGATACAAATCAACATTCCATTTATTGAGGCTATCAAAACTGTACCTAGGTATGCTAAGGTTTTGAAAGATTTGTGTACAAGTAAGGATAGGTTGATTGCTAATGAAATTACTCAGGTGGGCGAAAGTGCATCAGCTATGCTATTGAAGAAGAATCCTGCAAAGTGTGAAGATCCTGGGGGTTTTAAGGTACCAATTACTATTGGTAACCTACGATTTGAGCGTGATTTGTTTGATTTAGGAGCATCCATAAGTGTTATGTCATCCGATATTTATGATTCTTTGAATCTTGGACCTTTAAAAGATACAAGGATTACTATTTAATTAGCAAACAAGCCCAACATATATCCTAAGGGAGTCGTGGAGGACGTTTTAGTTCAAGTGAATTAGTTGATTTTTACATTGTGGATATGCAAAATGGAGATAATTGTTCATCTACTTCGTTACTTCTTGGGAAACCGTTTATGAAAACAGCAAAGACGAAGATTGATGTGGACAATGGTATAATCACTATGGAATTTGATAAGGAGATCATTCGCTTCAACATATTTGAGGACATGCGTTATCCTAGTGATGTGCACTCCGCTTTCTCTATTAATGTTATTGATTCGTTAGCACAAAAAATGTTTGATTTGAGCAATGAAGATGAATTTGGAGTGGTGTTGCGAAATAACATTGATTTGGACGTTCATGGGCAACTGAATTCGGACGTCGACTTAGTCAAAGAGATAGTGGAGATGTGTGGTGCTTTACCAGCATTACAAGAAGCTCGAACGGGTAATATATCTTATATTTCTTTACCCGTAACTAATGAGGTTCCTTTACCTTCTATTGTGCAGGCACCAAATCTAGAATTGAAGCCTCTTCCCAATCACTTAAGGTATGCCTACTTGGGTGATAAAGAGAAGCTTTCGGTGATTATTGCAAAGAATCTTAATGCCATACAAGAAGAACGTCTACTTTGGGTTCTAAAGGAGCAAAAAACGGCCATTGGTTGGACTATTGCTGACATCAAAGGCATTAGTCCATCAATGTGCATGCATAGAATCCTTATGGAAGATGATATCAAGCCTTTACATGATGCTCAGTGTAGGCTTAAGCCCCCAATGATGGAGGTTGTAAAGAAAGAGATCCTCAAATTGCTAAGTGTGGGGGTAATTTACCCAATTTCTGACAGCAAATGGGTTAGTCCGGTACAAGTGGTGCCTAAGAAATCGGGTGTCACTGCTGTTAGAAATCAAGATGACGAACTTGTTCCTATAAGAGTTCAAACAGGATGGAGAGTGTGCATATATTATAGAAAGATTAATGTCGCAACTAGAAAGGATCACTTTCCTTTGCCTTTCATTGATCAAATGCTAGAGAGGTTAGCGGGACATTCACATTATTGCTTTTTGGACGGTTATTCGGGGTACAATCAGACTGTTATTGCACCGGAGGATCAACAGAAGACTACTTTTACTTGTCCGTTTGGTACGTTTGCCTATAAACGGATACCGTTTGGTCTTTGCAATGCGCCTGCCACTTTTCAGAGATGTATGGTTAGTATATTTTCTGACTACGTGGAACGTATCATTGAGGTATCTATGGATCATTTTCGTGTTTATGGAAATTCATATGATATTTGTTTACAAAATCTTGAACTTGTGCTAAAAAGATGCATAAACACTAATCTTGTTTTAAATTGGGAGAAATGTCACTTTATGGTAAACCATGGTATAGTGCTAGGTTACATCGTGTCCTCTTGGGGGCTCGAAGTAGACAAAGCAAAGATAGACTTAATAAGGAACTTACAATACCCCACTTCAGTGAGGGATATTCGCTCATTTCTTGGTTATACATGTTTTTACAGGCGGTTTATTAAAGATTTCTCCAAAATCTCAATGCCGATGTGCAAATTGTTGCAAAAGAGGTTGCTTTTGACTTCAACAAGGAGTGCAAAGAATCCTTTAACAAGTTGAAAGAATTGTTGACAACTGCGTCGATTATCAAGTCACCGGATTGGAATTTACCATTTGAATTGATGTGTGATGCAAGTGATTATTGATAGACACATTTTTGTGTCTGAATTGTACTCAGTGTCTCTATTGCTAGTGCTTGATTTTGTACTTATTATGGTGTTTTTATGTCTGTGTAGGTGTTTTTGGAGAAATACACTTGTGTGGAAAAAGTTGCTCAAAAAGTGCTTTTTGGACCCCCGGAGGACAACTACTAAGCGGACTCCCACATTGGATAAGGGGCACCTCAATTGCTAAGGGGCACCCAGTTGCTATTCACACCCCAGTTCAGGATAGGGGGCATCTCATCTTCTTCATTTGAATTTTCATTTTTGGCGGGAAAACGAGTTTCACTCCTGGCAGATTTGTCAATCGGATTTTGGATGGGTTAGAGGTAGACTCAATCGCTGAAACTTCATGGGTAGACGCGATATGACTATAAAATGTTGGTATGGGTGTTAGTTTGGACAAAATTTGGCTGAATAACGTGTTTCAATCCAAAACAGTGGACACAAGCTTTCACGGGTTCAAGTGAATTTGACATGAGTTTGAGGCGTGTAATGCATCAGTTTGGAGTGTTTTGCATTACAGAGATGCATGAAGAAGATAAATAAGGAATGTTTGACAGCTGATAACGCGTGGAAGGTCAAAGAAATGGAAAATATTGCCGTGAGAATAAAGATAATAAAGAGAGGATATTTTGAAGTTATGAAGGAGATTCGATGCATCTTTCGGGTTTAAATAGGTTGAATTAGTACCATACAAGGGGATGGGGAGTTAGGGAGAGGTACAGAGCATCAACAGATCAAGAAAATCAAGTTACAGAATTATTTTCTGCTGCTGCTGCACCAAGAACACGAAGAACATAAGACGCACACCAGACAGTCGTTCATGCTACAGTGTAAACGACTGCCAAGCGTGGGTCGCAGAGCTACAACAACATCAACAATTCATCATTATCATTCTCTGTAACAGCTGGTTTGTAACAAATATAAGTGTTACAAACCCGGTTTTTATTGTTTTTTCTCCCTTTTTATCATTTGTAAACACTTTTGAGCAATGAAATCAACTTTTGATTGTGTTTCCATGATGAAGAGCTAAACCAAATTCTTGGGGCGATGGAGGAAGCCGTTGTTTCGGTAAAGTGATACATTTCTACTTTTAATTAATTATAACAACTCTATTATGATTTTTGCACTGAACTAAAATTTGATTATATGATTTTGATTAGTTAGGTGTATTTTCTCTTGATAGAATATGCTTGCTTTAGTGTTTTGATATTATATGCTTGGATTAACATCTATTCTTTTGAAAATCTACATGTCTAGGCAATAGTATTAGAATCAATTTGAATGTTGAGTTTCATAATTATTGTTTTATTAAATCACTAATATCGACCAATGGTGGAATCCTAGCCCCAGCCTCTCCATAATTTCCCAACAACTTTTTAATTGAGCTTATTATTTTTATTTACAAAAATTAAGTCTAAAAAATCTGCTTTCAGAAGTCTTGTACGAACCTTTCACTACAACATCATTGAAAATAACCATCAATTTTTGGCGCCGCCGACGCGGACTTGTCTTTAGGCTAGAGATTTTAGATTTTTTTTTTCTTTTTTTTAGGTTTTTATTTATTTTTGTTCTTCTTTACGTTTTTGGGTTTTTGTCTTTTCCTTACAGAATTTGGAATTTGGAGCGAAAGAAAATTTTGCCAAAGCTTTTGGTGAATACTTAAAGACTTGGAGTAAAAGGATAAGCGAAAGGAGCGAAAGAAGAAGATTTTTTTTATTTTATAAAAAAAAGAGAGGGAAAAAAAAAAGAGACATTTTTATTTTTTTAGAGATTAATTTTTTTAGACTTTTCTTTTCTTTTACACTTTATTTTTGGACTTTGGACTTTAAACTTTGGGACATTATTTTTAAACCCTACGGAAGGGTAATTTAAATATAAACTGTGTGCAGAGAAGGACGGCGATTACGATATCGTCTCGGCCCCTCGGGTTCGTACACAACATTGGAGTCGTGGCCCAAGTCGACTACAACGGTTCATCCCCGTATGGAACGGGAGGCAAGTTTGTCGAAACACTCGCGAATCCCCTATCAGCGAGTTACTGTATTCCTTCGTTTGCATATATGCTGAGGAATTGAAAACGGCTGCTTTAATTTCCTAGTAAAGGGCAAGGACTGGCCATATAAGATAAGGGTTCGGATTTCATCATCATTCTCTTCTTGCCCGCCTTAGGAAAACGAAACCAAACGCGAACCTAAGCCTAAAATTTTGAATAGAACGAGACCGATAGGGTAACGAGCTTAATAGGAAAGTCGTTCGAAAAATATTGGTTACTCTTTTAAGTATACTTCGAAGTTCGTGATGGTTTCTGTGAGTTGAATGTGTGACTGCGCCGCCTTGTAATGCGGTAAGGCCTTGGGTATCAAAGCTCCACGCAGCTTCCCTCGTCTCTATTCAACTTACTTTAACTCGGATTGATTCCAGAGAGGTTTGCTCAGATTGTAACGAGTTCCTTTTCGAAAGATTAAAAGTTGTTCTAGAAACAATCTAAGTGGAGCCATCATGCTTTTTGTTTGCTAGAAATCACTAGGTTTGTTGTGGTGGAGTCAGCCGTGTTTGTGTTTGCATAGAACTTCCCTTCCTTTTAGGATTTTTTTATTTTTTTATTTTTTTTTTTTCTAGTGTATGCCCGAGGTCATTAGAGAACGGGCTTGGAAAAAAAAATTCAAGGTCGTTTGATTAGTGACAAACCTAGCAGTTCTTCTTGTGAAGGTGAGGAACTCGAAGACTCTTCTTTTGAGAGCCCCGTTTTTGGAAACTTCAGTTTTGATAATCTGTCTCTTCGTGAAGAGCTATGCCAGCGATGGCAACTTTGAAAGATTACATGTTCCCAACTAGGACCAACCGAGCTTCATGCATTAAATTGACAGCCAATACGGCTAATTTCGAGATAAAACCTAGTATTCTTCAGATGATCCTTATATTCTTAGGAAAAGATAATGAGAACCCTTATTTTCATTTTAGGGACTTTGAGAAAATTTGTGGGATAGTGAAGATAAAAGACCTTACTGATGAAGTTTTGAAACTTAAGATGTTCCCCTTTTCCTTGAAAGATAAAGCCAAGACCTGTTTTTTTTTTTTTTTTTTTTTTTGTTTTGATAAGTCAAAATTTGTATTAATAGATAACAAAATTTACAAAAAATAATTTACAAGAAAAGAGGTCACATACCATCTGAATCCATTGAAACATGGCAGGAACTTATTGCTGCTTTCTATATGAAATTCTACCCTAAGCATAAAACTGCAGCTGTTAGACAGAAAATTAGTTCCAGTGTGTAACAAGAGGGAGAGTCTCTTTATAGGTTTTTAGAGAGATTCAATGATCTCATATCTAAGTGTCCTCACCATGTATTTGATAAGATGAAACTCGTAGAGATTATTTATGATGGTTTAGACTATTCGACCAAAGCCATGGTCGAGTCTATGTGCGTTGGTGAGTTCACTAGTAAAAGTGCTGAGGATGCCTTTACCTTCTTAGGAGTTGTTGCTGAGAAATCCCAACAGTGGGAGTCTTGTGTTGAACCCCCTAAAAGACTCTTGGTTAATAGAAGTAGCACCAATATGGTAGATACGAGTTTTGCGTCGAATGCTAAGTTTGCTTCTTTGTCTAGAAGGTTAGAAGCTTTGGAAATGGGTCAGTCTAAAAATAGGTCCCTTGTTGAACCTAATAGAACCCCTCAAGTCTCTAGTTGTGGAATAGAGCCCGATAACTCATTTTGGGAAGGTCAGTTTAGTGTAGAGCAAGCTCATGCTGTCTATAACAATGCTAGGTTTGAGAACCGTCAGAAGTTTGACCCATACTCGTGAGACCTACAATCCCGGTTGGAGAAACCATCCTAATTTTCTTGGTCTAAGGGCCGAATCAAGGTCATTCTAGTAATTCTCAGCCTCCCCTGTGTTTTGGTTATGCTAAGAACTCTTCGTGTCAACCCCCGCTTCGAACCCTTCTGATAAAAAGATCACAAGTTTAGAAGAGAATCTCGCCTCGTTTATTAAAAGCTCTGAAAAGATCAACCAAATGGTTGTGCAAGGGATAGAAGAAAGTAAGAGTATAGGTTATGCTAACTCTCAGGCTATTTCCGAGTTGAAAACCAAGGTTAGTCAGATAAATGAGTCTCTGAGGGAAAAAGGTAAGTTTCCTAGTCAAACTCAGCCCAATCCTAGAGGAGTTCATCAAGTAGGTGAAAGACCATCCCATCATGTGAATTAAATAACAACCCTTAGGAGTGGTAAAACGGTAGACAATAAGGTAGCCATGCCTAGTGGGCATACTGTAGTTCCACCTTCTACTTCCCAAGAGGAACCCGTAGGCCGAGGAAATCGAAACAACCTCTAAGGACTCCCAAGAAATTCCTGTTGAGCCCGGCTTTGTTCCCAGAGCCCCATTCCCACAGTTGTTAACCCCAACAAAGAAGGAGTCGACTTTCAACGAGATAATGGAAACATTTAAGCAGGTGAACATTAACATTCCTTTGTTAAAAGCAATTAGGCAGATGCCTGCTTATGCCAAGTTCCTTAAAGATCTTTGTACACAAAAGCGTAAGCTTAATGTCCAAAAGAAAGCCTTTTTAGCTGGTCAAGTAAGTTCCATTCTTCCAACCAAACACCCCTAAGTATAAGGACCCTGGATGCCCCACCATATCTTGTGTGATTGGTAATCACATGGCCGATAAAGCTTTACTTGACTTAGGAGCTAGTGTTAACTTACTCCCATACCATGTGTATACCCATCTAGGACTTGGTAAGTTGAAATCGACTAAAATGACACTACAATTAGCTGATAGGTCTGTCAAAGTCCTTCGTGGTTTCATAGAGGATGTTTTGATTGAGGTTGATAAGTTTATTTATCCAGTGGATTTTGTTGTTATAGACACCCAACCCGTTCAGGACCTAAGTGCTCAAATCCCGGTGATTCTAGGTCGCCCATTTTAAGCCACAGCTAACGTTGTCATCAACTGTATGACCGGGCCTATGAACATATCCTTTGGTAATATGACCATTGAACTAAATATCTTTAATGTTACTAGACAACCTTCTGAGAATGATGATTTAGAAGAAGTGAATATGATTAGCACTTTAGTTCAGGATTTAGTTCAGGATAATTGGCATGACACTTTACTGGGAGATTCTTTAGATGAATTTGAGGAAACCATTCTCTTATACCAGATGTGTGATCAATCTTTAGAAGAAGCCCTTGAGTATTTTAAAGACTCTACGGACCTAGAAATCCAGGCAATAGTGTTAGGTCTTTCTGAGAATAATGATGACCCTAAGTTTGGGGGTAGAGAACTAGAAGAATCTCTTGAGTATTTTAAGGACTCTGAAGATTCGGAAATTCAAGCAATAGTTAGAGGTTTGTCTGTGAGTAATGAAAACCCTAAGTTTGGGGGTAGTGATGGTTCTTATGATTGTCATGTATCCCTAATTAGAGTCCCTAACTTGGGAATCGAGCCATGTGCGTCTGAGATATTACTCGAGTCTATTCAGACTCAGCAACCCGATCCTCCTGATACTGTCCAAGAGGTAACCCATGTATTAGAGACCCATTTTTCGGATGAACCTATTTATCGAGACACACATATGAAGTTCAATAACGCGCCCCAGATAAACCCAGTTGTCTTGACAGATACCTTAGATGAGAATGTGCTCCTTCTATTCATTTTTCTGAACCAGTGCATTTGCCTGATATTGGTGTTAGCTCTATTTGGTCTTATGGACCCACAACTATTTCGGCTATTGGTGTATGACTTTGGAAGGTGAAGATCCTTTTTGAGGTATTTGATGTCTAGCTGAAGACTTTAAACTTAGCACTTCTTGGGAGGTAACCCATGCTCATGCGACACGGTAATATCTTTCCTTATCTCTTTTGCTTCAAATGGTAACAATTTCTCCTTGTTCATGTTTTTAATTTCATCTTTAGAACATTGAGGACAATGTTAGATTTAAGTTTGGGGGTATGGGAGAAACTTTTTAGTTGCAATAAATAAAACTCCATAGCCTAGAAATTTATGTTTATTAAGGATGGCACTAACCAATCTAAGTGGATGGAAGCATCTTGGTTATATGAGTTGAGGAACCAATCTGATTAGATGGAAACATCTAAAGAGTCTATTCATAAAAGCACAGAGCTCGGGTGTTAGAATTAAAAAAAAAAAAAAAATAGTTTCGCCATATCTCGTTGAATCCTTTTCACCTTCTGTTTTTATTTTCTTATAAATGATTGGGTGAAATAGAGTGATTGAGATACCACAAAAAAAAAAAAAAAAAAAAAAAAAAATTGAGACCAGACCATCAGACCAACCAGAATAAATTCAATAAAGTCGACCACTGGAGCCCTTGTATATGCCAGTTGTGTTGACCTAGAGTTAGGATTATCACCCGCTGGTTCCCTTGTATATGCCAGTTGTGTTGATATTACTCAGACCGGTATCTCAGTCCATTTGGATAGGTTCACCTTAGTCAACATCAAAACCATCTACATTTTCTGTACATCCATCTTCTTAATCTTTCCATGTGATTGGTTGACTCCTAAGCATGATGTACGTAAACTATCCGAGTAGAGCTCTGTCACTTATATATGAATTTTAGTATGCTTGAGTGCAAACTCGTGTACAACAATTGGAATTTCGCATCGTGGTACTTCCTCTTATAGTCAATAAGTATGCCAACCAAGGAGATTCTTTAGTGCCTTCCAAGGTTCCGCGTAGATAGCTAGGGTCCGGAGTAAAGGTTTTGTGGGTACACCTCTGGTAAACCCTCCGGAGACATCACTCCGCCGCTAGGGCCACCTAGCGGTTTAACGGCTTGTTGCACGTGCTAAGTGTAGTCATTTTATTTTCTAGATTAGATTTGCTCGAGGACTAGCAAATAATAAGTTTGGGGGTATTTGATAGTCACATTTTTGTGTGTGAATTGTCCTCAGTGTCTCTATTGTTAGTGCTTGATTTTGTACTTATTATGGTATTTTTATGTTTGTGTAGGTGTTTTTGGAGAAATACACTTGTGTGGAAAAACTTGCTCAAAAAGTGCTTTTTGGACCCCGGGAGGACAACTGCTAAGCGGACTCCCACATTGGATAAGGGGCACCTCAATTGCTAAGGGGAACCCAGTTGCTATTCACTCCCCAGTTCAGGATAGGGGGCATATCATCTTCTTCATTTGAATTTTCATTTTTGGCGGGAAAACGAGTTTCACTCCTGGCAGATTTGTCGATCGGATTTTGGATGGGTTAGAGGTAGACTCAATCGCTGAAACTTCATGGGTAGACGCGATATGACTATAGAATGTTGGTATGGGTGTTAGTTTGGACAAAATTTGGCTGAATAACGTGTTTCAATCCAAAACAGTGGACACAAGCTTTCACGGGTTCAAGTGAATTTGACACGAGTTTGAGGCGTGTAATGCATCAGTTTGGAGTGTTTTGCATTACAGAGATGCGTGAAGAAGATAAATAAGGAATGTTTGACAGCTGATAATGCGTGGAAGATCAAAGAAATGGAAAATATTTTCGTGAGAATAAAAATAATAAAGAGAGGATATTTTGAAGTTATGAAGGAGATTCGATGCATCTTTCGGGTTTAAATAGGTTGAATTAGTACCATACAAGGGGATGGGGAGTTAGGGAGAGGTACAGAGCATCAACAGATCGAGAAATCAAGTTACAGAATTATTTTCTGCTGCTGCTGCACCAAGAACACGAAGAACATAAGACGCACACCAGACAGTCGTCCATGTTACAGTGTAAACGACTGCCAAGCGTGGGTCGCAGAGCTACAACAACATCAATAGTTCATCATTATCGTTCTCTTTAACAGCTGGTTTGTAACAAATATAAGTGTTACAAACCCGGTTTTTATTGTTTTTTCTCCCTTTTTATCATTTGTAAACACTTTTGAGCAATGAAATCAACTTTTGAGTGTGTTTCCACGATTAAGAGCTAAACCCAATCCTTGGGGCGATGGAGGAAGCCGTTGTTTCGGTAAAGTGATACATTTCTACTTTTAATTAATTATAACAACTCTATTATGATTTTTGCACTGAACTAAAATTTGATTATATGATTTTGATTAGTTAGGTGTATTTTCTCTTGATAGAATATGCTTGCTTTAGTGTTTTGATATTCTATGCTTGGATTAACATCTATTCTTTTGAAAATCTACATGTCTAGGCAATACTATTAGAATCAATTTGAATATTGAGTTGCATAATTATTGTTTTATTAAATCACTAATATCGACCAATGGTGGAATCCTAGCCCCAGCCTCTCCATAATTTCCCAACAACTTTTTAATTGAGCTTGTTATTTTTATTTACAAAATTTAAGTCTAAAAAATATGCTTTCACAAGTCTTGAACGAACCTTTCACTACAACATCATTGAAAATAACCATCAATTATGCGGTTGGAGCTGTTTTGGGTCAAAGAGTGGACAAGTTGTCCCATGTGATTAATATACATCTAGGACTCTAAACAATGCTCAAATTAACTATTCTACCACTGAGAAAGAGTTGTTGGCTATAGTGTTTGCACTAGAAAAATTTAGATCATATTTGGTGGCTGCAAAAGTGGTTGTATATTCCGATCACGCATCACTTAGGTACCTACTAAAGAAGAAAGAAGCTAAGCCAAGACTTATACAGTGGATATTGTTGTTGCAAGTTTGATCATGAAATCAAGGATAAGAGAGGTGTTGAAAATACTGTTGCTGATCATCTTAGTAGACTTGTTGTTTCCGAAGAAGAACTTCCTTTACATGATCGTTTTCCAGACGAACAACTTTTCTCAATTGAAGATTCAACACCTTGATACGCTGATATAGTGAACTACTTGGTTACAAGGCAAGTACCTAGTACAATGTCTAATTTTTAAAAGCTTAA
Organism: Papaver armeniacum; assembly: GCA_023531295.1. Taxonomy (NCBI): domain Eukaryota; kingdom Viridiplantae; phylum Streptophyta; class Magnoliopsida; order Ranunculales; family Papaveraceae; genus Papaver; species Papaver armeniacum. The sequence continues at coordinate 506,295 of JAJJWW010005572.1, read as the reverse complement.
GCTTAAGAAGATATCCAAGCAGTATGTGTGGGATGAGCCTTACTTGTGGAAATATGGTTCTGATCAAATAATCTGAAGGTGCATACCTAACTCTGAATTTCAATCCATCCTTACTTTTTGCCATACTGTGGTGGTCATTTTGGTTCTAAACGTACCGCTCTCAAAGTCCTTGAGAGTGGATTTTATTGGCCCACCTTATTTGAGGATGCATATACTTTTGTAAATCTTGTGATAGATGTCAACGGACAGGCAATCTAGGTGGTCGAAATCAAATTCCACTCACACCAATTCTTTCTATGGAAGTTTTTGATGTGTGGGGAATTGATTTTATGGGTCCTTTTTTCAATTCGAATGGAAAATTTTATATACTTCTTGTTGTGGATTATGTTTCAAAATGGGTGGAAGCTAAAGCCACCCCTACTAATGATTCTCAAGTTGTTTGTGAGTTTGTGAAGAAATATATTTTTTCTAGACATGGTACATCAAGAGTGGTTATCAGTGATGGAGGCTCGCACTTCAAGAAATCCTTCCATGCTCTTCTCAAAAAGTATAACATTACTCACAAGGTTGTTACGCCGTATCACTCGCAAACTAGTGGCAAGCTGAAATTTCAAATCGTGAGATCAAGTCCATCTTGGAGAAAACCGTTAACACAACACGGAAAGATTGGAGTTATAGACTCAACGATGCACTTTGGGCGTATAGAACGGCGTACAAAACACCGATTGGTATGTCTCCATATCGATTGGTTTATGGAAAAGCTTGTCATCTTCCGGTTGAACTTGAGCACAAGGCTTATTGGGCGATAAATATGTGCAATATGGATTATGACAATGCGGGGAAACATAGGAAATTACAACTTAATGAGCTAGCGGAGATACGTAATGATGCTTACGAGAGCGCCTGGATTTACAAGGAGAAGACTAAACTTTTCCATGACAAGATGATTTCTAGAAAGAGTTTTGTTGTGGGCCAAAAAGTCCTTCTATTTAATTATCGTCTTAAGTTATTTCCTAGTAAGCTAAGGTCACGTTGGAGTGGACCTTTTGTTGTTACTAATGTTTTTCCTTATGGTGCAGTTGAAGTTACTAGTCTCACGAAAGGGACGATTTTCAAAGTAAACGGCCATAGATTAAATCCATATTATGAAAACTTCCCTACGGAGAATGTGGACGTGATTGAGATTCGTGATTCACTCCCTCTAGAGGAGTAGTTTGGAGAATGTCAAGTCGGGATGACGACTTTAAACCAAGCGCTAAATGGGAGGAAACCTGTAAAGACCCTCAAGCTCGTCAACGCTATTAGACCGGTCAAGTGTTGATTTAGTCGATAATTACTCTATTAGTTTAACACGAACGTTAATTAATAGAAATTAATCTAACAACGATTTAGATACCAAACTAATACCGCTAGATAGAACTCGGAAAATTACGCTGAATGGACTACTCGAACGTGTCATTCGGATATCGGGCAGATTTGTTGAAGGAAAAATAGTCATCTTACAATTTAGACGCCTGGCTGCCCATATCCAAAGTTTGGGTGTACAAGTATTTTCCGCCAGCCTTATCAAACCGGATCGAAAGGATAAGACCATATTTCTTTTCTTCTTTTTTCTTCATTCTTCTTTTTCTTCTTCTTCTTCTTCTGCTCTTCTTCTGCTCTTCTCCTCTGCGAGTGTTTGAGAGCAAACTAGAGATTTCGATTGAGAGAATCAATCCTTGGTGAAGAATATATGCAGTAGAAGATGTTGTTGGTGTTGATAAAGAATTGAGAGTTGTGCTGATGTTTTAGAAAGAGGATTTAAGGTGTTGAGATGGATTTTGGATTCATATGAAATTGGTGGGCTAAATCGAATTGGAAATTGATGAAGAATGAAGGGTTGTTGCTGATTTGAAGTTGTAGTACTGCTTTGAAGAGGAATTGAGATGTTAATGGAATTGTGGCGAAATTAGGGTTCCTGAAATGGTTTAGAGATTCAATTGAAGGTGACATCAAGAATTTCATGATGGGTTTTGCATGTTGAAGATATGGGTGAGATACTGGTGGATGAATTACAAGATCTAGTGAAGGTTTGAAGAACCGAAGTTAGGGTTTCATGAAAAGAACTCTGATAAGATTTAGAAAGTGATACTGATGCTATAGATCGATGATTGGAAGTGGGTTTAGTCTCAATTAAGTTATGAGGTTGAGGAACAACTTGCAATTGATGGTTAGGGAGTATGATGGAATCAAGGTTGAAGATTAGGAAGATGGGAATCATCTGTTTCAATTTTGGGATGAAATTTGAGGTAATTGTTCTTCTGTGAATTAGTTCAAGTTTGTTATTGAGTTTATGAGTTATTATTGAATGAGAAATGATAATGGATGATAAGTTGAGATGTTGCTAAACTGGTTGTATTGGGTAGAGGTACATAGTTAAGTTACTTGAGTTGGTGGCTTGAAATGGTAGTGTGATTTCTACATGTTTTGGTAGGTATTGTGGTTCTGGTGGAACTGCAGATTCAGCTTGTGCTGTTAGACTTAATAAGTATGCCAGAGAATTGTTAGTGGAGGAATTGAAGTAGTGCTATGGATAATGATGATTATGTAATGAAGTTGGAAGTTGAAATTCATGAAACTGCAGTCGCAGCTATGGTGATGTTGTTTGTGTATGTGTGACTGCAGGTGTTGGGAGTTGAGTTCTTAGTGAGCTGTGTTAGTGCAGATTGAGTTAAGAATTGGATTGAAGTTTTGTTGATTGATTCAAGTTGTTGTTGAGCCAGGGATGAATGTAATGGTTAGTATTTGAGTTACAGATTGGTGGTATAGTGGCTGTTAAAATGGGTTCTGTTGATATGAAGAAATGTGTTGTTGTTCTTGGTTCGAATTGGAGAAGTCTCGAGTTAAGAATTAGTTGTGTTGAACTGATAAATTAGAGATGAAAAGGTGATGTGTTGCTGTTTGAGTATTGAAGTTGTTTGATAAGGATTAGATGTATGAGTTATGTATGAATTGTGAAGGTAAAGTGGAAACAGAACTGGAGATGGGTTATTGGTGGTGTTGTCTGTGTTGTTGAGTTTGCATGTGTACAAATTTGTTGGTGATATTGAACTGGTGGTGCTGGTTAGAGGTGTAAATTGGGCTGTGCCAGCACGAGCACAGCCCAGCACAGCACGCTAAAATTTGAGCACATCCCACCAAAGACGTGACTTAGCTTCAAAGACACGACAAAGACGTTAGTTAAATGGGACGTCTTTGGTTTGACTAATTGGCACAAGAGAGCAAAGACGCGCAAGCACGGATAAACACGTGGTCCAAATTTCCCGGCCAAAGACGTTAAGAGAGCACGTCATAACATATACAAATACACCATATAACAAGGCATAATACATCACATTTTTTGTATATTGCACAAAAGAGTCACTATTCTAAGTTTCTAACTAGTTTTTAACATTTTATGTTGGCTTATTTATAACAACACATATAATACCTTAATATTTTGAAAATATATTTCAATATCGTTGTTATAATGTCGTCACCTATATTTAACTAGAACATTAATTTACATGACAATAATCCAATTTTATATTTGATGGGCTATTTCTTTTTATTAAATAAACTTGTTAATTTTTACTTGAAATAATTTCAAATGATATGCTGTCTAATTAAATTCTTGTGATAATGTCCGACTTAATGTATACATTAAGTGATTTCAAATTGTTTATAGACGTGTGCCCGGACAAAGACAAGATTTACACGTTTATTCGTGTGTTGTGCCTAGCTTTTGACTAGTAAAGCACAGCACGGCACAACACGTTTAAATCGTTGGCACAACACAACACGACACATATCACGTGAAGCACGCGACTTCGTGTGTCGGGCTGTGCCGGGCCGGCACGTTTTACATCTCTAGTGCTGGTTGTGTTGATGTGGAGATGAGTTGGTGCAGGTAGAAATGAGAAAGAAAAGTTGTGCTAGTTTGAATGGAGAGGTCAAGTGAAGCCTGGTAGTAGTGCTACTCAGTTTGAATGGAAGTTCATAAGAATGGTGTTGATGATATGTGTAAGTTGTTTGAATTGGGAGGAAGAGGGTAGTGTAGTGTTGCTTAGCAGAGGCCTTAATGGAAGCCTACAACTGCAGATCAGGTAGGCTGTTATCTTTGTAATTCAATTGATTTATTTTTAGTTTGAAGTTAGAGTTGTAGAGTTTATAGTTTTGGTGTAGCACCATTTGCTTTCCTTGGACTGGGCAATGGCTCAGATCTTGTGCAAGTGTTTTGGCTTTGTGCCATTCGGCTTTTAGTCAGATCGACTCTAGCCGACTCACCATCCGACGAGTCGAATCGGGTTGAATCGGGTTTGAACCACCGAGTCATTAGTCTTGACTCGTTGACCATTGACTCGGACATTGACTTTGATTGGACTTTGATCTTCGACTGGCGTTTACCAGTAGTTGACCTGTTGACCGTCAGTGACCGTTAGTTGACCCTAATGGGCTGGGCCTTAGGTTAATGGGCTGGTTCAGTGGACTTGGGTTTAGAACCAGTTTCCTTATTAAACATGAATTAGACCTTTGTGGTCTGAATTAACCTTTGGTTTCTTCTACAAAGTTGTAGATGCTCACAAGACTTAGCTAATGGATTATAGAACTCACCTAATTGAATTATTAAACCTTTAGAGATGCAAGAGATGAATGATGAAGCTGTGTAGAACCTTAAATGGGCTTCAAACCATTAGATAGAACTGTATGATTCTTGTGGGAGCCATTTTGGCTAGCTTCTTAGAGTTTTTGTGTGATTAACAGTTAGTCCTTATTAACAACGATCGATTCAAAGTAAGAACCAGTAGATCGTGGATCTCGAGGTAGGCGAGGCTTGTCATCAAAAGAGGTGGGAATACATTTGACTCCATGGTAACCATTGTTTTTTCTTTTACAAAAGCTTATGTTTAACAAAGTCATACATTTCTGTCTGTACATTCTATGCACTGTTCAACTTGTTTTACGATAATTTTGTTGATTCTGTTAATCTTTCCATGGTTTGGAAAGGACCTGTGATGTTTTGTTGTCAATATGAATTGTTTGGGAAATAAGAATTTCCATTTGTATGCTTAATAGGTGTGTAAGGAATTGGTCGACATCTATTAGGAATACGATAGGCTCCTTCATTTATATCTACATGAATTCTGCTTTTATGCTTAATAGGTGTGTAAGGAATTGGCCGACACCATATAGGCTAATAGGGTGTGGAAGGAAGTGGTCGACACTCAATATATACATTGTTTGACGAAGGAGTTTGTCCATATGCATGTTTGTTTATTTTTAGTGACTTGGTCACTATTTAATGTTTCTGAAATCATGAATTGTTTTCCAAATCTTGCCTATGATTACTTAGAAGTTAAATGTTAATCATTCCCACTTTCAGTTTCAGAGACAGATCAGAGTTGCGCAGCGAAAGCTCCGAGAAGTTGACTTCTTTAGTTGGTTATAATTTGATATGTTTATTATGTTGTATATTCTATTTGTAAACCAAATGACTATTGTATATGTATCATTTGAGAGAAGTTCTTGTATATATATATTTCAGAGCGGGGCTAGTTTTTGGGTTAAGTTTTGTAGCAGATTTCTTAACTAAATGCTTAAGGATATGATTTAGATTATTAGTGCCTCTTTATTTAGTTAATCTCTCAGATTAGTCAGCTGTTAGCTTAGGCGGCGCTACAGAGTTGGTATCAGAGCTCACTATTAGATCTTATATGGGAGACAATAGGAATAGCCAGTGCCAGTTAGTGAACTAGATTGGTTTAGAACTGGGTTGGGTTTGTGAGATAAATCTTAATCACTAAAAGCTATTAATAATTAAAAGAATTTTTGATTGATTGATTTGTTTGTTTGGTTGTTTGTTTAGGTATTGAAGTAAAAAAAAAATTGTAGGGTACACCAATAATTAATCTAGTGGAGATTAGAGAATAAATGATTTAAAATTATGAACACATGCACAATTCAATAATAAAAATAATGAGATTAATAGTATTGATAAATCTTGGAAGTCACATATATATTTATTAAGCACCTTGACTTGTACGTAGGGTCGATAAATTAATGTTAATAATATTATTGAGATTTAATAATAATTGTAAGAGTAGTTTGAATAATAATTGAATCGTCAGAGTTTAATTAATAATAAAAATATTATAATAGTAACTGTAAATGATAATAAAAGTACTAATAATAATTTTAACAAAATGATGTTAACATTTATCGATTAGCATTACGTTGAACTTAACTTAACTAAAATTTCAATAAAAATATATAACGACAAAAAAAAATGACTATATAGTTATGGAAAGTTATCAACTCTTATCTACGATTAAGCTTTGTAAATAAACTAATTACAAATTAGAGATATACGTTTTGTGTGTCTAAACTAGATAGTTAATATAATACATTAGGCGTTAGACGTAAGAAGATGAGAATATGATAAAATAACAAGACACAACTTGTTAGTGATCTTGTACTGAAATTATCTTTAATCTAACAAATGGTCCAGTAAATCTTTAAAATGAAACAAATATAGATGAAGTAGAATTAGTATGACGAACTTAAACTGTTAGAAATTAAATTAGTATTATGTTGAGCATAACTTAAATTAAAATCTCATTAACAAATATGTAGCGATAAAATAATGATAATGATTAAATAGCTATGGAAAATTATTAGTACTTACCTACGGTTAAATTTTGCAAAGTTAACTAGAAATAAAATTTAGAACCTGATAGTTAATATAAGACTTATTCGGTAGGATTAAGAGCATGAGGTCATATAATGCATAAAATAGTGATTAAACTTGTTAACGACCTTATAATCAGATTATCTTTTGGTCTAATAAATGATTTACTAAATCACTAAATTATACAAATGAAGTGGTATTTATAGTATTTGGATATGTATTACAAAATTAGATTAAAGGAGAATAAATCTGCTTATGAATAAGATATTGTTAATACATATTACAATTTTATTCAGACGTAAATTTAGATCACAATAAAATTACCAACGCCAATATATAATAGAATATAGTATACAGGTTCAATCTGAATAAATAAAATTTGTTATATCAACCCTTGCGAGAATGTAAAATTATATTTGCAAGATTAAAGCGTAATAAAATTTAAAATAAGTGTCATTGCTAAATAATTATTCTGATTGTATTTTAGTTACGCTAGTAATCAAAGGGGAAATTTGATAAAATAATAAAATGATAATAATATAATAATTAAGACAATGATTTTTGATGAAGTAAGCAAATAATAATACTATCTAATACTAATTATTATAAAATTTGAAGTTATTGTAAATATCATTTGGATAATATTTAAAGTAATATCAACAAAATGTAATTTTGTTAATAATGCAACTTAAGGATTACTTAGCAATAATATAAAATTTAAGGAAACAAAGTTAGATCAAATCAAATCTAGTATTAACAATAAAAATCAAACTTTGAATTATGATTGAATTACGGTTGAATTTTATCGGTCTAAGAAATAAGAAATAAATGTAATAATAATAATAAAATATTAATATCGAACAACTATGAAAATTTGTTAACGATTATTTACTCATACCAAGTCATATAATGAACTAAATAAATAGATACATTGAAATTGAAAGTAATATGCAAAAACAAAATAAGATAAAACAATAATAGTAATATTTGGATAATGGTTATAACATTAAGTTATTCATAATAGTACATGGGTTTAAAATTATTTAGTTATAATAATATGGTTTCATATGAAATTTAAAATTTGATTCTGTTAAAATAAATAAATAATCATGGAAAATAAAAATAGAATAAAATAAATTTTGATGATTAAATTGCTTAAAATGATGTGAACTGTTTACAAAGTAAAAATTTAAATTACCAGTTAAGATAAAAGTTAAAGACTAATTAATCTTAATAAATTAACACTTAGTTAATCCAGCACTGGGGAATAGTGAAGGTTGTGTTTTCTCTGTCCGTAGGAAGGCATTGTTGGGCTTGGCCAACCTTGACAGGGCAACTGCATTCAGAGATGACCGATCATAGAAAAATACTGTAAATTAATTTAGAAATCTAATAGATGTAAGTTCACTTAGAAAGATTTTTAAGATTCTTCCTTGAAGTTAGAGATAGATATCTTATAAAGTAGAAATTAGTTTAGGAAAAATTAAACTTCCTTATTTGATAGAATTTAAATCAGTGTAGTTGAACCTAGAGCTACAAATTTTAAATTATAGTTATAGAAAGCCATATAGGTTTGTGCTTTGTTTCTTGTTTGCACTTAAATAAGAAATAGGATTATTCTATAAGGTGGGGAGTTTTGAAGACCAGATGGATGGTTTGATTTTCGAAGACGAAAATTTATGAGGTGGGGAGATTGTAAAGACCCTCAAGCTCGTCAACGCTATTAGACCGGTCAAGTGTTGATTTAGTCGATAATGACTCTATTAGTTTAACACGAACGTTAATTAATAGAAATTAATCTAACAACGATTTAGATACCAAACTAATACCGCTAGATATAACTCGGAAAATTACGCGGAATGGACTACTCGAACGTGTCATTCGGATATCGGGCAGATTTGTTGAAGGAAAAGGGAAAAAAACGGTTCAGTCCAAAACCGCTCAAAAAACGACAGTTTAGTCCAGACCTAGTTGACTAGGTACAATTTAATCCAAATAATGTACAAAGACGCTACTGACCTTCGCACGCTTTTATTTAAGCACACGTGCAATCAAATGGATCGGTTTTGTAATCGACACGATCTACTGTGATTGCGACACGTTAGCCCATAATTAAAAAACTAATTAAAGCGGCGTAACGGACAATTTCTGCTTTAACTGCACCATTTCTGTTTTCTCAGAAACTTCAGAAGAAAAAATCAAAGAGAAAATCAAACCCTAAAAAACTCACAGACTAAAACCCTAAATTCATCAAGAAAACTCGATTCTATGAAGCATCATTAGCATAATGATGAAAAGAAACAAAGTAGTTTCTAAGAATAACACACCAACAGTTGAAGATTCATCATCAACTGAAGAACAAAAACCATCACTAGCGAGGAGACGAAATCGCAAAATCAACGTCACCAACGACAAGATCGAAGTCGTCATCAAAAGATTCAACACCAATTTCAACACCAACGCCAAAATCGGTAGGTCCAAAAAACGAGATCTAAGAGAAGTTTAGAAGTACCAACATCAAAATCGATGAGCGAAAACCTCAAGAACATCACCAATTAAGAAGAAACCAAAGACAACAAAGCCTTCAACATCAAAGCCTTCGTGCCTAAACAACGGTGACTAATAAGAAATCAAAGCATTCAAAGGCTTCAACAACTTATAACGAAAAAAAAAGGTAACAATTCAAGTCCAATTCAGTATATTTTTGAGCAATTTTTAAGATATTTCTTGTATGTGTACCAATCAGACACCACCATGCTACTTCTTGTGTTTCATGTGCAATTGCTTTTATGATATTTCTTGTATGTGTACCAATCAGTACACCACCATGCTACTCTTCAGTGTTTCATGTGCGATTCTATATTTTTCCGAGCAATTTTATACTTGTTTTGTTGTTGATGTGTACACATCTTTACACCGCCATGTTGTTGCGGTGCTTCATGTCCATTATCTGTTTTGTAGCAATTTTTATGATATTTCTCGACTGTGTGTAAATAATGGTACACCAGCATGTTGTTGCAGTGCTTCATTTCATGGTATGTATGTTTTGTAGCAATTTTTATGATATATCTTGACTGTGTGTAAATACTGGTACACCAAACATGTTGTTGCGGTGCTTCGTGTCGATTCACTGTTTTGTAGCAATTTTTATGATATTTCTCGATGTGTGTAAATAATGGTACACCGGATGTTGTTGCGGTGCTTCATTTCATGGTATGTATGTTTTGTAGCAATTTTTGTGAGAATTGTTGTTCGTGTGTAAATCTTGGTACACCAAAGATGTTGTTTCACCGCTTCGTGTCCAGATTACTGCTTTTGTAGCAATTTTTATGATATTTCTTGTATGTGTGTAAATAATGGTACACCAAAGATGTTGTATGCTCATAGCTGTACCGTGTACTTGTTTGTACACCGGCATTTTGCGTATGCTCATCTCTGCATTTTTTTCTCACTATCCTATCTGTAACGGTGTACTTGTTTGTACACCAAAGCATTTTTGTATGAGTATCATGTGCTATGCTTCTCTTTTCTTATTCTCATTCGTCTATTTTCGTAGATACAAACAAACCATATAGAGCGGGTTTTAATGCAATCGGTGAGTTTGTGAACAAGCACTTTGAAAAGGATGGATAAGTACGTAAAAGGATCGTGACAAAGTCTCGGTTCCACGAGAATTTCGATTAGAGAAGCAAAAAGAGAGCCCTTTTTGGCCTGTAGTAGATGCCTTTATTAACAAGAAAGCTGAAAAGGAGGAGGAGGAAAACTCGAAAAATAAAAAGGAGAAGAAGAGAGATGATGTTTGGTTCAAGAGTCCGAATCAATCTTGAAGATTGTGCAAAATTTCCGCCATGATCATTCGAAAGAAATGTCTTTATGTTCAATACTGCGAGGAGAAAAACTTTGTGGAAGTAGAGACTATGCCGAAGATTTGTTCTTCATTTTTGAATTAGAAATGGTGGGATCGGAACCTCGATGAAGGAGAGTGTGCCAAAACTAGAGTCGAGCTAACATACGGTCCACTAATAAACCGAATAAATCGAAGCAAATCTAAGTTGGGGAAACTTGATGTGGAGAGTGAAATCTTGCGTATAATGAAGCTAAAATCAAAGTTGGATAAGGAGATTGAGAGAAATGCTTTGAGGACTTGGTAGTGTTGTTTGCGATGTATCTCATGCATCATTTTTTTTTACCACAACAAATGGAAGCGGGATTACGAAGAGCAAATTTGCTCCCTACTTTGAATCATTTGAAAGAATGAAGAAAACCAAGCGGCGAGTGCATATACATAAATATTTAATGGATAGCATAAGGAAAAATGTTGGTGATCCACTTAAAGTTAATGGTTGTACGGTGTACTGTTGGTGAGTACACTTTACGAGATAGTATGTGTCATTGTTTTACACAAGTATTACGTTGTACCAATTTACATGCTTTTGTTCACCGTATTTGTTGGGTCCTAAGATTTCTAACTCTTTAACTTTTTGTCAATGCGGTATTGGTTTCTTGAACATAACAACAAACATGACGCCAAACAATGAACATGGTTTCCCTAGATTTCTAAGGTGGGTAATAAGTGACATCAAAGAATACAATAGAGAAAGACATTAATGAAGCCATGAAAAAGGTAACTTCATAACTTTCTTTATGATAGTGATTTCTTCCTATATGTGTACAACAATATACACCTTGAAAATGGTGAGAAAATTTTGTCATGTGCACAACAATATACACACCGTAACACGGGTGTAAAAAGATGTACACCTGTATACATATTGACACTTTGGCATGTTTTCGGATGCAACCCGGATGGGTAAAAGCTTGGAGTGATGAACGACAGAACAGTTACGGAAGAGTACGAAAAGAGCGAGGGGAGAAAATAGTAGAGTTGTACTGAAAGAAAAGTTGTACATAGCAGAACAGCAAAGAGATGAAGCATTGGAAGAGCTTTCTGAGTTGCAGCTTAAACATCAAAAGCTTGTTAGCTTCATTGAAGAAAAAGCTAAGATACTTTATTCATCTAATCAAGACTGTGGAAAAGATCGGGATCTTTGTTGATTTAATTGCTTTGAGACCTTGCAAGAAATCATTTCATTGAACAAAAAGTTACAAAGTGAGGAAGAGGATGATGAGGAGGAGGAGTTGGAGGTTGAGGAAGAGGATGATGAGGAGGAGGAAGAGGTTGAGGAGAAACAGGAAAATGAGAAGAAGGAGGACGATGATGGTGGCAAAGGTGATAATAGTGATGATGATGACGATAACAATGATGGTGGCAAAGGTGGTGATATGCAGGGTGGTCTTTGGCGAAGGTGGTGATATGCATGATCATGATGACCAAGGTGGCAAAGGTGGTGATATGCATGGTGGTGATGACGAGGGTGCCAATTACGGTGCGAAGGTATAAAATCACTCTTACTAAATATGGCAGTCATTTGTTTTTATGTGTGTAGATAGTTGTACACCAGTATGTTATTAACTCATACCTTTTCTCTAAACTTGCATCTTTTAGCTCCCCTTCGTCAAAGACCAATAATGGAAATGAAGCAAAATATATGGATGATGGAAGTGAATATGACAAAGGAGTTGAGTCTGAAACTGCTAACAAGCCAAGGTATGGTATCAACATTTTATTTCAGATATGTTGTATCATGTACATACTTGTACACCACTGATAAAATTCAATCAAAATTATATTTTTCAAAGCGGAGCCTCTGTCAAAGTCAAATGAAGAAGAGGATGGAACAAGGCTTGAAGTTGAGTCTCGAAACTCCGTAACAACCCGAGGTATAAAGAAATATTTTTTTGTTAGGCTCATGATTGTTTTCATTTTTATATGTGTACCAAGCTGTACACCTTAGTGATTCCTTCTGTATATGTGTGTGTACAAAGATGTACACTTTTGTAGAACCTAACAAAAATTTCATTTTTTTATGTGTACCAAGTTGTACACCTTAGTGATTTCTTTTGTGTACCAAAGTTGTACACCTTAGTAATTTCATTTTTGTTTTCATTTTTATATGTGTACCAAGTCAGTACACCTTAGTGATTTCTTCGTATATGTGTGTGTACAAAGATGTACACTTTTGTAGAACCTAACAAAAATTTCATTTTTTTCAAAGCACTTCTCGCGAGAGACATCTGCATATAAAGAAGACCAGGTTGCAACTCAAACAAATGAAATTGATGAGGCTTCAATCATTACAAATGAAGCCTTAGCTCAATTGGACCCTAAAGGCATGTTGCTTAGGTTGAAGGAGATGTTCTTTTACTCACTCAAGGAGAAGATCAACTGGATGATCCTTATTCAACAATTGAGGAACTTCTAGACAACTTGTCTCAAGTGTCTTCATAAAGCTTGAAAAAGGTTGTTCTGAGAATGACAACAGTCGACGTGAAGGAAAAGATGGCAACCGTGATCAACGAATGTCCAAGCTTTCAATTGTTGAGCCAAGAAGATCCTAAAGAAGAGTCGTCCCAGAGATCATTATCCAAAGAAGACATAAGAGAATTGATTGTTCTTTGAAGCGATCAATTCATCCAACAACATGGAGATGAATTTTTTAGCGATCAAGAAGAGCGAGAAGACACCACCAAGCAAAGACAAGAGTGGGAGGATGAAGGAAGCGAGAAATGTTGAAGACAAGAGCTGCAGGCAGGGTGTCCAAGACACCACCAAAGAAAGTTGCAAAGAAAAAACTTGACGCTGATTTCACTGCCGAGGGCAAAAACAGACAAGTTAGGCCGAAAATGGATGTCAAAAGAGTTGAAAAGGGGAAAGAGGATCCAACTTGAGGACGAAGAACAAACACTCTATCCCGCTCCGAAAAGAGAAAGGACAATGAGTATCATCCTTATCTCCCACCGCGGATATCCGTCAATCACCACTTTACCATGCCATGGACACGGGGCCGGACAAGAAAAGGGTACGAAATTCTTCGATTATGCAAGCTCGACGTAAGTTCACAAAACAATACCTCGTACTATATGAATGATTGAATCTTATTGAAAAAGCTTATGTGCACCACTATGTACACCATGTTGACATTTCCTTTATGATTATGCGGCTCTGTAGCTTGGGAACTAACAAGGCTCCAAGATCCAACGATCAAGGAAGATGTTATGATTGTGGGGAAAGTACTTTGTGAATTGATGTTCAACAAGTATTTGGATCAAGCGGTACTCGATTTTACATCCATCGACGTTGCAATGCAATGGTCGAGAGACGAGAATCCGTCATCCCGATGACCAAGTACATGAGATGCGAAATTATGAGTCCTACCGCATGTGTAAGTTTCTCAAAAAAACAAATAAAAAATGTCATATATAGATAATTTAATGATGTGTACATACTAGTACACATGATTGACATAGATATATACACCGGTATGCCTTTGTAGATTTATTTTTAGGAGTGGACATAGATATACACCGGTATGCCATATGATTGACGAATGCTATATTAAGTGTTTGTATGAATGTTTGATTGATAGATTTTATATAGGTATGATTTAGGTGTACCTTATTTTCCAACAAATTATTGATTGCGGTACTATGTGAAGAACAACAACATCGGTGAGACACAAAGGCTTGTGGTAGATTTCATACGGGACATGCCCGACGATTTGGAAGTTCTTCTAATCCCCTCAATCACTCTACAATACAAAATGCAAATGGGGCTTCACCGGTCGCTTTTGAAGTTTGATTTCATAGGCGAGGAGTGGAAGTGGTACAACTCATTTGCACTCAAATGAGCACTACAAAAATGATGCACAACAAGCTGGCAAATGTGGTGCAGTTGGAACTCAACAAAAAGAGAGTGCTAAAGGGTGATGCGCCTATAGAACAACATGAGATAAACATCATGCGGTGTCCTTCTCAAGGTACAAATCCAGTTACTGCTGTATACTTGCTACTTCATAAAACGAGGTATCAAGAAGAGAAAGAGTATGGAAAGAGATCGGCAGAGGGCCGAAAAAATGTCGGGATATGAGAGCAACATTGGTGGCAAAGATCTTTGAAAAAGTCGGAATCTATGAACAGTGTGGGATGTAGCAAGCGATGAAGCACACAAGCGAGTGGCGCTGAGTATGGAAAAGAATCCATTGAGGAGGAAGAAGAGTTTATTTTCATAATTCATTATACAAGATCAATTTGTGAATTGCTTGCTTCTAAACATTTTCTATCTTTGCTGAGACAACATAATCAAATTTCAGTTTTATAACTTTGTTTATGACTTATCAAGACCTTGAATTAATATTTTTATTAGTTGGAAATTTGTACTTGATTGTACACGTGTGCGACATAGGAGAAACTGTTCATAAGGTTTTGATCTCTTAAGGTGTACTTGATTGTACACAGTGCGGACATATAGTGAAATCTGTTCATAAGGTGTACATAAAGGTACACATGTTACGACAGATTTTCATAAGGTGTACATAAAGGTACACATGTTTTGATCTCCTAGATTTTCATAATCAAAAGAGGAAAATGAAAGACATAAGTATATTACTAAAAATTTTATATCATGCAGAACTGAAAAATTGAACATAACAAAAGTAATAAGCAATTACTAAACAAAATAGACTAGTAGCATCCATTGTACACCAAGGTGTACATAGTGGTACACATGTAAAAAGACAGGAAAATAAAAACTGAAGTTCACAGGAAGGTGTACAGAATGGTACACATGTCCTGGCACTTATTATCCACGCCAAAAAAAAATTGAAAAGACATTACCAAAAGTAAAGACCAAACACATAGAATCTTTTGAAAAAATGAAACATAGAAAAAGTCATCAAATCATGGGGCAGGTAGCTCTGTTGTGGTGACCAAGTGTGAAGCACTTTGTGCACATCATTTTCCTCTTTTGCTTCTCATAAGGATGCCCGATTCGTTGTGTTCTTCGCCTACCCGGTGGAGGAACAGGGAATAGGAACAATAACCCTATCACTAGGATCATAAGTCTGCGGCTTGTCATAATTGGGGATTGGCAAGATGATCTCTGGTATGTCTGTTATACCACTCGGTGGTGAAGTATGACTCAACAAAATCATAGATGTCTTCTCTAGTAGCTTGAATTGCAGCACAAGCATGTGCACAAGGGAAACCATTAACTCGCCACCTGTGACATGTACAAGTTTTCTGCAATAGATCTACAGAATGAGTCCTGGGAGACCTGACTTCATACAATCTTTCCATGGACCGAACAACGGTCCAAGTACGACCAATGTCGATGTTTTCCTTTAGTAAAGCCTCATATTCGGGAGTGAGCCTAGTGTTGAATGTTTCCAGGACCTAGTATCCTTCTCTCGGACATTTTGTCCATAACCTTCAAACCGACATGATAAAAACACAAACCATAAAATCAAAAACATGTGTACAACAAAAAGGAATACGAGATAAAACATGTGTACAACAATGTACACATCAAGGAAATCAATGTGTACAACAATGTACACACGATTGGATACATGTATCTACGAGATCAAAGAAAACACATGTATGCAAAACAAATGTAGACATAGTTGCATAAATAAAAAACTAAACATAAAACTCACCGTATCGCATCGAGAAGAACAAATGCGAGGCAACTTTTTAAAAGGAAGAACCCAGTTGTTGAAGGACTCGGCAAGAGTTGAAGAGTGAGCACCATATCTGCATACGGGGAAAAAACGCATTTGCCCATTTCTCCTTTGGAATAGTCCTGATATAGTTAGCAACATGCCCAGCTCAATTGCATGCATTCCCTTCAAAGCTTCTTCAAAGTTTCTTTGGTGTGTAAGAGTCTGTGACTTTGTAAAACAAATCAAGAACGGGCTTCGAATTCGCATCACACGATCAATGGGAGATTGCATTTGATGTGATAAAAGCAATAGTTTGTGATATGAATTAGGAAAATATTTTGGAATTCCTGCAAGAGTCCTTCTCCACGATCACTAAGGAAAACAATCGGACGATCATCGACCATCGACAATAGTTTTTGAAGATTATCCAAAACCAAAACCAATTATCTTTGTTTTCGGTGTACAATGGCAAAAGCAAATGGGTAAAACTCATTGTTTCCGTTGATACATGTTGCAGCCATAAGAGTACCCCTGTATCTACCAGTAAGAAAAGTAGCGTCCAAGTAAATCATGGGCCTGAGATACTTATAGCTATGCTTGCAAGCACCGTAACAAACGAATATCCTCTGAAATCTATTTGTTCCATTCTCAACTTCAAACTTCACATAGCTATCGGGATTAGTTTCCTCAATTGCTTTGACATACCAAGTAAAATCACTATACGACTTCTCATCATCGCCATCTTGTTCTTCAAATACGACTTCTTTCCCTCTACGGGCATGGTGATACTTAATATTGGACCCATAAGTTTTCTTGAAAAGTGATATGATCCGATTGGGTTTTAAGCTAGGATCACCCTATAAATTGTCGGAATCAAATGCTTGATTAACTTGGTTGTCACCGCGGGACTCTTCAACCTCAAACCAACACCACAACTACAAAAAAATAAATAAAATGGAATAAGTAATGTGCACCACAATTCACACCTAATAAGATCTCAAAAACAACAATATGAACATACACAAAAACCAAGCAAGAACATGTATTTTAAGAGTACAACAAGTACAGTGCACCACAATGTACACCTAAAACAAATCAACATAAAAACTATTAAGGTACACCACAATGTACACCACAGGACTAAGGAGTGGGTGACTCGTAGTACAGTGCACCACAATGTACACCTAAAACAAATCAACATAAAAACTAACCATAGCAAGTAAACTAACTATTTCAAAGAATGTGGACTAGTATGAAAACCACTAACCTTGTGAGCGTTAGAATCTTTCAGCACGAACCGAGAAGTATCACCATTCACATGCCCAAAATGAATCCTCCAAGCACAACCATCTTGTTCGCATTTTGCAGTAAAACGAGTTCTATCATTTTTAAGAATAATAGGCTTGTGACCCATTAGCCATCTTGTATTCATCAAGAGCAATCCTAACAGACTTTAACACCACCCACGAATTCTCTACCAATCTCGTCAAATATATAATTCCATTCATCGATAATAAGAGGCTTACCCTTGTCTCGCATCATGATCTAACACCCTTACCATCTTAGGACTTTCGGTTACACAAGCGAGACTTAGAACAAGAAGCGGAACTACTGCTGCAACCTGGACTTAGAACCCGAACTATCACTCTTGCTACTACCATACTTAGAACGAGAAGTATGATTCGGAATTATTCCCACACGCAAATACACATCTTCATTATCAATAAGAATCATGAAACCAATTAAGCTTTGAAGTTGTATATCACTGTCACATAAACTACTTGAGCATTGTCCATATAATCAAACATATACTCCCGGAGACAAAGACCTCCGGTGCTTGCATGTTAAATGCTTCATTCTTCTACGGTTATTTTAGTATTAACACGAAAAACAGCAGAATGCTCACCATGATTCAAAACAGCATTAATGAACTTGTCAGGCTTATTTGGAACCCCTACATATTACAAAAGAAATGATAATAAACATATGAAGCTTCAAATTCATAAAACCGAAAAAGTAATACGGTGTACATGAAAGTACACATTTAAAAAATGCAAAAACATCAACTAACGTTAAACCTAGATAAAAATACTCCATCAATTAAGCTCCAGAATCTTAATGGAACAAAAAATAGAAGACTAGGATATAGTATCACCGTCGATTTCTTATCATGCATCATAAAACTAAGAAAATCAACATCAAGTAACAAAAATCGAATTTATCTAGTATTTACGATGAAATCATCATCATCAAGAGAATCAAAAAGCTAGAATATAACAAAATATCAACTCAAGATTACACAAATTGATATCATCAACTCATAAACTCAAAAAAAATAAAAATCGAAACAAAACCTGAAAATTAGATGAAATACAACCAAAAGAAAACTAACCTGAAGTTGAATTCTGCTCCATTAGAAATCACAATCCAATCTATGAGAGGATCGATCTATCTCTCACTCTGTGGTTTCTTCAAAACTGGGATTAAGAATTTTCTACTATAGAACAAACAATTCTCTCTGAAACTGACAAAAGTTCTTGGATTAAGAACGTAAACCGAGTTGAAGTACGATGAAGAAACGATCAAAATCTCTCTGAATCTGAAGTTAAATCGCCTCCCAAATCATCTTTGAGTCGCATCCTGTTTTCAATTCAAGTTTCAGATCCAAAAGTTTCGATTTCAAAATCATACTTTATATAGAAGGAATCGTTCGAGGGTAATTATGGTATATAGGAAAATCGGAAACTCGGGACTCGTACGCGGGTTTGGACTAAATCGTCCAAGTTTGGACTAAACTGTTCTGGGCGGGTTTTTTTTGGATTAAACTGTACTGGGCTTCAGATGGATGGACTAAAGCGTCCTAAGCCCAGTAACTTTGGGACTAAACGTCAATTTCTACGAAGGAAAAATAGTCATCTTACAATTTAGACGCCTGGCTGCCCATATCCAAAGTTTGGGTGTACAAGTATTTTCCGCCAGCCTTATCAAACCAGATCGAAAGGATAAGACCATATTTCTTTTCTTCTTTTTCTTCATTCTTCTTTTTCTTCTTCTTCTTTTTCTTTCTTCTTCTGCTCTTCTCCTCTGCGAGTGTTTGAGAGCAAACTAGAGATTTCGATTGAGAGAATCAATCCTTGGTGAAGAATATATGCAGTAGAAGATGTTGTTGGTGTTGATAAAGAATTGAGAGTTGTGCTGATGTTTTAGAAAGAGGATTTAAGGTGTTGAGATGGATTTTGGATTCATATGAAATTGGTGGGCTAAATCGAATTGGAAATTGATGAAGAATGAAGGGTTGTTGCTGATTTGAAGTTGTAGTACTGCTTTGAAGAGGAATTGAGATGTTAATGGAATTGTGGCGAAATTAGGGTTCCTGAAATGGTTTCGAGATTCAATTGAAGGTGACATCAAGAATTTCATGATGGGTTTTGCGTGTTGAAGATATGGGTGAGATACTAGTGGATGAATTACAAGATCTAGTGAAGGTTTGAATAACCGTAGTTAGGGTTTCATGAAAAGAACTCTGATAAGATTTAGAAAGTGATACTGATGCTATAGATCGATGATTGGAAGTGGGTTTAGTCTCAATTAAGCTATGAGGTTGAGGAACAGCTTGAAATTGATGGTTAGGGAGTATGATGGAATCAAGGTTGAAGATTAGGAAGATGGAATCATCTGTTTCAATTTTGGGATGAAATTTGAGGTAATTCTTCTTCTGTTAATTAGTTCAAGTTTGTTATTAAGTTTATGAGTTATCATTGAATGAGAAATGATAATGGATGATAAGTTGAGATGTTGCTAAACTGGTTGTATTGGGTGGAGGTACATAGTTAAGTTACTTTAGTTGGTGGCTTGAAATGGTAGTGTGATTTCTACATGTTTTGGTAGGTGTTGTGGTTCTGGTGGAACTGCAGATTCAGCTTGTGCTGTTGGACTTAATAAGTATGCCAGAGAATTGTTAGTGGAGGAATTGAAGTAGTGCTATGGATGATGATGATTATGTAATGAAGTTGGAAGTTGAAATTCATGAAACTGCAGTCGCAGCTATGGTGATGTTGTTTATGTATGTGTTACTGCAGGTGTTGGAGTTGAGTTCTTAGTGAGCTGTGTTAGTGCAGATTGAGTTAAGAATTGGATTGAAGTTTTGTTGATTGATTCAAGTTGTTGTTGAGCCAGAGATGAATGTAATGGTTAGTATTTGAGTTACAGATTGGTGGTATAGTGGATGTTAAAATGGGTTTTGTTGATATGAAGAAATGGGTTGTTGTTCTTGGTTCGAATTGGAGAAGTCTCGAGTTAAGAATTAGTTGTGTTGAACTCATAAATAAGAGATGAAAAGGTGATGTGTTGTTGTTTGAGTATTGAAGTTGTTTGATAAGGATTAGATGTATGAGTTAGGTATGAATTGTGAAGGTAAAGTGGAAACAGAACTGGAGATGGGTTATTGGTGGTGTTATATGTGTTGTTGAGTTTGCAGGTGTACAGATTTGTTGGTGATATTGAACTGGTGGTGCTGGTTGTGTTGATGTGGAGATGAGTTGGTGCAGGTAGAAATGAGATAGAAAAGTTGTGCTAGTTTGAATGGAGAGGTCAAGTGAAGCCTGGTAGTAGTGCTACTCAGTTTGAATGGAAGTTCATAAGAATGGTGTTGATGATATGTGTAAGTTGTTTGAATTGGGAGGAAGAGGGTAGTGTAGTGTTGCTTAGCAGAGGCCTTAATGGAAGCCTACAACTGCAGATCAGGTAGGCTGTTATCTTTGTAATTCAATTTGAAGTTTATTGATTAATTCAATTGATTTATTTTTAGTTTAAAGTTAGAGTTGTAGAGTTTATAGTTTTGGTGTAGCACAATAAGTGTGCATTTGCTTTCCTTGGACTGGGCAATGGCTCTGTACTGTGCAAGTGTTTTGGCTTTGTGCCATTCAGCCTAGTCAGGATCTGACTCTAGCTGACTCAGTCCATCTGACGAGTCGAATCAGGTTGAATCGGGTTTGAACCACTGAGTCATTAGTCTTGACTCGTTGACCATTGACCCTGGACATTGACTTTGATTGGACTTTGATCTTCGACTGGCGTTTATCATTAGTTGACCTGTTGACCGTCAGTGACCGTTAGTTGACCCTAATGGGCTGGGTAAGGGTGTTCATGGTCGGTTTTGGTTTGGCTTGGTTTTGGTTCGGTTTCAAGCCAAACCAAAACCGAAACCAATACTATCGGTTTCTAAAAATTAAAACCAAACCAATCCATTAACCATTGGTTAGGTTTCCAAATGGTTCCAGCCGGTTTCGGTTTTTCCCAGTGGTTTTTGGTTAACCAATAATTATGTCAAACCAAAAAAAAAAAAATTACACTAATTTACAGAAAAAATAGTATTGGTTTACAAAAATTTATAGACAAAAAGTAAATAAAAAAAATATCAAGAGTAGTTAAAGCTTACTCTAAATCTAGAGATCAAAAGAAGATTTAACTAATGGCAGTGACATCTCTAATGAAAATTTAATCAATGATTATTTTTTTTTTATCAATATTCGGTCAACCATTGGTTATTGGTTCGGTTTCTCTATCATACCAAAACCAAACCATTAATCTCGGTTTTCATCTTTTCTAAACCAAAACCAACCATTACTTAATGGTTCGGTTCGGTTTCCCCCTAATCGGTTTGGTTTGGTTCGATTTCTCGGTTAACCAGTAACCATGAACACCCCTAGGGCTGGGCCTTAGGTTAATGGGCTGGTTCAGTGGACTTGGGTTTAGAACCAGTTTCCTTATTAAACATGAATTAGACCTTTGTGGTCTGAATTAATGATGCGTGTCGTAACCACAACAAATTAATTAATATTTTTCCACCTAATTAACAAGTAATATAGTGTAATCAAGTTCGTTCCCACGAGGAGCAAGAGATTTTTAGTTGTAAAAATTGTCACAAAAGGGGGTAAAGCAAAAGAAAATAAACAAGGCAATTCAAAAATAAAGTTGAAATCAATAAGAGAGACAAGATCAAGGAATCCTTCTTCGTTGCAAAACAATGATTCAAGTTATGTTCTTTTCTACTTGTTATTAGTCACAAATTATCACCAACCGTAGGTAAAGCAAAGCCTAGATCGTTGCTAAACCCCTAAATCCCTTGTATCACCTGGGATACGGAAGTTCTCGACTCTCCGGATTCTATTTACCAAACCACCTAGTAGTAGATCACTCAAGATGTAATTTAAATAAACGCATTAAGATTTATGAACTTATTAGGTTGATATTAGTAGTTAGACTCTTAGATCAAGGTCTACTTGCTAACGTTGTTTTCACACACAATTGCTCCACTAATCCCTCCGCAAGGTCTCGTGTTTGCTACTTATGTAAAGAGTCAAGAAACGATTACTTATCCCTAACTTTCACTAGCTTTAGATCAAATTAACAAATCAATTTAGCGTGCACTCTAAACAATCTATCAATCAACCATGAATGTATAAACATTCCTATTAGTAAAAACAAACGATAATCATGTGAAAAACTTCAAGATAGAATTGAAAACAAAACTCAAATCATATATTAAGAACTAGGAATTCATCCTCAATCAATAAGAAAATTAGCTACTCATGTTTTTGAAATTCACACAAATAATTAAAAGGAGAATTTTTAAAGTTCACACAAATAATTAAAAGAAGAATTTTGAAAAGCAAGCAAAAACACAAGTGTTGTGTGTGTAGAGAGGTGTGTAAAAGATGTGTAGAGAACTTCTCTATTTATAGGCTTCAATGTTCTCCAAATCTTCCAAGGAATAGAACCCCCTTTCCTTTAGCAATTCAATTTCCAAGTTCAAGTCTTTCTCAAATCCTCCATCTTCTCTTTCCAAATTTGAGCCCAATTCCACAAACCCATGAGTTTAGATGATTCTAGAGAATTCTTCACAAATTTTCATCCAATTTCCAAATCTAAGTCTTCACACCCATGTTATTTTGGTCGCCGGAAAATTACTGGGATCACCGGAACCCGTCTAGAAAAGCCACCGGAATAGTGTTGGCCATCGGATTATTCTTTTTCAGTTGATGTAATATTCGCCACGGCAACCGGCCCAAGCACCGGTCAAACGGGTCAAGCTGTTAGTCAAGTAAGTAGAGAGTTAGCCACTGAGTCAACAATGAGTCAGCTGCCTTGTTAGCTGAATGGTCTTAGTCAGCTGAGTTGGATCGGCTCATCGGCTAACGAGTTGACTCGGCTGAGAAATGATTTCAGCAGAGTCTCGTTTGTTTTTCCTCGGCATTTCTCAGGCCGAGTTCGTGCCATTCTTCTTTCCTGTAACAAGCCTAACATTCATCTAATAAGTTCAAACATCTGCTACTGCAATTCATTCACACTCCCAGTTATTCATTCCCAGCAGCTTCAATTTCCTTTACCGCATCTTGCAAACTCAACCAATATGTAAAGCACAAGCACGGCTAAATCAACTACAAACCATCTTCTAATTCATCACCAAAACCAACAGCTTCATCTTCTGCTCTTAATTCAACAGAAGCTCAACATTATTCCACTGCTTTCACGAATACAAACCCATCCTCTCGATCTCAGACCATCAACAACACCAAAACACCCTCTATCGTTCACAGCATACATCAAACCTATCTCAATCTCCTTCACTGTTCAACATGACCCATTTCCTCTATCTCGTTGTAACCCTTGAATTAGGTTCTTGAGCCAAACCCATCTCTCAATTCTCAATCTAAACCTCAAATTGCCATCAATTCCATCAAAATCTTCAATGCCAGCAACCACAAACCCTCAGATCCATTACCCGATTCGACATAACCACACAAACCGGTTTCTCAACCACGCACCCATTTGCTTTAAGCCGCTTTGATTTCAATCTCACAGATCCCCTTTTAAGCTTGTCTCACAGCGATTAACCATACTCGGATCGAACTGGGTCTTCTTCTTTTCCATTCAATAAAGCGGCGATCGCCATCTCTCCGAATTATACCAACACCCAGATTCAACAACACCGCCAGCATCATTCTTGGTTCAAATTCTTCACCACAGCAAACCCTAACATCAATTTCTCTTCCAACGTCTCAGCAAACCCATTTCCTTCTATGTGGCATCACGAAGAGCTTCAATTTCTTCTCTCGGTACATCAAGAAGAACGGCTGCTCTTCTCCATGGTGCGCCTCAATGAATACCACCATCTCTTCAAATCTTTACAAATGATATACCCATCTCGATTAACATCCATCGATAAGAATAAATAAGAAATCCATGGTAGCTCTCATCATCTTCTCGATTTCTCTACAAATCGAACCCCCGTGAAATCAATCATAACCCGAGTGTTCTTCTTTATGTACTCGATGTCGATTTCGATTTCCTCCATCTGCCTGGCTGCGCCTCTTTCTCTTTCTCAATTTCATCAAATGGGAAGAATGAAATGAATGTTACACAGTCGATCTCAATTTAGGTTTTTTTGGGATTGGCTATTTGCACCCAGTGCTAATGGATGTGGACACCCAGGATAACCCCATAACCTTAGATAGCCTGTCTTTAGTGCTTCTCCAAAAGAAAGTTGCCCCTTAACCCTGACTAGACTACGGATAGTGTTCGACCATGAAATGACAATATTACCAATTTTGCTCAAATTGGGTGATTTCTTCTTCTTTTCCTCCATGCGACTCCAGAGTACCTAATAACTCAAAAACACGCGTAAAATACATAATTCACAAGAGAAATAGCAAAGAAAGCATAACCAATAGATAATAAATAGGATGTATTCTACACCCTATCAATTAACCTTTGGTTTCTTCTACAAAGTTGTAGATGCTCACAAGACTTAGCTAATGGATTATAGAACTCACCTAATTGAATTATTAAACCTTTAGAGATGCAAGAGATGAATGATGAAGCTGTGTAGAACCTTAAATGGGCTTCAAACCATTAGATAGAACTGTATGATTCTTGTGGGAGCCATTTTGGCTAGATTCTTAGAGTTTTTGTATGATTAACAGTTAGTCCTTATTAACAACGATCGATTCAAAGTAAGAATCAGTGGATCGTGGATCTCGAGGTAGGCGAGGCTTGTCATCAAAAGAGATGGGAATACATTTGACTCTATGGTAACCATTGTTGTTTCTTTTACAAAAGGTTATGTTTAACAAAGTCATGCATTTCTGTCTGTACATTCTATGCACTCGTTCAACTTGTTTTATGATAATTCTGTTGATTCTATTAATCTTTCCATGGTTTGGAAAGGACCTGTGATGTTTTGTTGTCAATATGAATTGTTTGGGAAATAATAATTTCCATTTGTATGCTTAATAGGTGTGTAAGGAATTGGTCGACATCTATTAGGAATACGATAGGCTCCTTCATTTATATCTACATGAATTCTGCTTTTATGCTTAATAGGTGTGTAAGGAATTGGTCGACAGCATATAGGCTAATAGGGTGTGGAAGGAAGTGGTCGACACTCAATATATACATTGTTTGACGAAGGAGTTTGTCCATATGCATGTTTGTTTATTTTTAGTGACTTGGTCACTATTTAATGTTTCTGAAATCATGAATTGTTTTCCAAATCTTGCCTATGATTACTTAGAAGTTAAATGTTAATTATTCCCACTTTCAGTTTCAGAGACAGATCAGAGTTGCGCAGCGAAAGCTCAGAAGTTGACTTCTTTAGTTGGTTATAATCTGATATGTTTATTATGTTGTATATTCTATTTGTAAACCAAATGACTATTGTATATGTATCATTTGAGAGAAGTTCTTGTATATATATATTTCAGAGCGGGGCTAGTTTTTGGGTTAAGTTTTGTAGCAGATTTCTTAACTAAATGCTTAAGGATATGATTTAGATTATTAGTGCCTCTTTATTTAGTTAATCTCTCAGATTAGTCAGCTGTTAGCTTAGGGGGCGCTACACAACCCATAGGTTTTGTATCTTAATCCCTTTTATTTTTTTATTTTTTAGTTTTCATATCATATTTTCATCCCCATGTTTAATTTCATTGAGTCTGTAATGCATTTTAGAAGAAAATTATGACGAGTAACCTTTTCGTCAGAAAAATTCAGACTGCGCGTAGTTCAGTCCAGAGACCATAACTGTCAGACCATTTATCGAAACACTGTGCCCTTTTGACACTTTGTAAAAAAGACGTAGGCAAACAACTTTTGTGAAATGGTGTGATGGGTTGGATAACCAACTTTGTTTTACCGCAGTGCACGGTGTCAAAATTGCACACAATAGAAAGTATGGTCCATTCCCTCAAGGAGTGTGAAAATATCTCTAACTAATACAAATCAAAGAAAATAAATATGTATAATAATCTAAGTTGAACGAATCAAACTACTGTGGATGAAAGAAATATCAAAGGTGACAAACATGTTAGGGATTCGGGAATTCCATTGTAGAGTTGAATTCATATGTATCCTATCACAAAAGTCTCATATTACTCGGCAGCAACACATAGCATCATATACGGAAGATTTATGGATAAAAGGCTCAACAATAATTTTCATAAGATGTGTTTGGTCTCGACCTAAAAATAGATATCCGAAGCACTAAATATACATGGCATAGATAGTCAAAGAATTATCATAAAAAGTAATTAAACAGGTCTAGGATGGATTGTTTAGTATCCAACTATGAATTATATATGGCATAAATCATGAAAGAGTTATAAATCAAAACCATCGATTGAGACACTCAAACATTACTAAGCACTAAAAATTGACTTTGTTTTAGAACACAAAACGAAATAACATCTACAAGTTCATCTATCGCCCTAACATGAAAAACTAGCAGACATGGCAAGAAGAGAACAATCAAAATCGCAAACTCTTGTCTTCTCAGTAAACGGCTCTATGGCCGCCAGCCTCATTTTCTCTCTCTGTTCAGTTTCTTTTTATCCATCCTCCTGCGAAGAGTCTAACATTTGACCTAGTGAATTGCAAGGCCCAATCCAATGACCCACTAACATCCGACGGTACCCTGTCCAGCTCTATTATTCTTGCACTCAGGTCACAACACTGTCAGCATCTAACTCCATTTGTTTTCGTGTTCAGGCCACCAGCTGCAATTGTAAACTTCAGCACCACGAACTAATTTTACCATCTGAGCGCCTTCCTTCTGTTTTCAATGATTACTCGGCTTGAATCCAGTCCGATTCCTTCAGCAAATTGAACCCCAACTGCTCACGTTCCTCCCTAGTGCAACTATCAGCAGCACCACTTTTCAAGACTCCATTTCGGACCACTAACAGTCAAATTCATAGCTTGAACTCATATCCGACTGAAGAATCATAATAGATTTGTAGTTGTTGATCTCCAACCTTGTTAATTCTCTTGTTCATAGCCAACATCTATCTCTCACTGTCTATCCCTCTAAGCATTCTCGTCCACCAAGTACAATAGTTCAGATACCCCACTATCGAATGCATAACTCACCTATAACCCTTGCGACTAGTTTTCAACAAAACCATGGAACACCACCTTTCTTCTTTACCGACCGAAACCAGCTCAACCATTTTTCAGACCACATGCACAAACTCCAGTTCAATTTTCGCTGACAGTTACCTCCAGCATACTCGATTTCCATTCACAACACCATGATTTGCCAGTCCATCTTCGTTCCCGTTTCAGCTCTGCCTCCCATTGAATAACAACAACTTACAAAATGGAACGAGATCAGCTGGCCCTTAACTCCTCCTTTTTTTTATACAAAAATCACCACTGCAATCATTTCTTCCTCGTTACAGCGCCAGCTTCATTTACTTTCAATCATCACATGCAACCAACTCCGTTCGATAACCAACCCATGCAAATCATCCATTCCCAGTCCTAGCTTTTGCTGCAACATATTAGTAATTTGAATCTGCAATGATGTATCACTGCTCGGGACAATCTCATACAAGACTCATCTCAACCGATGCATTTTTACTTCCCTGTAGCTGATCGAGAGAACAAAACCTCTGACTGCCTCTGTGTGCTTCCCTTCATCCTCAACATTTCTGCTACCAAAAATCATCTTCCGTGGATAAGAATACCACTTTGATCAGGTCCACTTATCTCTTTGTTGTTAGTGGAATTAACATGCTTGGAATAAGATATGCAATTCTTTTGTAATGTATCCATTATGTGGTATCCCGTGGCCGTGAAATGAATTAGTGATGCGACTTGTCGACTTGGCAGCCCACGAGCCAGTGTTGTCACGTTAGGTGCAGTGAGTCGCAAACGCCAATATAACTTAATTTAGCCATTATTTTTCCAGACGATCGAATTCTTTTGTAATTCATGTAAATTGTATAAAACAATATTATTAGTTCGATAACGAGAACTAGCTAGTATAAATGTGGGTATAAAATGTCGCACTGACGTGCTTATCAGATTCCCACACACTTACATTTTGTTAGTCCCGAGCAAAACAAGAAAAAATTATATCTGCTACACAGCTGGATGTGGAGAGACGTCTGCTAAACAGCTAGACGGATCCACTAAACAGCGGCATCTAGATGTCTGCTAAACAACGAGACGAACCACTAAACAGTGGTGTAAAGAAGTCTGCTAAACAACGAGACGAAACCACTAAACAGTAGTGTAGAGAAGTCTGCTAAATAGCAAGACGGATCCACTAAACATTGGATAGAGATGTCTGCTAAACAATGCGCGAGACAGACAATCGAAAGACCCGCTAAACAGCTCTTCATATCATGCAATTTTTTATTTTTTTTAATAAGACCCGCTAAACAGCTGGTCGTATCATGCAAATATAAATTTTTTTATGTGATTATCTATGTTTAACGAAAATGCCACTCCCCCACACTTAAACATTACATTGTCCTCAATGTAATTGAGTCATGCAACGTAGAAATTAAGATGGGAAATTCATGCGATATGAAAAAAATAAATAAAGTGAACAAATAAAAATAAAACATAGAGAAAAGGGAACAAATCTGATGGGTTGACTCCCATGAAGCAAAAGGTATTTGTTTCCCTACTTTGCTAGCAAAGAATCTCAAACAAGGTGATGAGACACCAAAATAGCTGCCAAGCATATATATAAAGTCTGAAAAATTGGGGATCGATCCAACAAATCAGTTTAGTTGAAAAGATGATCCTGCGGCAAAAAGGATTAGTACCCAAAGAACTAACCAAATTCAATTTAACCCTGCAGTAATAAGGAACACAATTCCAGCCTGCGTACCCATGTAATCTCACACGAAATAAATTAGATTAATGGATAACATTTAAAGTTTGTGTAGAAATTTCAACACCAAGTGTATATCCTAAACCTGGTTCTAAGTCTGAGGAAATCACTTACGTGGTTGAGTTACCTTGATTAACCATCGAAGGGAACAATGCATTGACAATGTCAATAAGCATAGGATCATCATAATCTGCAAAGTGGGCTAAACAAACTGAGATTGGTTCAAAATCATCAGTTACCTAACCAATACCAATCGCCTCCATATTCACATCCGCAATTAGGAAATCACAAGATGACTCAGCAAAACAGGAGCTCAATGGAGCAACAATATCATGAATAATCGCCTCATTATTATCTTCAACTAAGTGACTTATAGGAATCTCACTATTCAAATGACTGGAAGGTACTTCATTATGAACGTCTATTGTCTCTAAGTTATTAGACTCAACAATAGTATCTTTTGTATAAACGAGTTCTTCAAAATCATCATTATCTGAATAAATAATGTCTCTAATACAACTCTCGGCCTTTTGAATAGGAAAATAATCAGTGATATGATCATGAGTTGGATAAGATATAATAGATTCAGAATTCCTAAAATCACCACCAGTTTCAAGTCCATCATCATCCTCAAAGCATACTGATTCATCGTCTACAACGGTTTCATTATTAATGTCATCAATATGAGAAAAATTATAACTTGAATTATCGTATATACGACGATCCTCTACTGGTTTCATAAGTTCAGCAATTATTTTATCAGTTTCAGCAGATCTTTTAGCAGATTCAATAGCAAATAACTCCCTTTGTTTGACCAACTGTTCCAAGCTAGATACAAGAGACGAAGATAGTTCACTGAAAGATTGATCATCTCTTTCATATGGTGACTCATATGTGTGTGAATAATATTTGGAATCGATATAATTCGTCTCATAACCGGGGTAAGGTTGGTAATGATCGTAACCTTCACAAGGTCCGGAATGATCATACCTATGAGAATAATTCCAATCATTATTTACACACTCGTCTCTAACAGGTTCCTGACAATAAGAAGGTGCATATGCATACTCCTCATGTGAACTATTAGATGGCTCCTCTTTCTCGGCTCTGTTGGTAAGATTCCAAAAAGCTATAAAAGAAGCCAACTCACTTGAAACCATAGTATAAAGTAAAATTTACCCAATAACTCACCATGCAAAAGCTTTGCGAGAATATCAAGTACTTACTTTCTAGCCCGTTATCGATTCCAATTGCTGCACTTCAGACTAAGGTACCTAAGAAAAATCAAACAAGCTACGTAAAAAGAACTAAAGAAAAAAAAATAAAAATAAATTATATACAAAAAAAGAGGAAAAAAAATTATGTACAAGAAAAATTGTTATCAACAAGAGGGTATTTTGCAACCACTCCCCGGCAGCGGCGCCAAAAACTTGATGGGTCGGATAACCGAATTTGTTTTACCGCAAGTGCATGGTGTAAAAATTGCACACAATAGCAAGTACGGTTCGTTCCCTCAAGGAGTGTGAAAATATCTCTAACTAATACAAATCAAAGAAAATAAATATGTAGAATAATCTAAGTTGAACGAATCAAATTACTGTGGATGAAAGAAATATCAAAGGTGACAAACATGTTAGGGATTCGGGAATTCCATTGTAGAGTTGAATTCATATGTATCCTATCACAAAAGTCTCATATTACTCATACAGGGCAGCAATACATGGCATCCTATACAGAAGATTTATTGATAAAAGGCTCAACAATAATTTTCATAAGATGTATTTGGTCTCGACCTAAAAATAGATATGCACTAAATATGCATGGCATAGATAGTCAAAGAATTATCATAAAAAGTAATTAAACAGGTCTAGGATGGATTGTTTAGTATCCAACTATGAATTATACATGGCATAAATCATGAAAGAGTTATAAATCAAACGGTCGCGCTAGGCGCATCGCCACTTACTCGCCAATTACCTATGATAGTGCTAGGTGAGGTGGCGGAGTGATTTGGTTTGCTTGTTCCGTCACACGAGAGAGAGAATCAAAGTGCACTATGTCCAACTTTTTTCCTTATCTCTTTCCACTGCAGATCTTTTTTTGTTTCATATCTCATCACAAATCGATTGATTCTTATACCATATTTGTGATTAATAGTTTATGTGTGTATGATTTAGAAAAATCTGTTGATTTTTATTGGTGAATCGAAGGGGAAAGGTATAGATTTTTTTGAAAATTTGGAATTTAGGTTTTGGTTTATCAATTTTAAGTTTAAAGTTGTTAGTGGTGATGATTTAGGTCAAATATGGTGGTGTGAGATTTGAGGGTCTACAACAAGCTACTTAGGAATACCCAAATATGAAGTCTTGAATGTTATTGTTATCGTTTTTTAAAGTTTCTTCTGTGAAATCTCAAATGGGATTGATTCTTAGGATATAGCTTAATCAAAAATTTGTATGGGATTTGATTTTGAATGAGATCTGATTTGTAATTGTTCAGAGTAAAAATTTGTGTGGGATTTGATCTGGTTTTGCTTGTTCGGGTCATGAAATCATATTCTTAGATTTTATTTCTTTGCAGTCTATATCCTCTTTTCTGTCACAAAACTTAATTCATCTCTTTCCCACCAAAGAACATAATAACACGAGTAGAACCCAATTAACCTAACAGGATTAGAACCCAATTTCTAAAATTGGTTTTTTTGTTTTTGTTTTTTTGAAGTACTCTAAGATTGAATTACCATCCCAGTTTCTAAGATTTCCAAAATTGACTCTATATATGATTTCGATGGGTATTTATTCCAAGAAATCACATGAAATTGTAAGATAACTCAGACTTGTAGGGTTTGTTAAGTCCCTTATTAAGTTTTTGTCTTTCTAATTTAGAATTATTGAGCTATGATCAACATCTCCATTAATGGTGTTCATTTCTAGCAGACCAGCAGAGACTTAGAAAATGAAAATAAGTAAAGTAAAAAATCACGTGAGATTTTTCTCTCTCCCTGACCCCACCGGCTGACCTGTACTGTAAATATCCTAGTCACACTCTCCACATAAGAAGGCGAGCAAGTAGCGATTAAAACTAGCGTGATTTCTAGCATTTTCCTAAATCAAAACCATCGATTGAGACACTCAAACATTACTAAGAACTAAAATTTGACTTTATTTTAAAACAGAAAATGAAATAACATCTATAAGTTCATCTATTTCCCTAACATGAAAAACTAGAAAGACATGAAAAGAAGAGAACAATCAAAATCGCAAACTCTTGTCTTCTCAGTAAACGGCTTTGTGGCCGCCAACCTCCTTTTCTCTCTCTGTTCAATTTCTTTTTATCCATCCTCCTGTGAAGAGTCTAACATTTGATCTAGTAAATTGCAAGGCCCAGTCTAATGACCCACTAACATCCGACGGTACCTTGTCCAGCTCTAATGCTCTATTATTCTCGCACTCAGGTCACAGCACTGTCAACATATCCACCAAGTACAACAGTTCAGATACCCCACTATCGAATGCATAGCTCACATGTAACCCTTGCGACTGGTTCTCAACAAAACCATGGAACAAAACCTTTCTTCTTTACCGACCAAACCAGCTCAACCATTTTTCAGACCACATGCACAAACGTTCAATTGTCGCTGACAGTTACCTCCAGCATACTCGATTTCCATTCACAACACCATGCTTTTCCAGTCCATCTCCATTCCCGTTTCAGCTCTGCCTCTCGTTGAATAAAAGCAACTTACAAAATGGAACGAGTTCAGCTGGCCCTTAACTTCTCCTTCATTTCGACCATATAAACATCACCACTGCAATCATTTCTTCCTCGTTACAGCGCCAGCTTCATTTCCTTTCAATCATCACTTGCAACCAACTCCGTTCGATAACCAACCCATGCAAATCATCCATTCTCGGTCCTAGATTTTGCTGCAACATATTAGCAATTTGAATCTGCAATGATGTATCACTGCTCGGAACAATATCATACAAGACCCATCTCAACCGATGCATTTTTACTTTTCTGTAGTTAATCGAGAGAACAAAACCTCTGACTGCCTCTGTATACTTCCCTTCATCCTCAACATTTCTGCTACCAAAAATCATCTTCCGTGGATAAGAATACCACGTTGATCAGGTCCACTTATCTCTTTGCTGTTAGTGGAATTAACATGCTTGGAATAAGATATGCAATTCTTTTGTAATGTATCCATTATGTGGTATCCCCTGGCCGTGAAATGAATTAGTAATGCGACTTGTCGATTTGGTAGACCACGAGCCAGTGTTTTCACGTTAGGTGCAGTGAGTCGCAAATACCAATATAACTCCATTTAGCCATTATTTTTCCAGACGATCGTATTCTTTTATAATTCTTGTAAATTGTCTAAAACAATATTATTAGTTCGATAACGAGAACTAGCTAGTATAAATGTGGGTATAAAATGTCGCACTTACGTGCTTATCATGGTGTTTTTCCAAATTCCTTACCAATTTGTACAATTTTTGCGCTTTATCTGTTGTTACGTCGGAATTCAGAGTTTTCGGTTTTACACATTGAGGACATTGTGAAGTTTAAGTGTGGGGGAGTATTTTGCATATAGATTTTTCACTTTTTTGTAAATATTTGCATAAAACCTCCAACTTGTAGAGATTTTAGAGTCACTAGCATACTTCTAGGTATGTTTACATAGAGATTTCTGACCGACATAACTGAACTTGGAAGTGTTAGGGAACTACGTTCGGATTTCTTGCTTGTAAGAGTGTTAAGTAATGGATTTAATCATGTCGGTGATGCAAACGAGGAGTAGGGAGAAATGCATTACAGTAGAACCTCCATATATTGATACTCCATATATTAATAACCTCTACATATTAATAAAAATTTATGGTCCCAACTTGGGCCAATGAGAAATAGTAATATAACCTTTGTAGTTTAATATTAATAATTTTATCAAGTTCTTCCTTAAAGAATTTACCTCCAAATAGTAATAATCAATATTATACTAAAAAAATATATCTAGTTACATTAAATTTATGACTAAATAAAATAGTTATCTATAGTTGTTTGAGAAAAAGAAGTAATTTTTTGGATTACTACAACATCTTTTAACTTGCCGGTACGTAATATCTCATCAACATAGACACCTTCTTGTTGAAACCAAAATATTTCCAACTTGTCGAGAATGTTTAAAGCTTCTTGGAACTACAAATTCCAAGATATATACATGCACTTGTATATTGGAACTATAAAAATGTATATACATCATCTAAATACAACTACAAATACACTGCCCATACATTAAGCTTAATTTTTTATATTTTCTATTGGTACCTCTCTATATTAATAACCTCCCTATATTAATAATTTTGTGGATGCCCAAAAGTATAATAAAGAGAGGTTCCACTATATTAGAGTTGCTGGTCAATCATTAGTGGAGACTATCTATATCAACAGAGGCATCAGACCAAATTTTCTTTGTAGCTGACTAAAGAGCTTTCTTTTGAGTGTGTATCACCGTACGTCAATTCCGGGTAGAATGGTGAGCTACCCAACCTCCCACCAATAGAAGCACTACTCTTTGATCTATTGAGTGCTGATTTTGTCAATCATGAGGGTGACGTTTATAGATGAAAACCACCTTCTTGTAATTTTATTTGCAGTTAGCACCATTCTCTCTCGCCAATAACAGGTCATAGAAACAAATCATCATTATCAACAAGCGGAGCGACATCAAAATCTACAAGGAAAGTTGAAGACGTTTAAGGTTTACAAGCAACAATTCAAGGAAGAGCAAAATTTCATATCCAAGTAAAGCAACATACAATGAGCAGATTTTTTATACATGTTGAAGACTTACAAAGAAGGAGCGAAATATTATATCCAAGTATGAAGACCTATTTACAAGAGCGAAGATTATCAAAAGATGATAGTTATTGAAGTTTATGATACGAAGACAATACAAGTTGTGAAGATCAAAGTGGTAAAGTACTTCTTTCATGGCCATGTTAATTTTAATTTCGTTAATTATTTTTGTAGTTGCAATCTTTTTGAAAAAACAAATTAAAAAAGAATAAAATAAAAAAAGAAAAAGAAAAAGAAAAATAAAGAAAAAAAGAAGAAGAAGAAAATACAAAAAAAAAAAATTGCATATAGGTTGTTATTTGTTCAATAAGGCCATGGGGAAGAAAAATATATAAAGAAGTTCCAAGCAACAAGGAAATTGAGGAAAAGAGTACAAATTGTCGAAGTTCTACAAGTTCAAGAGTTTATCATCAACAGTTGAAGACCGCAGACGAAGACCGAGAAGATAAAAAAGACGAGCCGAAGGAAGACGTTTCTATTGGATGTTGTGAGAGTGGTGCTTTCGTCACTACCGATCGGATGTGAAGGTGGTAAGTACTCTCACCCTTGCTATAATGGTTGATTTCCTTTCTTAGAGATCATCGGAAACAAGTTTTTTATTTCCCACGATCTTGTGGGGTCTCCAGAAATAATTCGAAGGTATCCTTCCCACCATTCAATGTGTGTAGGATTTCTCTTTTCATTCCTACCTGCATACATGTGAGACCCATAAAAAAGCCGTCTTATTGAGTGCAATTATCATAAAATCCTTTTAAGTGAGGCAGAAGTCGAGTCGAAATGATTATTGATTGCTCTCAAACACGCGTTCTCTCATTATGGTGTGGTTATTTCTCACTCAACATTTAAGAATGAGAATATGTTCTTTGGTATTTCTAACTTCTTATTACTAGCATGCAGAAACTCTATGTCCTCATAGTTCTTTGGATGCTTCGGACGCTGGAACACTTTGAAGTTGGAGTAGGTTTTGTGGGTATACCTCTCTTAAGCCCTTACGAGACGATAACTCGTCCACTAGGGATACCTAGGGGTTTAAAGGCCTGTTGCACATGCTAAGTGCAACCGTGACTTCAACGACAATGAGTTGTTGTATTTTAGATAGTTTGCTCGAGGACTAGCACAAGCCAAGTGTGGGGGAATTTGTTAAGTGCATATTTTGCATATATTTTAGTGTCGAATCCATGCTAGTCATTGCTTAATTTCTTGCAAATTATTGCATGTTACTCTTATTTTCTCTTATTTATGTTTTGCTAGGTGAATCATCCAAAAGAAGCTAATTGACGCTTAATTGTGCAATAAAAGAAGTTAGCCGCAAGCAGAGAAGGGACAAAGACCAAGCGGAACCCGTTCAACTCTAGGAGTCCTTGATATCATCTCGAAGAGGACAAAAAGACGAAGCCAACGGCGAAAGAATGGATTAATTCCGACGTCGTATGAAAAAGTTACGGGCAATTGAAGCGAGTCAAAGTTGCGAAAGCTGGTGAAGCACAGAATTTATGAAGGCACCAGCTGAATTACTCAGGGAAGCCACGAAATAGGAATGAATTGTCAGTCTTCTAAAACTGACAGTTGGAAGTCAATTGTTAAAGACGCCCGAATTATTCTTTCAGGGCTGTGGTCTTCTCCAATTCAAGAATTTGGTTGAATTTTCACGACAAGATTCCGGTCACTCTCCAGCTGCCACAAATCATGAGTTCGTGGGATTGCTTGATTGCTGTTTTGATGGAGTAAAGATGTTGTGTTTGAGATTAAGAAGTCCAGAGTATTTCGAGTAAAACAGAGAACGATGGCTGTTGCCATTGGTGATGATGCTCGATGATGGACACAGTCTGTTGGCTAAGGAAGTTGCAGTTGGGTTTTAATGTTCGATGGAAATGCTGCTGTCAATATCAGAGAGGAGGAAGTCGAGCTCTAGGTTGCTGAGAAGACTTGGCAGAAAATGAAAATACCTTGCTGCCATTGTTGATGGAGAACTCGAGTTTGACAGAGAAGAGTTTTCATGCTGATGACATGTTGTTGATCTTATCGGCAGTGATGGAGCTGGCACTGAATAATGAGGTTAGCTTTGAATATGCTCGTAATGAAGACAGGCCATCATCCAGGGACGGACCCAGAAAACTTCATAGGGTAGGGCTGGAATATCATTAGTTGCCGTCACAAATTTTTTGAAACGGGTTACATAAACAACGGTTTACTGAAATTTTTCTATAAAATACTAGATATATGGACAAGTATAAGATTAATTTCGCCAATTTTAATTACGAAAAGTGATTGGAGAAAGGAATTTATGGTTTAGAGAAAAAAAATGGGAAAATAAATGAATGTGACAAAGAAAATTCTATGTTTTAAACAAGATCTTGGACTAAAAATTAATTGTGCTACAACTACAAGGATTAATCATAAATAGAGGAGGGCTAATTAATAATAGGGGAGGGATAATTACCAATTATGAAAAAATTACTTATACAAAATTTTTATCAAGCTAAAAATAGGGACGGGCTATAGCCCGGGTTAGCCCCTTGCTAGGCCCGTCCCTGCCATCATCGACGGGGGTGAAACTCGGGAGAAAAGAAAACTCTCGAAGGGAGTAGATTCCGATAAGAGTTATCGGATGAGGGAGTGAGTCAAGTGACATTGTGGTGTTGGGCAGAGATGGAAGATCGAATGATGGTCATTGGGAGATGCTGTTATGGAGCTAAGAACTGAGTTCGAGTTAATGGCAGTGAAGAAAAGAAGCTCGTAATGGTGCTGCACTGCTGCTGTTATACGAGAAGGATGCAACTGATATAGCTCGGTGAAAAAAATAGGGAATGAGTTTGTTCTTGGTGATTAGTGGAGATGGGTTAGGAAGTTGTAAGCCCGAAAAAACAGGATAGCTCGAGTTTGCATGATTTCTGTTGGAGTTGGAAACAAAACAGGGAAGATATGTTGTGGCTTCGGGTGGTTGAGAAAATAGGTGGGTTGATAGTCGGGCGAGAAAAGTTACTGGAGTTATTACGTCTAGAAAGTCTCAGTCGTAAAATAGTCGTGATAAAAAGTATAAACGATCCAGGAGAAGTTACGGTTGAGTAAACCCATCCTTAATTTGAAAGAAGAAAAACCAAGAATGTTACAGGAGAATTTACGACCGGAAAGTCTTGGCCGTAAGAAGAGAAATTGAAATAAGTTGTCACTTCTACATGACTGACAAGCTAATAACAAGATGGGCTGGGCTTTACTGTTCATGACCGAGCCCATGAAGACTGTGTGGACGTGAGTTTGGTTGTCTTACACGAGTTTGGCAAGGTTTTGGTAAGTAGAAATTAACGTTTAATCCCATTTTTCCTGGGCTTTGAACGTTTTAGTCCTGTCCCTTCCAGCCCAATACTCTCTAGTCCAAAATTCACCCGTCTTGGACAGTTTAGTCCAAATTTAAACGAGTTAATCCAAATTTTCACCGATTCAAAAATTCCCTAATTTTCTCACTACCAAAGTTACCCTTCATAGTTATAATCGTTCGGGATTCATTTGATTATAATCTCAGATTTCATTTCAGGAGAGATTCAGAGCGAGAGCGATAGAGAGAGATCCAGAGATGCTCTTTTTGTCTTCCTTTCATTCTCAATTCTTTTCTTTGATGCAGGAACTGCAGCTCGTGCATGATAACTATGAAAACAAATAGTGAATTAGATGAATAAAGGAAGGTATTTTAGTTCTGTTTGTGTTTGGGTTAGGGTTTCCGGAGAAAAGATGAAACAGAATCAGAGTATGGGTTTCCTGATTTTGATGATTTGATTTCTTAGAGTTGTTATGAGAATTAGATCGTGGTGCTGTTGCTGATAGATGAATTAGGAATCGAGAAGATACAGTGATGGAAGAACATGGATTTAATTGAAGAATTAGGGTTTTGGAAATTGATTGAAGATATGAATTAGTGATGGTAAAGAAGGAATTAAAGACTGAGTTTGATGATTTGAGAAATGAATTAGGGTTTTGGAAATTAGAGAAAGAGCAACGAAAGAAAAAGTCGGAGAGAATTAGGAGTTAAGATTATTCTAGGGTTCAGGGAACTGATGATGGTGGTGATAATTCGAGTGATTGTGCCAATCTCGAATGAAAAGGTAATTAAGAGAATCTGAATTTAGAGTTTTACATTTGATTTATATGCTTGTATGGAATGGAATTGATATGGTTGATTATTTATGGGTGCTACCTAGAACTGAAGTAGACATGATTGTGTAAAGTTGAATTGTGGGTACCTTGTGGAACTGAGATTCATTGTTTTGAGATTGTGATGAATTGAAGCTAAATTAGGTATCTGTTAAACTGACATAGGAGAAGGTTATGAGAATTAGTGATAAT
Organism: Papaver armeniacum; assembly: GCA_023531295.1. Lineage (NCBI taxonomy): Eukaryota > Viridiplantae > Streptophyta > Magnoliopsida > Ranunculales > Papaveraceae > Papaver > Papaver armeniacum. The sequence continues at coordinate 466,649 of JAJJWW010005572.1, read as the reverse complement.
GATGTCAATGGTGCAGTGTGTTTGTGTGAAGCTTGTCAAACAGTTGTACCAAGCATCAGCATATTACATTCTACTTGAAATGAGTATGGTGGTATTTTTGCTTTCTGTGTCTTATCATTTCGTGGATCCTCAGACAAGTTGCTGCTCCACATGGAGAAAGTCCCATGTGTGTCTCATTTTTTGTTTTGTTTTACTTTAGGATTATTGCAGAAGGACCCTAGGGACGTTCGCACCATGGCGGATGGATGAGGAAGGTTGTTAGTTAGTGTCGTATCATGACTATTATGTTTTTTCTTCCAAATGGGATGTCAGGTTTTATGGTGAGTGACTTTCATATTTAGCTTGTATTTTATTACACACACTTTTACTTTGTAGAATCTGTCACCGATCTTCAAGAATCATCTTTTCTTTGCATAAGATATTTGTAATTCAATTCATGTTCTGTGTATATGAATGTCGTAGCGAGGTGTGCTACCATCGTCTAGATAGACTAGATGCAATAGATTTTTGTCCGTCATGCTGAAAGTAAGGTTTTCTTGGATTAATCATACACTACACCGTGGTTTGTCTTCCTCGCAGTATCATTGTTATACAAAGTACTTACTGGACATTGTTCATTTTTCCTCTTGCGAAAATTAAGTATTTCTACCTTGGAGTGAAGGTTGAAACATTGTTCTCAGATGGACTTTGCAATGTCAACCTAATTTTTTGTCTATTTGACTAGCTCATACTTAGCTACTCAATAGCCGGTGAACATCATTAGAGAAATAGTATCCCTTGTACTTCAGGACATGGCATGATATTTGTTCCGGTAATAATTTCCTTCTTCAGTGCATGGGTGTGGTGTAGCTCCTTGGGGGAAAGGGGTGGATATTGTCCAAAATTATTTTCATATTTACTATCTACTTTTGCTACGGGAGCGTGCGGAAGGAATACTGTCTGATGCCACTCCTGTAGATCGAAAAAATCAATTTCTTTATGATGTCCATCTATCCTAGTATCCAGGCAGCATCTGTTGCTACTGACAAGCAGCAGATTTTTCATCCATGCCAAACAAACAATAAGATTTGCTTACTTAATTGCTTAATAAGATTTTACTTGATTACTTAATTACTTAACCAACATCTTATCTTAGGTTCAATAAGATATTTCTACTGACGAGCAGCAGAAACATACTCTTTCTATTGTTTATGACATAAATTTTTTGTTCTTCTCATGCTGGGCATATACTGTTCGGATGCAGATGGCTCACTTTTCGACGCTGCACTACTTTCAGCAACTGTTGCATTCTCTGGTTGTAAGCAGCCATTCATAGTTTCTTTTTAGCATTTTTAATTTTCTGGAAATGTTATATCTTCTCTATACTTATCATGCAAGGAATATTGTTTCTTTAGGATGCAATTATTTTTTTTATTTTGATGCCACATTTTTTGACGCCTGGAAATGGGGGGTCAAACTCTGATGTTTGTCTGGTGGGCGATGCATGTATATGAATTAAGATGACTAATGCTGATAACATTTCTTTTCATTTGCAGTGTGCATCCCTGTCTTGTCTATTATGAACGATGAGGGGAAAGAAATTGCTCTATCAGTTGGAAACAAGGGGAACAAGATAGTGGACGAGCCACTCAATAAAGAAACGAGGAAACTTACTCTGATATTAGCGTATTAGTTCTCCAGACGTTGCTAAAGAAGCTCATGTAGATTTCTCATATATCATAGCCAGAACAATTAACTTGTCTCAAATTTGAAAATCACTAGTTACTTTCAGGTGAAAATTCAAAAAAGACGTAAACTGTATTTTGAATTTTTGAGGCAAATACATTAGTAACTTTTGTTTGCATTTCTCATTTTATTTTGTTTTATTTATGCTGGGAATCCTTTCAGAATCACTTTTAGATTCTGATAATCACATATTTACTTTTGTGGATGGAGTAGCCAGGAATGACGCTAACAGTGCAAACTATGAAGAGGCAGCTGATGAGGATGGAGAGAGATTCGTGGCTTCGGTTGAGGAGAAAATACTGAAAGAGATGAGTGTACATATATGAGGTTTGTGCCATTTTATCTGCTTGTATATAGTTTCTTGTCTTAATCCTTTTATAATAGTCTTAATTTTGGCCTTTTTGCTTCAGGTTTGTTATTGAAACCGTAATGGGTTAATTAGGTTTTCACCAGTGGCCTTTTGTTATTGAATTCTTGGTGTGTACATAATTTTACACATGTTGAATTTTAATGTGTACATAATTGTACACATGTTTATTCTTAACGTGCACATAGTTGTACACCTATTGAACGTTAATGTGCACATGTTGACTTTTTTGTTTGTTCTATCTTCCTAGAGTTTCTACGTGCTAATTGTAACGTGTACGTAGTTGTACACCTGTTTATTTTCAATGTGTACAAAGTTGTACACCTATTTGAAATGTGTACATAATTGTACACTTGTTGATTGTTAATGTGTACATAGTTGTACACCTAAGTCTACAATTTCAGATATAGGGAACCAAATGATGCCTTCAACTGTTAGGACATTTTAACTCATTTTTTGTGTACACATGGTTTCGTAGTTGTGACTAAGTATATTATGAAGGATGATAGCTATACTTGCATTTTTTTAGGCCTCTGTGTTGTGAATTGTGGATATGATATGGAGAAAGATGAGTTTAAGATAAGAGATCCATCCAGTTCTAGGTATACTATTTATTTATGTACTTCATTGATATTAATATTCTATTAACTACTAAAATTTGCTTGCACTGGTTAAAACTACGTTATTCTGAATAACTGATTGACCACTGGGTTAAATCTTTGCAGGAAATATGACAGAGCATCGATGGGGTGTTTTGAACAAGCTCGAAAATCATACAGTACCTATGACACTTTTTTTGTTTTTCTTCTTACCCATGTGTACATGGTTGTACACATATTGATTTTCGATGTGCACATAGTTGTACACCTATTGATCGGTAATTTACGTTGATCAGTATACACATAGTTTTGCAAATGAATGACTTTCTATAATATTAAGAATTAGCTTACTATGTAACCTTTACAGGAAAAATACCTTCATATACCATCATCGTTAGTCCCCAGATTCTTAATCATAATGTGAGAAGTTCTATAATATAAATTGTTGCATTTTGGGTATAAACTGTACTGCTTACTGGTCTAAATTCTTCCACCTCAGGCATATAACTATAGGTTTAAAAGGCTGAATACTATAAATTACCCTGCATTTTTTATTTTCATGTAAATAAAACTATGTTACATTGAGTTTTTGTTTACTTACATCGTTGTTGCTTCTTGTAAAATATTCTTATAATTTCATGTATTCTAATCAGGTTCTATCAGCTCACATTTTGTTAGTTTACGTAGGTTGGACCTAATTCAAGTTACCTACATGTGAGGATAGTGGAATCACCCAAGGAGGCTGCTAACATTGCAAATAGTGAAAGTTCGGTTGGAACTATTTCAAGTTACCTACGTGTGAGGATAGTGGAATCACCCAAGGAGGCTGCTAACAATTGCAAATAGTGAAAGTTCGATACTAGGTATGTTTTCAACTGTTCATTCTTGTGATGTGAAAATTTCTTTCTTAATGACCAATATCCTATCTTGTACTCGCTTGACCAATTTGGAAACAATCTGTAGGTTCTTAGAGGTTTTTCAAAATCCATTTATCAACCAATTGTCATGTTTTTGTATGTAGGCAATGCCAAGCATATGTAAGTTAATGAATGCCCAGTTCCAAATTTTTAAAAGTTTACATAATTGTTCAGATTCTTAATGTGTACATAATTGTATACCTGTTGATTGTTAATGTGTACATCGTTGTACACATTTTGATTATGATATAGAATTGTATTATACCCAGATGCACCTTTGACATCAGTTGGTCTTGGTTTTATGCATCTAATTTAGGGACTCACAAGCTCAAAATAGTAGAGCGCCCAAGCCTATCACAAGGTTTGCGGAGGTTGATGGTTCAAATCCATCTGATTTTCCATGTTATGTTTGTACAATATGTGTAGGTGCGTACATACTAGTGCACCTTTGTAAATCCCATGAAATAGATTTGTTTGTAGGCGAATCTGGTTGATTTTTTCCATGATGCATCAGTATATTTTCCATGAAAAATAGGTCAGCGCGTGGGTATGAATGGTCGATTTTATGCATGTTTTGTAGGGGTGTACATATTAGTGCACATGTATAATTTCCATGAAAAAGTATATTTGTGTCTGGCTATGAATGATCGATTTTATGCATGTTTGGAAGGGTGTACATATTGGTTCCCCCGTGTAATTCCCTTGAAAAATAAGGTTAGGATGTGGTTATGAATAATCAATATTATGCATGTTTTGCAGGGGTGAACATATTGATACACAAGTGTATTTTTCCATGAAAAGGTAAATTTGTGTTTGATAGTGAATAAACCGGTCTCATGCATGTTTTGCAGGGGTGTACATTGGTGCATAGTGTAATTCTCATGAAAAAGTAGGTCTCGTGGTGGATATGGACGACCATTTTCATGCATATTTTGTAGGTGTGGACAAAGTGGTGCACAAGTGAAAAACTGACTGCATAAACTTCTAAAAGTTCCATGCAGGTGCATTTTTTTGTACACATCAAATAATGAAGTGAAAATTAAATTTTTTAAAATATGAAAATTATATAGTCATATGTGTACTCTTTTTGTAGCTATCGAAAAGAGCTTTCCGAATATATAAAGTTTGTGAATTTTGGATGAGCGGTTTGAAAGATAAATCGTTTTACAATTATTTTTATATTATTTAAAATTGGTGACGTCATCATAAGTCACTGTGGACTAAACTGAAAATATTTGGATTAAATTATAATATTAAGGGTTATTAGTGTACTTTCCATATTTCAAATAAATAAAGGACTAATTTGTACCTAGTTAAATGGGTGTGGACTAACTAGTATATTTGGATGGGATTTTGGACTAAACTATATTTTTCCCTTTTGGTAACCATTTGACACGGGATTCAAGGCATGGGCACAACTGCAACTTGAGTACTAAGAGGCTCTTCTAATATTTTTGAGATATCTTTTAATCTTTTATCAACCCTTTAGAGAGAAGAACACAATAGAAGAAAAGCTAGGGTTTTGGAGCGTTCTTCATCACCGTAACTATTTCTTTTACTTTTATCATATAAATCTCATGGGTTTTGTTAGTACTATGAGTAGCTAAACTTCTTAGTGATTATGGATGAATTCTAAGTTCTAATAATTTTATTCAACATATATATCTATTTTAATTCTTCACATGGTTATTGATTGTTTTTACTATAACTAATATTATGATTGATTGATAAATTGTTTAGGTGGCCAACTGAACTATTTTATTAGTTAACCTAATGCTAGCAGAGAATTAGGATATCTGTAATTATTGAATAATTCTCTATACAAGTAGAAATTGTGAAACCTTGCAGAGGGATTCTGTGGAGCAATCGCAAGTAAAACAACACTAGAAAGTGAACCTTGCGCTAAGAGTTCAAATACTAGGATTGACCTAAATTCACAAAAAATAAAGCATTCGACCAAATTACACTTAGACTGCGCTACTTCTAGGTGGTTTAGAGAATAGAATCTGGCATTTGAGCGTTTCGGTGTCCGGTGACTTAAGGGATTTTGAGGATAGCACTGCGCTAGCTGCTTTCCTACGGTTGGTAATAATCTGTGATTTACAAAGAATAGATGGATATGCTACTTTGATGAATGTTTAGTAATGAAGAAGGATTCCCTGATCATATTTCTCTCCATTGCTTGCAATCTTAATTATTGTTAATTGCTTTGATTTTACTTTAAATCTAAAATAAATCCCTCTTGTGACATTTTTGACAACTAAAACTCCCTGCTCTTCGTGGGAACGAACCTTATTTACTGCTATATTATTCATTAGTAAAGTAGAAGATAAGTGAATTAATTTGAGCATCTCTGACACGCATCAAATTTTGGCGATCACCCCAAAGCATCTCGTAGGAAGAAATTAAGTAATTCAACATGTTTATCCCTTTCTCGTCGTTTGATTTTTGGATACTAGAATGTAATTTGTTTAATTTCAAGTAGAACAATTCGGTAACATGTAGCGAATACGCAATGGTGAGCGACGGTTCATGCACGCGAGGGATATGAAGTGTTGAACAAACATGCTCGGCGATTCATTAATGATGTATTAACGTGCGAGATTCAAGAATACACATACTAAATTATCATGTGTAATGCGATAATTTTCTAAAATATGCAATGTGCTGATTGATAGGCTTTCGAGATTGCCTATTTATAAATAACCACAATCGCACGGTGTCTAACTAGTAGACAGAGGCAAGTACGGGTCGAACCCACAGAGAGCGGTGGAAATACTGTAACTAATATCTCTAATAAATTAACCAGGAATAATATTTTTTAGATTTTTATAAATGAAAATGAAATGATAAAAACGTAACCGAGGATGCGAAGGTGTTATGGTTCCGGGAATCCGCTGTAGGTAAATTATTGCATTCAATCACAAAGGGTATTAACATGAAAGTTATTTCATTTAACGATTGTCGACAACATTTGTCAAAAGGATCGTTTGTTCTCATATTAAAGTAGAATTCCAAAGCACTAAGTATACATGGCATAAATAGTCAAGAGATATTCATAGATCGATTATCGCTAAGGTTCAATGAGTTCTTCTACTAATCTAACTATGGACTATACGTGGCATGGAACATGAAAAATATAGCTAGAAGATCAAACATTGATAGAGAGACAACACATTAGCATTAAGTTCAATTGGTAGAAAACCCTTATTCAAAAAATACATATAATTCAACCTACAAGTTCATCCTTTCACCCTAACATGAATTAGCTAGACATGGCTTTCCCAAAAGCCACAAAGAAATCTAAAATCAATCGCTAGCAAATTAAAAACGAAATGGGAGTAATGAAACTTCAAACCCTTATCTCCCAAACGGCAGTGTAGCCGCAGCTTCCGACTCCATGCGGCTTCTCCTTCTGTCTTTGTTCGATCATCAATATATGAGCTCCAAGGGTCCGATAAGGACCGAACAGATGAGTGCCCAAAAGCCCAACCAAACAGAACACCGATGACCAAAATTATCTATCTACCTCTCGGACACAGCAAACCACCACCGATTACTGCCTACTGATGTCAGCCAACACCTGAACCATTCTCCATCTTTTAATCCTCGTCTTCGCTACAGTTAACAAGAAATCTCCCAAACAAGCTCGACTTACTCAAACACAACAAACCTTGTAATTGCATTAGAAAATATACTTCCTCTGCTCATGAAGTTAAAGCAACAGTTGATCATCTCCGCCAGTTGCACTCGTCCATTCTCATACCCTAGCCATCTAAACTTCATCACCATTCAGCCACATGCAGTCCATTAACTCATCCGATTGCAATTCAGGTTACTGCACCAACTCTGCACATACGTGCTGCGTTTAAGACCACTTCCAGATCACCAACCCATCTCAGAACCGAGCTCCATCTCCATTCAACTTCTTTACTGCTCAGAACTAGCCATACATGTCATATGACTCATATCCATCTTCATTCGAACCAATACCCCCACAGGTATGTTGCTATTTAATTTTGTTGGAAAAAATATAAGATAGTCCCACATTGCTAACTCCTTAGCCTAGATCTTAATATATAAGGTGGTGAGCCACTCCACTCATTGCCAATTGGTTTTGAGTTGGAAGCCCACACACTTCTAACATGGTATCTAGAGCTTAAATCTATTAGATTTGATCTTGGTGAGTCAAAAAAAATCAATTTCTACCCATTAAATCAAAAAAATCAGCAACATTTAAATTTTTCAAAATCTAGATCTAGAAAAGAAAAAACCCAATTTCTTCAATCAATCATCAACCAAATCAATGGCAAGTAGTAGTAACTCAAGTTTCTACATTCAACAACCTTCAATACCACTTTTTCATGGAGAAAATTATGATTTTTGGGCCATCAAAATGAAGACCTTGTTCATGTCACAAGATGTGTGGGAGATTGTACAAAATGGGTATGATGAAGTTGAAGATACATCAAATCTAGAACAACCCCAAAAGGATTTACTTAAGGAGAGTAGAAAGAAGAATGCAAAAGCATCCATGTACATTCAACAAGGAGTTGGAGACACTATTCTACCAAGAGTAATCCATTTTCCTATAGCTAAGGAAGCTTGGAATATCCTTCAACAAGAGTATGGAGGTAATAAGAAGGTAAGAGAATTGAAATTACATTCATATAGAAGAGATTTTGAGAATCTAAAAATGAATGAGAATGAATGTTTGAATGAATTTTCTTCAAGAGTAGTTGAAATTGTTAATAATATGTTGATGTGTGGTGAGAAGATGGAAGAAAGAAGAATTTGTGAGAAGATATTGATATGTTTGCCGGAGAAATTTGAACCCATTGTGGCGGTTTTAGAAGAGACTAAAGATTTCTCTACATTAAAGTCACAAGAATTATGGGCTTCTTTGAAGGTGTATGAACAAAGGGTGTCGAGGCACTCGGAAAAATCAATTGAAAGTGCATTTCAATCAAAATTGAACTTGAACTCAAAAAATTCAGCAATGAAGCAAAGTGGGTACAAGGGCGATTCTTCATCTAGCTTCAAAGGAAAGGGAAAATGGATGAAAGGAGGAGCTAATTCCAACAACTACACAAAGAGTGATTCGTCTCAAGTACCAAGATGCAATTTTTGCAAGAAGAATGGTCATTTGGAGAAGAATTGTTGGAACAAAGGAAAACCCCAATGTCGCAATTGCAAGAAGTATGGACATTTGGAAAAAGATTGTAGATACAAAGAAGATGAAGAACAAGCCGGTAGAGCGGAAGAAAAAGAAGAAAAACAAAATTTGTTTTATGCTTGTCAAAGTGCCATGGTGACTTCCAAGAGTGAAGTTTGGTTTGTAGATAGTGGTTGTACAACTCATATGTCCGGTGTGAAGAGCTTGTTTGTTGACATGGATACATCCATAAACTCTCTAGTGAAGATGGGAGATGGAAACATGGTTCAAGCTAACGGAAGAGGTACAATTTGCGTGCAAACTATCAATGGAGCAAAATACATTAGAGATGTGTTATATGTTCCGGATTTGGCACAAAATTTGCTTAGTGTTGGGAAACTTGTGGAGCTTGGGTATGCGGTTCACTTTGAAGATGGGTATTGCACCATTTATGATAAGAAGCACCACAACAAGAGACAAGTAATGAAGAGTATCAAGATGGAGAAGAATAGAAGCTTCCCAATTGTGTTTGAAAATGAGAAGAATGTTGCATTGAGGATGGAAACCATTGATGAAACATGGTTATGGCATAAAAGACTTGGGAATTTGAATTTCAATGGTCTCAAGGTGCTTTCCAACAAGAACATGGTGCAAGGGCTTCCACAACATATCAACCACAAAGATGGAGTATGTGAAGGTTGTGCACTTGGGAAGCAACATCGCCAACCATTCCCAAAAGGTGTAGCATGGAGATCAAATGAACTTCTTGGTTTGGTACATACCGATGTGTGTGGACCAGTGAAGACACCAACCCATGGAGGTAATAGATACTTTATCTTATTCATTGATGATTTAAGTCATATGACTTGGGTGTACTTCATGAGGCAAAAATCCGAAGTTTTTAGCATCTTCAAGAAGTTCAAAAGCCTTGTTGAAAAGCAAAGTGGTCACTACATCAAAGTTTTAAGAAGTGATAGAGGCAAAGAATACAACAACAAAGAGTTTGATAAATTTTATGAAGATGAAGGCTTGGAAAGGCAACTAACCGTGGGTTATACTCCTCAACAAAATGGTGTTTCCGAGAGAAAGAACCAAACCGTGATGGAGATGGCGAAGTCCATGCTTCATGACAAGGGTATGCCTAAAGTGTTTTGGGCCGAAGCCGTCAACACCGCCGTCTACTTGATGAATAGGTGTCCAACAAAAGCCGTATGGGATAAAACTCCTTTTGAAGCATGGAGTGGGAGAAAGCCATCGGTAAGACATCTCAAAGTTTTTGGTAGTGTGTGTTATTCTCAAATTCCAAAGGTGAAGAGAACAAAGCTTGATGAAGCAAGTGAGAAGTGTATAATCATTGGCTATAGCCTCCAATCAAAAGGTTATAGGTTGTTTAGCTTGAAGAACAACACAATGATTACAAGTCGTGATGTCTTGTTTGATGAAGGAACTTCATGGAATTGGGAAGAAGGTAAAATTGAGAAGAGAACCATTATTCTTGATGAAGATCAAGAAAATTCAGCAACAAATGAAGTTGAAGAAGGTGAAGAAAATGAGGAAGAACTACCTCAAACACCTCCAAATACAAGACAAAGAGCATCTCTAAGTATGTCTCCAAGTACTAGTGCATCAACATCACCACCATCGGCACCAAAGAAGATGCATAGGTTGAGTGAAGTGTATGAAAGATGCAACTATTGTGTGGTTGAGCCGGAAAATTTTGAAGAAGCATCAAAAGAACCGGTTTGGATAAAAGCTATGGAAGAAGAAGTTTTTGTCATTGACGAGAACGATACATGGGAGAAGGTAGCAAGGCCAAGTGACAAAGAAGTTATTGGTGTGAAGTGGATCTACAAGGTGAAGTACAATGCGGATGGAACGGTTCAAAGATACAAAGCAAGGTTGGTGGCAAAGGGCTACTCACAACAACCCGGTATCGACTACAATGAAACGTTTGCACCGGTTGCTCGTCTTGACACCATTAGAGCCGTTATTGCTATGGCGTCTCAAAAAGGTTGGTTACTTTATCAACTTGATGTCAAATCGGCATTTTTGAATGGAGAACTCCATGAAGAGGTTTATGTAGAACAACCACAAGGTTTTGTGGTGGAAGGAGAAGAAGACAAAGTATACAAGTTGAAGAAAGCTTTGTATGGCCTCAAGCAAGCACCAAGAGCTTGGTATAGTGAGATAGATGGATACTTCAAAAGGCAAAACTTCAACAAAAGCAAGAGTGAGCCTACACTATATGTGAAGACAAAAGGTACATCTATTCTCATTGTTGCCTTGTATGTTGATGATCTTATCTTTACGGGTAATGATGCTCATATGATAGAGCAATTCAAGAGAGAAATGATGATGAAATATGAGATGAGTGACATGGGTTTGCTCAAGTACTTCCTTGGTATAGAAGTTCATCAAAGTGAAGATGGAGTGTTCATTTCTCAAAGCAAGTATGCCGAAAAGGTGTTGAAGAAATTTGGTATGCTTGGTTGTAACCCCACATCTACACCACTTGTAGTGAATGAGAAACTCAAGAAGGATGATGGAGGAAGAAAGGTTGATGAGACTTACTATAGAGGTCTTATTGGAAACTTGTTGTACCTTACACATACAAGACCCGACATCATGTTTGCTTCAAGTATGCTTTCTAGGTTCATGAGTTCACCTAGTCATTTACATCTTGGCGCGGCAAAGAGGTTGTTAAGGTACATACAAGGAACAATGAATTTTGGAATCATGTATTCAAGAAATTTGGATATCAAATTAGTTGGCTATTGTGATAGCGACTTGGGAGGGTGTATTGATGACATGAAGAGTACATCGGGTTATGCTTTTTCTCTTGGTTCGGGTATATTCACATGGGCATCGAAGAAGCAAGAAACCGTAGCTCAATCCACGGGGAAAGTGAGTACATTTCGGCATCAATAGCTACATCTCATGTTGTATGGCTAAGAAGAATCATGGAAGACATTCAAGAGAAGCAAGAAGAAAGTACCGTAATCTTTTGTGACAACAAATCGGCAATTGCTATGTCCAAAATTCGGTTGAGCATTGTAGAGCAAGGCACATCAAACTCAAGTACCATTTCATTCGAGAAGCGGTTGAAGATGGTGAGATAGAACTCAAGTATTGCAAGACGGAAGACCAATTGGCGGACATATTCACCAAGGCACTTCCCAAAGGAAAATTTCAACATTTCCGTGAACTACTAGGAGTAGAAGAACATCACATTAAGGAGGAGATTGTTGAGTAATGTAATGTAATGTTTGTAGTGTAATAGGAGTGTCAACTCCACATTTAGTTAGTGTGTGTAGGTATGTGGCACACATGCTTTCTCTAGTCATATATTGACTAAATTAAGAAAGAGAATGATATATGTTTTGAGAAAATGAAATAGAAGAGATAGAGAGGAAATACTTCCCCATCTCCATTTCAACCAAAATCAATCAAATATATTCAATCAAATCACAACAATTGGCATCAGAGCTAGGCCCGTATGAGAGTGGAATGAGAAGTAGACCCAATGGGCGCCCGTCCACCCGTACAGAGGTCCACATTGTAGTGGCTTAATCTCCTCCGCCCTACACGTGGAGGGGGAGCATATTGGAGAAACTATAAGATAGTCCCACATTGCTAACTCCTTAGCCCAGATCTTAATATATAAGGTGGTGAGCCACTCCACTCATTGCCAATTGGTTTTGAGTCGGAAGCCCACACACTTCTAACAAATTTCTTCAAATCTGAAAAGCCCAAACAAAACCCAAAACAACATCGAAAATTCACCATCTTTGCTGCAAAACCATTGCCGGCGAAACAAATTACAGCACCAGACAACCCCATAGATACACTATCGTTGCTGATACTTCTCAATCATTTTCTTCTTGTCTTTCAGTACATCCAACACCCGACGAGAGCCAATACAGTTCGACCACCATCACTAGTCACCATCATCATCCAACACTCGTTCCTTTACTCGAGAACGGCAATTAAACTCAATCATGGATACTCGACATATTCTGCAGGAACTGATGCTGCTAATACTTCATCACGACTCACCCAGAATTGCTTATTCCATCTCCATCTCGACCATGAAACAATGGCAGCAGCATCTCCATAGTTTATGTCTCTAGTTCTCCCTTAACTTCCCAAGCAGCTCGGAACAACATTAACTCCAGCCACAGCTCCTCTCATCACCAGCAAAACAAACTCATTTCCGTCTGTGTATCAGCTTCTTGTTCACGGCCATGGCACCACCAGTTCCACTTTTTTCTCATTGTTGATTTCTGTTGCGATCGAGTGTGCAGTATACCGTTGCTAAAATGAATTAAGAGTAACAGTTGAGTACCTTTCGAGCATTTACGGTCAGATTTCATGGAGGCTTGAGCTGATGATGATTGAGTCTAACTCCAGTGGCATGTAAGCACGAGCATCTTCATTCTTTCCCACTCCATGGTTCGATAACAATGAGAAGTGGAACTTGAAAGAAACCACAAAATTGATGCGAAGAGGCTGGTTAGAGTGTTGCCACGTCGTCCACCATCTTGATGCTCTGTCCGTTAGATAGCTTAGGTGGTCTGATCCACATAAGCACTTATCACTTGAGCCATGTTTCTTTGTGGGTCCAGATTCCCTGTCTCCCTCTTCCCTGTGACCTCATGTCTCTCCTATAATGTATCGACACGTGTATCTTATTGACTTCCCATATTTTCTACGGTTTGAAGATTTTGTTATTCTAAGAAACAATAGCAGAGAGATAATCAAGATAAAATACTTTCCTTTGTTGGCGCTAAGATAAGTCCGAATCAAATTCCAAACCTATAATTCTTCCCAATATTAATTTTTTTAACAAGTTCATCTTTTCTTAATTGTATTAGATGCATCAGTGAGTTGCAGTACCTTAACAAAATAAACCAAGCATAAAATAAAATTTGATTTGTTTATAAAATTCTTCTTGATGATGTTGTTTTATAAGAAAATGATACGATTACTTGCTGTTAATCCCATCTACCTCAACTTACATGGGATATTAAGAGATAATCCTTCAACTCATGCTTGCGATCATCAACTAGCCTTCAAACCAAGTGGGATTGATACTCACTCCTTCCCTTCTCCCAACATTACTGGAATTTGTTCTTTGCTTATTTTAGAGTGAATTGATTTATCACAAGGTACATTTGTATTTGACACTTAATTAGAATTAGCATCTGAAGAAATTTTGAAACCTACGTCCTTATCAAAATCCAGCTTGCGTTGTGCTTGACGATCATTTGGTACATGATTAGTTTTCATTTTTAATCGTTTATGATTTATGAACTGTGTTGATTTTTCCTATCAATAGAAAACATTGTTGATTAACAAGTAGATATTAGGTTCGGATTTGATTTAACGCCTACAAAGGAAAGTGATTATTTTTCGGCTTTCATTTCTCAAAATAATGTGATCGTTAACAGGAAGAATTATGGGAAGTAAAAAAGAGACAGGCGTCAATACATTATGGGGAGGGACATGAGGGTACAGGGAAGAAGGGGACAGCGGATCTGGACCCTTTCTTTGTACCTTGGCCCTTGACTAACATTTAGGTTGTTTTCGCCGCAAACGTTGCTTTAGCATGTAACTTGGCCGCCTATTTCTCAGATGATCAGAATTGTTAGTACTTTCTAGAAAAGCACTAAAATGGTGTCGTTAGCCAAAATATCGAGTCCTAGCTAATATAAATATGGGTATAAAATGTAGTACTTACGTGCTTATCAACACCTCCACATTTATATTTTGCTAGTCACGAGCAAAACAAAGAAAATATCCGCTAAACAGCTGGATAAAGAGTGATGTCTGCTAAACAGCTAGACGGATCCACTAAACAGTGGATAAAAAGGTCTGCTAAACAGCGAGACGGATCCACTAAACAGTGGATAAAGATGTCTGCTAAACAGCTAGACAGAAAGACCCGCTAAACAGCTGATCATATCATGTAATGTTTTTTTTTTTGTTTTTTTTTTTTTTAAGACCTGCCACACAACTGGTCAAAATATGTAACTTTTTTTTGTTATTTTTTTTTTAATTTTAAAGCCTAACGAAAATGCCACTCCCCCACACTTAAACATTACATTGTCCTCAATGTAATTGAGTCATGCAACGTAGAAATTAAGATGAGAAATTCAAGCAAACAAATAAAAGATAGAGGAAAGAAAACAAATCTGATGGGTTGACTCCCATGAAGCGTATGGGTTGACTCCCATAAAGCATAATCTTTGTATCCATGTTTGCGCACATAAAGAACCTCAAACAAGGTGAGGTTGCACCAAAGTAAGCAGCAAAGCATATATATAAAATCTGAAAAGTTGGGGATCAACCCAACAAATCAGGGCAGCTGCAAATATGAACCTGCAAACACTATAAACTTCCAAAATGATGTGTAAATCCATTCCCAAAAGAAAACAGTCCTTAGTAGAGATAAACAAATCACTCACATGGACAACAAAAATAGAATGTATATTATTTTCTATTTAGGAAGCACACTCTAAATCAGGTTCTAAATCAGCTGAAATAACATCCGTCGACACAATATCCTCACTAGAAATCTGAGGAAGCAATGTATTGACAATGCAAAAAGGTACCCGATTATCAAGATCAGCAAAATTGTTTAAACCTGTTGTCTATGGGTGAAAACTGTTTCTGCTGATTTTGGTAAATTTCGGTGTGTGGATGAGAAACGAATCTAAACCCTAAACAATGTACTGCACGAGAGTACTTTTGATTCGAGAGATCAATCTATACAATCCTGGCCTAAACCAAGAAATGGCCATTCCAGGCTTGCTTCGGTCAAAAAGTGAAGGAGAAGGGTTGGTCTTAGGGAGGGAAGCGAAGAGAGTGTTGAGACCAGAATGGTTAATTCTGAAGATGTGACTTGTTTTATGACTTGTATCAGAAAGTGGAACTGGCTTGCAGAGTGAAAAGCTATCAGTTCTTGGATTTCAGGGTACTATGTTGTTGTCGACCAAAAACTTGTTGTTTGGTGGAAATAGGTGAAACCTATTTATACAAGTCATAATAAACGTACCCTGGTCTCGTTGGAAGTGAAACGATTGAGTGATGGAAGAGTGTGTAACCGTCAGAAACCGTGTTTCCATGATGAAGTAAGTGGATCCATTAACACCCGTTTCTCCTTGCCAACATTAAACGTTCCGCTTCATGACACTTTCCTGTAACGGGCATATTGCACGCCGCACGCTGTAAACCACCAGACCAATACCCTGATGAGTATCCCCCAGTTTGTGACATGTTTGATGTCTCGAATGTTTTCGTGGAAAACGTGTAGCACTTTGTTACGTGTGGCAAGCCAAAATCAAGAGTCTTGCCGCAGGAAAATAGCGTGTGATGCTATTAGGCTCGTCTTGGCTGGTCGCCTAGAACTTGCCACAAGTCTGTCAGTTGGGTGGCGAAATTGGATGGCTGAGATTGCATCTCATGAGGAAGGGTAGCCGTTGATTATGGCTACCTTCTGTTGGCGCCTGCTAATGGCACAGTGGCGTTTTTGGTGTATGCCAGTGGCACTGCGGCATGACTGGCATAGATCGTGCATGCCAGTGGCACGGTGGTGTAAGTGGCGCCTGGCGTAGCCATGGCCAATAGATTTAAGTGGCTGGTCGCCTAAAGCTTGCCACAAGTCTGTCAGTTCGGTGGCGAACTTGGATGGCTGAGATTGCATCTCATGAGGAAGGGTAGCCGTTGATTATGGCTACATTCTGTTGGCACCTGATAATGGTACAGTGGCGCCTTTAGCGCATGCCAGTGGTACTGCGGCATGGCTGGCATAGTTCGTGCATGCCAGTGGCACGGTGGAATGGCTAGCATAGTTTGTGCATGCCAGCGGCACGATGATGCAAGTAGCGCCTGGCGTAGCCATGGCCACTAAATTTTGGCACATTGGTGTTAGACCCAAATGTGGTGTGGCAACATCAGTTTCAGTGGCCACATCAATCCCAATGCCATGTGGAACATTATTTTGGCTCGGTTGGCGTAGCAACTTTGCCTAAATTAGGGTTTGGCATGCGGCATGTGGCCGTGGATGGCCAAGATGATTGGATCAAATTAAATATAAACCATTTAAGTTGGCTAGCCAAGTTGGATGGCTGAGATGATTCACATAAATTTGTGTTAACTCATGAAATTTTGTAATCAGAAAATTCATATGTGGGACCCTCACTAAAATTGTTGTAGAATTCTCGTACGAACTCGGATTTTGACGGTTCGCCCATCCATTCTGATCATAAAAGAATTTCCTATATCCTTACGGGAATATTTAGGTTTTGAGCTCGTTTAGGAGGTGAAAACAGCCAGAGAGTGAAACTCAGGAAGAATTCAGGAGGGATTCTGTCAGTTTTCAGCCATGACCTAGCTCGCCTTTTATGCTGTATCTTTTAGCTCATTACTCCGATTAATTTGAATTTTTAGTATGTTATGCTAGACATCCATACGACACTTTTGGAATGGATCTCATACTAAAATTGTTTACCAAACGTTCCCGGTTGTTTATACAATCTTTGGGAAGCCAATTTGGCATGGTGACCACTTGACGCAATTCCACCTCTTTTAATATTGTGGGAAGTTTAGAGCAACCTGATTGGTCAATAAAAAGAGTGGGCTAGACAAGCACGAGTGTGGCTACACTTCTGGTGCGCGTGGTAGGTTTAATGCGACCTGATTGGTCGATGGGGAATAGGGCCGGCAAGTATGGGCCCAGCCACAACTCATGGGAGTGTGGCAGGTTTAAAGCGACCTGATTGGTTGACAAAGGAGTAAGGGCCGGTTGGGTAGCATGGGGCGTGGCCAAGTGGCGTCGGCTAGCCTATGTCATGGCCACGCTTCCTCCCATTGTTGCTCCTTCTCTGCGGCTCCTTTATTCTTTGCTTTTTGATTTTGGGTAGGACTTTGCTCCTATTAATCCATGGCGGATTGTTTCTTACATGCATCAGTCTGGATAAATTTCATGTGAATATATTGAGTTGCTCAATAAATACGCCAGTGGAGAGGTTGAACACTCATCACTTTACATGGCCCCGTTTCTTTGCAGAGTGACAGCACATTAAATGTGAGGTTTTACAATTTTACCCCTGAACTAAAAACCACCATCAACATTAAGTCCCTTGCTTAGCACGTAACAGTGGCATTGTTGCGGGGTAAGCATGAGATGGCGACATATGAGGATAAAATCGAAAGGGAAGACATTAAGAGATTTCCAGAAAGATTCGACTAACCTTTGGCAGGAGGCATGAGTAGTCTATGATCCTTATGTTGGCATACTTCTGTCTTGGCCACAGGGTGCTGATGCCATGGAGTGTTGGCGTGGTGATCCTTAACACAAAGATGAGTGTTGAGGTGGTGAAGCCGTCAGCACTATGACAACAACAGTGAGTGTTGAGGAGTTTGAACGTCTCAACACTAGGAGGAAAGATGTGTTGAGGCAGTATTCCTAACAACATAATGGTGAGTATTGAGGAATTTGCAATCTCAACACTAAGGAAAAGGTATGTGTTGAGGCAGTTTGCCTGGCAACACAGTGGTGAGTGTTGAGGAAATTTCCACGTCTCAACACTAAGGAAAAATATTTGTCGGGGCAGTTTTCCTGGCAACACGGATGATGAGTGTTGAGGAAATTTCCACGTCTCAACACTAAGGAAAAATATGTGTTGAGGCAATTTTCCTGGCAACACGGATGGTGAGTGTTGAGGAGTTTAAATGTCTCAACACTAAGAGGAAAAATGTGTTGAGGCAGTTTGCCTGGCAACACAGTGGTGAGTGTTGAGGAATTTACACGTCTCAACACTAATAGGAAGGATGTGTTGAGGAAGCATGCTTAGCAACACAGTAGTGAGTGTTAAGGAATTTACACGTCTCAACACTAAGAGAAAGGATGTGTTGAGGAAGCATGCCTAGCAACACAGTAATGAGTGTTGAGGAATTTACACGTCTCAACACTAAGAGGAAGGATGTGTTGAGGAAGCATGCCTAGCAACACAGTAGTGAGTTTTGAGGAATTTACACTTCTCAACACTAAGAGGAAAGGTGTGTTGTGGCAGCATGCCTAGTAACACAGTAGTGAGTGTTGAGGAATTTACACGTCACAATACTAAGAGGAAGAATGTGTTGAGGAAGCATGCCTAGCAACACAGTAGTGAGTGTTGAGGAATTTGCACATCTCAACACGAAGAGGAAAGGTGTTTTGAGGAAGCATGCCTGGCAACACAGTAGTGAGTGTTGAGGAATTTACACATCTCAACACGAAGAGGAAAGGTGTTTTGAGGCAGCATGCCTGGCAACACAGTAGTGAGTGTTGAGGAATTTACACGTCTCAACACTAAGAGGAAGGATGTGTTGAGGTAGCATGCCTGGCAACACAGTAGTGAGTGTTGAGGAATTTACACGTCTCAACACTAATATGAAAGGATGTGTTGAGGCAAAGACGCCCGGCAACACAAAGAGTGAGTGTTGAGGAATTTACACGTCTCAACACTAAGATGAAACGATGTGTTGAGGATGCATGCCTAGCAACACAGTAGTGAGTGTTGAGGAATTACACGTCTCAACACTAGGAGGAAAGGATGTGTTGAGGAAGAATGCCTAGCAACACAGTAGTGAGTGTTGAGGAATTTACACATCTCAACACGGAGAGGAAAGGTGTGTTGAGGCAGCATGCCTGGCAACACGGTAGTGAGTGTTGAGGAATTTACACATCTCAACACGAAGAGGAAAGGTGTGTTGAGGCAGCATGCCTGGCAACACAGTAGTGAGTATTGAGGAATTTACACGTCTCAACACTAAGAGGAAGAATGTGTTGAGGAAGCATGCCTAGCAACACTGTAGTGAGTGTTGAGGAATTTACACGTCTCAACACTAAGAGGAAGAATGTGCTGAGGAAGCATGCCTAGCAACACAGTAGTGAGTGTTAAGGAATTTACACGTTTCAACACTAAGAGATTTAAAACTTATTTGACATGCCTAACAGATATAAAATATTAGTTTAAGGATAGTTACTTAGCTCTGTCTCCGCTAGGCATGTCCTTCGCGCATGACTGGGCTTTAGGTGTACCAGGCTCTCTCATGAGTAAGCAGCGTGACAAAAGTCCCCATGTGTAATTATCCTGAGCTTATTTCCTCGTGGAAGATGTGCTTCCATTGCATTCGCTGGTAAGGCGGTGACTGTGTTTAAACTTCTAAACCTGAAGGAGGCTTCAGTCCCCAAGTGTAGCTTACTTTGATTGTACCACCTTGAATCCACGCCTCTGTGATTTGATACAAGTTTATCGTACTCTCCTGGATGGGATGCTTGGAACATCACATGGACGAAATATTCTTTGTAGTGTTTGCTGCTATGGTGAAGCTCAAACGAGCAGCAGCGGTTCTTGGCAGCAGCTGTGATCAGAAGAGATTTGGCTGGTTGCGATCACAATCCTTGACAGGGAGGAGTGGCATCTACGAGAACGAACCTTGGTAGGAAGGAGTGGCGGCTTCTGGAGAGAACGTTGAAGCGGCTTCTAGAGCGAAACGTTGAAGAGGAGCGGCTTCTGGAGTGAAACGTGGAAGTGGAGCGGCTTCTGGAGCAAAACGTTGAAGAGGAGCGGCTTCTGGAGGTGAGACGTTGAAGCAGCTCCTGGAGCGAAACATTGAAGAGGAGCGGCTTCTAGAGGTGAGACGTTGAAGCGTCTCCTGGAGCGAAACGTTGAAGCGGAGCGGCTTCTGGGGAGAACGTTCAAGCGGCTCCTGGAGTGAAACGTGGAAGCGGAGCGGCTTCGGGGGAGAACGTTGAAGCGGCTCCTGGAGTGAAACTTTGAAGAAGAGCGACTGGAGGTGAGACGTTGAAGCGACTCCTGGAGCGAAACGTTGAAGCGGCAACGCAACACAGATGAGAGCTTGAAAATATATCTCGGCACTGCACCTTGGAGAAATAAAAAACAATCTCACACACATGCTCCATCATAGATTACATGGTTTTGTGAACAGATTCCCTAGAAAGCATTAATGCACAACTCCACCAATTGATGTTCGGTCACATTTGGTTTATGACAATCTAACGCCCGAATTCTGGATCCCTTGACTAATCATTCGGATGTTCATTGTTTCGCTCCTTTTAAGTTGTGGCAATGTCCGTATGAGCCTTAGAAAAAACTTCTTGTATTTCCATCAAATCAGCAATGGTAATAGGGGGTTGGCTTCCTCTGTCTCCTCCGATCTCTCGTCCTGATGGTGGAGTGACAACAGCTCTGGTGACAACTAGGAGCGTCACACTTGAAGAAACAATGGGGGTGGCGGCAGCGACTCTGGCTATGGTGATCGAAGGTGTAACGCCTGAGGGAACGTTTCCTACGTCGCTGGTGTTGGTGGTAGAGTCTGTGGCGCCGCGGGTGTTGATGATGCTGACAGGTGGTACATTGATGTCACTGGAATGAACGTTGATATCAAGGGCGAATTCAGCGCCGGTGGAATCAGGGTTTGTTGCTGACCCGGACCTGAGCACTACCATCTTGAAATTGGGATTGAAAAATAAAATTGGAAATTAGTATTGCAATCGAGAGATTAACCTCCCACTGTGGTCGCCAATTGTTTATGGGTGAAAACTGTTTCTGCTGATTTTGGTAAATTTGGGTGTGTGGATGAAAAACGAATCTAAACCTTAAACAATGTACTGCACGGGGGTACTTTTGATTCGAGAGATCAATCTGTACAATCCTGTCATAAAACAAGAAATGATCGTTCTAGGCTTGCTTCGGTCACAAAGTGAAGGAGAATGGTTGGTATTAGGGAGGGAAGCGAAGAGAGTGTTGATACCAGAATGGTTAATTCTGAAGATGTGGCTTGTTTTATGACTTGTATCAGAAAGTGGAACTGGCTTGCAGAGTGAAAAGCTATCAGTTCTCGGTGATTTCTGGGTACTATGTTGTTGCGACCAAAAACTTGTTGTTTGGTGGAAATAGGTGAAACCTATTTATACAATTTATAATAAAGCGTACCCTGGTCTCATAGGAAGTGAAACGATTGAGTGATGAAAGAGTGTGTAACCGTCAGAAACCGTGTTTCCATGATGAAGGAAGTGGATCCGTTTACACCCGTTACTCCTTGCCAACATTAAACGTTCCGCTTCATGACACTTTCCTGTTGTTTGTACCCAATATACATTCTAGGCACAAAACACGATGATTTGATGGTGATTGATGGTTATTTTCAATGATGTTGTAGTAAGAAGGGTTGTCGTTCACTCGGACTTGACGAGATTGATTTTAAGTTTTAATAAAAGAAAATACTAAAGATAAAGAAAATATATATATATATATATATATATATATATACAAAATATTGTCACAGGATGAAGGGAGTTACTGGGACTAGGATTTCGTCGAATTCATAACATAGGGTTCAATTTATTTATTCTCAACAATTAAAGCTCAATAAATAAAATTAACATGGACTCTGATTTTGCCAAGGTAGATTCTTAAAAGATTGGTTGTAAATCCTAAGCATGATGTATCAAAACATTTAAGCTAAGCATACCTCATCAAATTAAATGACAACCAATTAATTCAAATCATATTTCAATTAAAATTAATGCAAAAGTCTTAAAAAGAATTAAATAATTTTACCCATGTATGAAATTCATCTTCCTCCGTCGTCCCAGTGTTGGGGTTTAGCTCATCATGTTGGAAACACGCTCAAAAGTTGATTTCATTGCTCGAAAATGGTTCACAAATGATGAAATGGGAGAAAAACAATAAAAACCGGATTTGTAACACTTATATTTGTTACAAACCAGCTGTTACAGAGATCGATAAATATTAACTGTCGCTGCTACTATTCCTTTAAGTATGCCTCCGATATACGACCCACGTATGCGAGTCGTTAGCACTGTTGAAGAACGACGGTCTTTGGCCGTCTGTTCTTCGTGTTCTTCAGTTCTGCAGCAGCAGAAACTTCTCTCTGCAACTTGATTTTCTCTTCTCTGTGATGGTCCAAACTCGCCCCAAACTCTCCATCCCTTTCTATGAACTCCGACCACTCTTTATATACTCGTTTGAACCGAGAATAAAGCTTCATAACTCCAAAAAATCTCGGCAATTACTCAAGGATATTTTCCATGCATGTCACGGGATTTCTTCCGTATTTTAACTCCGGCACGCTTATGATTGAAGCTCACACACTTAAACCAGGCGTAAAACTCTCTAGGATTTAGTAGAACTCGTGCAGTGAATATATATCCACGTAGCTTTCACACAAAACCTCAAACAAACCCGAGAATGCTCCACCTTCTCTGTTTTCTCAAATCATCAAAAATATGTTTCCTTTCTTGAACCTATGACTCACCCCTTCCCTGTTTAAGTGTAACAGGAGATATCCAAGCAAATCTCACGAAATAAATTGAGACTGGAAGTACGCAGGTGGAGTTATTATTTTCCCGCCAAATTCTGTATTTCAAACGTGGAAGAAGATGGTGCCCCCCTATCCAAACCGGGGGTACGACTAGCAGGTGGCGCACTGGGGTGTAAATAGTGAAGAAGGTGCCCCTTAGTAATTAAGGTGCCCCTTATCCAAAGTAGGGGTCCGTTTAGCAAATCTCCTCCGAGGGGTCCCGGGTAATTTTTCGAGCCGAATTTTCCAAAAAATGTTTATTTCCCAAAAATACCTACAAACACACAAAACACCATAATAAGGACAAAAACGAGTACTAACAATACGAAACATTGAGGACAAATTAGACACATAAATGCGTCTATCAGTGATTATGTAAAAATTAGGGCTAGGAAACTATTGAAAGTAAATAAGAAGACAAGAATTTAACGTGGTTCGTCAAGTGTTGCCTACATCCACGGAGGAACAGAGAGATATTTTATTGATTGTGATAATACAAAGGTTTTTCTCCGGGTTAGCTAACCTAAAATTCCCTCCTTCTTAGGGTTTAGGATACATGTATTTATAGTGTTTATGTAACCCTAATTCTGGTACAAACTTGATGTGCAAGCAACTTGGGCAACAAGCCTTCCGGAAACTTCTAAAATCTTCCTTCACGGGCTTGATTTACGGGCCTTCCGTGTATAAAATACACGGTACAAACATCGCCCCCTCTTAACCTCCAACTTGTTGGGGGTTAAGAAGTTTGTTTTTCCTGCTGCGTCGACCGTTGATGACGTAACTCGCCCCCAAGCATTTGTGGAGACATTGCGAAGACGCCCCCAACTGTAATTACCTGCAAAAAATAACAAAATAAAATAAAAAATGCTCACGTGCTAGGCGAGACTTTTTGCCACGTGGTGGACTTGTGATGCTCGAGAGCTAGTCGAGTCTTGAGTGAAATGTAATTTGGTTGCGGCTTGGGCAAGGCTTTTTGCTCGCAACGTAACAAGGTTGTAGCGCTCGCTGCTCGGGCAGGCTGGATATATTGCTTGTGTTGAGTACGAGTCTTTGGACCAATATCGGGCATTGGGCTCGTGGTCGATACGAGACTTTGTGCTTGCCAAGGTGCAAGTCTTTCATACTCGCGTGCAAGACGAGATTTTATGCTTGCGATAAGAGCAAGACTTATGTGCTCACGTGCAAGGTGAGGCTTTAGGTGGTTTCAATGTGATGCAAGGCTAAATAGTGAAGGGTCTAACCAATCCTCATCTCCAACTCGATCATGTCGCTATCCACGAACCTCGAACTCAATCATATTGCTATCCACGAACCTCGAACTCGATCATGTTTCTGCTCCAAGTGCACGTAAAAGTTTCTCGAACAAAAGAATTTTTGTTTCCATGTTGTAGGGAATTCCAAGAGGGTTCCAACGAGCCAAAAATCACTCAATTCGGACTTAAAATGAAGAAGTTATTGGCGAAACAAGATTTGAACGAAACGCTCGCGTTGTTGCACACATGGCAGTGATGTCTGTGCAGAATACCTGACGTGTATCGGCTGATTGGGACGACTTGCTGATGTGGCACCCAAAGGTGATGACATGGCAGTTGACGTGGCAGAGCAGTCAGCACCGGAGGGTCGCTGACTGGATACTTGCTGACGTGGCACAGTTTGATGACGTGTTGTTGCTGACTGGACCAACGCGCTGACGTGGCAGATGGCGTGGCGTTGCTGACGTGTTTCTGGTCTGGACTGTGCTGGACCGGTTTGGAGCTTAACCAAATCGATTTGGCTGAACTGGATCTGCTGAATCGGTAGCTGGATTGGAGGCTGGACAAATCATACGGTCGTGATCTTATGAATCTGACGGACACTATTCGCTAGATCTGAAGTTGTATAGAGGCTGGACAGATCTTATGGTCCAGATTAGGGGTGTCAATGGGTCCGGGTCCTCCCGGGTACCATACTACCCAGAACCAGACCCTATTATTTTTCACGGTTCCGGGTCTTGACGGTTTCGGGTCCGGTTCCTAAATTAGGGGGCCCAGAACCGGACCCAATTAAATAGGCGGGTACCCACCGGTTCCGGGTATTAAACGGATCAGTTTTACTATAAAATAAAAATGCCCATCAATGCAAATTTCCACAGCTCTGCAAAATTAGCACGATATTGGTGCTACTGTCATACAACCTAAAGAAAGAAAAGCTAATATCACTTGTCGAAAACAACAGAATTATATTCTAAAGCAACTGTGTTTGTCCAAAAACATATCAAAATGTAAACTAAAAGTAATCGCAGTAGTGTTCCAAAAACATTAACATATAAACTAAAAGCCTCCTTTTATAGCTCTATCTCTGGTGGTTGTTATGGAGTCACCAAGTGTTCATGTTATCCTTCACTGCCTTTCTTCTTCCCTGTTTGGATCCCTGTTTGGAATTCCCAATTCCTCATAACTTCAAGAAATAATTAACCTGTAATGAAATAAGGGTTATCATATAATAAATATTAACATTAAGCGGCAAGCAAATGTGGTTGCAATTTTTGGAGTACTGTAATCTGTAAACCAATGGGATTTAAATTGAGTTTCCAAATCAGACAAAGACACTATTGTACAATGAATCAAAACGACATATATTCAGAACGATTGGTAGAAACTATGTTAGACAACGTCTTTTTGATATGCCTAGCTACATGTGCACCACATATCAATATAAATGCAAGCACAAGGAGTAATTTTAATCATAAACCTTATAAATTTAATGAACTACACTCCATATTCTAAATGATAAAATTAATCAAAACCCACCAACAAATCACCCCTACATTTACTGAAATGAGTAAAGAATGAAATATTGATCTTTACCCTTTGTTTTCCCACTCTGGATTTTCATAGAACACTTTATGAGCAATTTTGTTGGCTTCAAGAGGTGTGTCTACCCTTGTTGTATTGAGCTCCTCTTATGTTTTCTTCACCTGCAAATTCATCATTGAAGACAGCCCAATAATTTCAAGCATTCCCAAACACCGAAACATTCAATATTTCAACCGTTCACCTCCCATAAATATTAGTGTTCTTCAGCTGTTTCCTCCCTTAAAAACACCATATCACTCCATATAAAACTCATTCAGAATTGATTTTTAGCCACAACTCATCCTTAACCAAGCCAAAATTCAAATAACTTTCAATCTTTTTATTGACTACGAATGCTAACGGCAACAACGTCAAATAACTTAAATAATGGTATGTAAATATATAGGAAAATGAGATGAAGCTAAAAAAGGAACGAAATTAAACTACAAAAGGAACAAGCAATCGCCATGGAAATAGACTTTCTCTTTTTACATCAACTATTTAGGTTCTCGAGAAAGAAAAATGTTTTAGAGAGTCGGAAACGAGTCCAAGGCGGAATTATCAAGACTAGTAGCTTATTTTAGGTTTTATGTAAAATTGGATCGGGTACCCAGGAACCGCGGGTACCCGTCGGGTATATCCGGTAAGGACCCGGATTTAACCGGTTTCTTGACGGGTCTACCCGTCGGGTATCAAAACTACTAATGGGTCTAATATGAGGACCCAGAACTAGGCACGTTTCAACCGGTTCCGTGTCGGTTCCGGGTAATTGGGTACCCATTGACAGTCCTAGTCCAGATTCGATAGATCTGACGGATTGGATCCTCTGGATGAAGAGGCGTACCAAAGGCTAAACTTATGTGGTTGTACATGATCACTTTTGTAACGCTTTCTGCAACACCTATATATATTACAGTATCTCTGAGTCGCAGCTCTTCTGCAACTATTTTTGCAACAGTTTATGTAACTGTTTCGCAACGCTTTCTTCAAGTTTGCAACGGTTTCGCTGTGAACCCTAATATATTATTTCTTGATGATTTTTGTTGGAACCTCGTTCATGATTTTTCCGGGACTTCTCTCACTGGTAAAACACGATCGTTTTACCCGAATCCCCTTAGTCGGCGCCAATGTTTGTACCCAATATACATTCTAGGCACAAAACACGATGATTTGATGATGATTATGTAAAAGTTAGGGCTAGGAAACTATTGAAAGTAAATAAGAAGACAAGAATTTAACATGGTTCGGCAAGTGTTGCCTACATCCACGGAGGAACAGAGAGATATTTTAATGATTGTGATAATACAAAGGTTTTTCTCCGGGTTAGCTAACCTAAAATTCCCTCCTTCTTAGGGTTTAGGATACATGTATTTATAGTGTTTATGTAACCCTAATTCTGGTACAAACTTGATGTGCAAGCAACTTGGGCAACAAGCCTTCCGGAAACTTCTAGAATCTTCCTTCACGGGCTTGATTTACGGGCCTTCCGTGTATAAAATACACGGTACAAACACCTGTAACGGGCGTATTGCACGCCGCACGATGTAAACCGCCAGACCAATACCCTGATGAGTATCCCCCAGTTTGTGACATGTTTGATGTCTCGAATGTTTTCGTGGAAAACATGTAGCACTTTGCTACGTGTGGCAAGCCAAAATCAAGAGTCTTGCCGCAAGAAAATAGCATGTGATGCTATTAGGCTCGTCTTGGCTGGTCGCCTAAAAATTGCCACAAGTCCGTCAGTTCAGTGGCGAACTTGGATGGCTGAGATTTCATCTCATGAGGAAGGGTAGCCGTTGATTATGGCTACCTTCTGTTGACGCCTGGTAATGGCACAGTGGCGTTTTTGGTGTATGCCAGTGGCACTACGGCATGACTGGCATAGCTCGCGCATGCCAGTGGCACGGTGGTGTAAGTGGCGACTGGCGTAGCCATGGCCACTAGATTTAAGCGGCTGGTCGCCTAAAACTTGCCACAAGTCTGTCAGTTCGGTGGCGAACTTGGATGGCTGAGATTGCATCTCATGAGGAAGGGTAGCCGTTGATTACGGCTACCTTCTATTGGCGCCTGATAATGGTACAGTGGCGCCTTTAGCGCATGCCAGTGGTACTGCGGCATGGCTGGCATAGTTCGTGCATGCCAGTGGCACGGTGGAATGGCTGGCATAGTTTGTGCATGCCAGCGACACGATGGTGCAAGTAGCGCCTGGCGTAGCCAAGGCCACTAAATTTTGGCACATTGGTGTTAGACTCAAATGTGGTGTGGCAACATCAGTTTCATTAGCCACATCAATCCCAATGCCCTGTGGAACATTGTTTTGGCTCGGTTGGCGTAGAAACTTTGCCTAAATTAGGGTTTGGCATGCCGAAACCCTAATTAGCGCATAAGGCATGCGGCATGCGACATGTGGCCGTGGATGGCCAAGATGATTGGATCAAATTAAATATAAACCATTTAAGCTAGCTAAGTTGGATGGCTGAGATGATTCACATAAATTTGTGTTAACTCATGAAATTTCGTAACCAGAAAATTCAGATGTGGGACCTTCACTAAATCGTTGTAGAATTCTCGTACGAACTTGGATTTTGACGGTTCGCCCCTCTATTCTGATCAGAAAAGAATTTCCTATCTCCTTACGAGGGAATATTTAGATTTTGAGCTCGTTTAGGAGGTGAAAACAGCCCGACAGTGAAACTCAGGAAGAATTCGGGAGGGATTCTGTCAGTTTTCAGCCATGACCTAGCTCGCCTTTTATGATGTATCTTTTAGCTCGTTACTCCGATTGATTTGAATTTTTAGTATGTTATGCTAGACATCCATACGAAACTTTTGGCATGTAGCTCATACTAAAATTATTTACCAAACGTTCCCAGTTGTTTGTACAATCTTTGGGAAGCCAATTTGGCATGGTGACCACTTGACGCAATTCCACCTCTTTTAATATTGTGGCAAGTTTAGAGCAACCTGATTGGTCAATAGAAAGAGGGGGCCGACCAAGCACGAGTGTGGCTACACTTCTGGTGCGCGTGGTAGGTTTAATGCGACCTGATTGGTCGATGGGGAATAGGGCCGGCAAGTATGGGCCCAGCCACAACTCATGGGAGTGTGGCAGGTTTAAAGCGACCCGATTGGTCGACAAAGGAGTAAGGGACGTTTGGGTAGCATGGGGCATGGCCAAGTGGCGCCGGCTGGCCTATGGCATGGCCACGCTTCCTCTCATTGTTGCTCATTTTCCACGGCTCCTTTATTCTTTGCTTTCTGATTTTGGGTAGGACTTTGCACTATTAATCCATGGCGGATTGTTGCTTACATGCATCAGTCTGGATAAATTTCATGTGAACATATTGAGTTGCTCAATAAATACGCCAGTGGAGAGGTTGAACACTCATCACTTTACATGGCTCCATTTCTTTGCAGAGTGACGGCACATTAAATGTGAGGTTTTATAATTTTACCCCTGAACTAAAAACCACCATCAACACCTGTATCTAACTGTTCAAGTTTATGAAAATTAGTAACTCTTAAATCTGGTTCTAAGTCCGCAGAAATAACTTCCATAGTTGAGTTACCTTGATTAACCATTGGAGGGCACAATGCATTGACAATATCAATAGGCATTGGGTCATCATCACCAGAATGAGAAACACAAACAGATAAAGGTTCAAATTTATCAGTGCAAGTTACCTGACCAGTATCAATCAGATCCACATTCACACGAGTATTCAGAGAACCACTAGATGGATCAGCGGAACATGGGCTCAATGGGGCAACAATATCACGAATAATCGACTCATCATTATTTGCAACTAGAATTTCACTGTTCAAATGACTAGAAGGTATCTCATGATGAACGTCTACTGTCTCTAAGTCATTAGACTCAACAATAGTATCTTTTGTATAAACAGGTTCCTCTAAATCATCATCTGCATATA
The DNA here is from genome assembly GCA_023531295.1 of Papaver armeniacum. Classification (NCBI taxonomy): domain Eukaryota; kingdom Viridiplantae; phylum Streptophyta; class Magnoliopsida; order Ranunculales; family Papaveraceae; genus Papaver; species Papaver armeniacum. Next base: position 436,726 of record JAJJWW010005572.1, on the reverse strand, counting down.
ACTCTTGGCATGCTAGAACTCTTAACCTTTGCTCCAAACTAAGCGGTGTATTGTTTGTAATACTTCTCATATATCGTTATAGGTGATTCTTCGCTTATCATATGTGGAGCAAAAACTTCCTTATGCCATGACCAACACATATATTCTCCAAGTGTCATCTTAGATAACGTCTCCTGAGAAACACTCATCATCCTCAAAAAGGCACCTGAAATCAAATCTAAAACACAAAACAAGTCAAAAGGAAAAAGAAATCCTATAATAATAAAATAAAAATAATGTACAAAAATAAAAATAAATAAAATAAAAACTTAAATGTTTACAAAATCAAAAATAATTCCAATATTCCTCAGCCGCTGCCCGGCAGCGGCGCCAAAAAATTGATAGGCTTTCTAGATTGCATATTTATAAATAACCGCAATCGCACGGTGTCTAACTAGTGGGCAGAGGCAAGTACGGATCGAACCCACAGAGAGCGGTGGAAATACTGTAACTAATATCTCTAATAAATTAACCAGGAATAATATTTTTTTGATTTTTATAAATGAAAATGAAATAATAAAAATGTAACCAAGGATGCGAAGGTGTTAGGGTTCCGGGAATCCGTTGTAGGTAAATTATTGCATTCAATCACAAAGGGTATTAACATGAAAGATATTTCATTTAACGATTGTCGAAAAAGATTTATCAAAAGGAATGTTTGTTCTCACCTTAAAGTAGAATTCCAAAGCACTAAGTATACATGGCATAAATAGTCAAGAGATATTCATAGATCGATTATCGCTAAGGTTCAATGAGTTCTTCTACTAATCTAACTATGAACTATACGTGGCATGGAACATGAAAAATATAGCTAGAAGATCAAACATTGATAGAGAGACAAAACATTAGCATTAAGTTCAATTGGTAAAAAACCCTTATTCAAAAAATACATATAATTCAACCTACAAGTTCATCCTTTCACCCTAACATGAATTAGCTAGACATGGCTTTCCAAAAAGCCACAAATAAATCTAAAATCAATCGCTAGGTAATTAAAAACGAAATGGGAGTAATGAAACTTCAAACCCTAATCTCCCAAACGGCAGTGTAGCCGCAGCTTCCAACTCCAGGCGGCCTCTCCTTATCTCTGTTCGATCATCAATATATGAGCTCCAAGGGTCCGATAAGGACCGAACAGATGAGTGCCCAAAAGCCCAACCAAATAGAACACCGATAACCAAAATTATCTATCTACCTCTCGGACATAGCAAACCAGCACCGGTTACTGCCTAACGATGTCAGCCAACACCTGAACCATTCTCCATCTTTTAATTCTTGGCTTCGCTACAGTTAGCAAGAAATCTCCCAAACAAGCTCGACCTACTCAAACACAACAAACCTTGTACTTGCATTAGGAAATATACCTCCTCTGCTCTTGAAATTAAAGCACCTGTTGATCATCTCCGCCTGTACTCTCGTCTATTATCATACCCTAGCCATCTAAACTTCATCACCATTCAGCCACATGCAGTCCGTTAACTCATCCGATAGCAATTCAGACCACTGCACCGACTCTGTAAATACGTGCTGTGTTTAAGACCACTTCCAGACCACCAACCCATCTCAGAACCGAGCTCCATCTTCATTCAACTTCTGTACTTCTCAGAACTAGCCAAACAGGTCATATCCATCTTCATTCGAACCAACACCCCACAGGTCTGTTGCCATTTAATTTCTTCAAATCTGAAAAGCCCAAACAAAACCCAAAACACCATCGAAAGTTCACCATCTCTGCTTCAAAACCATTGCCGGCGAAACAAATTACAGTACCAGACAACCCCATAGATCCACTATCGTTGCTTCTACTTCTCAATCATTTTCTTCTTGTCTTTCAGTACAGCCAACACCCGACGAGAACCAATATAGTTCGACCACCATCACTAGTCACCATCATCATCCAGCACTCGTTCCTTTACTAACGACAATTAAACTCAATCATGGATACTCGACATATTCTGCAGGAACTGATGCTGCTAATGTTGGAATCTTGCAACAATGAACAGCACGTTAGATGTATCAAAAATAATATGTAAAGAACTAATGCGAAACAACTCTACCGAAATAACTTGACGAAGGCAGAATCACAGGTTCAACAAGTTGTCCTTAACACATTAGTTCGCGGGTATACTCGAGTTGAGTAATGCTAAACCCCTCACAGAGAAGATGTGTCCAGGATAAGACTGCCCGATATAACTTGAGTTAGCACAACGCAAGTTACCCTCTCTTCGAACTCGGCAACGGGGATGGATGTAAAAACGTATGGAGAAACCCTAGAATAAAACAAGAATTTTTCGGTGTGTTGAAAACAGATTTTCGAGTTGTATTTATAGGATGAAATACTTGCAAATCAAGTTAGGTTTTGGTTTTCTTCAAAAACAAGTAAAAGGAATTTTACCATAAATAAAACTCTTAAGAAATAATTTTGGAATTAATTTTCTAAAGAAAAACTCGCCAAAAATAAACCCGTGTAGAAAAGGGACTTGGTGCATGGCATACGCGCATATCGCATGGGTAAAAATATGTATTTTTGTCTTTGGTGCACAACATCTCTTCCACTTGAATCTTCTTTCCCAATTCAACCATGTTGATCTCGCCAGTTTCATGCCTCAGCTTTTTCTTGTACTCCGACCAAGAAGATGGTAACTTCTCAATTACCGCAGACACTTGAAAAGTCTCATCAACAACCATACCTTCAGCAAGAATCTGGTTAATAATTTGTTGAAGTTCGAGGAATTGATCAACAACGGACTTATCATTCGTCATCTTGAACTCCATAAACTTTGCCACCAGAAATTTCTTGCTTCTGCAGATCTCGACTTGGTACTTTGCTTCTAACGCAGTTCACAACTCATAAGCAGTCAAGTTCTCTTTAGCATTGTAAAAATCATACATCGCATCTTCCAAACCGTTCATGATATGATTTTTAGCCAGAAAATTAGACCTCGTGTTAATATTGACCTCCTCCTCAGACAAATTTTCAGCATTGTATAAGTCATCACCTGGAACCAGTACATAGTCCAGTTCATGATGGCTCAGATAAAACAGCATCTTGGATTGCCATCTCTTGAAATCCTTTCCGTTAAACTTTTGTGGTCTTTCTACATCATTGATTCCCATTGTTACAAGGAATACTAATGTGTTAAGATTGTTGGAATCTTGCAACAATGAACAACACGTTAGATGTATCAAAAATAATATGTAAAGAACTAATGCGAAACAACTCTACCGAAATAACTTGACGAGGGCAGAATCACAGGTTCAACAAGTTGTCCTTAACACATTAGTTCGCGGGTATACTCGAGTTGAGTAATGCTAAACCCCTCACAAAGAAGATGTGTCCAGGATAAGACTGCCCAATATAACTTGAGTTAGCACAACGCAAGTTACCCTCTCTTCGAACTCAAAGAACGGGATGGATGTAAAAACGTATGGAGAAACCCTGGAATAAAACAAGAATTTTTCGGTGTGTTGAAAACAGATTTTCGAGTTGTATTTATAGGATGAAATACTTGCAAATCAAGTTAGGTTTTGGTTTTCTTCAAAAACAAGTAAAAGGAATTTTTACCATAAATAAAACTCTTAAGAAATAATTTTGGAATTAATTTTCTAAAGAAAAACTCGCCAAAAATAAACCCGTGTAGAAAAGGGACTTGGTGCATGGCATACGCGCATATCGCATGGGTAAAAATATGTATTTTTGCCCACCCGCTCCACCCACGTTTTACAATTCATACATAAGTGTATGATTTATATTGGAGCTCCTCTTTAGTTTTCCACAATGTGGGACTAAAGGTTCCACTTCATTCACCCAAAAATGAGTGAGTATCCTTAGACCCTTAGGTCATTAGATCAAACCACACCAAGACCATAAAACCTTTTAATTAAAACTCATTTTCTCCAACAATCCCCCACATGAATGAAATCTCGGAAAACGAAAAAATCAGAGTAAGGAAAATACCATTTAGGCAAAGGTGTCCATGAGGTCTTGAACCCTTACTTAGTGAGAAGTTATCGGAACTACTAGCTAAACAGTGAACTTAGTCTTGAACTGATAGCGTTGGTGTAATTCGCGACAACAACCACACATGATATTCTCCTGGTGTTGCTAAGTTCGTGCCGTTTTGTCCAATTTGGCCCTGGACATATCCTATTTCTCAGAATGCTCTAGAGAATTGGCTCAATTCTCATAGGAAGCGGCCCCACTTCCACATTCAGATAGGTGAGTTCCATCAAGAGTGTTTACTGCTACACCCCACTTCAATCTTAAATTGAAACTATGGAACTCATTAAGACTTATTTAAAAATCATCCTCCACATGCAGTCACACTATCACATCAACACCATAGGGAAGGGACAAAGAATGAAATTCTCTGATAGTGTTTACCTTTACCCACCATGAATTAGTTATCTCATTCGAAACCTTGATCTTGGAATCTCCAGTCAGCAAGGTTGAGTATCCTTCATGGCAAGTTTAATTTTTGAGCCTAAGCCCCATCCCCCTCGATGCTTTACTAACTATCTCCTTGGACAAACCTTTCGTCAAAGGGTCCACGATATTCTCCTTGGACTGCATCCAATCTATGGAAATAACGCCTGATGAGATTAGTGTTTTCAAAGTATCATGTCTTCTACGAATATGTATAGACTTTCCATTGTAGAAGCAACTCTTAGCTCTACCTATCGCATTTTCTTTGTCATAGTGTATAGATATAGGTGGCACAGCCTATGCCGAGAGGAATATCTTCTAAAAAGTTTCTTAGCCATTCGGCCTCCTCTCCCGCTTTATCTAACACAATAAAACTCCGATTCCATAGTGGAGCGAGCTATACATGTCTGTTTGGAACTCTTCCAAGATACGAGACGCACTTCTTAGAGTGAATACATATCCACTCGTAGACTTAGAATCCTCTGATCCTGTTATCCAGTTTGCATCGCAAAATCCCTCAAGGACGGCCGTATATCCTTTGTAATTCAAGCTAAAGGTCATTGTGTACTTCAAGTACTTTAGCACTCTAATAAGTGCATCCCAATGTATCTGCCCTGGATTACAAGTATACCGCTTAACCTACTTACAACATAAGCAATGTCTCTGGTCTCGTACAATTCATCAAATACATCGGACTTCCTATGACTCTCGAGTATTCAAGTTGGTTAACTCCTACACCCTTATTCTTCTTGAGACGACAGTTAGAATCATAAGGAGTACACACGGAGTTCTGATTAAAGCTGATTAAATTTCTTAAGTATGGATTCAACATAATGAGACCCGACTCGGACTATAGCCATTAGAAGTTTTTCTAATCTTCATCCCTAATATGACATCAGCGGGGCCTAAGTCTTTCATGTCAAAGTTATCATTCAACATTTTCTTAGTGGAATTAATAACATCCATGTTTGTACCTAGTATAAGCATATCATCAACATACATGCATACAATCACACGGGCATCCTTGACAAGTTTAGTATAAACACACTTATCGATTCATTAATTCTAAAACCACTAGAAATCATCACATGATCAAATTTTTCATGCCATTGTTTAGGTGCTTGTTTCAATCCATACAAAGATTTAACCAGTTTACACACTTTCTTTTCACAACCTTTAACTACAAAGCCCTCGGGTTGTTCCATATAAATTTCTTCATCTAACTCACCATTAAGAAACGCTGTCTTTACATCCATTTGATGTATCTCTAAATTATGGACAGAAGCTATATCAATTAACATCCTAATGGAGCTAATTCACTCACTGGTGAATAGGTGTCAAATAAATCTATACCTTCTATTTGTCTCGTATCCTTTAGCTACCAGCCTAGCCTTGTATTTTTCAATAGTTCCATCTATCTTACGTTTTCTTTTGAAGATCCATTTACAACCTATGGCCTTACACCCTGGAGGTAAATCTACAAGTTCAAAAGTACTGTTTTCTCGAAGGGAATCTATTTCACTAATGGAAGCTTCTTTCCACCATGGATCTTCTGGACAAGTCATGGCTTCTCTATAAGTCTGAGGATCAGACTCGGCTAGGTATGTAATGCAACCAGGATAGGTTTTCTCAGTTCTAACCCTTTTACCTCTTCTAGGTTCCACTTCTGGTTCATCTTCCTCTAAAGGTAAAAATTGACTAGTTGAGGGAACATCTGGGGGATCATCTAAACATCTCTTTCGATAATCACGTTTCAAAGGAAAAACGGTTTCAAAAACTCAAAGATCCCTAGACTCCATGATAGTATTCAACCCTATGTCGAAATTTGAGAACTCACAACCATAAACCTATGAGCACTAGAATGCTCAGGATACCCTATAAAAACACAATCAACGGTTTTGGGTCCTATCTTATTTTTCTTAGGAGGAGGGATGCCCACCTTTGCCAAGCACCCCCACACTTTGAAGTAATCATAAGATGGTTGTCTACCTTTCCATAACTCATATGGAGTTTTATCTCGATCCTTTAAAAGGGTACTGTTCGGATGTAATTGGCGGAGAGGATAGCCTCCCCCAACAAATTCGAAGGTAATCCTGAACTAATCAACATGGCATTCATCATATCCTTAAGGGTACGGTTCTTACGTTCAGCTACACCATTGGATTGAGGTGAATAAGGGGCTACAGTCTCATGTATTATGCCATGTTCTTCACAGAAATCTCCTACGGGAATTTCATACTCACCACCACGGTCAGACCTAATAGTTTTAATGGTAGTATTCAATTGGTTTTCGACTTCACTTTTATATATCTTAAAGGCTTCTAAGGCATCATCCTTCCCTCTAAGTAAGTAAACATGGCAGTACTTCGTACAATCATCTATAAAAGTAATAAACCATTTCTTACCACCTCTTGTTTGAACTGACTTCATATCAACTAGGTCTGAGTGGATTAAATCTAAGGGTTTAGAGTTTCTCTGGACATTCTTATTGAATGATTTCTTAGCATGCTTAGATTCTACGCAAATCTCACACTTATGATTTCTATCTAAAGTGAATTTGGGTATGCAGCCTACGCTAGCCAACTTATGCATTGATTTATAGTTTACATGACCAAGTCTACCATGCCAAACGTTCAATGACACACACATGTAAGCAGAAGAATCATTCCATTTCAATTCGGACAGAGTTACATTAAGTTTATATAGACCCCGGTCTTATAACCCTTACCCACATAATCATTGCCCTTAGTTACTATAAGTTTTCCAGACTCAATTGTAACTTTAAAACCCTTATCATCTAAAAAAGAACAAGAAACAAGATTTTTGCAGATGTCCGGAACATGAAGAACTTCATTCAATGTGAGAGTCTTTCCGGATGTGAGCTTCAGACCGACCTTTCCTTTTCCCGCAACCTCTCGATGCGATGAGTTACCCATATAGAGTTTCTCGCCTTCCCTACCTTCTCGGTAGGAGGTGAACAGTCTCTGTTCCCACAAACATGCTTGGTAGCTCCAGAGTCTACCCACCAATCCATCACATTGGTCACCAGATTAACTTCGGACACCACAGCAGAAAACTCGTCTTTGCTTTTCTCAACCAAGTTAGCATTATTCTTCTTATCCTTACGTTGTCTACAGTGAACTGCCATATGACCAGTATTTCCACACACCCAACAAGGACCCTTAATTTTAATAATGCTAGATTCTGGGTTTCTGAAACGTACCTTTCTTGTTAGGTCCATGCTTGAGTTGCGATTGTTGTTGTCACCTTTTCCACTTTGGATGGCTTATGTTCCGACATATGAGCTTTGTTAGACATATCCCTTGCAGATGACACGTTCTTGTCTTTGGTGCACAACATCTCTTCCACTTGAATCTTCTTTCCCAATTCAACCATGTTGATCTCGCCATTTCATGCCTCGACTTTTTCTTGTACTCCACCAAGAAGATGGTAACTTCTCAATTACCGAGACACTTGAAAAGTCTCATCAACAACCATACCTTCAGCAAGAATCTGGTTAATAATTTGTTGAAGTTTGAGAAATTGATCAACAACAGACTTATCATTCGTCATCTTGAACTCCATAAACTTTGCCACAAGAAATTTCTTGCTTCCTGCAGTCTCAGCTTGGTACTTTGCTTCTAACGCAGTCCATAATTCATAAGCAGTCAAGTTGTCTTTAGCATTGTAAAAATCATACATCGCATCTTCCAAACCATTCATGATATGATATTTAGCCATATAGTTACCTCGTGTAATACGTATTGACCTCCTCATCGACAAATTTTCAAGATTGTATCAAAACATCAAGAGGACCTTGCAAAGATCATAGTCCAAATTCATGATTGCTCGGATAAAACAAAGATCTTGGATTGCCATCTCTTGAAATCCTTTCCGTTAAACTTTTGTGGTCTTTCTACATCATCTTTGATTCCCATTGTTACATCGCTGCAGGAATATTAATGTGTTAAGATTGTTGGAATCTTGCAACAATGAACAAAGACGTTAGATGTATCAAAAATAATATGTAAAGAACTAATGCGAAACAACTCTACCGAAATAACTTGACGAGGGCAGAATCACAGGTTCAACAAGTTGTCCTTAACACATTAGTTCACGGGTATACTCGAGTTGAGTAATGCTAAACCCCTCACAGAGAAGATGTGTCCAGGATAAGACTCGCCCGATATAACTTGAGTTAGCACAACGCAAGTTACCCTCTCTTCGAACTCAAAGAACGGGGATGGAGGTAAAACGTATTGGAGAAAACCTAGAATAAAAGAAGAATTTTTCAACGTTTGAAAACAGATTTTCGAGTTGTATTTATAGGATGAAATACTTGCAAATCAAGTTAGGTTTTGGTTTTCTTCAAAAACAAGTAAAAGGAATTTTACCATAAATAAAACTCTATAAAAATAATTTTGGAATTAATTTTCTAAAGAAAAACTCGCCAAAAATAAATCCGTGTAGAAAAGGGACTTGGTGCATGGCATACGCGCATATCGCATGGGTAAAAATATGTATTTTTGTCTTTGGTGCACAACATCTCTTCCACTTGAATCTTCTTTCCCAATTCAACCATGTTGATCTCGCCAGTTTCATGCCTCAGCTTTTTCTTGTACTCACCAAGAAGATGGTAACTTCTCAATTACAAGCTTGAGACACTTGAAAAGTCTCATCAACAACCATACCTTCAAAGAAGAATCTGGTTAATAATTTGTTGAAGTTCGAGGAATTGATCAACAACGAGACTTATCATTCGTCATCTTGAACTCCATAAACTTTGCCACAAGAAATTTCTTGCTTCCTGCAGTCTCGGCTTGGTACTTTGCTTCTAACGCAATCCATAATTCATAAGCGATCAAGTTCTCTTTAGCATTGTAAAAATCATACATCGCATCTTCCAAACCATTCATGATATGATTTTTAGCCATATAGTTACCCTCTTGTATAATATTCTACCTCCTCATCGGACAAATCTTTCAGCATTGTATCAAAACATCAAGAGGAACCTTGCAGATCATAGTCCAAATCATGATTGCTCGAGATAAAAAAAAGATCTTGGATTGCCATCTCTTGAAATCCTTTCCGTTAAACTTTTGTGGTCTTTCAACGTTATCATCTTTGTTTCCATTGTTGACATCGAAAGGAATATTAATGTGTTAAGATTGTTGGAATCTTGCAACAATGAACAACACGTTAGATGTATCAAAATAATATGTAAAGAACTAATGCGAAACAATTCTACCGAAATAACTTGACGAGGGCAGAATCACAGGTTCAACAAGTTGTCCTTAACACATTAGTTCACGGGTATACTCGAGTTGAGTAATGCTAAACCCCTCACAGCGAAGATGTGTCCAGGATAAGACTGCCCGATATAACTTGAGTTAGCACAACGCAAGTTACCCTTTCGAACTCAAAGAACGGGGATGGAGGTAAAAACGTATGAAGAAAACCCTAGAATAAAAGAAGAATTTTTCAATGTATTGAAAACAGATTTTCGAGTTGTATTTATAGGATGAAATACTTGCAAATCAAGTTAGGTTTTTGGTTTTCTTCAAAAACAAGTAAAAGGAATTTTACCATAAATAAAACTCTATAAAATTAATTTTGGAATTAATTTCCTAAAGAAAAACTCTCGCCAAAAATAAACCCGTGTAGACAAGGGACTTGGTGCATGGCATACGCGCATATCACATGGGTAAAAATATGTATTTTTTAACAACCATAAACTGTTGATCTCTGCCTCGGCAAGAAATTAACTTCTTGCTTCCACTTGAAAAGTCTCATCAACAACCATACCTTCAGCAAGAATCTGGTTAATTTTGTTGAAGTTCGAGGAATTGAACGCTTAATTCCATAACTCCATAAACTTTGCCACCAGAAATTTCTTGCTTCCTGCATCTTTACTTTGCTTCTAACGCATTGTAAAAAAATCATACATCGCATCCTCCAAACCATTCATGATATGATTTTTAGCCATATAGTTACCCCTTGTATAATACGACCTCTATCTTCATCAAATTTTCTTCATTGTATCAAAACATCAAGAGGACCCAAAGATCATAGTCCAAATCATGATTGCTCGTAAAAACAAAGATCTTGGATTGCCATCTCTTGAAATCCTTTCCGTTAAACTTTTGTGGTCTTTCAACGTTAACGTCATCTTTGTTTCCATTGTTGACATCGTTGCAAGGAATATTAATGTGTTAAGATTGTTGGAATCTTGCAACAATGAACAAAGACGTTAGATGTATCAAAATAATATGTAAAGAACTAATGCGAAACAATTCTACCGAAATAACTTGACGAGGGCGTAATCACGGGTTCAACAAGTTGTCCTTAACACATTAGTTCACGGGTATACTCGAGTTGAGTAATGCTAAACCCCTCACAGAGAAGATGTGTCCAGATAAGACTGCCCGATATAACTTGAGTTAGCACAACGCAAGTTACCCTTTCTTCGAACTCAAAGAACGGGGATGGAGGTAAAAACGTATGGAGAAAACCCTAGAATAAAAGAAGAATTTTTCAACGTTTGAAAACAGATTTTCGAGTTGTATTTATAGGATGAAATACTTGCAAATCAAGTTAGGTTTTGGTTTTCTTCAAAAACAAGTAAAAGGAATTTTACCATAAATAAAACTCTAAAAATATTTTTTGGAATTAATTTCTAAAGAAAAACTCGCCAAAAATAAATCCGCTTTGTTAGATAAGGGACTTGGTGCATGGCATACGCGCATATCACATGGGTAAAAATATGTATTTTTTTTTAACTCCATAAACTTTGCTACAAGAAATTTCTTGCTTCCTGCAGTCTCAGCTTGGTACTTTGCTTCTAACGCAATCCATAATTCATAAGCGAATAAGTTCTCTTTAGCATTGTAAAAATCATACATCGCATCCTCCAAACCATTCATGATATGATTTTTAGCCATATAGTTACCTCTTGTATAATATTGACCTTCTCCTCGGACATTATCTTCAAGATTGTATCAAAACATCAAGAGGACCTTGCAAAGACATAGTCCAAATCATGATTGCTCGGAAAAACAAAGATCTTGGATTGCCATCTCTTGAAATCCTTTCCGTTAAACTTTTGTGGTCTTTCAACGTTAACGCATCATCTTTGTTTCCATTGTTGACATCGTTGCAAGGAATATTAATGTGTTAAGATTGTTGGAATCTTGCAACAATGAACAACACGTTAGATGTATCAAAATAATATGTAAAGAACTAATGCGAAACAATTCTACCGAAATAACTTGACGAGGGCAGAATCACAAGGTTCAACAAGTTGTCCTTAACACATTAGTTCACGGGTATACTCGAGTTGAGTAATGCTAAACCCCTCACAGCGAAGATGTGTCCAGGATAAGACTGCCCGATATAACTTGAGTTAGCACAACGCAAGTTACCCTTTCTTCGAACTCAAAGAACGGGGATGGAGGTAAAAACGTATGAAGAAAACCCTAGAATAAAAGAAGAATTTTTCAACGTTTGAAAACAGATTTTCGAGTTGTATTTATAGGATGAAATACTTGCAAATCAAGTTAGGTTTTTGGTTTTCTTCAAAAACAAGTAAAAGGAATTTTACCATAAATAAAACTCTTAAAAATTAATTTTGGAATTAATTTCCTAAAGAAAAACTCGCCAAAAATAAATCCGTAGACAAGGGACTTGGTGCATGGCATACGCGCATATCACATGGGTAAAAATATGTATTTTTGTCTTTTCTCAATTACCAGCAGACACTTGAAAAGTCTCATCAACAACCATACCTTCAAAGAAGAATCAAAACCCCTTAATAATTTGTTGAAGTTCGAGGAATTGATCAACAACATACTTATCATTCGTCATCTTGAACTCCATAAACTTTGCTACAAGAAATTTCTTGCTTCCTGCAGTCTCAGCTTGGTACTTTGCTTCTAACGCATTCCATAATTCATAAGCAGTCAAGTTCTCTTTAGCATTGTAAAAATCATACATCGCATCCTCCAAACCATTCATGATATGATTTTTAGCCATATAGTTACCCCTGTTAATACGTTCTATCTTCATCGAGACAAATATCTTCAAAGATTGTATCAAAACATCAAGAGGACCTTGCAAAGACATAGTCCAAATCATGATTGCTCGGATAAAACAAAGATCTTGGATTGCCATCTCTTGAAATCCTTTCCGTTAAACTTTTGTGGTCTTTCAACGTCAACGTTCATCTTTGTTTCCATTGTTGACATCGTTGCAAGGAATATTAATGTGTTAAGATTGTTGGAATCTTGCAACAATGAACAAAGACGTTAGATGTATCAAAATAATATGTAAAGAACTAATGCGAAACAATTCTACCGAAATAACTTGACGAGGGCGAATCACAGGTTCAACAAGTTGTCCTTAACACATTAGTTCACGGGTATACTCGAGTTGAGTAATGCTAAACCCCTCACAGCGAAGATGTGTCCAGATAAGACTCGCCCGATATAACTTGAGTTAGCACAACGCAAGTTACCCTTTCTTCGAACTCAAAGAACAGGGATGGAGGTAAAAACGTATGGAGAAAACCCTAGAATAAAAGAAGAATTTTTCAACGTTGAAAACAGATTTTCGAGTTGTATTTATAGGATGAAATACTTGCAAATCAAGTTAGGTTTTTGGTTTTCTTCAAAAACAAGTAAAAGGAATTTTACCATAAATAAAACTCTATAAAATTAATTTTGGAATTAATTTTCTAAAGAAAAACTCGCCAAAAATAAACCCTTAAATAATGGGACTTAGACAAGGGACTTGGTGCATGTTTTTTTGTCATACACAACATCTCTTCCACTTGAATCTTCTTTCCCAATTCAACCATATCACATGGGTAAAAGATGGTAACTTTTAACTCCATAAACTTTGCTAATCAAGAAATTTGTCTTCGAGCTTATCATTCGTCTCTTGAACTCCATAAACTTTGCCACCAGAAATTTCTTGCTTCTAACGCAATTTGCCATAATTCATAAGCAAGTTAAGTTCTCTTTAGCATTGTAAAAATCATACATCGCATCTTCCAAACCATTCATGATATGATTTTTAGCCATATAGTTACCCCTTGTATAATATTGACCTATCTTCATCGGATTATCTTCAAAGCATTGTATCAAAACATCAAGAGGACCTTGCAAAGATCACATAGTCCAAATCATGATTGCTCGAAAAAACAAAGATCTTGGATTGCCATCTCTTGAAATCCTTTCCGTTAAACTTTTGTGGTCTTTCAACGTTAACGTTCATCTGTTTCCATTGTTGACATCAAGGAATATTAATGTGTTAAGATTGTTGGAATCTTGCAACAATGAACAAAGACGTTAGATGTATCAAAATAATATGTAAAGAACTAATGCGAAACAATTCTACCGAAATAACTTGACGAGGGCAGAATCACAGTTCAACAAGTTGTCCTTAACACATTAGTTCACGGGTATACTCGAGTTGAGTAATGCTAAACCCCTCACAGAGAAGATGTGTCCAGGATAAGACTCGCCCGATATAACTTGAGTTAGCACAACGCAAGTTACCCTTTCTTCGAACTCAAAGAACAGGGATGGAGGTAAAAACGTATGGAGAAAACCCTAGAATAAAAGAAGAATTTTTCAACGTTTGAAAACAGATTTTCGAGTTGTATTTATAGGATGAAATACTTGCAAATCAAGTTAGGTTTTTGTTTTTCTTCAAAAACAAGTAAAAGGAATTTTACCATAAATAAAACTCTATAAAATTAATTTTGGAATTAATTTCCTAAAGAAAAACTCGCCAAAAATAAACCCGTAGACAAGGGACTTGGTGCATGGCATACGCGCATATCACATGGGTAAAAATATGTATTTTTGTCTTGAACTCCATAAACTTTGCTACAAGAAATTTCTTGCTTCCTCGCAGCCTCGACTTGGTACTTTGCTTCTAACGCAATCCATAATTCATAAGCAAATAAGTTCTCTTTAGCATTGTAAAAATCATACATCGCATCCTCCAAACCATTCATGATATGATTTTTAGCCATATAGTTACCCCTTGTATAATATTGACCTATCTTCATCAAATTTTATCTTGTATAAGTCATCAAAACATCAAGAGGACCTCCAAGATTCATGAAATCATGATTGCTCGGAGATAAAACAAAGATCTTGGATTGCCATCTCTTGAAATCCTTTCCGTTAAACTTTTGTGGTCTTTCAACGTTAACGTCTTTGTTTCCATTGTTGACATCAAGGAATATTAATGTGTTAAGATTGTTGGAATCTTGCAACAATGAACAAAGACGTTAGATGTATCAAAATAATATGTAAAGAACTAATGCGAAACAACTCTACCGAAATAACTTGACGAGGGCAGAATCACAAGTTCAACAAGTTGTCCTTAACACATTAGTTCACTGGTATACTCGAGTTGAGTAATGCTAAAACCCTCACAGCGAAGATGTGTCCAGGATAAGACTGCCCGATATAACTTGAGTTAGCACAATGCAAGTTACCCTTTCTTCGAACTCAAAGAACAGGATGGAGGTAAAAACGTATGGAGAAAACCCTAGAATAAAAGAAGAATTTTTCAACGTTTGAAAACAGATTTTCGAGTTGTATTTATAGGATGAAATACTTGCAAATCAAGTTAGGTTTTTGGTTTTCTTCAAAAAAAAATAACTTTAGAAGTAAAAGGAATTTTACCATAAATAAAACTCTTAAAAATAATTTTGGAATTAATTTTCTAAAGAAAAACTCGCCAAAAATAAATCCGCGTAGAAAAGGGACTTGGTGCATGGCATACGCGCATATCACATGGGTAAAAATATGTATTTTTTTTTGGTGCAACTCCATAAACTTTTTCTACAAGAAATTTCTTGCTTCCTCAGCTTTTTCTTGTACTCCGACCAAGAAGATGGTACTTTGCTTCTAACGCAATCCATAATTCATACCTTCAAAGTTAAGAATCTTTAATTTGTTGATTGTAAAAATCATACATCATTCGCATCCTCCAAAACCATTCATGATATGATTTTTAGCCATCATAGTTCTCTTTAGCATTGTAAAATCATACATCGTTCTAACTTCATGATATGATTTTTAGCTTTTAGACCTCGTGTTAATATTGACCTCCTCCTCAAAACATCAAGAGGAACCAAGACATAGTCCGTCCAAATCATGATTGCTCGAAAAAAAAGATCTTGGATTGCCATCTCTTGAAATCCTTTCCGTTAAACTTTTGTGGTCTTTCAACTAACGTCATCTTTGTTTCCATTGTTGACATCGGAATAATATTAATGTGTTAAGATTGTTGGAATCTTGCAACAATGAACAACACGTTAGATGTATCAAAAATAATATGTAAAGAACTAATGCGAAACAATTCTACCGAAATAACTTGACGAGGGCAGATCACACAGTTCAACAAGTTGTCCTTAACACATTAGTTCACGGGTATACTCGAGTTGAGTAATGCTAAACCCCTCACAAAGAAGATGTGTCCAGGATAAGACTGCCCGATATAACTTGAGTTAGCACAACGCAAGTTACCCTTTCTTCGAACTCAAAGAACGGGGATGGAGGTAAAAACGTATGGAGAAAACCCTAGAATAAAAGAAGAATTTTTCAACGTTTGAAAACAGATTTTCGAGTTGTATTTATAGGATGAAATACTTGCAAATCAAGTTAGGTTTTTGGTTTTCTTCAAAAACAAGTAAAAGGAATTTTACCATAAATAAAACTCTATAAAATTAATTTTGGAATTAATTTCCTAAAGAAAAACTCGCCAAAATAAATCTTATGCATATGGGTAAACAAGGGTCTTTGGTGCATCTCTTCCACTTGAATCTTCTTTCCCAATTCAACCATGTTGATCACATGGGTAAAAATATGTATTTTTTAACTCCACCTAAAAGAATCTTTAATAATTTGTTGAAGTTCGAGGAATTGATCAACAAATTTCATTGCATCTTGAACTCCATAAACTTTGCCACCGTAAATTTCTTGCTTCCCGCAGTCTCGCTTGGTACTTTGCTTCTAACGCAATCCATAATTCATAAGCAATTAAGTTCTCTTTAGCATTGTAAAAATCATACATCGCATCCTCCAAACCATTCATGATATGATTTTTAGCCATATAATTACCTCCTTGTATAATATTGACCTCCTCTCATCAAATTATCTTCAAAGATTGTCAAAACATCAAGAGGACCTTGCAAAGACATAGTCCAAATCATGATTGCTCGAAAAACAAAGATCTTGGATTGCCATCTCTTGAAATCCTTTCCGTTAAACTTTTGTGGTCTTTCAACGTTAACGTTCATCTTTGTTTCCATTGTTGACATCGGAATACTAATATTAATGTGTTAAGATTGTTGGAATCTTGCAACAATGAACAACACGTTAGATGTATCAAAATAATATGTAAAGAACTAATGCGAAACAATTCTACCGAAATAACTTGACGAGGGCATAATCACAGGTTCAACAAGTTGTCCTTAACACATTAGTTCACGGGTATACTCGAGTTGAGTAATGCTAAACCCCTCACAGCGAAGATGTGTCCAGGATAAGACTGCCCGATATAACTTGAGTTAGCACAACGCAAGTTACCCTTTCTTTCGAACTCAAAGAACAGGGATGGAGGTAAAAACGTATGGAAAACCCTAGAATAAAAGAAGAATTTTTCAACGTTTGAAAACAGATTTTCGAGTTGTATTTATAGGATGAAATACTTGCAAATCAAGTTAGGTTTTTGGTTTTCTTCAAAAACAAGTAAAAGGAATTTTACCATAAATAAAACTCTATAAAATTAATTTTGGAATTAATTTCCTAAAGAAAAACTCGCCAAAAATAAATCCGCGTAGACAAGGGACTTGGTGCATGGCATACGCGCATATCACATGGGTAAAAATATGTATTTTTGTCTTTGGTGCACAACATCTCTTCCACTTGAATTTGAACTCCATAAACTTTGCTACAAGAAATTTCTTGCTTCCTGCAGCCTCGCCTTGGTACTTTGCTTCTAACGCAATCCATAATTCATAAGCAAGTCAAGTTCTCTTTAGCATTGTAAAAATCATACATCGCATCTTCCAAACCATTCATGATATGATTTTTAGCCATATAGTTACCCCTTGTATAATATTGACCTCCTCTTCATCAAATTATCTTCAAAGATTGTATCAAAACATCAAGAGGACCTTGCAAGATCATAGTCCAAATCATGATTGCTCGGATAAAAAAAGATCTTGGATTGCCATCTCTTGAAATCCTTTCCGTTAAACTTTTGTGGTCTTTCAACGTTAACGTCATCTTTGTTTCCATTGTTGACATCGTTGCAAGGAATATTAATGTGTTAAGATTGTTGGAATCTTGCAACAATGAACAAAGACGTTAGATGTATCAAAATAATATGTAAAGAACTAATGCGAAATAACTCTACCGAAATAACTTGACGAGGGCATAATCACAGGTTCAACAAGTTGTCCTTAACACATTAGTTCGCGGGTATACTCGAGTTGAGTAATGCTAAACCCCTCACAGAGAAGATGTGTCCAGGATAAGACTGCCCGATATAACTTGAGTTAGCACAACGCAAGTTACCCTTTCTTCGAACTCAAAGAACAGGATGGAGGTAAAAACGTATGGAGAAAACCCTAGAATAAAAGAAGAATTTTTCAACGTTTGAAAACAGATTTTCGAGTTGTATTTATAGGATGAAATACTTGCAAATCAAGTTAGGTTTTTGGTTTTCTTCAAAAACAAGTAAAAGGAATTTTACCATAAATAAAACTCTATAAAATTAATTTTGGAATTAATTTCCTAAAGAAAAACTCGCCAAAAATAAACCCGTGTAGAAAAGGGACTTGGTGCATGGGTAAAAATATGTTTTTTTGTCTTTGGTGCATATCACATGGGTAAAAATATGTATTTTTTTTACTCCATAAACTTTGCTACAAGAAATTTCTCATCAACAACCATACCTTCAAAGCAAGAATCTCGTTAATAATTTGTTGACTTTGCTTATCATTCGTCAACTTGAACTCCATAAACTTTGCATAATTCATTCCTGCAGTCTAAGGTACTTTGCTTTAGCATTGTAAAAATCATTCAGCATTGTAAAAATCCTCCAAACCATTCATGATATGATTTTTAGCCATATAGTTACCCCTTGTATAATATTCTATCTTCCTCGGACAAATTTTCAAGCATTGTATCAAAACATCAAGAGGACCTTGAACCAGATCATAGTCCAAATCATGATTGCTCGAGAAAAACAAAGATCTTGGATTGCCATCTCTTGAAATCCTTTCCGTTAAACTTTTGTGGTCTTTCAACATCATCTTTGTTTCCATTGTCCATTGTTACAAGGAATATTAATGTGTTAAGATTGTTGGAATCTTGCAACAATGAACAAAGACGTTAGATGTATCAAAATAATATGTGAAGAACTAATGCGAAACAACTCTACCGAAATAACTTGACGAGGGCAGAATCACAGGTTCAACAAGTTGTCCTTAACACATTAGTTCACGGGTATACTCGAGTTGAGTAATGCTAAACCCCTCACAGCGAAGATGTGTCCAGGATAAGACTGCCCGATATAACTTGAGTTAGCACAACGCAAGTTACCCTTTCTTCGAACTCAAAGAACAGGGATGGAGGTAAAAACGTATGAAGAAAACCCTAGAATAAAAGAAGAATTTTTCAACGTTTGAAAACAGATTTTCGAGTTGTATTTATAGGATGAAATACTTGCAAATCAAGTTAGGTTTTTGGTTTTCTTCAAAAACAAGTAAAAGGAATTTTACCATAAATAAAACTCTATAAAATTAATTTTGGAATTAATTTTCTAAAGAAAAACTCGCCAAAAATAAACCCGTGTAGAAAAGGGACTCCTCTTTGCTTTTCTCAAAAAATTAGCATATTTTCTTATCCTTACGTTGTCTACAAAATATCGCATGGGTAAAAATATGTTTTTTAATGTCTTTGGTGCAGACAAGTTGACTTGGTTCTTTTCAACCATGCATGGTAACTTCTCAATTACGCATTGAAAAGTCACATGGGTAAAAATTTGTTGATGTATTTTTTTAACTCCATAAACTTTGCTACAAGAAATTTCTTGCTTCCTGCAGTCTCAGCTTGGTACTTTGCTTCTAACGCAATCCATAATTCATAAGCAGTTAAGCTATCTTTAGCATTGTAAAAATCATACATCGCATCCTCCAAACCATTCATGATATGATTTTTAGCCATATAGTTACCCCTTGTATAATATTGACCTCCTCTTCATCAAATTTTCTTCAAGAGCATCAAAACATCAAGAGGACCTTGAACCGATACATAGTCCAAATCATGATTGCTCGAAAAACAAAGATCTTGGATTGCCATCTCTTGAAATCCTTTCCGTTAAACTTTTGTGGTCTTTCAACGTTAACGTTCATCTTTGTTTCCCATTGTTACATCGGAATATTAATGTGTTAAGATTGTTGGAATCTTGCAACAATGAACAAGACGTTAGATGTATCAAAATAATATGTAAAGAACTAATGCGAAACAACTCTACCGAAATAACTTGACGAGGGCGTAATCACGGGTTCAACAAGTTGTCCTTAACACATTAGTTCACGGGTATACTCGAGTTGAGTAATGCTAAACCCCTCACAAAGAGAAGATGTGTCCAGGATAAGACCGCCCGATATAACTTGAGTTAGCACAACGCAAGTTACCCTTTCTTCGAACTCAAAGAACGGGGATGGAGGTAAAAACGTACGGAGAAAACCCTAGAATAAAAGAAGAATTTTTCAACGTTTGAAAACAGATTTTCGAGTTGTATTTATAGGATGAAATACTTGCAAATCAAGTTAGGTTTTTGGTTTTCTTCAAAAACAAGTAAAAGGAATTTTACCATAAATAAAACTCTATAAAATTAATTTTGGAATTAATTTCTAAAGAAAAACTCGCCAAAAATAAACCCGTGTAGAAAAGGGACTTGGTAAAAATATGTGGCATTTTGCATATCACATGGGTAAAAATATGTTTTTTTGTCTTTGGTGCACAAACATCTCTTCCACTTGAATCTTCTTTCCCAATTCAACCATGTTGATCTCGCGAGTTTCATGCCTCGGCTTTCTCAGACCAAGAAGATGGTAACTTCTCAATTACCGCAGACACTTGAAAAGTCTCATCAACAACCATACCTTCAAAGAAGAATCAAGGTTAATAATTTGTTGAAGTTCGAGGAATTGATCAACAACGGACTTATCATTCGTCATCTTGAACTCCATAAACTTTGCTACAAGAAATTTCTTGCTTCCTGCAGTCTCGCCTTGGTACTTTGCTTCTAACGCAATCCATAATTCATAAGCGCTTAAGTTCTCTTTAGCATTGTAAAAATCATACATCGCATCCTCCAAACCATTCATGATATGATTTTTAGCCATAAAATAGTTACCGTGTTGTATAATACGTTCCTCTTCATCAAATTTTCTTCAAGCATTGTATCAAAACATCAAGAGGACCTTGCAAACATAGTCCAAATCATGATTGCTCGTAAAAACAAAGATCTTGGATTGCCATCTCTTGAAATCCTTTCCGTTAAACTTTTGTGGTCTTTCAACGTTAACGTTCATCTTTGTTTCCCATTGTTACAAGTAATATTATTGTGTTAAGATTGTTGGAATCTTGCAACAATGAACAGATCGTTAAATGTATCAAAATAATATGTAAATAACTAATGCGAAACAACTCTACCGAAATAACTTGACGAGGGCAGAATCACAGGTTCAACAAGTTGTCCTTAACACATTAGTTCACGGGTATACTCGAGTTGAGTAATGCTAAACCCCTCACAGCAAAGATGTGTCAAGGATAAGACTGCCCGATATAACTTGAGTTAGCACAACGCAAGTTACCCTCTCTTCGAACTCAAGAACGGGGATGGAGGTAAAAACGTATGGAAGAAAACCCTAGAATAAAAGAAGAATTTTTCAACGTTTGAAAACAGATTTTCGAGTTGTATTTATAGGATGAAATACTTGCAAATCAAGTTAGGTTTTGGTTTTCTTCAAAAACAAGTAAAAGGAATTTTACCATAAATAAAACTCTTAAAAATAATTTTGGAATTAATTTTCTAAAGAAAAACTCGCCAAAAATAAAAATAAAAGGGACTTTCCACACACCAAACAAGTAGACAAGGGTAAAAATATGTTTTTTTGTCTTTGGTGCATCTCTTCCACTTGAATCTTCTTTCCCATTCAACCATGGGTAAAAATATGTATTTTTTCTTTAACTCCATAAACTTTGCTACAAGACAAGAAAAGTCTCATCAACAACCATACCTTCAAAGAAGAATCTCGTTAATAATTTGTTGAAGTTCGAGGAATTGATCACTTTCATTCTCATCTTGAACTCCATAAACTTTGCATTTCTTGCTTCCTGCAGTTAAGCTATTTGCTTTAACGCAGTTCACAACTCATAAGCAATCAAGTTCTCTTTAAAAATCATACATCGCATCTTCCAAACCATTCATGATATGATTTTTAGCCATAAAGTTACCCCTTGTTAATATTGACCTATCTTCATCACAAATTTTCTTCATTGTATAATCAAAACATCAAGAGGACCTTGCAAAGATCAGTCCAAATCATGATTGCTCGAGAAAAACAAAGATCTTGGATTGCCATCTCTTGAAATCCTTTCCGTTAAACTTTTGTGGTCTTTCAACGTTAACATCATCTTTGTTCCCATTGTTACAAGGAATATTAATGTGTTAAGATTGTTGGAATCTTGCAACAATGAACAGCACGTTAGATGTATCAAAATAATATGTAAAGAACTAATGCGAAACAATTCTACCGAAATAACTTGACGAGGGCAGAATCACAGGTTCAACAAGTTGTCCTTAACACATTAGTTCACGGGTATACTCGAGTTGAGTAATGCTAAACCCCTCACAGCGAAGATGTGTCCAGGATAAGACTGCCCGATATAACTTGAGTTAGCACAACGCAAGTTACCCTTTCTTCGAACTCAAAGAACAGGGATGGGGGTAAAAACGTATGGAGAAACTTTAGAATAAAAGAAGAATGTTTCAGTATTTTGAAAACAGATTTTCGAGTTGTATTTATAGGATGAAATACTTGCAAATCAAGTTAGGTTTTGGTTTTCTTCAAAAACAAGTAAAAGGAATTTACCATAAATAAAACTCTTAAAATTAATTTTGGAATTAATTTTCTAAAGAAAAACTCGCCAAAAATAAACCCGTGTAGACAAAGGGACTTGGTGCATGGCATTTTTGCGCGCATATCACATGGGTAAAAATATGTTTTTTTGTCTTTGGTGCACAACATCTCTTCCACTTGAATCTTCTTTCCCAATTCAACCATGTTGATCTCGCGAGTTTCATGCCTCAGCTTTTTCTTGTACTCCGACCAAGAAGATGGTAACTTCTCAATTACCGCGAGACACTTGAAAAGTCTCATCAACAACCATACCTTCAACAAGAATCGGTTAATAATTTGTTGAAGTTCGAGGAATTGATCAACAACGGACTTATCATTCGTCATCTTGAACTCCATAAACTTTGCCACAAGAAATTTCTTGCTTCCTGCAGCCTCGACTTGGTACTTTGCTTCTAACGCAATCCATAACTCATAAGCGATCAAGTTCTCTTTAGCATTGTAAAAATCATACATCGCATCTTCCAAACCATTCATGATATGATTTTTAGCCATAAAGTTACCCCTTGTTAATACGACCTCCTTCATCGGACAAATTTTCAAAGATTGTATCAAAACATCAAGAGGAACCTTGCATAGTCCAGTTCATGATTGCTCGATAAAAAAAGATCTTGGATTGCCATCTCTTGAAATCCTTTCCGTTAAACTTTTATGGTCTTTCAACGTTATTTTTTTCCCATTGTTACAAAAAAATACTAATGTGTTAAGATTGTTGGAATCTTTCAACAATGAACAACACGTTAGATGTATCAAAATTAATATATAAAGAACTAATGCGAAACAATTCTACCGAAATAACTTGACGAGGGCATAATCACAGGTTCAACAAGTTGTCCTTAACACATTAGTTCACGGGTATACTCGAGTTGAGTAATGCTAAACCCCTCACAGCGAAGATGTGTCCAGATAAGACTGCCCGATATAACTTGAGTTAGCACAACGCAAGTTACCCTTCTTCTTGAACTCAAGAACAGGGGATGGAGGTAAAAACGTATGGAGAAAACCCTAGAATAAAAGAAGAATTTTTCAACGTGTTTGAAAACAAAATTTTCGAGTTGTATTTATAGGATGAAATACTTGCAAATCAAGTTAGGTTTTGGTTTTCTTCAAAAACAAGTAAAAGGAATTTTACCATAAATAAAACTCTTAAAAATTAATTTTGGAATTAATTTTCTAAAGAAAAACTCGCCAAAAATAAACCCCGTGTAGAAAAGGGACTTGGTGCATGGCAAATATGTATTTTTGCCTTTCTTGTTAGGTCGCATATCACATGGGTAAAAATATGTTTTTTTGTCTTTGGTGCACAACATCTCTTCCACTTGAATCTTCTTTCCCAATTCAACCATGTTGATCTCGCGAGTTTCATGCCTCAGCTTTTTCTTGTACTCCGACCAAGAAGATGGTAACTTCTCAATTACCGCAGACACTTGAAAAGTCTCATCAACAACCATACCTTCAAAGAAGAATCTGGTTAATAATTTGTTGAAGTTCGAGGAATTGATCAACAACAGACTTATCATTCGTTATCTTGAACTCCATAAACTTTGCTACAAGAAATTTCTTGCTTCCTGTAGTCTCACCTTGGTACTTTCCTTCTAACGCAATCCATAACTCATAAGCGATCAAGTTCTCTTTAGCATTGTAAAAATCATACATCGCATCTTCCAAACCATTCATGATATGATTTTTAGCCATAAAGTTACCTCGTTGTTAATATTGACCTCCTCCTCGATCTTTTCAGATTGTCTTCAAGTCATCAAAACATCAAGAGGACCTTGCAAAGATCATAGTCCAAATCATGATTGCTCGAGATAAAACAAAGATCTTGGATTGCCATCTCTTGAAATCCTTTCCGTTAAACTTTTGTGGTCTTTCAACATCATCTTTGTTTCCCATTGTTACAAGGAATATTAATGTGTTAAGATTGTTGGAATCTTGCAACAATGAACAAAGACGTTAGATGTATCAAAATAATATGTAAAGAACTAATGCGAAACAATTCTACCGAAATAACTTGACGAGGGCATAATCACAGGTTCAACAAGTTTTCCTTAACACATTAGTTCGCGGGTATACTCGAGTTGAGTAATGCTAAACCCCTCACAGAGAAGATGTGTCCAGGATAAGACTGCCCGATATAACTTGAGTTAGCACAACGCAAGTTACCCTCTCTTCGAACTCAAGAACGGGATGGAGGTAAAAACGTATGGAGAAACCCTAGAATAAAAGAAGAATTTTTCAACGTTTGAAAACAGATTTTCGAGTTGTATTTATAGGATGAAATACTTGCAAATCAAGTTAGGTTTTTGGTTTTCTTCAAAAACAAGTAAAAGGAATTTTACCATAAATAAAACTCTTAAAATTAATTTTGGAATTAATTTTCCTAAAGAAAAACTCGCCAAAAATAAATCCGCGTGTAGAAAAGGGACTTGGTGCATGGCATTTTTGCATATCACATGGGTAAAAATATGTTTTTTTTTGGTGCAACTCCTTAAACTTTTTCCCACAAGAAATTTCATGCCTCGCTTTTTCTTGTACTCCGACCAAGAAGATGGTAACTTCTCAATTACCGCGAGACACTTGAAAAGTCTCATCAACAACCATTTGCTTCTAATAATTTGTTGAAGTTCGATCAACATTATCATTCATCTTGAACTCCATAAACTTTGCCACCGTAAATTTCTTGCTTCCCGCAAAGCTACTTTGCTTCTAACGCAGCATTGTAAAATCATTCTCTTTAGCATTGTAAAAATCATCCTTCCAAACCATTCATGATATGATTTTTAGCCATAAAGTTAGACCTTGTATAATATTGACCTCCTTCTCGAGACAAATTTTCAAAGATTGTATCAAAACATCAAGAGGAACTTTGCAAAGATCATAGTCCCAAATCATGATTGCTCGTAAAAAAAAGATCTTGGATTGCCATCTCTTGAAATCCTTTCCGTTAAACTTTTGTGGTCTTTCTACGTTATCATCGTTGTTTCCCATTGTTACAAGGAATACTAATGTGTTAAGATTGTTGGAATCTTGCAACAATGAACAACACGTTAGATGTATCAAAAATAATATGTAAAGAACTAATGCGAAACAACTCTACCGAAATAACTTGACGAGGGCAGAATCACAGGTTCAACAAGTTGTCCTTAACACATTAGTTCGCGGGTATACTCGAGTTGAGTAATGCTAAACCCCTCACAGAGAAGATGTGTCCAGGATAAGA
Organism: Papaver armeniacum; assembly: GCA_023531295.1. Classification (NCBI taxonomy): domain Eukaryota; kingdom Viridiplantae; phylum Streptophyta; class Magnoliopsida; order Ranunculales; family Papaveraceae; genus Papaver; species Papaver armeniacum. The sequence continues at coordinate 410,800 of JAJJWW010005572.1, read as the reverse complement.
CTGCCCGATATAACTTGAGTTAGCACAACGCAAGTTACCCTCTCTTCGAACTCAAAGAACGGGGATGGATGTAAAAACGTATGGAGAAACCCTAGAATAAAACAAGAATTTTTCAACGTTTGAAAACAGATTTTCGAGTTGTATTTATAGGATGAAATACTTGCAAATCAAGTTAGGTTTTTGGTTTTCTTCAAAAACAAGTAAAAGGAATTTTTACCATAAATAAAACTCTTAAGAAATAATTTTGGAATTAATTTTCTAAAGAAAAACTCGCCAAAAATAAACCCGTGTAGAAAAGGGACTGTAAAAATATGTATTTTTGCCCGTCGCATGGGTAAAAATATGTTTTTTTGTCTTTGGTGCACAACATCTCTTCCACTTGAATCTTCTTTCCCAATTCAACCATGTTGATCTCGCGAGTTTCATGCCTCAGCTTTTTCTTGTACTCCGACCAAGAAGATGGTAACTTCTCAATTACCGCTTGACACTTGAAAAGTCTCATCAACAACCATACCTTCAAGAAGAATCTGGTTAATAATTTGTAAGTTCGAGGAATTGATCAACAACGGACTTATCATTCGTCATCTTGAACTCCATAAACTTTGCCACAAGAAATTTCTTGCTTCCTGCAGTCTCGCCTTGGTACTTTGCTTCTAACGCAATCCATAACTCATAAGCGCTAAGTTCTCTTTAGCATTGTAAAAATCATACATCGCATCCTCCAAACCATTCATGATATGATTTTTAGCCATAAAATTAGACCTCGTGTTAATATTGACCTCCTCCTCAGACAAATTTTCAGCATTGTATAAAACATCAAGAGGAACTTGAAGATAGTCCAAATCATGATGGCTCGGATAAAAAAGATCTTGGATTGCCATCTCTTGAAATCCTTTCCGTTAAACTTTTGTGGTCTTTCAACATCATCTTTGATTCCCATTGTTACAAGGAATACTAATGTGTTAAGATTGTTGGAATCTTTCAAAAAATGAACAGCACGTTAGATGTATCAAAATAATATGTAAAGAACTAATGCGAAACAACTCTACCGAAATAACTTGACGAGGGCAGAATCACAGGTTCAACAAGTTGTCCTTAACACATTAGTTCACGGGTATACTCGAGTTGAGTAATGCTAAACCCCTCACAGAGAAGATGTGTCCAGGATAAGACTGCCCGATATAACTTGAGTTAGCACAACGCAAGTTACCCTCTTCTTCGAACTCAAAAGAACGGGGATGGATGTAAAAACGTATGGAGAAACCCTAGAATAAAACAAGAATTTTTCAACGCTTTGAAAAAACAGATTTTCAAGTTGTATTTATAGGATGAAATACTTGCAAATCAAGTTAGGTTTTGGTTTTCTTCAAAAACAAGTAAAAGGAATTTTTACCATAAATAAAACTCTTAAGAAATAATTTTGGAATTAATTTTCTAAAGAAAAACTCGCCAAAAATAAACCCGTGTAGAAAAGGGACTGTAAAAATATGTATTTTTGCCCGTCGCATGGGTAAAAATATGTTTTTACAATTCATACATAAGTGTATGATTATATATTGGAGCTCCTCTTTAATTTTCCACAATATGGGACTAAAGGTTCCACTTCATTCGCCCAAAAATGAGTGAGTATCCTTAGACTCTTAGGTCATTAGATCAAACCACGCCAAGACCATAAAACCTTTTAATTAAAACTCATTTTCTCCGACGACTAATACTTCATCACGACTCACCTGCACTGCTTATTCCATCTCCATCTCGACCATGAAAACAATGGCAAAAGATCTCCATAGTTTATGTCTCTAGTTCTCCCTTAACTTCCCAAGCAAACTCGAACAACATTAACTCCCGTCATGCTCCTCTCATCACCAGCAAAACAAACTCATTTTTAAATCTCAGTGTATCGGCTTCTTGTTCACGGCCATGGTACCACCAGTTCCACTTTTTTCTCATTGTTGATTTTGTTGTGATCGAGTGTGCAGTGTACCGTTGCTAGAATGAATTAAGAGTAACAGTTGAGTACCTGTAGATGTAGAAAATCCTACTTCTACATCCAAGGATAATTAAACATGCACGCAAAGAAGCAAAACGAACAAGGAAAGTAAGAGAACACGATATATACGTGGTTCGGCATGATTACCTACGTCCACGGGGGTTAAAGGATGATCTTATTACTCGATTCAAGGTTACAAGACGGGTGATTCTCTCAATGTTATAAGTATGCTCTCTTTCCTCCTTACTTACTTTAGTTCTACCTCTCTACATGGTATCTATTTATAGTTACAAGTGATGATACATCCAAGACTACGATGTTAGGCCCAGCGTAGCTTTCTCGGTTCCTCTCGGGTGATCAACGATGCCTCGGCCGATGTTCTTATTTGTTCGGGTCTGACGTCAAGCCGAGTGATGTCTACTTCTCGCTATTTCGTCACTCGATGTCGCCCACTTGATGGGGATGATCGATTTTGCCCTTTGGATCCTTGGCCGAGTCTTCCTTAGACCGAGTTCTTCTTATCTCTTCACCAACTCAACCGGCGCATTTATTGCTCCAAAGACCCGATGTCCATCGCATCACAACTTTTCCCCTTTTTCCGACTTTTCGAGCTGGCCCTCTCCTCTTTTCTTGCGCCCCAGATTCGGAGAGGTGATCCTGTACTCTAGATGCATACTTTCTCTTCGGTACGCCATGGCTTAGGATCATTCCACCTCTGTCCCGTGGATTATTTACACCTACATTTATGCCCCTTCTTTCACTCGTGTGGTCAACACGTGGGGAAGAATAACCGCCTGCCTTCCCACGTCCTTGGTCATGCCGGCTTTTACGCACGTTCCCCACTCGCTTGCCATCGCAACCGGCCACCTTCTCTCACGGGCCACCACAGGAGGGGTTTATAAGTCCGACGTCTAAACCTTGTTTCCCTCTTATTTTCTTCTCTGCGCAACTTCACTCTTTTCTTTTTATCCTCTCTGCAACTTCATTCCTCCTCCATCCTCTCCGCAACTTCGTTCCTTCTCTATCTTCTTTTTCGTTCTTTCTTTGGCTATTTCCTCGACAAATCTCTTCCCTCTCTTCTTCGTTGTCCGTCGTCTTCTTCGTCTCCGTTGCCACTGCAACCTCCGGTTCCGGTTGTGTTTCGCCTCTCCTGCCGTTTTTCTCATTAGTCTTTATGGCGTCTTCAACTCCTCACATGACAGAAAGAAGGTGTGTGAGTTATGTGTTTTCCGATGAAGATGGCGTACCACTTGATTCCTCGTTAAATCGTAGAGAGTCCTTCCAAGTATGATTATCGCGCTCTAGATTCTATCTTTCCGATAACCCATCTTCGTTTTCTTGTAGGGGGTGACAAGAGGACTGCTAAGGACTTAACAGGGAGCAATATGTTCAATGTACCAAAGATGAATTCGGTCTTCACGGGTATGATGTCGGGCTCTTGTCGAGGCCGGAGGGTGTTCTCAAGAAGGAGGATGTTTTGAGATTTCCCCGTTCGGCCGAGGCGACCATTGTCACTGGGGTCGGCTAGAGCTCGGGCTTCGTTTCCCTCTATATGATCCTAGTCGCACGTTCTGTTGAGGCCCTCTCTAAGATCCGTCCGTGCCGTGCCTTGGCCCAATGGAATGGTAACACTTTCCGTATCCTGTCCGAGTGGGAGAAGCGTAGTCGAGGCGAGTGCGCTCCTACTACTTGGTCTACCTTCGATCCTTCTCGGGCGAGTGACTATACTCCTGCCAGCTTCGCCGATAATTATCGGAGCGGGACCACTACTAATGGCGATCTCGCCGGTTTGTCCAGCCCTCACCGTCATAAAACTCTTCCCGAGGAGTCGGAGACTTCTTTTGGATGAAGACCCCGAGGAAAGAGTTCCAACAAGCACGCCTGCGTCATACCAATGATACGGCTTGGGACCGGTTCCGCCCCGGCTATTTCCTACCCTCTTTTGAGTGGCAAGCTCCTCCTCCTACGAATTTTATCCTTTCTTTCGGGTAGTCAACGTTGATCGGGTCGGTGCATTTCTCTGTCTCTCTAGTTTGATTGATCGGCTCAAGGCGACTTGGGGGGTGATGTTTTGTTTTGGTGTTTTTCGGACTAAGTCCCAGGGTATTCCTTCGAGGTTTTCGTTCATCGGAAGAGGGATAGGATTGCTTTGAGCGAGGAGGATACGGGGAAGGTAACAAATATACTTATTATTTTTTATTTAACGTACATGTACGTGCCCCTATTTGTTGCCTTGCATGGATCTCACGTCGGGCGATGCACGAAGTCAAGGTTGACAAGGCTGCAGCCGCGCTTAAGCGAAGGACGGTGAGGATCCCGATGATCGACTACCTTTGTCACATTTCCCGGGAAGTCGCCTCGAAGTCGTCCCACATTAAATCCGCCTTTTTGTAGTGGGAAGCCTAAGGGAAGGGGTAAAGAACCTAAGGAGGATGTGCCCGCCCCGAGAAGGATGTGCCCTGAAGTGACCCGTGAAGGGATTGTTCTTGCCGATGGCACTTTGTGTATGTTGTATCCGATGGTGATGATGAAGAAGGTCTTTTTGATGATGAGGATGATGTCCTTGGTAATGAGGGGGAGTCGGGTGATGGGAGAAATCGGGTGGTGGTGGGAGCGGTTTGATTGGCTGTGATGTGGAGAACGTTGCCGTCGGGGTCAACCGCCGAAGACTTTCCCTACCGTGGTTCCTAATTCCGATGTGCAGTACCTCCTTCACTATCTCGGCCCTATGTGCAACTCGCTGGGGCACTTATCTCTCCCGATTTCGCCTCTTTGTCCGATGAAGAGAAGGTCAATGCTTTCTCGTTGTATGAGGCCGGTCAAAAAAGTACCTTTGATCTCCCGGTGAGTTGAACTGTCGGGTGTTACGTTTTTGTTTTTGTTTAGGGATGACTATGTTGGTGTTATTTTTAGGATGTCAACCGCTCGGCGTTGAATGTCTGCCATCCAACGCCGGGAGGCCGTCGAGAGGAGGATCTTCGTCTCTTGTTGCGGCGGGGAGCGCGAACGGTCTCGAGGGTTGGAGAAGGAGTTGGCCAAAACCCAAGGTATTCGTTTTATTCGCAGCTAGTTGTGATTGATCTTGTAGTGCCAATATCCTAAGTTTAGTACTCCTGCTAGCCGAATCTTCTATTATGGAGGCCGACGCCGCCACAAGGTGTCGTCTCAAGAAGAGGGAAGCGAACATAGAACGAGATCATGTTTCGAACTTACAACAAGAGAATAGTCAATAAGGATGCTAAGATTGATCGTCTAGAAACCGATATTGAAGATCTTCAATCCAAACTTTATCGATGAGATGTTTGAGTATGTTCCCGAGGAAATAGATAATTTGAGGGCGGACTTAGCTCACTTCCAAGGTATAGCAGCCGAGAAAACATTATTAGCCGACAACTTAGAAGGTCAATGTGGTCGGCTAAGACTTCAGTCCGGGATCCGCATGCGGATCGCCTCCGGATCTTGGGGAGAGGGACGCTACCGAGAAGCGTAGCGAGAGGCCCTTGAGAAGCTTAAGGAGTTCGTAAAGGTTTCGAGGAGTTGGATTGGGTGCGTGCTCAATTGTCGGGTTTGCAGGCTGCCCACTCTCGACAGAGGGAGGAATGGAGTGATCACAAGAAGTATTGCCCACGAATGAGTTTAATGAACAGCGATACCTAGAACTTTCTTCGAAGGTGTCTCCGCCTCGAGTGTAGCCTGTCCGAGTCCGAGGAGTCGATTAGAATAATTGCCCCTTTGTTGGAAGGTGGTGTGCCTTGTGTCGTGCTTTTCATGTTGTTATTTTGTTGCAGCGTTGTTGTGTGACCGACCGTTCTTGTTGTCTTGGCAGCCGAAAGCGTAGAAGAAAGTAGCCTCGTTGGAGGAGGAGAACGTTCGTTTCAAGGGAAGGAGGCTCATTTGCTCGATCGAGTGGCCACCGCCGGAAGCGGCGTCTTCGGAGCAGCTAGCGCGGATCTTGCTGCCGAGAAAGCGAAGTTCAGTGAGGAGCTCGTCTCGAAGGTCAAAGCCGGTGTGAAGGCAGTGCTTGATAAGAAGCGAGCCGATGCCCGCCGCCAAGAGGGCAGACCGGGTTCTACTTCCTCCAAAGAGTGATCATGTTTTTGTAGCGCCGCGTCGCTGTCTTGCCCTTTTCCTCGGGTTGTAATTCGTTTGAACACCTTGTTAACTTCTTGCATAACTTGTTATGGGGTCTTTGCGTCGCCGGTTTGTTTGCTCTTCTTGCTACATCGATGTTATACTACCGATGTTATTATCCCGATTTATGTTGGGTTGCCCGTGTGTGGCTTTCTCGTCGTAGCCTCGTTATTATCCTTATTTATGCCTGCATGAATAGACAAGTTAGTCACAAATGCCGTTTCGCTCGAACACACTCAACAAGGAGGGTCATCGGGCCCGATGCCATGTCCTGACTGAGGCATCTCATCACCGTCTTTCGAGATCTAGTGGAAGGGGAGTTGGTCTTGCCTAGTTTCTATGGGATCGACATCCCAAGAAGTTATCGATTAACCTTCTTGGGCAAGTGATACGGCCACTTGCGAGAGAGCAATGTTGATCGCTTCGACTGCCGAGTACTCATGCCTCGACAATCGGCCACCGGTTTCCAACCGCCAGGGCCCCCGAACTACCTCGGCACTTGCACACCGCCATCGCCCGAGTTCGAATAGTCCGTGTTAATGTAAGTCGCCCGGCACTTGCACAATGCCATCGCCCGGGTTCAAAACGACCATTCTGGGACGCACTTGTCATATTTCCAACCCCACGCGGCCTTTCACTAAATAGATGACAAGATATCTTACCTGATTTCATGGGTGGTAAAGCTTTAGTCGTGTCGCGTTCCATGGTCGTGGCTCGGGTGTTCCGTCCGGCTTCAGTATCTTGTATGCCCCTTCTCCGACTTTCTCAACTATTGTGTAGGGTCCTCCCCACCGCGGCAAGTTTACCGCCCTTCTTGTCACGCTCATAGCTAGGTAGGTGCTTTAGTACCAGCTGCCCCGGTTGGAATTCTCTTGGTCGGACCCGTTTGTTGTATTCTCGTTGGATCGTACGTTGGTAATTTTCCATCTTTTGCAGGGCCATCTCTCTCGTTTCTTCTAGATCGTCAAGTTTAGCCAAGATAAGGTCCGCGAGATGTTTCGCTCCACGCTTCGGTCCTCGTGGTAGGTATCATCGCCTCCGTAGGCAGGATGGCTTCGGTCCCGTATGTTAGCATGAAGGGTGACAGTCCCGTTGCCTCCCTGCGAGTTGTCCTATACGCCCACAAGACGTTGTAGAGCTCTTCACACCATTCCCCATATTCCCCGTCGAGTTTCTTCTTCATGTTATCGGCGATGGTCTTGTTTGTGATCTCGGCTTTGTCCATTGCTTTGGGGGTATAGGGCGTGGACTTGCTCTTTCGGATGTTGTAAGTGTTGAATAGCAGGTCGATGTTTTTGCCTTGCAATTGTTTCCGTTGTCGAGACGATTGCTTTAGGAACCCCAAAGCGACATATGATGTGTTCCCAGGATGAACCGAAAACGCCCTTATCCCGTATGTGCCTTAGCGGAGCGGCCTCAACCCACTTGGTGAAATAGTGGTGGCCACAATTAAATACTTCCGTTGTCCCGATCCGACGTGTAGTGGTCCTACGATGTCGATTCCCCATTTAGCGAAGGGCCGTGGACTAATGACGGAGTTCAATGTTACAATGGCGCATGTATCTTCTTTCCAAATTTCTCGGCACTCGTCGCAAACGGTGGCCATATGCTTCGCGTCCTCATTCATGTACGGCCGTAAGTACCCCATGGTTTTAGCTCGTGCCGCTAGGGCCGCGGCCCGAGCCGTGGTTCCCCGCGCAGCCCCATAGTGTAATTCGTTAAGGATCATCTGCCTCCTCCTTACTCGTGCACTTTAGCAATGGTCCTAGGTATGATTTTCGGTATAGGGTGCCATCCCTAAGTTCGTACGCGGCGGCTTTGCTCTTGATCTTGTTGATCTCAGCCTCCCTTGGGCAACCTTCCCGTTTCGAGGTATTCATGGATCGGCTTTCTCCAATCATCGGCCCGGTATTGATCGGTAGTGGTTGCCGCGACTTGTGCGCCGATATCCACGTTCTCGGATGCATCAAGGCATTAGGATCCTCATGATTCTAATACCCTCAATGCTTGAGTCTCACAACATGGAAGCGATATATGCCATCCGAATGCCGATTGTCTTTTCTGCAGATGTGTCGAATTTGATGCTTGGTATTTGCCCGATGTAGGATTGGGCGAGCTCCCGATTTCGCAACAAGGGGTCATGTATGGCATATTGCCCGTTGATTTGCCGCACAACTAGCCGGGAGTCGCTTGTCGTCGTACCTCCCGGATGCCCATCTTTTGCCCGATCGGCTTGAACTTGGGGTCTATCCGCGAGATGGTGAGCAAACTTACGGGTCGATTCCTTCCATGTCGTGCATTTGCCAAGCGAATACATCCATGTGCTCCTTCGGGAGGGTTATCACCGCCTGGGACTGCTCGTTCGTTAAGCGTGACCCTATTCTCACTAATCTCGGCTCCTCCTGGTGCCCAGTTGACTTGCCGGGTTGATTCTAGGGCCGAGAAGTTTTGCTTTGGCTCGCCGACGGTTGCCGCTCCCGTGATTGCTATAAGACTTATCCTCGCCCGCTTCGTAGGTGGCGATGGCTTGTGACATTACCTTTTCCAATTCCTCTCCCGCCTCCATTTCCTTAAACTTCTTCTTTTCTTGGCGTTTCCTCGACCGTCTTTCCTCGTTCTGTTGGATGTCTATCTGCACACACTGTCTTGCAGCTTGGGGGTCGCCTAGCACCTCTACTACTACTCCGCGATAGGAAGGGAAGCGCAATCTCGATGGTAGGCCGAGGCGACTCCTTGATCCCCGCGATCCAAGGTCGTCCCAGATCGCTTCATACGGTGATGCGACATCGACTACGCAAAAGGTGGTCAATGTGTCAAGGAACCCTTCCCCGTCCGAGACTCTAAGAGTGACTTCTCCTTTGGCACCGTCACCGCATCGTTGAAGCCGTAAATTCGATAAGTCGACGGGATCGGGACGTCATCGACAATTCCATCCTCTTGAAAGTGTCATAGAACAACTTCGACCGAACTACCACTGTCCATTAATATCCTCTGGACGCCCATTCCTCAATCAGCAGGGTTATTACTAAGGGATCCCCATGCGCTTGCCCGTTTAATGGAACATCTTTCGCCGAAAAAGTAATCGGCTGCGTCATCCATGGCTCCATAGGGAGGGTCTTGGCCACGCTAAAGATTTCTCTGCCCGATCTGTCCCTCTTGTGTATCCTCGAGGTGATACCGGTCCCTAAATCGTATCCTTGTGTTGCCGAGTGTGATATGGTATTACAAGTGAACTGAGCGCCGCGATTGATTCTTATTTGGTGTACTCGGGACCTCGGGTCTGGGCCTGTCGACGGCGTTTGACGAAATGCCGAGATACCTATCGCGGATCGTGTCTTTGGACGATGTCCTTCACTTCTCTACAATCATTGGTTGAATGGCCGCGAACCGATGATAATGGCGTAACTCCGGGTGGTTCCTTGTCCCGTCGAATTGGATTCCCGAGTCTTGGGATAACGGATATCATTCCTCTTTTCCACCTCCTTGAACACTTCTTCCAAGGGTGCATTGAGCGGAGTGTATGGTCTTGGCTCGTGGCGAGGCTTCTTTCCCCTCTCGACCCAAACTTTCTTGTTTTCACCCTGGGGCAGGGCACCGGGCCTTTTCTCGGATCGTTTCGTGGCTTCTCTCGGGGTAGCCTCTTCGCGGTGCTCGCCTCTTGTATTCCCCTATCTTGCGCTCCTTCCCCGGATCTCCTCCAAGGCGATATAGTGCTCCCTGCATCTTCCGGATCTCCCTTAGTGTCTTGGGCTTCTCTGTGTACATTGCCACCCAGATGGGATCCGACTTTCTTAGCGAGTTCTCGAAGCCGAATATCTGTTGGTCGACCGGTGCTTTCCCTATATCCATGCATAACTTCCTCCATCTGTCCGTTAAGGACCGCAGCTCCCCCGAGTCTTCGCGCCGGGGTAAATAACTTGTCGACTGGGCCGGCTATGTCTTTGTTATGCATGTATGTCTCGAGAAAGGTTTCCACCAAAACCGCATAGCTCCCAACGGATTTATCGGGCAGGGTGTAGAACCAACTCTTCGCTTCTCCTTCTAGACTAGCAGGGAAGAATTTGCACATGACCACATCGTGATTCTTCCACTGTAGTAAGGACATGCCGTACATCTTGATGTGTTCTCCGCGTCGCTGTGCCATCGAACCTAGATGGGAAGATTGGCAACGTGCACTTTGGTGGAAATGGTGTTCGGTCCAATTCCCTGGTAAACGGTGTCTTCTGGGCTTCATTGATTACTTCTGCTAACTTATCATCCTCGTTGTCTCCGCCGCTTTCTTAACCATCCGCTCGAGTCGTTCGATCTTTTGTTTGGTGGACGCGTCCCGTACTCTCGTTGGTCGCTTCCTCGTCGGCCGAAGAATCTCGGATGGCCCATACCCTTCTCTTGGCCGATTAGGGTCGGGTACTCGTCCTCGGCTCGGTGAAGTGGGTGGGTCGTCCCTTGGTGGAGTGTGGTTGCTAGAGGCGCCTCGGCTTGATGATCCCCTCGACCCCGTTCTCCTATTGCGGAGTTGGTGATTCTCGTATTCTAGCGCCAAGTTTCTCCTCTGCAATTCTCTCATTAGGTCCTCCTGTCTTCTTTGGCTTGCCAGTATGGCGAGTAACATCGGGTCGGTGCTCTCGTGACTAGAGTGACCATTCACTTGGTGTCCCGTTGTGTTAGGGGGTGCGGTTGGGGGTCTCGTAGTGAGAGCGATAGGAGGGACGATCGGAGCCGTTGGGTGATCGATCACTACTGGGGGAACAACCGAAGCTGTGGGGCGGTTGGCCGTTACTGGGGGGACGTCTCGATTAGGGTTCCCTCCTGCCAAGTGTACTTGCCTAAGCCTCTCGGCCTCTCGTTCTAAATCTCTTTGGTGCTCTGTAGGTTGTCTTTCTTTCCTTCGTTCCTCGTGTATCGTTTGAACTTCCTCCTCCTCCTCAGTATCCGATGCAGTTCTCCCGTCTTCCATGCTGCCCTCGTTCCTCGGCCCCATCCGACTCGGGTTAATCCTCAACATCCCGGGTGGAAGTCGTCATCTCGGCCCCAGCATCGACCTCCTCGTCGACCGTAGTCATGCCTTTGATCAACGCCCGAGTCTCGCCCGGTTGTTAGGTCGACGATCTCCGTGCTGGGAATCCGTGAGTCCCTCTTGTCCGCTAGATCCCGCCGTGGCCCGGTTCCTCAGGATCCTGCTCGTTCTGGAGGTACTTGCCATTGCCTTTGCTATCGTCCTCGTTCCTCGGCTCGCCTATCCGTTCGTTCCTACGTCAGCAAGGTAGACAACACTTACTTCGAACTGCTTTCGAAAATGTTAAGGATGGGGTGAAAAAGGTTCAGTGCAGAGTCAAAAAGGTTTTTTATAGTACGCTTCCATTTACGCTAGCGTGTCGGTCTCAGCAGTCAAGTTGTTTTTGCCGCAAAGGACAAACTTTGAAAAGCTGTCTTGACACATCGCTTTCGGTACTTTCCCTATGCATTAATCATTATTTGTCCTAACATTCCTAGCGCCAGAAGTCATTAATCATTCGTGCGTTGAATCGGAAGATTTCTTTCATGGCGGTGATAGGCGGCGACGACGACCCTTAACGACCGTCGTGCTGATGGCCGCAAGATTCCTGCAGTTTTCCACTGATGCTGTGAGGCTCTTAGCGTGGGATTATGGTGAGACTCGGACCGTTCACTACAATCCCGCCGGCCATGGTTTCCAAGAACTAGACTCAACGATTCTGAGCTAGCCCTGTTTCCACCATTATCGTGCTTCGTTTACCTTGCTAAAATGAAGACAGGTGTGAAATGGAGATAGATGTGACAATATTTCTCCCTAGAAAATAGTCCTAGCAACCTACACGTTGCGCTTGTTAGAGTCTTTCATTTAGCATCAACTATCCTCACTAGATGTCGATAGGAGCTGTTGAATCTCTCTTATAACGGGGTTTGAAGCCACAGATCACAGTCAGCGAGGTGGGATCCCCTTCTAGCTTCTACCAACATCGAAAGATGCTATTTAGGGAGCTCATGGGTCATCCGATAACTCTCTGAGGTGTCTCAAGCAAACAGCCTATCTTGACGGAGCGGTCTCGACGACTTCGCTTAAGCGGAAAACTTGTTTTGCTTGGAAAATGGAGACTACCGGTTAGAACACAAAAACGAACTTATATCAACTCGACACGAAGATAACAAAACGAAGATAACTAGCAAGAACGCAAGGCTAACTTTTATCAATCTCGGCAAGATGTTGCTAAGAAGACGAAGATAACAAAACAAGAACACAAAGCTAACCTCTATCAACTCAACAAGACGTTACTAAGAAAACAAAGATAGCAGACCGAAAGGGTTTCTCCCTTAGCATCAACCAGCACACAAGGTGGCTTAGGAGCTCGGAGTTTCCCCTTTTAGCGTCCGATTTCAAGGTATCCGGAGATGTTATACGTCCCCTTAGTCGGCGCCAGAATGTAGATGTAGAAAATCCTACTTCTACATCCAAGGATAATTAAACATGCACGCAAAGAAGCAAAACGAACAAGGAAAGTAAGAGAACACGAGATATACGTGGTTCGGCATGATTACCTACGTCCACGGGGGTTAAAGGATGATCTTATTACTCGATTCAAGGTTACAAGACGGGTGATTCTCTCTCAATGTTATAAGTATGCTCTCTTTCCTCCTTACTTACTTTAGTTCTACCTTTCTACATGGTCTCTATTTATAGTTACAAGTGATGATACATCCAGTACTACGATGTTAGGCCTGGCGTAGCTTTCTCGAAGTTCCTCTCGGGTGATCAGTCGATGCCTCAACCGATGTTCTTATTTGTTCGGGTCGGGACGTCAAGCCGAGTGATGTCTACTTCTGCTATTTCGTCACTCGATGTCGCCCACTTGATGGGGATGATCGATTTTTCCCTTTGGATCCTTGGCCGAGTCTTCCTTGACCGAGTTCTTCTTATCTCTTCACCAACTCTGTCAGCGCATTTATTGCTCCAAAGACCCGATGTCCATCGCATCACAACTTTTCCCCTTTTCGTCGACTTTTCGAGCTGGCCCTGCTCCTCTTTTCTTGCGCCCAGATTCGGAGAGGTGATCCGGTACTCTAGATGCATACTTTCTCTGGTACGCCATGGCTTAGGATCATTCCACCTGTCCCTGTGGATTATTTACACCTACAGTACCTTTCGTGCATTTACGGTCAGATTTCATGGAGGCTTGAGCTGATGATGATTGAGTCTAACTCCAGTGGCATGCAAGCACGAGCATCTTCATTCTTTCCCACTCCATGGTTCGATAACAATGAGAAGTGGAACTTGAAAGACACCACAAAATTGATGCGAAGAGGCTGGTTAGAGTGTTGCCACGTCGTCCACCATCTTGATGCTCTGTCCGTTAGATAGCTTGGGTGGTCTGATCCACATAAGCACTTATCACTTGAGCCCTGTTTCTTTGGTACCTTGGCCCTTGACTAACATTTAGGTTGTTTTCGTCGCAAACGTTGCTTTGGCATGTAACTTAGCCGCATATTTTTTAGATGATCAGAATTGTCAGTACTTTCTACAAAAGCACTAAAATGGTGTCGTTAGCCAAAATATCGAGTCCTAGCTAATATAAATATGTATATAAAATGTAGCACTTACGTGCTTATCACTGATCTCATAAACCTATAAATGAATATTTTATTTATCAAAGTACAACACAATCAATATATATGTACATCCACAAATACCGATTTCAAGAAGCCGACAATTTAGTAAGTGATATGCACCGATTTTTTGTGTTCTTCGTGAATGAAGAACATCAACCTAGAATCGGCATATGCGTCCATGGACAATATAGTAAGTAAATCAACCGATTTTTTGTGTTCTTCGTAAAAATTATTTTTTGTGCTCTTCTTATTCTTTACTTTTAAAGAAAAATAAAAATTAATCTTCACATGAAACTTAATTAAATTGACCCAACCTAATTGATTTATATAATCTAATTCATTATGCTAATTAAATGAAGGCATAATTTAAAAAATGTTTAATTAGGGTTTAAGAGGCGCACGGCTTGAGTTTACTTGAAAACGATCGTATTTTGTTTTTATTTTTATCAACTATCTATCCCCTTGGTCCCCTATTAGATGAGGGTTTAAAACTGCTGATTTGCTTATTTCTCGTAAAGAATTTCCTATATATATATATATATATGACTAGGTATCTCCGGGGCCTACGGCCCCGGCTCAACCTCTCCTTTTAATTTATGTTTATACTATGTATTATCTTCGAAGCAAATAGGTATTAAAGGGTTTTATACTAACGAAATAATATCCCAATAATTCGAGCAACTAACTGACAAAAAAAATCATTAAATAATAAGATTCTATATAAAAGTTTGTAGAAACTCATTAACAAAATTGCAGACGGAAAAATTTAAACCTTATCAAAGAGTAAATCAATAATTCTAAATAAAAAAATAATTAAAATCCCTAGATAAGTACATATTCATACCTATTGTAGTCTGCGTTGGTACATACATCACGTTCAACCAAAATAAAAAAGCAGTAATGTATGTTGATTAAAAAACGACATGAAAACAACCATAAAGTTTAACGTAAAATGTAGCATGACATTACCTTTTAATCCTATTTGATTTATGATAGTCATTTAATCCGAACCCAAATCTATATGTCTTTGAAATTTTCATTCTTTAGTTTTATATACCGTAACACCTTCTTTGGATATCTTCATTCTTTCACGATCCCGAATTTTATCCATGTTTATAATGTATTTTTGTTAAATATTCTTTGAATGCTAACATCATATGTTTTTGTCTTCTTTCTTTTTTTTACTTTCGTTATTCTTTGTAATAATATTTTCCGAATTCTTCAATTTTTTCTTTAGATCCATGGTTCGGAAAAAGACCATATTAATATGCTCTATATATATCTGTTTTGTTACTTCTTTTCCTAGGAATGAAACCACTTCCCCGTCTATTTCTTATAGTATTTTCTTCTTCAAAACAATATCTGGAAAACAAAAATTGTCTATTTTTTTAACGCTGGAAAGATGTCTATGTAGTTGTTTTGCATCTGACCCTCATTAGACTATGAATCTTCTTTGAAAGTTTTCTCCATTAAATAAGCTTCAAACAATTTTCTTTCACATAAGAGTAGATCAGTTGTAGCATTCTTTCCTGCATTGTTGATTTCGCCAGTATCATCTAATTTTAAAAATTGTCTAAACGCGATGACATTCCAGTCTTTTGTTTCAACTTTGTCATCCCGTGTTCTTATCTTATCTCGTAGCGTCATATCTCATGTAGTCTTAGGTGTTAAACACATAGTTTTTAGCTGGGCATGTTCCGTGAAAATGCTCTAAAATATCATTAATATGCTTCTATTCTTCAGGTATCCTCATAGATATAATTTGGTTTCTTTTATATCCAATATATCACTAATGATGATTTTTTTAATTTTTTTCCTTGGTGTATTTTACTTGTTGATTCTTAAATAATTAAATTGTAACAATTAATATTTGGACGTGAACATCACTCGTGCAAGTGCTAAGTGTCAAAAACCCAGGGAACCATACAATAGTGTGTAAATTTAAAATGGAGTTATAACATACCTAACCAAGAATATAAATTGACAAAACTAAAATAGATAAATATATATCCATTAAAAATTACTTCTAGAAGTGAATGAATATGTTTTGACATGTTCATGAATTTCAACCTTTTCTGTTTGGGCATTGCACTATTTTAATGTATTTGTAATCTTTCTCAAGACCATATGCATGCATGTTGTCTTTGTTTATCAGTTCTGGATATTGTTTGAGTTATGTGGCCTATATTTATATTTTGATTTTGACTTCTTCATATATTCATGGTCTAATTTCGTGTATTTAGAGTTTCCATCTTGATCCTTTGTCCCAAGGATCTTGCCTGTATAAGCATAAGATAAGTTGTTGTTCTACCTCATTTTTTTCTTTATAGAATATTATTGCTACAATTGCAAATTAACTTTACCGATGCTGATGATGGTGATGGCTCCTTTTTTGGCCTTTGCTCAAATCCTCTGATTCGACGTCGGCGTTGGGATAATTTCATCCTTTCCTGTTATTTTAAGTAAATGAGTGATCAAGCATTTAACCTTAATTGTGTTAGGAAAGGTTGGATAAATTTTTTTGAAATAAAATAATTGAAAAAGAATACTTTAGCTCTCTGTGCAACAAAATTTTTGTTTATATCTCTTGCGAAAGAAAGATACATGCACATTGTTCACAACGTTTTTATGACTCGATCTTCTAAAAATGCAATCATTTCCTTGTTTCCCCCGTCTTCAATCAAATCTTCATCCTTCAAAGAACCCTTATGCATCTTACTATCATGTGATCATAAGATGTTAATGTTGCAATGACACTTTTGGTCGTTTTTAACTTGATATAAATCACGCAACATCAAAAATGGAAAATTAATAACACTCCAATCATTTTTTTTTGGTTTTTTATAATTTTTAAATTTTTCCAGCTCGTACTCATGTTGTTCTTTTCTTTATAATCTTCCTCGCACTCTTTTCGTTTTGAATTAGTGTTAAACAATTCTATTTTAAATTCAAATGAGTCACTATTACTAAACTTCCATTGGCATTTTGTTGCTCTAGATCATGCAATAAATTATTCCATTCGTCTTTGTCATCTGAATATACTTTCAAAAAATGTTTGCATTTTCTTTTGATGTGTAATCCTTTCTTGCTCTTTCTCAATGCATGATTATATTTTTCTCTGTAGATCTAGAGGGATCAACCTTGTATCATGGTATATTACCTTTCATCCATGGCTATTCAATATAAGGTTTATTAATCCAATACTTGATAATGTCTAAGTTCATTTTTACATCTTACAATAATTTAGTTAATAATGAGACAATTCAATTTGGAAGCGAGAAGACTTAACATGTTGTTAATTTTGTTAACTACCTAATTTAGTATAAATAACGAATTTGAATGCTTACTATTTTTTTGGAGTAGTTGCACATATATATAATGAAATTGTCATATATTTGAATTCCAACGCCTCTCTAACCATATTCAATGAATTTCATGTGTTAGTATAATTGTCATAGTAAACCATTCCTCATTACTAAATATATAAGGCTGTCTAATTAGTCCAATATAAGGCTTGATTTTAATGTCTGTCTTGGTATATCGCTTCCTTTTTTCATGCTTATTCAACATAAGGTTTGCTGATCGAACAATAAATAATACTTAAGTTCACTTTTTAATTTTTTCAAAATTAGTTTTAGTCCAAATATAATTTACTCGCTTTAGAAGATAATATTTTAACATGTTATTACTTGTTTTCGATGATCTAAATTTAGTATAAGATACCCATATCAATGTTTATTTTTGTTAGAGCAGCCGCGCATTGATGTGCGATTTTCTTTACTATTATTTCATGTTTCTAATAATATTCAAAACTAATCTTGAACTCATTAATGTGTATACCAAATATCGACAATACATGAATGTTTGGACCTGATCGTAAGAATCCATAAATGAATTTGTAAATATTCTTAACCAAAGATGTTGTTGCTTGTCCGTACTATCTTATGTTGTTACGAATTTTGCATCACCATCTTCAGTGCGGTATGTATCTAGACATTCTGTTTTATCCCCAAAAAGGTAAGCTCTTTATTAAGTTCCATATTAATATCAGATACATAACACGGTATGCATTTTCCTTTGACACTTCAATCCCCATCTTTAGGGTTTGGAACTTTCAATTACATCTTCCATATTTATGATTTTCAAATTTGACATGCTCTACTTTGCATGACTTGATTTAGTAAAATCCCCAGCATGTTGTAAATGAAAGGAATATCTATCTGGTTATTTTTTAAGTATGTTTTAGTTTTTTATAACATCAGCATTGTTATTAAATAAAACAAATGAAAAACTCGTTTAACCTGTATAACTTTCCGAAATAAGTTACCTTACCTGTCTGTCTAATTATCTTGGAAAATTCCTAAGTGCACTTTCACATTTCAATTCAACAACTATTTAGTTCATAGCCTTGTGCTCAGATGGGGCTTGCAGTCATGGTATTTTATTGGTTGGGTCAAATTAGTCGGGCCCTACAATCCCGACCGTTGATTTGAAATTTGAGAGCCCAACATAGTCTCCATGTTATAATTAGTTGTGATTTGGTTGAAATCTAGAGGTCGGGCGTATAAGTTAAGGCTCTGGTATTTTGTTGGTCGGTTCAAATTAGCCGAGACCTGCGACCCCTTGGCCAGGTCAAATTAGTCGGGACTTACAGCCTTGGCCGTGACCCTTAAATTCTTTGGAAATTAGTATTCATGCATTAAGGATAACCTTAGGTTTGGTTTGTTGTGACAACCCTTAAATTCTTTTGGAAATTAATATTTATGTATTAAGGCTAACCTTAGGTTTGGTTTGTTGTGACTAAGTTTCCTGATAAGCCTAGGTTTGTCTTGAATAAGACCTTATTTGTTTGCAGCTGACTCGGCGTCTGGATCTGAGTCACCCCCTGACTCGGGCCGAGTCAGGAGTTGGACCGTTTGTTTTCCATTTTGAGTCAGATCTGACTCGACCTATGACTCAGACATAACCTTTGACTCTGACCCGTTTGAGCCAGGTAACAAAAAGTACCCCTGATTCATGGGACCAAACCACCGACTCACATATTTTTGAGTCAGATGAGTCAGATCTGACTCAAAACAAACATATCGAGTCAGATCCAGATGAGTCAGGTGATTTCTCTCAGATCCAGATGAGTCAGATCCAGACGACTCAGATGAGTCAGGAGTAAACAAACATGGTGTAAGGCTAACCTTAGGTTTGTCTCTCATGAAACTTACGAACCTGTCGATCCCTCCTGTTCATGACCTATTTTCATGACCCATTGAAACAATCATACAAAACTCGAAAGTCTCCGCTTCAGTTGAAGTCGAATTCCAATACATATTTTCAACAATATTACAAAAGTGTTCACTCATCAACCCTATCTTAAGAGAAAAAAAAAGTGTTCACTTATCAACCCTATCTTAAGATTTAAAAATACCATACATCTAATTTCCAATACATCAGAACATTTTTTTATTTATTTTTTTTATGTGCAAAACAAACTTCTGAATATTCGTCTGAAGCTTTTTCTTTTAAAGTGCTCCAAGAATCATATCTATTTTACCGAATGCATCAATCATCCTTGAACAATCATCTAAAGCTTTGTTGTTGCCCTCACTAACTACAGGTGAAGAAGCATTTGTTCATCCCACCATCTGCATCCTTGGGAAAATGGCATCAAGCCTCATGTAAACATTTGGCTCAATGTTGTCGTCGTCTAGGCCTAACGTCTTAAAAGCAACATTACCCGATGGACCCTAATGTTATTACAGAAGAAACGGGGCCGTAAAAGTATCAGTGGCGTCATAGTTCCGGTCCAGACATACCCCAATGTGATGATGCAAGGATATTTTTGAAGTTGGAGAGTAAAAGGTGAAAAGCTATAATACTCCAGATGACCCTCTTTTTTTTTAAACATAGAAATTGTATGGTCGCTATACTGATTTAATTTGAACGTGTAAATCATTAAGCAAACCTTATATACGTTGTGTGCCATTTAAAGAAAAATAAAACACGCTTATCGATGCTATGAGCGCGATCGATGGACTTCCATCCCAATGGCACAATTGGATACCGAAAACTGTGTTATTAGGCAACCTTTCCACCGATGACAAACAAAACCAACATATCCTTAGAATGGCCGAATCGAGCACCTAATTCTAAATAAAAAATTTAAGATTCTGCTCTGAATTTTAAAGTTTATGGTATGATACGTTCTCAAATAGTACCAGACATGTGAGACATGGAAGAATTCCAAAGTTATCTACCAGAAGAGAAGATTTAAGAACCACAAATAGAATACCATTTCTCGTCCCGATACACATAGACATTTTGCATATTTAACACAAAGAAGATAATAGCCATCAAAAGCATATTTTATTGAGTTTTAGAATTTTCTAATGATAATGGCCACTAATTTTCAAGTCATCTCATATTTTGTCTAAACCCCTAGATTTGTTTTAAACTTGGGGACTCAAATGGATACCAAGCCACGTTTTTCAAATAATATTATATCGAAATTATTGAATTCAAACTAAGGTTAAAAGCTGCGTATGTTTCATTTACTAACCCTGCATAGATTAAGGATTCCTTGAGGGTCTAAGATTTGCCATCATATCACTGCCGATAACTGAAATGAAATTTCAACTTGTTTAATACTATTTAACCTTGCTCATACAGTACTGTCAAAATTGGTTACCGGCATTAAGATGACCTAGCATAGTAAATGAACCAAGAAGTCTAACACCCTGCAAGAGCTTCGTAATATAGTTTTCCACTGCCAACACAAACAATCTAAGGAGGCATATGGAGATCTCATAGTCTTGTCTAAGATCACCTTGGGGACTTCGCGAAACTTCTTCACAAATACCCGAGGGTAAAACGGCTTAGATGATGCCTCATAACTACCATTCTAGTCTGAGTTCAAGCTAAAACATGATTTAAATTCAGTAACCGAGTGCAAGTATACAGCTGAGAATGATTTTTCCATCTGAAATAATGTTATCGAGAGAACCTGAAAATACTGAATCTTGACCCAAGCAAATGGTAAAATATATTAAAGCAATCCTATGAACTGAAAACCAAAAACGCGACACTGATTAGTATTTATACTGTAAATAACGTATATATACTCAAGAAGTAAACCTCATAAGGAACCAAATCAACATATCCAAGTGAAGTGTTACCGTCTTGGCCAATCCGCATCATTCGCCGCATCGCCCAAAGGATGTTGAGGATCAACGTCATAAATTTCCCCTTTGACCTCTGCCACAACCAAAGGTTGCTTGGTTTTGAGTAAGAGTATGCTGTTTTGGTCATTGAAATCAATATCATTAACAAACACCACTAACAGAAGAACACTTCCTCTTAAAGTTGTCCATTGTTGCTTAAGAATTGGGATGACTTCTACGAAGATTTATATCTGCACCAATCTTTTCCCCACTAATAAGAACATTATTCAAAGATATGTAAGAGAGCAGCAGTTCTAATAGATTACTATAGCAGTAGGGTACTTACCCCCAAAGACAGGGGAAATAAAAAGATAGTTCTTCACCTTGACTTGCTCATAAAGACCCACCAATATTCCTACCATTCCACTACATATTCTATATTCATTGGAAATCTATACGAAAATCAAAATAAAACGGAGAGAGAGAGAGAGAGAGACTTACTTCGGTAGGAATCAAATGGTTGATGTTGTTGTTGCAGGTGCTTCCTGCCATTCCACTACATATTCTATATTCATTGATACGAAAATCAAAATAAAACGGAGAGAGAGGGAGAGAGAGTTACTTCGGCAGGAATCAAATGGTTAATGCTGCTGTTGCAGGTGCATATGGTCTGAAGCAGTAGGAGCAACATCATCTCCAGAAACAGTTTATGGCTTACACAGATAGATACCAAACCCTAGCATTTTCCAAACCGAGAAAACCTTCAATATGCACATATAGAAATCTAACATGTATGGAAAAAATATACATGTATAATTAGAATTCTTTGCCCTAGACAGTATATTATTGAATTGAGACTATCCACCATCTCATGACTCAATAGTTATAGATATATTGCAACATTCATAAACCGGCTCCACAGCAAGTCCAAGCAAGACCCGAGCTTAAGCTTATTAGGAATTGTCTAAGCGATCAGATAAGCATTATACTGTATGTAGAATGAGAGAATATTATCAGCTTTTTTGCTAGTACCACAACATTGCTTGATCGGAGTAGCTAAGGCTTTTTAACTATATACAACACAAATTAAATTTTGATATACTCAATTTCCTAAAAGACCTGAGATTTAAGCTTATTAGGAATTGTCGAATGAATCAGATCCGCACCATAGTTATGTCGAATGAGAGAATATGCCGCTAGACTTACCCTCTCCAAATTGATCAGCAAATTCGTGAAAATCAATTCATGTGATGCATAAGTTAAGAGGCTGAAGGAGAAATCTAACAAAACAAATCAAAAAAAGAAAAGACAAAAGAACATATCATATGGTTAGAGTGAAAAACCAAATCTAAAGTTTTGTTAGGTTAAGAGAGCTAAGAAACAAACCAAATCAACCAATTTTTTTCTCCTGGAAGATTAAAAGGATACATCCATATTCACTTTCACTAATGGTTTTCTTCAGAACTGTTATCACTGAAATAAAATCAACCAATTTTCTTTTAAAAATTATCAAATTAACAGCGACATAAAAAGGGGAAATTAGGGTTGAAATTTTGAAACCATGACAGATGATTTTCTTCTTTGTTTCTTCGTCCATTGTTGAGAATTTGAGCTTAAACTTTCGAGAGTAGAGGGGAAGGATCAGAAAAAGAAAAGCCTATTTTAGGCAACGGCCAGAAAAATCGTGGATTATCTGGAAAGTCTCAAATTTCCAAAGAGCCGCACTTTAACAATGCCGTGAGTCTTTCCCAGCCGTCCAGGTAAAAACTCCATCTGGAGCTTCCGGACCTTCGGATCAGTGTCCCCATTAAATGATGTCCGTCTGATAGCCCTGGCTATCATGGGTGCAGTGGGTGCAACCTTTGGAAATTTGAGACTTTCCATAAAACAATGTAATTTAGTGAAGATAACCTTGAAATTATAAACCTATTATACAAACTATAAACACACATAATAGGTTTATAGTTTATATCTTGCAAACACATAAACCTATTCATATGAAATTATAGATAAACTAATAACCTATTCATAATAACCTTTAAAACATAAAACTCTAGATAAACTAATCAATATAAACTAAAAGACCAATAAAAATTAAAAAATATTGCCTGAACATATTTGTAAAAGGCAGTACTCAAAACACTAACAAAATCATGTAACCTTCATATTCTTAAAAGAAATATAATTATAGCTAAATTAATTCACCGAATAGTTTTTATGAAACCACTGCTCTCCTACTATTCTTTTTCAGCTTGCGTCGAGTCTTCTTGGCAGGTGTTTCTGGCTGCTTTGTCCCGCTGTCGCTGGGTTAATCTATAACATATGGAGTTACACTGGATTAACAACTTCTAAGGAGGTTGCATCTGTCTGTTGCTCGCGATGTCTGTCACTTTCAATGATATGTTGCTGTCTTTTTTTTTCCCAGCGTTTTAGCTAGGCCAAGTACCTTTTACTACAAAGCTTAAGATCACCATGCGCCTGCGGCACTTTAGCTAGACTGTGGGAAGTATGTATTAGATGAAACATTCATGTGTTTAAATCAAATATTACCTTGGTAATTCTTCAAGTATGTGGAACAAACACCGAGTAAAATCGGGTTAAGTTTGTCGGTTGTGCAAACTGGGTTGTTTTCCACTTCCTTGCAAGCATTACCCCATAGGGCAATGTTTATAGTTGATCCTCTATTTTAATCATAAGACATCATAATTTATTTGTTAGTGTTGGATATTATTTAAAAATTCCTTATTTAAGTAATAATATTGATTGGAAATAAAATTATACCTGAGGTTCTCTAAAGTTATTTCACGCATTAGATTGCTCTGTCCGCTTGCACTCTGGAATCTTCGGATGCTTGTGTACGCTCTTAAATAGCCGATCACATCTACATTAATAACATTTGTATATTAATTTTTTTCTCTTAAATTTAATTTTATGTTGAATTTCCTTTAACATACCTGTAAGATATATGTTTTGTATGTTTGAGTTGATCTCTTCAAATTCGGTGAAGTTAAATTTTCTAGGAATTATTGTTGTTGGATTCGTATCCAACTCAGTAATTCTGGTGTCACGAAAAAAGAGACCTCTTTTTTCACTTCTGGCTCGTCTGAATCTAGTCTTAGATTTGCTTAAGTGCAATTCTTGAATGAAATATAAGCTATTTTCTTTAATCGCGTCATCAAATTTCCAGATTAGTTCTTCCGGTATACTTGCATGTAATTCATCGCCCTAAGTTTGTCAAACAAAAATAAATTAAAAAAGTAAAATCACCATATATATATATAATTAAATAATAATAATAAATACATGGTTTACCAATATTAGACATGGGCAATTGATACCTCTTCATCATTGAAAACCATATCTATGCTTTTTATCGTGTCTGTTGTTCTAAAGTTGAATTCTTTCCACTTGTTTACGACTTGGACTCTGACAGTGTTTGATCTTCCTTCATATAAGGATTTTAGGCCAAGTGATGCGCCATATTTAGCTGACATCGTTGCTGCAATGTTGGTTGTAGTCTCTTAGTTTTAGTTTGTGGTTGAATAAACCACATCTTTTATAGTGTTTAGAATTCAATGTGTATCAGATCAGGAATCTCGTTATTAATTTTAAACCCAACACCTTTAGGAAACTGCTTTTGTTTTGGACATTGATTTATCTGGGATGCAATTAATACATGTAAGGTATGTCCAAAATAAAACCATTCCAATCAAAACATCCAAAAATAGACAACATAGTATAGCTGCGACATTCTTAGTACGAAACAGATTGTGATAAACAGCTGAAATATTTGAGAAGTCCCCCCCCCCACGTTTCTATGGTGTAAGCAAGATAACTCATACCAAAATATTTGATGCCTTTGGTTGTCACATTTATCTTATGTTTTCAATTTCTACTTCTTGTTCCGTAGGAAATAGGTTGTGCTTGCTTTGTTGAATATCGTGTCCTCTTTGCAATTGGTTCTAGATTGGCATACCAAGCAAGCATTTTTTCTATCTTTGAATTATCGTCTTCAGATTGTATGTTCTGTTGCCTTTGTTACCGCTCCCCAGTTTCTACTTCGCTTTCTGTGTCTGAAATCAGTGTAATTTGTTGGTGTTGCCGTCGAGTTGCCGGAAAGATATACACTTAATCACCGTTGCTGCTTGCATCATCTCTTAGTTCTTTAATTCTGCATATCTTGCAAGAGCAATCACTATCATCCGAAATATTAATTACTGATTTGTCGCTGCTTTCTGCATCACTATCTTCCGAAATGTTTATGAATTCTTCATGCAAGCCTTCATTTGTGTTTTTTTTCTTATCAGTTTAGTTCCCGGTGGTGGCCGACGGTGCGTCGCTACACTGCCGCTTTTAGCATTACATGGCATATAAAAGGTATCACTCTCGTTGTCACTGCTGGTCTCTGATCAATCAAAAAAAGGTTTTTGTGTCATCTTTTTTTTTTTTTTTTTTTTTTTTACTGTGTGATACGCGTCTCTATGCTAGTTGGTACAAAATTATAGAACTCCTGTAAAAGTTTCCAAAACCTCGAAACAAAGAGTATAATGGCTGTGGTGTTAGTGCAAGAGTTGATACGCTGATTAGGATTTTTCAATTGATTTGCGCGACCTACAACTGTAAGTGACATTGTAAGAAACTCATTCATTTCTCTCTTACGTGAAACTTAACCTTCTTGGTTTACTATGTGCACCTATATTAATCTATAACCTTTTAGCAAATTTACCGACTAAAAGAATTTAATCCCAAGTGAACAGAAAATTCCAGAGAATTAATTAAAACCATATATTTTTTTTTTTTTTGAGAATTTTAAAAAAAACCATATATATATAGTAACTAAATTTTAATATAAATCAATGTAATTGACATGAACTTGAAACTGTATATAATAATAAGTAATAACTTTCAATATAAACCGATGGACATTAACTTGAAATTGAATAGTAAAGAGATAAAAACATTGGAGTCGATCAATTAAACTAATAACTATTTTCAATAGATTTAAGCCTTTCCGCTTCTCGGTGAGGATCGTACGCCGTATTTAGCCATTCTTGTAAATTCATCTCATTCCAATACTCCTTTTCCTGATTTACCACTCGATCTATAAATGGTGAATTCTCGGTAGTGCATTCACGCACCACTGTCTTTGTATACCCACCTGGAAACTCATTCTTCTTGATGATAGTAATGGTTAGATTCGATGCTACGCCGGGTACCCTTGAAATACCAATATACCCTGGATTTTCATCTCCCAAGGGTCTAGCGGATACCGGACTTTCATCTCCAAAGAAACTACTGTGTATCGGAATTCCATCATCCACATAACTGCTGGATGTCAAGTAGAATCCAGCGCTATGTAGGCTCTGTGACCTGCTATCGTCCATCCGCATAGCAAAATAAACTCTAACAGGAAACTGATACCTGGCCAGGGGTATTCCATCGTTGGATCTCATCAGTTTTCTCTTTAATATTGCTAGATTCCCAGCAGCAACACCGGTCAAGACTTCCGCGGTAATCTCCAGATATTTTAGTTGTCTTGACGATGCCCTGCTTTTTGTTATGATCTTTTAAGAGAATAATCGGTATGCCAATTTTCAATCGCAAATTATGGCTTGGTATATGCCTATTTTCAACTTGGTTTAACATCTCAGTGGGATACTTCCGCTGATCTTAAATTCCAGTTAGTCTTTCCTGGCCGTCCATGTAAAAACCCAATCCGGAGCTTCTCGACCTTCGGATCGGGGTCCCCATTAAATGTCGTCCGTCTGATAGCCTAGGCTATCATGGAGACAAACCTCATAGGTTTTTATAACTATGATTTATCATGAGGAAGGATCCCTTCACACTTTTATTCTCACACCATCACACACGTAGGACGTCATTTTTGTGAATAAAATTCAAACCATTATGGATTTGAGGCTAATATTTTGGGATATGTTCCTCTTATCATGTTCTACATGCCTACAAAAAATGAGCACTTTCCGAAATATAAAACCTCACAATCTATCGGTCTTAATTTTAATGGTTAAAAATCTGTTTATTTTCAACGGCTCATTTTCAAAGTAGTAGATGGTGGTGTTATACGTCTCAGAATATGCTCATTTTTGGTAGGAACATAGAGTTTTGCAAGAGGAACATATCCCCAAATTATTAGCTTCAAATTCATTACGTTTTGGGTTTTATTCGCAAAAATGACGTCGAATGTGTAAGATAATGTGAGAATAAAAGTAAAAGTAAGGCGATTTCCGTTTTTGCTTTAAGAAATGGATGATGATTTTGATATCCCTGCAGTTGAAGATTTCCAAGATGATTTTCTGATGAAAATCCAGCACAATGCTGATTAAAAATGAAATTGGAAATCAAGGGTTGAAGACAAGGCTGATTAAAAAAGGTCAAGGTTGGGATACTTCTAAAAATGACGATGAAGTTGAAGTTCATTATACCGGGACTTTATTGAATGGAACTCAATTTGATTCTAGTCGTGATCGAGGAACGCCGTTTAAGTTCAAGCTTGGGTAAGGCCAAGTTACCAAGGGATGGGATACTGGTATCAAGACGATGAAGAAGGGAGAGAATGCAATTTTCACCATCCCGGCTGAGCTAGCATATGGCGAAGCTGGTTCCACTTCAACAATTCCTCCTCGTGCCACCCTTCAGTTTGACGTGGAGCCACTCTCCTGGTCTAGTGTGAAGGACATTTGCAAATATGGAGGGATTGTCAAGAATGGGAAAACCCCAAAGATCTGGATGAAGTTCTTGTCAATTATGAGGCTCGACTTGAGGATGGGAGTGCGGTTTCCCAATCTAAAGGAGTTGAATTTGTTGCTAGAGATGGGTATTTTTGTCTTGCTTTGTAGAAGGCTGTTTGAACAATGAAAAAGAAGGAGAAAGTTCTCTTTGTAAATCCCCAATATGGATTGGAGAGAAAGGTCGGCCAGCCGCTGGTCAAGAGGCAGCTGTTCCGCCAAATACGACTATTCTCATTTCTCTAGAGTTGCTTTCATGGAAGATCGTGACATAAGTAACTCCTGACAAGAAAGGCATAAAGAAGATTCTTAAAGAAGAAGAGGGATATGAGAAACCCAATGATGGAACTGTTGCCAAAGTGAAGTTAATCGGGAAGCTTCAAGATGGTACAATATTTTTGAAAACGGGCCATGATGGGGAAGATCCGTTCGAGTTCAAGACAGATAATGATAAAGTCATCGAGGGGCTTGATAGAGTTGTAATGAATATGAAAAAGGGTGAGGTCGCACTTGTGACTATTGAATCTGCTTTTGGCTCTTCAAAGTCTGAGCAATAGCTCGATGTTGTTCATCTTGGCTCAACTGTGTATTATGAAGTTGAGCTTGTATCTTTCGTTAAGGACAAGGAATCGTGGGACATGGACAATAGTGAAAAGATTGTGGATGCTGGCAGAAAAAAGAAAGAAGGTACTGTTCAAGGCCTGTAAATACGCAAGAGCCTCTAAGAGGTACGAGAAGGCTGCAAAATTCATCGAGTACGATTCTCCTTTCAGTGAGGAGGAGAAAAGGCATGCTAAGACTCTTAAGGTCAGTTGCAACCTTAATAATGCATCCTGCAAGCTGAAACTTAAAAGCTACAAGGAGGCAGAAAAGCTATGCACAAAGGTGCTGGAGATTGAAAGCCAGATGTAAAGGCACTTTACAGACGGGCCCAAGCTTATATCAATCTGGTTGATTTTGACCTGATTGAGCTTGATATTAAGAAGGCTCTGGAGATTGACACTAATAACAGGGACGTGAAGATGGAATACAAGGTACTGAAAAAGAAGGTCAAGGAGTACAACAAGAAGGATGTTAAGTTTTTCTGTAACATTTTTGCAAAAATGAGCAAGTTAGATTTTTTTTTTTTTTTATACACTAGACTAGTGGTCCCTAGACTACATCCAAACTCCTTAAATTGGAGTGGATTTTGGCAATTACAGGATTCTAACCCCTACCTCCGCAGTGGGAGGGAGCATGCCAACCACCAGACCACTTGGTGATTGGCAAGTTAGATCCTCTTGACACAAACAAAGGTTACAAAGCCAAGCATGAAGCGGAACCTATGAACGTTGGCAACACCACTTCATGGGATTGAGAATGGTTTATGTTAAGAGTAGGAGAGGAGAGAGTTACTATAAAATTTGTATCTCTTAGAGCGTCTCCAACGGAGGGTAGATTTATTTATTTTAAGTGACACATAGGATTTTAGACACCCGTTTGACATAAATCCATCTCCAACAGCAGGGTCCTACAAGTTAGGAGGGACCAATTACTAAATATGAAGGTGTTCAAGAAAGTGTTATCTACACCTCCGGTTGCACCTCCACGTCATGTTTTTAACTAATTTTCTTTTAATTCTAAGGGTTGAAATTCTCACTGTTGGAGATGGTTTTTTAGATTTGAGGTCATATATTTACTCTATGTTTAGACCCCATAAATTAAAGGACTAAATAAAAAATCCACATAGGATTTTTTTGCACCTTCTCTTGGAGATGCTCTTATACGTTATAAAAAGAAAAATTGTTGGGCTCTTTTATATTATTTTTCTTAATTGGTAGTTCCGTTGTGTTTTCTTTTTTAGGTATCTTACGTAGAACTGAGGCTAAATGCTATAAAGTTTACTTTTTTTTTTTTTTTGAAAAGAACGGTTTCCTTTTATTCATTAACATAGGACTGTTCTAGGGAAAGCTATCCCCACAGCATCATTCATTATAATTACATTGAGTGATTCCGGGTATGCATTGTCCCACACCCGGGTATGGGTTGTTGTTGTTCCTGTGTGTAATTGTGTGTGTGTTGCCAGGGTCGCCAGTCCATTTGCCGCTTGGTTCGTCTCTCTATACACATGTGTTATAGAGTGATTTGTGATCTCTTGGAGATGGAAATGTATTTCCTGTATCATTGCACTAATGATCCATGGGTTGTCTTCTTTCTTGTTAGTTAGCATTGAAAACAGCGCCTTCGAGTCCGTCTCAAAGATGATGTTTGTCCACCTTTGCGATGTCCCCATTCTTGCTGCAAACAAAGGCCCATGTCTCAGCGACAAGAGTTGTGGTTATCCCAATTGGAGCCGCCATTGCCATTATAACATTTCCATTTGTATTTCTACAAATCCAGCCTGCTCCTGCTCGTTCTGGTTGTCTAGCCGTATTGTTTTTGTTGGCTCCATTTGTGTTGATTTTCACCCATTTTGCTGGTGGTGGACTCCATTTGACCCAAATTGTTTGTGTAGTTTTTTCCCTTGTGGAACCGGTCCGTTGTTGCCGTTCCCCCTCTACATTTGGCATTATCTTTTTACGGACTGCCAAAATGTATTCTTGGCTCAACAGGATAGCTATTTGACTTGTTTGCTGAGGTGTTTGGATTTGTTTCTTATAAACTTGTTCATTCCTAGCTAGCCAAATACTCCATAGTGCATAGCAGCATATTGAGAATATCTCTGCATTTTGCGAAAACTGCAGGAATTCCTTGAAGGTCGTTGGAGGCGCAACGGATGTTGTTGATGTGCTAGCCACCCTCCTAGCTTGGTTATTTCTGCAGGAACTGGATGACCTGTAGTCCCCCGGACGTTGTATTGCAATCTCATTTGGAACCGGATGTGGTGGAATTATTAACCTGTCATATGGGTTTCCTGTGTCGTTTCCTCTGTTAATGTGTGCTACGATCAAGTTCCATGTTCGTTTCGCTCTTTCGCACTGAAAGAGGCAGTGTTGTTCTGTCTCTGGCTGATGCTTGCAAATTGGGCAGATAGCATTGTCAACAATGTGACGTGAGTGGAGTGTTTTGAAGGTTGGGAGTCCTTCATGGCTGACTTTCCACAAGAAAAGTCGGATCTTTTGGGGGCATTCTGCACTCCAATTTGTCTTGTAATCCATTCTTGAGTAAGTATGGTTATGGACATTTTGGTTAGCAGTGTTGTCCTTGTTGGAATTCTTGGCCAGTAAGTGGTATCCACTTTTTGCCGAGTATTAACCACATTTGGTGTGAGGCCAAATTGGTTTGTCAGGGGTTGGAGGGTTTGGAATGTGTATGCTATGTATCGAGTTGGCTATGTGGGGCGGAAATAAGTGGAGTAATCGATCTGCATCCTAATTAAATGAGTGAGTTTGAATTAAGGTGCTTACCAGGAAATCTCCATTCTGTGCAGGTGGGTCAAAAGTCGGATGTGCAGGGATCCACCTGTCGTTGATTCTGGTGGACTTTCCATCGCCAATCCTGATAGCAAATTTTTGTTGTACCATTTCTGCCGCTTTATGTATATTTTTCCATGCCGGACTTGTTGAATCTGGTGGTTTGAGCCTGTTTGTCAAGATTGATCTGTCTTGTAAGTATTTATCTTGATACATTCTGTTGCATATAGATTCCGGCTTTGCATGAATTTGCCAAACTCTCTTTCCTAGGAGTGCAAGGTTGTGGTTCCTTGATGCTATTATTCCCAAACCTCCTTGACTGATTGGTAGAGTGATCTTCTGTTTTCCCACCGAGTGCATTTTCCTCTGGGTTTTGTCATGCCCCCATAGGAAATTCCTAGCAATTCTATCCATTTTTTGATGGACATGAGCTGGTAGTAGTTGGGTTTGCATAGCATGATTTGTTGTGGGAATCAGTGAAGATTTGATGAGGATCCATCGTCCTGCTTGATTGAGACATTTCGCCATCCATCCCTTTGCTTTCCTTTCCATTCTCTGCAACAGCTGAGCAAAAATAGGTGAAGAAATCTTGCCTTTTTTGAACTGCACTCCTAGATATTTTGGAGGATGATCCGTTGTGGGAGTGTTGAAAGTTGTTCTTAACCAATCAATCATTGGCTGCTGTAATTTAGGATGGTGTATCAACACTGATTTTTGGGTGTTAATTGCTTGTCCAGCGGAGATCGAGTATGAGTGTAAGATGTTTTTAAGGTTCTCGCACATCGCTGGATCTGCTGAGCAAGTGATCAGCAAGTCGTCAGCATACATCAAATGTAGGAGAGGTTGAGTTTTCGATGATATATGTAATCCTTTTAATCTCCTTTGGTGTTGCAGCCGCGCCATATTGGTTGATAAAATCTCTGCACAGAGGATAAAGATATATGGATATAATGGATCTCCTTGGCGCAGTCCCCTGTTGGGTAAGATTTTTCCTTGAGGAGTTCCATTAATGTTGACCGAATACGACATTGAAGTTATGCATAGCATGACATACTCAATGAACTTATTTGGAAAACCCAGGGAGATTAAGCTCTGTCTCACAAATCCCCAATCCAGACTATCATAAGCCTTTTTTATATCAAACTTTAGAGCCACTTTTGGATTTTTTGTGGGTGCTGAGGTTCTTATGTGATGGAAAATTTTTGTGGCTATGGCAATATTGTCATGAATGGACCGGTTTGGTACAAAAGCACTCTGAAAAGGACTGATCATAAACTGAAGTAAGGGTCTCAACCTATCCACTAGCAGTTTTGAGATGACTTTATAGACTACATTACATAGCCTGATGGGTCTAAAGTCATTCGGGGTTGTAGGATTTTCTGTTTTTGGGATCAAGGTGATGTTTGTATAGTTGAAGATGTTATCTAGTTCTACCTTGTCAAAAAAATTCCTAACTAGTGCAACAATTTGGAGTTGTGTGATATCCCAGTACTCCTTAAAAAACTTACTTGTATATCCGTCCGGTCCCGACGCTTTTTTTGAGCCGATACTCCATAGAGCTTTGTGGATCTCTTCATCCGAGGGTTGTCTCAAGAGCTCCACAGATTGTTGATGTGAAATTCTCGGAGAGAAATTTTCAAATAACTCCATATTGATATTTGTGGGCTCTGCCTGGTATTGACTTTCAAAATGTTTAATGATCAGTGCTGCAATGTTCCTCTGATTAAAAATACAAACATTGTTTTCATCTTTGAGTTGACTTATGTGGTCGTATCTTCGGTTTATTGTTTCCTTGGTATGGAAGAAGGCAGTGTTGAGATCTCCATTTACTAGCCACTCTATTCTTGAACGTTGCTTCCAATATGTATCATGGCAATGTTGCAGCATCAGATGGGTGTTGTGGGTATCATTTTCGTGTTCAAGCCAGAACAAGAGTTCAGATCTAGATATAGTTGCACATTTGGATTGTGCTAGTTGAATCTGAAATTCAGCTTCCTTGATAATCTGTGGAAGATTCCCAAATGTTGCTTTGTGCTATTGTTGTAGTGCACGTGTAGTATGTTGCATTTTTAGTTGTAGATTTTTTGCTAAATCCACGCTTTGTTGTTGGTGCCATGCTTCTATGACAATGGTTTCCATTTCCGGGTGCAAGAACCATAAGTGTTCAATTTTGAATTTTTTTGTCCTCTTTCTTGGGATTGCATTTTCTTGGAGAAGTAGAGGGGCATGGTCGGAGCCTATTCTTGGAAGATGTTTGATTAGAGCTTGTGGGTGTGCATCTAGCCAATTTTGTGTTGTTAGTCCTCTATCAAGCCTCTCCATGATGAAATTTGAGTCCAATTGTCGGTTTGTCCAAGTGTAAGCATCGCCTTGGTACCCTAAATCAATAAGGCCATTTGTATTGATGAAATTATTGAAAGGTTTTACCTGGGAGTTGGTAACAGGGTTGACACCTTTTTTCTCATGTTGTGCAATCACTTCATTGAAATCACCCATTAGAAGCCAGGGTGTAGTTGGAGTCGAAATAGAGGTATTAAAATTCCTCCACAAGTTTTTTCTGGCTGCAGGTTGTGGTGGTACAAAAATGCCAGTAAAATTCCAGGGTTGAGCATCTTCATGAAGGTTGGAGCAGATGTAAGCATGTAACATACTTTGATTTGCGACAAGAACAGAGACATTGAGATGGGATGTCCACATCAGGCAGAGGCCACCTCTATGTCCATTACATGGGATTGAAAAAGAACTTTGAAAACCTAAACTATTTTGCAAAAAAGACATGTGTGAAACAGAAGCTAAAGTTTCAGATAAAAACAGTAAATCTGGTTGGAATCTACGTGTGTACTCACGCAGTTTGGAAACTGTCAAGGGCGTGTGTACACCCTGACAGTTCCAAGCCAGGAAATTCATTATCCAGGCGAGGGTTGGCTCTTGCCAACCACTCGCGAGTCTGGTGAAACCTCTGATGTTGCAATCTCTTCTGGGAAGGAAAGCTTCCATGCAGGTGTAGATGGTGGGTTTTCGACAAAGGGTAAAATTGTAAAACTATACTCCGGATCCGGCAATCAGATGAGAGGCACATGTCTCTCATTAAAGCATGAAAGCTCATGCCATAAATCTCTGACTGAGAAGGCTGTCTCTCGGAGTATATGTAGATGTGTAGTCTCCCAGCTGAGGCCACGGTACATCTCATGAATACTGAGCAATTTCGCAATTACTCCTGGATCGCAATCGATGAGTATTGAGACTCATGTCTCTAAGCGTGAAAGCTCATGCCATAAAACCTCGATCGAGAAAGTCTCTCAGAGAAGATGTAGATGTGTAGTTTCCCAACTGAGACCACGACACATCTCATATTGTATAGAATCGCAAGATTGGACGGCTCCTAGACAGCATGTCTGCTAGTATAGAGCAATAACGTCTTCAGGATGCAACCATGTTTTCCCTAACTATACAAGAGGAATATGACACTCCAGCAAGTTCATATTGCTCAACCCTCAGATAATTAATGCTCCTAGATAGGAAGCCCTGCTAGTATAGAACCATCGGTTAATTATCTCTAATCGCCTGAATATCCAGCAATATTTTACGATTCTTCGTTATATTTCGTCACTTCAATTTGTGGTTCTTCCCAGCAGAATTCCAAGGGTTAGTGATAAATATTCAACAAGACAGGCATCTGAGCACCGAATAAGCCCTAACTAAAATGGTGCAAGTGTACTTAGGAATAATGCATAAACCAGCATTTGAATGCGCAAACGAGCATTTCAAAATATGAATGAACGATGAACCTATGCAAATCGGAAGGAAAATAATAATAATAAAATATTAACAAAAGCGCCAGGGGACTGGGCTCATCAGCTGGCCGGTCATGCCGTGACCAGTCCCGCACCCAATTTTATATTTTGTCATATTTTATTATTTTTCCCTGATCTCGTGAAAATTCTCTCGTTCGAGCTAATCTCCTTCGTTTCAAGGAAATTCTCTAATCTCATGATTTTATCAAAGAAATAATAAAATTAGGGAAAGGTATCGCGGGACCGAGCACCAACCAGCCGGCCATGCCCTAGCCGTGGCCGGTCCCACACCTCATGTCCCCATTATTTTATTATTTCTCTCAAATTATGAAAATTCTCTGATTTCATGAATTTTCCCTAAAACCATGAAAGTTCCCTAATTTTATGAATTTTCTCTGAAATCATGAAAAATATTATAAAATTAGGAAAACTCGGGACGGACCGGACACCGTGAAGCCATGCCCTAGCCGTGGCCGGTCCCACACCTCACGTCCCCATTATTTTATTATTTCTCTCAAATTATGAAAATTCCTTGATTTCATGAATTTTCTCTAAAACTATGAAAATTCCCTAATTTTATGAATTTTCTCTAAAATCAAGAAAATTATTATAAAATTAGGAAAAACTCGTGGGACCGGGCTCTAGCCGGCCGGCCATGCCCTAGCCGGTCCCACACGCTCATTATTTTATTATTGTTTATTGTTTTAAGTTTCCTGATTTCATGAAAACTCCTTGATTTCAACAAAATACCTTGGTTTTAACAAATCTCTCTGATTTTATGAAAATCTCCTAAAATCATGAAAATTACATAAAATTGGGAAGAGTGCTCTGGGACCTTGGCCATTGGCCGGCCCACACTCCATCATTCCCTATTTTATCATTATTATATCTCTCTCATCTCATGGAAATTCCCTAATTTCAGCAAACTTTCCAGTTTCATGGAATTTCCCTCAAATCAGAGAAAATACATAAAATTACATAAAACTGGGAAAGTGTGGGACGGTGCTTGTTAACCAGCCGGCCATGCCCTAGCCGTGGCCGGTCCCACACCTTGCAATCTCCTTTTTTATTTATTATTTTTCATCATCTCATGTATTTTTCCTAGTTTCAAAGAAAAAAACCCGGATTCTCGCATATTTTCTCGAATGTTGCTCAAATGCGCATCGGAAAATACTGAAACTCTCAGGACTGAGACACGGACACTATGGTGACACGAGCACATCCTCTTGACCGACCAAGGGTGGCTCTAAGGCCTGCAAACAGCCGGTCCCACATGTTTTAATGATTTTAACCTAATTTTCTCAATTGCTCATATTAGGTTCAAACTTCTTCCAAACAATTAAGAGTTTGCTTGAACGACCATCCATTGGTCCCACAGCCACCAAGAGTCGGTCCCATGACCTCTTGGTCGGTTCCTCATCTCTTCATGGCTAGGTTTTATTATTTGTCGCTCACACGAGCATTATTTCAATAAATGATTAAACCAGCATTTAATCATTCTTTCACCAACTGGTCCTCAAGAGACTTTGATATTTTGCTCATTCGAGCATCTGGGCGTACATGGTGGACTCGTCATCCCATGTAGCCGGTCCCTGCTTCACTCTGCAGATTGATTTGCAATAAATCATCATTTCAAGAAATTAGGGTTTGAATCCGAAACTGCGAAACATGATTCTGAGCAGATTCAAATACTCTGATAATTTTATGTTGATTCCATAATCAACATTTTTATTTATTTTGCTCGACCCAGCAGTCAGTATCTTAAATTAATATTTTATTTGGTCCTGCTACCAATAATTCATCAAACGAGCAATATTTGCTCAAACCGGCAATATTCCTCGGACTAGCAATATTTGCTCGAACCAGCAATATTTGCTCAGATTCAAGAATATTGGTTCACTATCAATATTATTCGACAATTCAAAGAACACAAATTTGCTCGTCTTAGGTAATCAACATAATAATACCTCGTCTCAAAGGACATATTTGATTCATGAATTTCAGAACATTTGTAAAACATGTTCAATTCAACAATACATGGACTCATCGTCCCACAAAGTCAGCAACTGACTCCACAATCACGAGATATCAATCGTGTCACATAGGGGATATTAACTAGGGTTTTGGTCT
This sequence comes from Papaver armeniacum, assembly GCA_023531295.1. Classification (NCBI taxonomy): domain Eukaryota; kingdom Viridiplantae; phylum Streptophyta; class Magnoliopsida; order Ranunculales; family Papaveraceae; genus Papaver; species Papaver armeniacum. Next base: position 373,843 of record JAJJWW010005572.1, on the reverse strand, counting down.
GGCGGTCTTCGGCACGTGTGTTCACCCACGATTATAATGCGAGCAAGTCATGCAATCAGTTGGAAGAGTCAGCAAAGTAGTGGGTGGAAAATTAACCAAGTCTCCACACGATGAGCAACTGGTTTTAACACGATTTCCCACTTCCTCACTCTCTGATTCCAGCAAACTGTCACACTTCGTGGGATCATGGTGTTTTTAACTCCGGCATTATAAAATGTCTCTGAATCCTGATTGAAAGGACAAGATTCGAACACTCGAACATTCGTCTAAAAGAATTCTCGGCAAGTTCATACAGACAATCTCTCATCTACACGAACTCATCGTCTGAGCATTCACTCTCAATTGAGCAAAATTCAATCATTCAGAGCATTCTTACGCTGAAATCACAACACGCCTACAATCTCGGATCACCATTGATCTCACACATTTCTCAGCTTCCCTCCTACAGATCAACCCATCCTCTCTTGTGACCGAATTGACTCTGGAACGGCCATTGTTCTTGGTTTAGGCTGGAGTCTTACATATTGATCTCTCGAACTTAAAGCACTCCCTTCTTGCAGTGCATTTGTGTGAGGTTCAACATTTCGCTCGGTTCAAGGAGTCTCCACACGGTCGACTCTTCAATTTCGTAAAAACCAACAAATCGTTTTTCCCCATCTACAGATTGGCGACCACAGTGGGAGATTAATCTCTCGGTTGCAATCTCACGGTTTTACAAGATGGCTGGTCTTAGGTCTGGGTTAGTTACAGGTTCCAATGCAAACGATGCTAGCACTAGCAACAACAACAACAACAATGAGGATATTCCGGAAATAATTCTAGCCTCTAACACTGGCGGTGGTGATATTACTCCTCCTCACACTAACACGGAAGGTCATCCTCTATCCATCCGACACCCTGAAGAAGTCAGAGGAAACCCACCACCTACCATTGCTGATCTCATCAAAGTGCAAGAGACTCTTGCCAAGAATCAGACTAACATGGCTGATACACAGAAGGAGCTGTGTAATTATCTCAAAAATCTTACTGACAAGATGTCAGAGAAGACTCGAGGATAGGAAAAATAAAAAGAGACATCTCCAGATGCTGATCCTGAGGTAGTTTCAATTTATACAGTGGATGACAACAAAGTCTGCAAAGCTGCAGACGATCCATCAACAAAGGAATCATCAAATTTCATTACTCGGAAAGATTTGGAACGCATCTTGGAGAACCGTGGAAAAGACAAGACATCACATGTCCATCGTCACCAACCTCCGTACCCTGCTGCTACGCAAAGGATTCCTCTTCCAAAAGGTTATACCTCTCCAACCTTCACTTTGTATGACGGAACAGGCAATGCTCGGGAACATGTTTCTCGATTACTAGAAGCCTTGGGTGAACATGAACATAACCATGTTGTTCGCCTCAAAGAATTTTCAAAATCCTTGAATGGCAGGGCATACACCTGGTACAACAACATCGCACTAGGAACTATCAACAATTGAGGAGAAATGATTAACTGCTTCTACAAAAAGTACTTCTTTGTGTCAGAGCAAATTACTCTCCCTGATCTTGGAAGAATGTTTCAGAGGAACAATGAACATCCCAATGACTACGTGAAAAGATTCAGAGTCCAGGCCCTGGACTGTCATGATCCAAACGTCACGGAGCAGCAACTGGTGTACTTCTGTATCAACGACATGATCTCGGTCTACAGAGCTTTATTGGAAAATCTTCGTATCCAGACATTCTCAGAGCTTCATGAAGCGGCAAAGAGATCGGCAACTACTGCGCCCGCTTTACTGGAAAGAACAAAAGCTATGAAGAACCGTGAGACACTCGAAGTAGTAGACGTCTGATCAAGAAGCAGTAAAACCTCCAGCCTTCCACAAATACCGTTTCAGAAGGGAGCAAACGGAAAGCCAAACTGCCGAGCAAGCATACCTCATCTCCTTCAAAAGCACAAAGCAAGGATAAGCAAGATGCACAAGCCTCTGACCAACGCACAAGAGTTCTTGATCAGAAAGCACCTGACTTTCCTTTTTCCATTGAAGAGGTGATAAAACTCCTGGATGTCTGGGTCCAAGATGGTGCAATCAAGTTGCCATATGTCAAGAAAGAACCATGGAAAGTCCTCGTTACTGCCGCTTCCACAGGTTCGTCAATCATCCCACAAGCGACTGCGCAATTTTAAAGCACATTTTCAAAGAGAAGATTGATCCACAATAGCTTCAACTAGGGACTGAAGGAGTACACAAGAATCCTCTCCTAGTCAGAACTTTTACACTCTCTGAACAACCTATCAAAAAGGCGGTTCAATCCTTGGTCGAACGTGAATTGCTCTATCTGTCGAAGGCACAAAGGAGAGACATGTTCACAACACTGAACCACATCGTGTCAAGAAGTCCATTCCGGAAATAATTCTTGAGCCTCCAGCCACAGACCAAGAGATGTACGACTGGGGACTGCTTACCACAGTCAGAAGAAACGAATTTGGATCGTTGATCGATGCTGGCACTGCCATCAACAACATTCCACTAAAAACCATCGGATCCACATGAATCACTCGAAAAGAAGCTACTCATGCTCCCATCTCAATCAGAGACCTTGAAGGAGCATTCGGAAATACTTATGGCTACATCACTCTCAAAGTGAACATAAGTTCAACCTGGACAGAAACCAAGTTTCACATCATCAGGAAGATCCAGGATATGACATGTCATTCAGACGAGCGTGGATCCACGCTGAAAATATGGGTACTTGCAAAGCGCCTCTTGTTACACATCTCTCCAACGAAGAAAGTTCTGATCCAGAAGATTTGACGGACATTCCATCATCAAAGTACTTTGAGGAATTTCAAACTTTAACGAGGTTGAAGCAAGAACCTGCAAAAGATGCATAGATATTCATCAAGAGGTTCCGCACTCAGGAAAGTCTCATTCCATGTCTATGTCATTTATTTCCGCACATGCTATCCTAGCATGGGGACTTAATTATGCTAGCAACTCTACAAGACATTATGAATGGTGGCTTTACCGCATTAGTATTTTACCAAGTGGTTAAATCTGACGTTTCTCCGAATCAAGCAATGAAACATTCATTACTGATGTCCAAACATGGAAAAGAACACTTTGGGCGTTTCTCTTGCAAGTCCATGTGTTCCACAAAATCAGAAAGCTCTGATTCTGCACAAGTGTTGAATCCCACTACCGCAACGAAAGGGATGCTGAATCAACAAAAGATACTCCAGAGCCGAGATGATCAAACCCCTAATACATTCGATGCTTAAAGAATATACTCTTCAATGCTCAAGCATCTATGAAGCCATCAAATTGTACTCCCAATCAAAGAGTACAACACAAATATCTCGACGATGACACATTAATTCAATACCAGCACGATCAAAGTGTAACTAAACTACAATCGATAAGTCTTCATTATCCCATGATAAGACTTCTGAAGAATATGCAACATCATTCATACATGGGTGGCACTAACTCCTGCAACATACACTGGGCAACCTGAGGTGATTCCATGAAACTCCATCAACGGGATTTCTCTACATCACAAGCCCCTGCATGATTGAGGAACTTTCTCTCTCCACCAATCACTTCCAGTATGAAAATTGTTGATGCTATCTACCGCAACAACATCGACTCACTGACAAAGCCAGTTCCTGGTAAAGTTATGCATTCAGGTTGAACTCTCAGTACACCTTCATCTTAGCGACGCTCAACTCATCAACTAGTTCGTGAATGTAAAAGGCTCACTGGATGAAGGAGCAAAGATTATATCTATAATCATGGTTCTAGCCTTTTCGGTCTTTGGAGCAACTTCAACCATGGTATCAAAAGATCAACAAAAATCTATAGAGGAACACCATCCATGATTTCAGCATCGACAAGGATCTCTGGAGCGTAATCATTCATGGTCTCAGCACCAACAACGGTCTCAGGAGCAACATCCTCAGGGCTTCATCAACTAATCATTCTCTGAAGTGTTACACATGAAGCGGACTTTTTTAAGAACCGATGATTAATATCAAGATGTGTAGACCTGATAACATGCTCACATGAAAGTCTTCCCAAAGCTGGCACGACTGGTGGGCATAATCCAAAGTCTTCTACAAGATGTTCTCATCACCTCTACAAATGAGATACAACACACTTCAGGCCATGGGTTGGCAAAAACGTACCAATGGGTGAGGAATGGGACAATGCTTCCTCAACGAAAGATGTTTGTCTATGTCTCTTCTACAACATACCAAAAGGGAGCATTAATCGGACATACGAGCTGAAAGATATGGCCTTTACAGCCAGGTTTATGAAGTCTGAAAATTCTATATGGTATTACAAATCACAAATATGCACGCTTCGTTGGCTGACCTCTACAACTCCGAATTGAGTGATTCTTTTCTCACGTGAAAACTCAGTCTCTTAGCTTCAAAAATTTGGGTCAAGCATCAGATTTCGACATCGTATGAGGTTCCTACAGCTTCCTGAGCATACAACATGCAAGCAGCAATTCTTAGACGCGATTCATAACTTCTACAGTCGATCGGTGTCCACTAGGTCTTTTCGCTAAGTCCTCCATCAAGGTACCTCCAACTTCGACCACCTGGGTATTTACATCAATTTTTCTACCCGGATACTCTATCTAGGTCCTTCCAGAAGAAGGGAAAATGAAAGAGAGAGATTCAACAAAATAATGGGGACGGACGGTCCACTGATCATGACGATCAATTTCACAGTCCAACACTCGTGGTTCCGGGCTCTACAGTGCTAGTCAATCATCTCAAAAGGAATGCTACCACCGGGACATGCCACCATGGTCATTACATCATCCTCTCTTGAGAGCAACCTCAGTTATGGTCCTATGACCAGGGTTTCAGAAGTGATGTTTCTACGACTGACAGAAACAAGATGGCACTGCAAGCACCATGCTCATGTATCAATCAAAGGGTCCTGATCTCGAATGAATCAATGACATTAAATCCTTCAACAACCGTTCAAGACACAAGCGAATGGTCTAAAAGCACAACATGAATGTGCAGATCGCGAAAATCCGACTTCGAACGAAGATTCTACGGTGTTTTTGCTAAAATGCTGAGGTCTGAAATTTCTGGTGACGTATTTCAGCAAAATTACTCGTATACTCACATGGATTCTCATTCATTCATTCACAAATCAACAATTTCATACTTCTATGAAGAGATTACAGGAGATATACTTACTAGGGGGGTCTCTAAATCATTTGAAGGCTCGGCAATGCCGGAATCTCCATTGGCAACGCCGCTATCTCCATTCGGTTCGGGATTTCGGGAATTCTCCATATTCCCATATCCCAAAGAAGAACACGCTTCATCAACATGATGCTTATCTATAATGATTTCTTCCTGGATTCATCAACAACAATTATTATTATTTCATTCAAGGAGAAGCCACAATCAGCTGCATGAAAAAGGATACTTACATCGACTTCTTCATCAGTGCTGGATTCATGAATTGTTTATCCAGGAACAAGTTGAAGACCGTCGATCGATGGAATAAAAGCCTAAAAAGAAATAACAAACCTTGGTCTCATGATCCTAATTGCACGGGCAAATTCATGACACAAGGAGCGCTAACAACTCACCAAAGAAACAGTTGGGGACTACACGTCATTTGCTAACATCATGTAGTCCTTATTTCTGGGTTCTCCGCTCCCGTGGACTTTCTTCCATTTCCGTGGAGTCTACATTGATCCAGGATCTCACTACACGATCATCCTATGGTAAAGATAATGAAATATGAAGGATCTCTCACCATCACCCAGAGGTTCCAGAAGTACCATTTCTTAAAGTTTCGTCCGTAAAGATGTTATCTCTGGAAACACCATCTTTGGAAGTATCATCATGGGAGTCAGTCATTCTCGCGAAGTGGCTACTTCAGCATATCGTTCATACAAAGCGCAGGCTTCGACAGAACAATGAATCATGGAATAAATGTGCTCACAACAGAGTCTACAAAAATGAACGAGCGTCTATTCCTAGAACAAGGATTTCTTTTTGGGCCCGGCCCTTGAATCCCAAACCGACCAAGGTTACACCATCGAATCAGCGGTTCTACACCAATTTATGCTCACTGGATGACGCTCTATTATGCCACTGAGGTTTCGCTCAAACCATGGTTTTCTCATTTAGTCGAAATCCGGTAATGTCTTATCTTATGACTAAGTTCAATTGCTTATTTTTGTTTGTACCTAGAAAATCACCATTCAATGCTGACTAAGGAACATGACTGTTCCTCACTAAGCAGGGGACTTAATGTAGATGGTGGATTTTCGACAAAGGGTAAAATTATAAAACTATACTCCGGATCCGTCAATCGGATGAGTATTGAGGCACATGTCTCTCATTAAAGCATGAAAGCTCATGCCATAAATCTCTGACTGAGAAGGCTGTATCTCAGAGTATATGTAGATGTGTAGTCTCCCAACTGAGGCCACGACACATCTCATGAATACTGAGCAATTTCAGTAATTACTCCGGATTCGGCAATCGGATGAGTATTGAGACTCATGTCTCTAAGCGTGAAAGCTCATGCCATAAAACCTCTGATCGAGAAAGTCTCTCAGATAAGATGTAGATGTGTAGTTTCCCAGCTGAGACCACGGCACACCTCATATTGTATAGAATCGCAAGATTGGACGGCTTCTAGACAGCATGTCTGCTAGTATAGAGCAATAACGTCTTCAGGATGCAACCATGTTTTCCATGACTATACAGGAGGAATATGACACTCCAGCAAGTTCATATTGCTCAACCCTCGGATAATTAATGCTCCTAGATAGGAAGCCTTGCTAGTATAGAGCCATCAGTTAATTATCTCTAATCGCCTGAATATCCAGCAATATTCTACGATTCTTCGTTATATTTCGTCACTTTGATTCGTGGTTCTTCCTAGCAAAATTCCACGGGTTAGTGATAAATATTCACTGAGACAGGCATCTGAGCACCGAATAAGCCCTGATAAAAATGGTGCAAGTGTACTTAGCAATAATGCACATACCAGCATTTGAATGCGCAAACGAGCATTTCAAAATATGAATGAACGATGAACCTATGCAAATCGGAAGGAAAAATAATAATAATAAAATATTAACAAATGCGCCAGGGGACTGGGCTCATCAGCTGGCCGGTCATGCCGTGACCAGTCCCGCGCCGAATTTTATATTTTGTCATATTTTATTATTTTTCCCCGATCTCGTGAAAATTCTCTCGTTTGAGCTAATCTCCTTCGTTTCAAGGAAATTCTCTAATCTCATGATTTTATCAAAGAAATAATAAAATTAGGGAAAGGTGTCATGGGACCGAGCACCAACCAGCCGGCCATGCCCTACCGTGGCCGGTCCCACACCTCACGTCCCCATTATTTTATTATTTCTCTCAAATTATGAAAATTCTCTGATTTCATGAATTTTCCCTAAAACCATGAAAATTCCCTAATTTTATGAATTTTCTCTGAAATCATGAAAAATATTATAAAATTAGGAAAACTCGTGGGACCGGACACCAGCCGGCCGGCCATGCCTTACTCGTGGCCAGTCCCACACCTCACGTCCCCATTATTTTATTATTTCTCTCAAATTATGAAAATTCCTTGATTTCATGAATTTTCTCTAAAACTATGAAAATTCCCTAATTTTATGAATTTTCTCTAAAATCATGAAAATTATTTTAAAATTAGGAAAAACTCGTGGGACCGGGCTCTAGCTGGCCGGCCGGCCATGCCCTAGCCGGTCCCACACGCTTATTATTTTATTATTGTTTATTGTTTTAAGTTTCCTGATTTCATGAAAACTCCCTGATTTCAACAAAATACCTTGGTTTTAACAAATCTCTCTGATTTTATGAAAATCTCCTAAAATCATGAAAATTACATAAAATTGGGAAGAGTGCTCTGGGACCGTGCCCATTGGCCGGCCGGGCATGCCTTGGCCATTGCCGGTCCCACACTCCATCATTCCCTATTTTATCATTATTATATATCTCTCATCTTATGGAAATTCCCTAATTTCATCAAACTTTCCAGTTTCATGGAATTTCCCTCAAATCAGAGAAAATACATAAAATCACATAAAACTGGGAAAGTGTGGGACCGTGCTTGTTAACCAACCGGCCATGCCCTAGCCGTGGTCGGTCCCACACCTTGCAATCTCCTTTTTTATTTATTATTTTTCATCATCTCATGTATTTTTCCTAGTTTCAGCAAAAACCTTGGATTCTGCATATTTTCTCAGAATGTTGCTCAAATGCGCATCGGAAAATACTGAAACTCTCAGGACTAAGACACGGACACTATGGTGACACGAGCACATCCCCTTGACCGACCAAGGGTGGCTCTAAGGCCTGCAAACAGCCGGTCCCACATGTTTTAATGATGTTAACCTAATTTTCTCAATTGCTCATATTAGGTTCAAACTTCTTCCAAACAATTAAGAGTTTGCTTGAATGACCATCCATTGGTCCCACGGCCACCAAGAGTCGGTCCCATGACCTCTTGGTCGGTTCCTCATCTCTTCATGGCTAGGTTTTATTATTTGTCGCTCACACGAGCATTATTTCAATAAATGATTAAACCAGCATTTAATCATTCTTTCACCAACTGGTCCTCAAGAGACTTTGATATTTTGCTCATTCGAGCATCCGGGCGTACATGGTGGACTCGTCATCCCATGTAGCTGGTCCCTGCTTCACTCTGCAGATTGATTTGCAATAAATCATCATTTCAGTAAAATTAGGGGTTTGAATCCAGAACTCTGCAGAAACATGATTCTGAGCAGATTCAAATACTCTGATAATTTTATGTTGATTCCATAATCAACATTTTTATTTATTTTGCTCGACCCAGCAGTCAGTATCTTATATTAATATTTTATCTTGTCCTGCTACCAACAATTCATCAAACGAGCAATTTTTGCTCAAACCGGCAATATTCCTCAGACTAGCAATATTTGCTCGAACTAGCAATATTTGCTCAGATTCAAGAATATTGGTTCAACTATCAATATTATTCGATAATTCAGCAACACAGTTTGCTCGTCTTAAGTAATCAACATAATAATACCTCGTCTCAGCAGACATATTTGATTCATGAATTTCAGAACATTTGTAAAACATGTTCAATTCAACAATACATGGACTCATCGTCCCACAAAGTCAGCAACTGACTCCACAATCACAAGATATTAATCATGTCACATGGGGGGATATTAACTAGGGTTTTGGTCTGGCGGTCTACGGCACGTGTGTTCACCCACGATGAGAATGTGAGCAAGTCGTGCAATCAGTTGGAAGAGTCATCAAAGTAGTGGGTGGAAAATTAACCAAGTCTCCGCACGATGAGCAACTGGTTTTAACACGATTTCCCACTCTCCCACTCTCTGATTCCAGCAAACTGTCACACTTCGTGGGATCATGGTGTTTTCAACTCCGACATTATAAAATGTCTCCGAATCCTGATTGAAAGGACAAGATTCGAACACTCGAACATTTGTCTAAAAGAATTCTCGGCAAGTTCATACAGACAATCTCTCGTCTACACGAACTCATCGTCTGAGCATTCACTCTCAATTGAGCAAAATTCAATCATTCAGAGCATTCTTACGTTGAAATCACAACACGCCTACAATCTCATATCACCATTGATCTCATGCATTTCTCATCTTCCCTCCTACAGATCAACCCATCCTCTCTTGTGACCGAATTGACTCTGGAACGGCCATTGTTCTTGGTTTAGGCCGGAGTCTTACAGATTGATCTCTCGAACTTAAATCACTCCTTTCTTGCAGTGCATCTGTGTGAGGTTCAACATTTTGCTCGGTTCAAGGAGTCTCCACACGGTCGACTCTTCAATTTCATAAAAACCATCAAATCGTTTTTCCCCATCTACAACAGGTACTATTGGTTTTTTGGAGCCAATTCGAGTTGGTAAGGAACCAGTTTTTTGAATCTCTTATTTTTCAGGTATATGCACCGGTGTTAGGGGTTATTGAGGTGTTCCATTTCCTCTAGTGCTTCTTGGTTTTCTTGCTCGGGGTGTTGGAATCTCAAATGTCGTTGTTGTTCTTTTCATTGATCCTTGTTCCATCTAGGCTATGGAGACATACTTGAGGGCTTTTGCAGGTGGTGGTTGTGCTCCATAATCAGGTGTGTTGGGAAAATGCAGATGTGCAGGTAGCTTGGTTGGTGGCTTGATAGTCCTTCTTTTGTATGTTCTGTGCGGCATCATGATGTGGTGTCTTTCTTCAGGTCTAGCATTAGTGGTTACAACAACCTATGTTTTACCGTTAATGTTGTGAACTAGCAAGTTTACCTTTGCATCCTTGTGTTGCAAAGTATTCAAAAGGATTTTAGTATAGTCATGTGTAAAGAAAGCCAACATTCTGTTAATACCCGGTGCTGCTGTTGGTCCAGTAGGTTGGCCCAAACCCGAATCGTTGTTGTTGGTAACCGGGCGTTGAACCGACCCGCAATGTCCATCGCTTCCATTTTTTTTGCTCCGACCCAGCAAGATAACCCGACGAGCTTGAGTGGGCTGTTTCAGAGTCCTGTTGATGGGCTTTTGCCTTAACTTTATTTTTAGGCCCAACATGATCGACCCTAACTGTGTTATCTGGGCTTGAGTAGAAATTGCTAGGGTTTCGTTTTCCACCTGTTGATGTGGCAAATGGTGGGTCCATCCGAACAATATTACCCCCTTTAGAGTTGCTGGCTCCAGGTGTTGTTGCATGTACACAACTTTCCTTGTTCTGTCTTGATGGCTTTATAGTTTTAATTGTTGCAGTATCTTTTGCAGACTTTGTCGGAGGCGTGACCGAGTTTCACATCAAACCACGCCATGTCATCTCTTCTGAAAGCTGAGTTGGGAACGTGTTGGCCCTGGTTACATCTGAAACCCTAGTTTGGTCTTGTTGTTGTTGAGGTGCCTTGCCCTTGTCTCTCATAGTTGTTTACGGATTTTGTTGTCATTCTGGACTGTGCTGTTGTTGTTGTTGGACTAGTGGTGCTGGAATTCCTTGGTTGCTCTTTATAGTAGAATTTGATGTTGCTCCATGATTGCTGTTTGTTAATCGATGTTCTTGCAAAAGACTAGAAGTAGAGATCCTAGTATATGTGGCTTTCATTTTTGCATTCAGTTTGCCATAAGGAAAACCAGGGTTTTCATTATTTTGATTGCTTGGTGTATCCCACCAAAGTTAGGGCAGTCTCTAAAAACATGTCTAGGAAAACCACAAATAAAGCATAATAGAGGAATTTTTTCGTAAGAAAATTGTACCCATTTGCCTTCGCCAATACTCAGCATGACTCCCAGTCTGAAAGGTTTTTGGAGGTTGAACATGGCCAGAACCCTTGGAGGTGATGCAGCTAGGTCGATTTGCAACACCTTCCCCGTGTTAGACGATTCTATAAGATCTTGAATGGATCCTTCATCTCCAAAAACTTGTGGTAGATTGAGAACCCTTAGCCATAATGGTGCGAACTTGAAATAGTGTTCTGCATGTTTAAAGAAGAAGTTCCAATCTTCAAATAACACCACAAGGTTTTCTGCTGTCCATGGTTGGTTTGCAAGGATGAAATCCTTATCAGTTTGATGTTGTAGTGAGAGCTGGAACACATGCAAAGTTGTACTCGGTTCCATCTGCTTGAACTGGATTGGAAATAATTTGTTTGAGAGGGCTCTATTTAGTATGGTGAATTCTACAAGTGTTCCCAAGACTTTTAGAGCAAGAGAGTGGTTATTTTGCGTCTGCATGAGTTGTTGCATCCTTACAGTGAGGTTGAAGATGGGTGTGGGGAGATCTCTTTTTAGCTTTTGGAAAGAGGTTTTTTGGAGTATAGCAGCTGTTTCTTTTGGTGTTCCCTTTTAATTGTCTTTTTGAAGATTGCTAACGCGTTGAGATATCTTTTGGGAAAGGTATCTGTTGATAGATTCTTTTTGTGAAAAGTAAGAATCACATGGAGCAGAGGAGAAGAAGTTCTGAGAGGATTCACTTGAAGCCCCTTTTGTTTTCAATTCTTTTTCATCCCCTTTGTTCTTGATCTCTTCTTGGGAAGATACAGGAATCGAACATTCCGTCCGACAGTGTGTAAATATGGGAGTTTCCCTAAGACACTTTTCAGAGATATTTGTGTGTATCGAAGGGTTTGGGTGAACTGGTTGTGATGGTGTTGCTGTTGTATTGGATGTGGGAGGTGGTGGAATGTTATCCATTGGTGAAGTAAGAGGCGCAACAGAGATAGTGGAGAATAAAAAATTTGCTTCAGAAATGCAAACACAACTTTGTCTAGAACCAAGAAAAAGCAATTCCAATTGAGAGTTTCAAGTTCGAACAAAACGTTGCGAGAATCGCGGTGAAGAAACTTGATACAATTGGTCGTTTGATCTTTAAAACAGAAGCAGAATTTGTGTTGATTTACAAGCGAATTTTCTTGACCCTAGTCAATGCCAACGGCCATTTTTTAACTGTTACATGTTATGCTCGTTCCCTTCGTGATGAGAAATATGACTTTTTATAAAGTTTACTTGTTTACCGTGAGAATAAAAGTGTGGTCCCCTCCTCATTTATCGTTTAAGCAAAACCAAAAATTTGGCGTTTCTTAACACCATGGATATTGTTGGGGTGTAAAAATCTTATCCCAAATCGCATACATAGGCGCCAAAGTTCAATTTTTATCTCCCAAAATCCAAAATTATAAGGGAGGGAACGGAAAATCTAAAAAAATGCAAATGTTCTGGAATCAGATCAAAACCGTCCATTAATATTGCAATCAACTGTCTTAAATGATACAGCTCATCGATCCAAGTCAAAGATGAAAAAGAAAAGAAGAGGGAAGTTGTATATTTCCCAAAATCTGAGCGCCAAATTTCAAAATCTCGATTTCATTTCCTCTATTTTCTCTTTTTATAACTTGCCCAAAATCGTCGAGTCTCTTCAGAAAATTCATCAAAACATCTCTATCTCTATCTCTCTCTATCTCTATCTCTATCTCTCTCTATCTCTAGAAGATAAAAAATGGCAGCAGGAACTTCAGCTAAATCAAACCCTCAAAGAATCCGAAAAAGGGTTGATGCTGATGTCAATTCACTTAAACGTGCTAGAGATGGAAGTGCTTTCACTCGATGGTATAATTTTTTCCACCGTGTTTCCAGATCTAGCTTAGATGTATAATATTTTTGTATTACGATTTTAGTATTTGAAATCACAAGTTAGGGTTCAGATCTTGAAATGGAAAGTTAGGGTTACAACTTTTGTTACCGGGGCTTATTTTTGTTTTTGTTTTTGTTGATTTCAGTGAAGAATGTAAGAAAGACGTTCCTGTGGTTCTTATTGATATGCATGATTGTAGTCTTGATTCTAAAATCAAGATGAATTTGGGTAAATTTTTTTCTAACTTCGATCTATTTCAGTCTGAAAATTAATTTGGGGGGTTTTATCCTAATGATTATTCTTTAATCTTTTCTTCTACAGAGGCTCAGGTTGTTGAAAGTGCTACCGAAAAGTAAAACCACTTTTTCTCTAATTTCCCTTGTTGATTTTCTTTCGTTTATTTTGTGAAACTAATTTTAGGGTTTATTTTGATCTAAACAAATAGGAAAAAGGCTGTACCATCTGAACCAAAACCAAAGAAGACTAAGACTAAGAAAGAGCAGAAAGTTAAGGATCCTAATGCGCCCAAGCGTCCTCCCACTGCTTTCTTTGCCTTTATGTAAAACTTTTCCCCCTCCCTTGCTTTTCATCTGGTTGTTGTGTATTCATAGGCTTGTTGGAGTGATTTTCTAATTTTTCAATGTAAATTTGTTTTACTGTAGGGAGGATTTCAGAAAGGAATTCAAGGAAGCAAATCCAGACAATAAGAGTGTTTCAGTGGTATAAACAGTTTCCATATATCTTTTCAATATATTTGTGTTGATGATTTTGTGATTGAATCTATTATATTGATTTGTTGTTGATAATATATATGTGGTGAAGGTTGCCAAGGAAGGTGGTCAGAAATGGAAATCTATGTCAGACGAAGTGAGTTCATGATTCTTATTGTGTTTATCTAATTTCACAGTAATCAGTGTCATGAATGAGGCTTGAGATTGGTAATTTTGGGCGTGGAAGATTAACATATTGTGAAATTTTTGGTATCAGGAGAAGAAGCCTTATGTGGAGAAATGTGCTGAGCTCAAGGCAGAGTTTCAGAAGGCTATGGAGAATTACAGTGCTGATAATGCAGACGGAGAACCTGAACAAGAACCAGAGAATGAGCAGGAAGAAGAGAAAGAACAAGAAGAAGAAGTGAAAGAACAAGGGTCTGATGATATTGAAGAGTAGGCAGGTCAGAGATATATTTGTTGTGACCAAGAGGAAAAACGTGTTTGGTGTCACTGATTTTTTTAAGTAGGGTAGTTTGGTTATTGCAATGGGATTTCAGTGAATAACTCTGCTTTCTCCTTTCTTTAATTTTGTAAATGCCTTGTTTTGTTTTTTTTTTAGTACCAGATGATATATGAAATGTCTTTCTCTTTACAATGGAGAATGGGTTTAAAAACATCTAGCTCATGTTGGTCTTTAACTAACAGCAAGACTGTTATCCTCTTATTCTCTATTTCTTATCCAAAACTCTGTCAGGTGTTTTTGGAATTCAATATGGCTCTTACAGATCAAAGAGCACATCTACATTAAGAAGCAACAGTATTCTTCTAAGTTAATATAAAAGGCGAGCAATACTAAGTTAAACACTAGGTCTGACATGGTTTAAACAACAAGATCATGAGAATTTAGTGTAGACATAGGCTTAACTACTAGAAAGCCCAGACATAGGCTGCAATGTTATTAGACCTTGGGCAAACTTCATCAATGACTGAAGCTGCAAAATAGATGTCTATTTGGAGGATTTTGGTGCAGATAACAGTAGCGGGATTTGCTCTGGAAGGCCAGCTTATTTCAGATGTTTCAATTCTCAATCACTTATTTTGACAACACAATGTCTTTTTGGATGAATTATGCTAATCGGATTTGGTTTTACTTTTAGATGTTCTTGTGAAAATGTAGATGACAACTTGCTTGCTCTTTCAGTTCTCAGTGTAGTACAAAACCAGTTGTTTTTTCTCCAAAGGAATTTTGTGCATTGTTTGTATGAGACAGGAAAGCTGCTTATCTAAATGGTGTAACAGTTTGGGGAACCACCACTATTCCTTTCAGGGATCACAATCTACTTTATTTGCACACTGTTAAAATTCTCTAGCGGCTGGTTTCAATTGTGCAACAATTCTGGAACCGTCACTCTTCGGTCTTTACTCAGGATATGGCTAATCAAAATTCTTTTGTATTTGTAACATCATTTTTCGCGATACACTGATAATGTATAGCAGAAAAAAACACTCATTGTGCATAAGTTTGTGCGAGTCAATGTAAGCTGAGGAAGCCTTGCTGTTAATTTTCTAACTAGTTAGACAGAACTGGTTTAGGTAAATGAGACACCTCTGATTACAAAGACTTCAAAATTAAGTTCCCAGAGTCCTCAGATTTCCTTTCACTGGAGGAGTCGGACCAGTCGGTTACTGATTTCATCTAACCTATATTGCCTCTGGCCTAAAAGAGTCCCTGGACTGGCTAATTAGAAAAGATGATAGCCTTTTGGGGAGTTTTCGTTGTACAGTGTACAACTCTTGTTCATAGGCCTAACTTTAGACCAATTAGAGTAGATGCTAACTGGCTAACAGTTTGCAGCTATGTTTGTTTCAAGATAAGAGACAGAGACAACCGCTCTGCCACAGGTACTTCTTATATCCACAACACACTTTCAAATATGAACATTTTTCCATTTAGATGAAAGGTTCTTACTGTGAAGCAGAGGCCAAGTATCCATAGAGTTCACCACAAAACTCATTTCTGTTTTTGCTAAGATTTTGGCAATTAGCAGAGCTATCAGTAATGTCTATCATCATTCAGAGAAGACAAAAAGAGTTGGACAGGAATGAGGATGCAGAAAGCTAGGGAAGACTTAAACAGGTTCTTAATTCTTGCAGCCTCACTATTGATGTTAAGAAGGAAACATTGTTCCGAACGATTGCTATTTAAGACAAAGAACCATAATCATTACTGATAGTCTGATATGCAAGACTTCTGCTACTTGACATACTAGTTAAACACTAGTTCTAAAAGAAGAAACGGAACACACTAGCTAAACTTTCATTTATGATTTGCAAAGTGGATTTTGGTGGACAACTTCATTTAACTACTTCGACTTCCCAGATGCATTTAATAATGAGTGGTACTCAGATCTTAGCCTATTATACTCCTTGGTCAAGGTTAAGATAGCCTCCGTATTTCCTGTCTGAACTTCATGCTTCCCCATCTCTAGACGATACTTCACCGATTCAATATCTTTCTTGAGCTCCTGAATCATTGATTCCTTCTCGATGCATCGGTTATGTAAGCCTTCCAACTTTGGCACCTTTTTAACTGGAAGGTTCTCAAGTTTAACTGTAATTCAGAATCATTAAGGAGTCATAAGAAAAAAACAACAGAAACACAGACCAAAGACTGTGCTACATGATAGTGGGAAGTGATCTTATATTACTTTGAACTAATGAAGGATCCATTTTCAAAATATATAAATATTCAAATCAGAGTCAGCTCTTTGACACTCTAACTAACTTTAAAACATAATTCATCTGCAGCACAACATAATTTATACAATCTTAAGAATGAACCTTTTTTGTCTTTGGACGATGAACCACCGACATTCTCCATGTTTTTTCCACCTCGATTAAATCTTCCTGTAAAAATAAAAATAGTAACGCACTGAGATTTATACTGCTTTTCATGTAAAACAACAAACAATTAAACCATGTCTACTAATGTATGTGATTCAAGAGAATTTTTTGCCGTTTTAGTTGGTTTGTATCCATTAGTACTGTAGCCTTCTCGGTTGTTCAAGTTCTTGTACTAGGATAGTTCTTTGTTGTTTTTTTCCTTTCCTGTTAAGATTTGGAAATGCTACCTTTTAGCCAATAACTTATAACTTAAATGCACTGATACTAGCTAGATACATGAGATGGGACTGCTAAGAACCATGTACGTTTTACATTTTGAAACTGATGTATGTTTATGTTTATCATCTTAATTCCCATAGTGAAAAAGGAAAATAAAAGGAGTACATCATTCCAAGCAAAGGTAACAAAAAAATGAAAGGAAGTTGAAAAAAACACAACAGGATCAAAGGATGAGAGCTTGTGATATCAATAATCTAAAAATCCACAGAGGAGCTAACATACCACCAAGTGCTAAGCCTAGCTTCTTCTACTTCTCTTTCTCTCTTAACGTTTGTACTATTTGGTGAGTATATATAATACTGAATCTGAATGCCCAATTCATGAAGTCTGTATGAAGACTCGGATTGATGTGATAGGCTGAACAAAAGCAGCTAAACTACAGTGCCATGGAAAGTACTCCATTATGAAGCACCTTCTGTTAAAAGAACACCAACACAGTCTGTGCATTTCGGTGCTCAGAAATATTTTTTGCCAATCTGCATAAAGTTTGTCTTTGCTCTCGTCATCTCTCTACCGCATCCTAGCTAACAGCATGTGAACGCTCCTGTCAACATTCCCAGTCAATTTATTGCACAGAGAGGAGCATCTCCATTCCAAAAAAAAAAAAAAACCAATACGCCAGATTCCACTTTTAGGTGTTCAGAGATAACTTTTGCCATATGAGTGATAAGCTGTGTTCAGTTTTCTCATCACTCACATATTCCACTTTTAGGTGTTCAGGGATAACCTGGTTTTAGCTCTCTCATCAGTCATCACTCACGCACGCTATTACTACAATGTGAAGTTGTGAACTCTCACAAGCACACACAGGTTAATGATAATAAGCCTACCTCAACCTGCTCAAGCCTTGTACAGCTCTTTTGGGCTTTAGTGACAGGAAACACGTGGGGGTGTTTCGGTCACCAGCATCGGACGACTGTGTTGTACGGTTTATACTGTAGTATATTATATCAGTAGTCTTTGCACAGGGGATCGTTCGTTGAATATTCAAATGGATAGCACAATAAATCTAGCAAAATTAACCTAATTTGATTGGGGCCTTGCACTAGAGGACAAAAAAAGGTCACCCAAACCTAATTTGGGTCACCCCTTATAAAAATATTTTCTAAATACCTAAACTGCCCCTGAATGATTAGTATTAAAACTTAATAAAGTTAATTTAATTAGTGTGGTTAGATTATGTTAGATTAAAATCAGATTTTAGATTTTAGATTTATTTATTTATTTATTTTTTTGTGAGTTGAGAAGAAGAAGAGTTCAGGGTTCAGGGTTCAGATGAGTAATTCAAGTAGGGGAAATGATGTTGGAGAAGGTTCAAGTAACAAAGATGATTGTGTTTATGGTAAGATTATCTTAAATTCTCCCATGGATTGGATATATGTCACAACACAGAGAAAGAGTCGTCAATGTCGAGGGATGTATACATTGACGACTATAAAAGTCGTCAATGTATTGACACCAAAAATGACGACTCAAACCTGCAACTTTTCCAGGCTATGAAAAATCGTCAGGGTAATATGATATACCCTGACGACTCAAACCTGCAACTTTTCCATGTTATGAAAAATCGTCAGGGTAATATGATATACCCTGACGACTCTTAACTTGGGTCACAAAGAGTCGTTATTTTGTGTGTCTATACCAAGACGACTCTGAAAATTTTTGGGACAGAGAGGTTGCTTGTTTTTCACTTGGGGTCGTTGACCTTTAAAAAAGGGTCGTCCATAGAGGATCGTCATAGGGTTCTATATTATGCTAACGACTCTAATCTAGGGTAAAAAATATGAAAACCAGAAATAGGGTCGTTATCTTGATCATCATATACCCTAACGATTTTTTATGGTCTCTACATGCATATGAAAAATCGTTAGGGTTTAGGCTTGTCGAATTGACGACCCTTTTACTGTAACTGAAATTTTTCGGGTTTTTTTCTTCTTCTTGGAGTCGTTAATAGAGGAGAAGAGAAGAGTCAGGAGGGGAGGAGTGATCTTTTTGTTTAGAATTAGAAATGAATTGGGGCTTAGGATTAAGGGTTAATAGGTTTTTAAGATTTATTTTTAGTGAAGGGTAAAATAGTATTTTCACAATCGGTTTAATACGCCCCTAAAAAATTTGGGGTGCAAATAAAATGTCAAGGCCCCCAATTAATATTTCTGCCCCCAATCAAATTAGGAAAATTAACTCTTTACAAAATACTACATTTTTTTTTTGAGAGAGAATCTTAACAAACTTTTACTAACATAACCATGATGATTTCATATACATATGAGACATGAAAGTGCACTGTAAAAAGAGCACAATAATGTCTAAGTTGGTTGTTTGTAGTTTTCTTCCTCAAGTTCCTTTACGAAAAAGAGTTACTATCACTTTTTCAATTTAGCCTACTTTTAAGCCAAAATAAAAAAGTGATAGTAACTCTTTTCCATGAACGGATGTAGTATGATTTAGTCTAGATCCCTCCTCAAAAGGTAAAACAAAAGGTGTGGCAATAACCAAAATATATACCTGAGTTTTCTGTAGTCTATACAACTAAAAAACCACCAACTACATTAACCACAGGATACACCAAAAGACGGTATAAGAACAAGACCCTCAAAAACACATACCAAGAAGCCGAGTACCTCACTGATCTCAGTCTGAGTCTGATGAGGAGACTGCAGCTTCATTATCATCGCCATCATCGTCTGAATAGGCATCCAAATCATCCCATGGACCCCTAAACTCGAGAACGTTCACACTTGTCTAAAAGATCACCATCAAGGCACACAAACGGTTCCAAGAATGTCAAGATGGATGAGATTTGCGCTCTTAGTGACCAATGCATCAAGCCCTAAATCACCAATCGACCATAACAAAGCTCGAGATGAAAAGAGCTTCCATTGTATCAGCTATAACCATTGCTTCTCCATAAGGGTGTACATCGGGCCGGGCAGGCCAGCCCAAGCCCGATTATAGCACGGGTCGGACGGGCTTGTAGTCCTTACTACCCATTAAGTTTAACAGGCCAGGCCGGGCCGGGCAATAACAAAAATTTAATGCCCATGGCCCGTCCATACCCGTGAAACAATACAGGCCAGGCCAGGTCGGGCCGGGCAGGCCTCGGGCCCAAGGTATAATTCAAAATTTTAAAGTATATATGTTTTTTTTTTTTTTTGGCTTGATGAATGATGATATATCTGTAACTCGTTCAAATGATAGTTCAAGCAATTCATATTCATTACTGTGAAATGTAATTCAGAATTTTCTCTAACCCCAATAAATTATCCACATATGAAATTTAAGTTCTTGAGAAATCCATCACACTAGTAGAAAACTTTATTCGAGGCTATTGGCGGTCGGGCGGTAGGGTAACTAAACAAAGCTGCGGCGGCTAACAGTCGGACTCAATATTTGAACAAAACCCGGTCCGCCTACTTATAATTATCGGGCAGGCCGGGCTAGCCCATGACAGGCTGTCAGGCGCCCATGGGCTCCTTCGGACCCGGGCGGTACATGGCAGGCCGCAGGCTTCCGGGCATTCTGTACACCCCTACTTCTCCATCATTAACCTTTGCAGGAAGTGGTTTTCAGCCTCTCTGCAGTCTGAAAAACATAAATAACATCATCTTATATTACTTTACTCATTACATAAAATTTTCAAAATAAGATAAATTATCAAACAGAAGCATCCCAGGTTTAACACAGATACCCATAAACAACCTTTTTCTATTATACTTTCATATCGGCGACAAGCAATTGTGTGCATTATAGATTGTAATCTATCCTTCCCCTATGTGTTTAATATTTTTGCGGCAATGTCGCAACCACACCCTTCAAGAGTACATATTGCACTCTATGCCTCAGTTACTACTCCTTTATGCAGTTGTTCTGCTTACCAGAAAATAAAAGGGAAGGAACTACTCAGGACAGTGCCCAGAGTTACCAAGATCACCACAGTTGTAATCAAAATTTAACACCACTCTGGTAGACCTCACAGGAGAGAGAACTTTTCTAATAGACGGAAAAGAAGAAATGACATAAAACTAACCCAAAATTAACAAGAAATGACCTCATCCAAGAGTACATATTCTGCCAGGGATGAAAGAAGAACAAATTATGCTAAGCTTGACATCGAAAGAAAATCATTGCGGAAACTCGTAATGATACTGCTTTCCTCATCAATCATAAGTGTGTTGATATTATTCTAACCATAATTTATGCATCAATAGCTATGTTAAAAAGGGAAAGAAGAAATTGTTTCTCCCAAAAAACAATTATAAATTCATTAACCATCATAAGAACAACATAAGCCGGTCATTCTCCACGAAAAGATAACTCAGTAGAGAACAACCGTTGCACAATGAGAGCCTCTCAAACCAACTAAAAGATCGAAAAGAAAGAAAAAAAAAAGAATGATGGTTTTTATCGTTAACCTCTCAAAAGCAACATCAAACAGAAAAGCCAAGCCAAATGCAGAATCCAGCTAAAGGGCAATACAAGAGGAGAAGTAGAAATCACTAGTAGGCCAGTAAAAGAAAAAACATTGAGCTGAATGCACAAGGCCATATTGTCCCAAAAAACACATAAGAAAATTAAAAATGTTTGAACTCAACACTACTAGGCCAGTTAAAGAAAATCATTGAGCTGAATACACAAGAACACATTTTCCCAGACACATAAATTACAAATGTTTGAACCCAATGCTGCAGAAATCTGTATCACTGGAGGACCAATAAGTTGCTGCATGACAATTCACTAATTAGTATAATAAATTGCAACCAAGAACACCACCTCCGAGAACCTAGTGAATCTCGTCGACCTAACTTTTGTAATTGGGCCGACCGAGCGAAGCGAGGGAGGACCTTTATATGACCACTTTTTGTAAAATCTAAGTGATCAATTACCACAAAAAGATTGAAAATGGTTAGGGCCGAAAAACCAAAAATGTCCCTCCCTTTTAGTCCAATTACTATAACTCCTTATGTATCCTATCTTTCAGGGGTATAATTGGCAACCAAACTTTAATATAACATATCTAAAAATCCGTGCCTTGGAATTTTACAAATTTTATCTCGTTGGAAAGATTATAAAAAACTCTACGCAACGAGTACAAACAACAATATTAAACTTAAAGTTTTTGCGAAAAATTCGGAGGTATTTATCATTTTAGGCACAATTTTAGAAAATTAAATATATATCCATTATGCAAACCACCACAAAGGATACATAATACTTTATGTAGCAAAATTTTGGTTTATGCATCAACTAATTTTCCGTTGCAATTAATAAAACGATGTACTCCCTCCGTTTCAAGAAAAATGATACTTTCATTTTAGGCACAATTCTAGAAAATTGAATGCATAGCCATTATGCAAACCACCACAAAGGATGCATAACACATCATGCAACCATATTTTGATTTATGGATCGACTAATTTTCCGTTTCAGAAAAAGTGATACTTTCACCCCGTTTCAGAAAAAGTGATACTTTCGCCCCGTTTCCGAAAAAGTGACACTTTCTCCCCGTTTCGGAAAAAGTGATACTTTCGTCCCGTTTCAGAAAAAGTGATCACTTTTTCTGAAATGGGGCGAAAGTATCACTTTTTCAAAACGGGGAGAAAGCATCACTTTTTCCGAAACATGGCGAAAGAATCACTTTTTCCAAAACGGGGAGAAAGTATCACTTTTTCCGAAACGAGGTGAAAATATCACTTTTTCTGAAACGGGACGAAAGTATCACTTTTTCCGAAACGGGGAGAAAGTGTCACTTTTTCGGAAACGGGGCGAAAGTATCACTTTTTCGGAAACGGGGCGAAAATATCACTTTTTCTGAAACGGGACAAAAGTAATCATACACAAACCCCATCTTCAGATTCTTCTTCGGTCGGCCTTTCCACCGTGGTAACGGTCGTACTAGTTGTATTACCATCACTGAAAGATAAGTTCTCAAGCTCAAATACATAACCATCACACCCTAAAAAAATCAGTTTTTAGGATGAAAGCATATGTAAGAAGACAATTTGTTTTGTTCAAATGTTATGACTAATGAACAACTGTGGTTATATTGCACATTTATATTGAAAACGTAAGATAAAATTCAGAATATTCAATACATGAAATCCAAAGGTTAGACCTGGTAAAAAACAAAGCACAAGTAAAAGAGCGCCGCAATTCAACTGAGTTGCAGTCTTAGTCTTCCTCAGAACTTCCCTCGCTACCATATTCACTACTGCTATCATCCTGGTCAATATCACCTCGAACTTCCCTCGCTACCATATTCACTACTGCTATCATCCTGGTCAATATCAAGTTGTACGTGCCGAACTTGAAATGATTCAGGACCCTTAACTGGCATTGGAGGAGCACGACGTGGTTGTTGTTCCTCAACCTTACCCAGAACAATAGCATCCAGCGGGGGCAGCGGAACAGGATCCCCTGGTTTCCATCCAGCTGGCGGAATAATTGGAAAATCGGTTGGCAATTCCACAGGCATCCCAGGTCGCCAACCTGATGGAATATTAAGGTGTGGGGGAAATAAACCTTGAACCGCTGCTAAATTACCAAGTTTACTATTCTCTGTGGCTAATCTAGGAGCCTCCACCAATGTCTCAATTGTCTTCTCATTACTTTCTACCTTAGGTAATCCAAGGTCAAGATCAGCGAAATTATACAATTGCGAAGCACGCATTTGTTCAGTTGAAGTCATTTCAGTATCATCAGAATTACCTTCCATTTTGTTTAAGTGGATGATAATCAGAGTAATCATCAACTAAAAGATCAAGAACATGTACAGCTTCTTTAATTTAATCTCTCGAGCAACTTTCTGTTTAGCATCTTGAAGCTCAGCAACTGATTCAAAGAGTTGAGTTTGAAGAGAAGTGAATAACGAGATGATTTCTTTGGGAGAAGTAGGAGTAGAATCAAGTGGAGGTGGATTTAGGGTTGGGGTTTGAGAAAGTAGGAAGTGAACCATGATGCTCGATTTGGGGAAACTTGAAAGAGTTTAGAAGCAAGAGAAGCCATTTGGAGGAGAAGAGATTGAGCTCCAGATAGAGGTGGGAGTAGAGGAAGTAAGGATGAAGAAGCTGTTGTTATTGTTGTTGTAGGCGAAGTGATTGCAGATGGGGTTTGTTGTTGTTGGAAATGGTTCTCCTGCTAGACACAAAAAAATGAAATGAGTTTAGGTGTTGTGATGAAGCTTCATCCAAAGGGTTTGAGAATGATGGTGAAGTAGGGTTTGTTAAACCTAATCTGGCTGGAGATTGGAGAATTCGAGGTGATTGATTCTGCAACACTTTTTCTATCTTGGGGGGATTTTCTGGTTTTTTTGAAGGGATAGTGATGACTAATGAGTTTGGGGGTCTTTTGAATCGGGGATGATACACTGACCGCGGGTTGAATCCCGATGTCCATCCCGCTAGACACAAAAAACAGAAACCCCTGACCCGCGCATTTGTAGGGGGTGGGTTATGGGTGGGACCCACCCCCTTTCTCTCACAATCCCACTTCGCGGGATGGCCCGCGGGATCTAACCCGCGGGATGTTAATCATTTCGGCTTTTGAATTTCTAGATGAGATGGTGAGAAAAGATGCTGACCAAATCAACATGAAAGTCTTTGTCCCCTTTCACGTAAGGAATTTACACGATGTTTATTTGTGTAGAAAGGCGCCTGAGTCCTCAATTCCTAGAAACAAAACAACTGATCGTCTTCTTTTACAACCCTAATTTTCTACCGCGTCTTTTCCGCTCTCGCTAGTCTTCTTCCCTCCGATTTTATTCTATAGCAGTCTAGATCACGTTATATGTTAGTGAATTGGGCTTCGTTACTAGATCCTCATCTTTCTTCTTCTTCTGATCAAAAAAGATGTACGACTCCATCTCTCTCCTCCCCACCTAAATCCTCACCTGTTTCTTTCCTCGCTCCGGTATCTTCTAGCCGTTGTTTTTGTCCTTTAACTCCCTAACGACTAGTTTACCCCGGAGTTAGCCGATTTTTATGCCGGAACTTCATCTCTGCTAGTCACCCTTTCTACCTCTCTTCTTCTTCTCTCTTCTCTCTTCACTTTTCATGAAATCTAACCATTTCTAAACCTGATTTTATTTCAATCTCACCATGAATCACATGAACTACCCAAATCTCACAGGCGTCTCAGGCATCTCAAGCATCACAAGAATTACAGGAATCACAGGAACCACAATCTCTATTGCTTTCACTAACGTCTCTACAATCACTAGTGTCATCACCATCTATAAAACTACTCTTAATGATAAAATCACTAAACCCATTATTAGAAACACTATCATAATCAACTTAGGAATGTCTCACACCTACCACATAACTCTGCACTGGATGGAAATCCTTGCTACATTCTCCCAATTCTTTCTTAAAACTATTGATTGCACTACATCAAACCCATTCCCCTCACCTGTCTCTATTCCTAACACTCATTCTAATCAGTTCATGAGAAAATATGCTCCCCACTTCCCTGCTAGATTTCACCAGAGTTTACCTCAACAGTTTCATTCTAATAACAATCACATTCACCCTCGACAAAACAATTCTAGAATAACCAATTTTCAGAATCACAATTATCCATACAAAAGAGATCAACATAAAAAGAACCGAAATTGTTCAAAACAAATTACAACCATCAAACATAACTGTTCAAACTATAAAAAGTGCAATATCCATACCAAAATCAAACTTCACCCCAAACCCAAATTCAGAACCCATTCTAAGCATAAGATTGAAGATAAACGAGAAAGATTATGCGTACTCTTACTGAGGGAAGATACGAGTCTTGCTCCGGGTACCCTGGCTAACGCTCCGAGTCCGGCTACGAGTCATATGAATTCTAGGCTCAGCAGACCGCCTTACTGGTTCTGGAGAATGATACTCACCATTGGGATCAATATCACTGGCAGCAGCCTCATTTTGAGTATCCACAGGCACATTCATCGAAGTAGCAGGTACATTCATCTCAGGAATGAAGGCTAGAAACTCAGAAATTGTGTGTGATGATTATGTGGCAGGTTTGGAAGGCTAGATGCAAAGCTAGTTTAGAAAAATTACCACAAGACCCTGAAGCTGTAGTGAACATCATAAAACTTCAGCTCACAAATCTAAACCAGACTCAGTTGTTCTATAAATCTCTACAACCAACTGCTTTTTGTAAACCTAAGGATAATATGCAATATAAGTTACTTCAATAGTTCTTATCTCAAAATACAGATTGTAAGTTGATATTTATTGATGCATCTTTAGGTAAACACTCATTTCATGCAGGTTGTGGAATTGTCATCCTCGATCCCAATGGAGACTTCGTCGCAGCTAAGTGTTGGACCACCAATGCAGATTCAGCGTTGGAAGCAGAAGCAAAAGCTTTACTAGGTGCAATTGAATGGACCTCTAAACTGCAGATGGAAAGCCTTATCTTCATCTCAGACAATCTTTCCCTTGTACAAGCGGTCAACGGAAATTCCTCTTCCATTTGCTGGAAAAAACTTTCCTATGTAAATGATTGTGTAGTAGGTTTTCAGCAGTTTAACAGAGTCTACTGTAAAAGTGTTCATAGAAACTTTAATGGGGCAGCTGATACTCTTTCTAAGTTAGCTCAAGGACAATGTAACTCGGGAGTGGCACCAGCAACCACCTGATTGTATCGCTGCAAAGTTGTACCAATTGTAGTTTGTTTCTGTTTAATTTAATTAGGTTTTCTTCAAAAAAAAAAAAAAAACTTAGGATAACTTGGATCGGCAGCTGGATTGGTATATGGATTTTCAAAACCTGCAAAAATTGCCCGGCCTATCCTACCAGTGGCTGGACAAAGAGAATCCATTACCGGAAAGCGCATGGGCTCATCATTGCGCCAAGGTCGACCAGCCATATGACGCACCATAAACCTCTCTTCAACATCAAGAATAATGGACTGAAATCCAACTCTACTCAAGCCAGATACCAAAAATCGATCGGCCACAACAGCAACGCCCTCATGAACCTCAAATGGACCAAATTTGGGATGAAAAACATACAATACCCAATGCTTTCTAGAAACCATCTGAGGATGCTCCGACGACATGGGTATACCAGTAACATAACACCTTTCAGTACCTCTATCCCCTCTCGTCGACCTATTCCCAATCACATCTGGTGCATGTTGACTACTGCTTCCAATACCAACTTCGGCCTTCAAATCAGCAAATGGGTTACTAGTATCCTGATTAATGGGAGCAGGATTTGGTTGATTGAAGTGATGGCGAAGACGCTCTACTGGAGAATCCATCAACAACTCATGTACAATCCCTAGTGGTCCGTCTTCTTGCAAACACTCCTCGATTTTTACTTCAATATTATGCTGAAGATCATCCAAATACCAAGAGAAATATTCTTCATAACCAGGAGATTCACACCCTTGTGGAAAGGCAATCCCATAGGGCAATCGAGTAATACAATGTTCTCGCGGATACCAGTGAATTCTCAGTTCAACATCAACCTCAATCAGCTTCTGCTTTCCTTTTCGATCAATTTTCTTCTCAGCGTCAGACATTGTGATTGGATTGGATGGCTCCTCAACAGTCTCGATAAAGAAATTGGAGAAGAACTGAATAAGAAACTGAAACATTTTTCATCTCTAGCAGAGGCATTTATAAAGAATTCCATCGCTTGGTGTTGGGTCTTCTCACCATTAAGTGACGACGGTTCCCAAAGAGAAATCTCTTCCGTCTCCAACACTCTTAATCTCACCCCCGTCGTTTCAATTTTCCCGCAACAAGGGCATCAATACCTACAACCTATGAAGATTAACTGCTCTAACTTAAGGCTAACTAATCCTCTTTTGCAATTTTTGACAGATGGAGAATGGAGGAAGGCCTGCACTACACTTGGCATAAGACAAGTTCGGTACAAATAACTGCTCAATCGTTCACAGGTTCCATTCACATGAGCACGACTCAGCCTACTACTCATCTGAATCGATTAAATAACACAGCTGACTGGCTCCTTGAACCGCTTTTAGACTCTCTCGAGCTAACTTACAAAGCCGATGGACAACATTCACATCCAAGGCTCAGTATTGCTATCCATTATGATCATTTTTTTAGTTTTTATTGCCTTTGCTACCATTCTTTATTGTCCCTCTCATGAGGAAAACAATTGCACTAATATAATCCTGGTGCAAGCTAGACTTCAATATCTTTTGTCTACACATAGGTATAATCTGGCCAATAAATTAGATTCCGTTACCACAAATAAATTTCATGGGCCAACTAACCATTATCATTATCATAATTTGTATTGCCCTGGAAATTGGTTTCTTGACAGGTCGCTCTCTCAAGGTTCTTCAGTAGTCAATAGCTCCAAATTGGTCAGCAAAGCTAAGCAACACGGGTACTGGAACCACATAGCTAGCACATGGTGCTTGTACTTCATTTCAGTTCATTCTTGGACTATTGAGCAACATCCCTATCACCTGCAACTAAACAACAACCTGTACCTTAAGTACACAACTTACCTACACCTCAGAATTCAAATTAAAGTTCTTAGTCTCAGTACTACACACAACATCACTCTCTGTACCACCAACACCACTAGAACTACTTTCATGGCATCTTCCTCAGGAACTAAACCCATAGATCAAGTGGAAAATATGGTTGAACAAACAAACTCTTCATTAAAAATTCCTGAAGGCCT
Source organism: Papaver armeniacum (assembly GCA_023531295.1). Lineage (NCBI taxonomy): Eukaryota > Viridiplantae > Streptophyta > Magnoliopsida > Ranunculales > Papaveraceae > Papaver > Papaver armeniacum. The sequence goes on along the minus strand of JAJJWW010005572.1, from coordinate 345,105 downwards.
ATTTCCCAAAGTCTTTATCAATGCTGAGAATACACTACCTAAAAATAATGAAGATTGGAAATGGGTCTTCATTGGCATATATTGTAGCAAAATATCTCATGAAACTAGAACTATTTCAAGGTTCATCAACTCAAATTGGGAGCTTAGGAGGAATGCTGAAGTTTATCTTTGGAGAAAAAGAAGAAACTATTACTCTATCAAGCTTGGCAGCATAGAAGATTACAAAGTATTTAGAAAAGGAGGTACTAGAGGAATTTTTGACAAACTTATAGTTGTCACTGAAGTTCCACCTGCTGGACCTGATTTTATTGATGAAGCAAATTTCTAAAGAGTAAGGATTTGGGCACTGGTTAAAAGAGTTCTAAGGCATATCATCCCTGATATGAGTAACATCATCAAGCCAGCTGGAATCTTTCAAGAAGCCAGGAAAGCTTATGGAAGAGATGAAGATGAAAAAAATCTGGAGGTATTTTTAACCATTGATGTAACTAGAGCTCTAAAATATGGCATTGATGTTGGAATATTTTCAACTGTGCTATCCAAGGGGGGGGTCCTGAATATTCAAATCCAACATATCCATTTTTTAACCATTTTTTGGTGGTACGTAACTGTTTCTACCGTTACAAACATATCCAGAATATTCAAATCCAACAGACGCCATTGATGTCTGATGATGAAGAGACTCATCGTTTCGTGAATAGATGCGAAAACCTCTATAAATGGCATCTCCCATAACTCGTTGAAAACAACATCGAAAAACCTTTTCTGTTTTCTCTCTTTTCTAAAGCATCATCAGAAGTTTTTTGTTCACATGTGTTCTTGATTGAATCAAGGGGTACAAACCTTGAATTCAATTTCTGTTGTAGGGCTTTCATTATATCCTGAAGGCATTATTTCACATACCTGTTGTAATCGCCAATTTATTGGGAGGGTAGAAATAATTGTCTAAAAGAAATCGTATGAGCCTTGAAAGTTTGGAGTACAACAAAATTTCTTCCTGTGTTATTTCATCTTCTATTGCAACCCAGTTTTTTTCCAACAATTGATGCATATGAAACCCCTACCACTTCCCACTGGCTTGAAATGGCATATGCTCTGAATGGTATTGCATTCTGCAAGGTCTGCAGAATTCTTGATCACCCAGGCCCTCTATGTGAGGAAAAAGAAACAAAGCCTCAAAATGTTACCCACAAAACCCACCCATTAAATCTCAGTAACTCTTATCCCTCAACTTCCAATATCCCAAACAATTCCAATACCAGAAGTCCTCATAACAATATCAAAATAAGACACTACTCTGACAAGGATGTCATTGAGGAGTTTGCTATCCAGAATAAGGATAACACAAAGACAAATCATCCTCAAGAATAACACAAAAGAGCTTGATGGGCCAGAGGATTACATCATCTTTAAAGCTGGATTACATCAACCCATTGCAGTGGAAAAATCCCAACTACTAACATTGAAGCCATTGCATGTCAAAAGAAGCATAAAAAAATTCATTGATAGCAGTAGGAATAAGATAAAATGATGAAGAAGAAAGGCATCAACATCAAAGATGCTGCTAGGAAACATTATCCAACTACTGAGACTGGTGTGGAGAATACTATCATTCCTGAGAACATTTTCCCAAAAATCAATACAGTAAATCAATACCCAAACACCATAAATTTAGCACCAAATGTTTTTGAATCACTACCTTCTCTGGCTGATATACAAAATCAAATCAATGAAGATTTCAACAATCAGAAAAAGATGTTCTAGGAAAGAAGAAAGAAGGAATTTAAACTTAAGGCTGTAGATACTGAATTCCATCCACAACTGATTGACCCAAAAAGAAAGCTCATCATTTCTCCTGCCTCCAATGAACATCCCCTTCATCACTGGGACCAAACTCAACCTGCCAAGAAGAGCAACACTCAAACAATGCAAATGGAGGAAGATCACCTGGCTGATATGACTACTGGCTGCCTTGAGGGAGCAAATCCTTTCTTAATTCCACAGGTATCTCATTCTATAACTATCTATCTAACTCAAAGCTTGCATTATACTTTTATAAAGATTGCTCTAATTTTGAGGCCATTATTCAAACATAGTTTAATTACTCACAACACTACCATGCTCCATAATATTACTTACTTAGGATACTTAATCATCATTTTCACATATCCTACTGTTTCTTACTTCTGGCAATTTTTCTCTATCATGTCTTGGAATTGTCAAGGACTAGGACAACCAAACACTAGTAGGCACCTGAATAACATGTTAAACATACATAATCCTAGCATCTTCTTTCTATCTGAAACCAAACAACAAACTAAGAATATAAAACCTATCCTTAGCAACATAGGAGTCACTAATTTTTGGTTTGTTGAGCGTAGAGGAAAATCCAATACTGCTGGCGGCCTTGTCTTAGCCTGGAAAACCAACCTAAAGGTCACTATACAAGACTTCTCTAACTATCTGTAGATGGTGGATTTTCAACAAAGGGAAAAACCGTAAAATCCTGATGCATGTTTCTGACACGGCTTTCAGGCAAGCGACGATTCATATTTTACGAAGCCACGATGAATATGTTTTTCGAAAATCCTCCACTAGCTGAGCGTTCGATCCCTGGCATTTCGTCGTGCCCTCTATGTAGAATAACATAATTGGGCGGTTCTCCGTAGATTGAGACTAATAACGCCTTCAGGACGTCGGTGATACTCACTGTTCCCTGACTACATGAGAGAGAGAGACCCCTCTACATAGAAGAACGATTGGGCGGTTCTCCGTAAGATTGAGAGCAATAACGCCTTCAGTACGTCAGTGACACTGTTCCCTGACTATGTAGAGAGATCATGTATAGATCCAGGCGGTTCTCCGTAAGATTGAGAGCAATAACGTCTTCAGGACATCAAAAACACTTGCTGATTCACTGACTATACGCAAGAGATTAAATTCTACCGTGACATTCACCACTGAATTCCTAGAAGATAATATATCTTATCTCATTACTCCTATTTCATGATCGAAATGGTAATAAATAAATGTATTACTTCAATTTCATGATCGAATCCACGGCTGATCTCATGAAACGGTAATAGATATTACTCCGATTTCATGGTCGAACCCACGGCTGGTCTCATGAAATGGTAATATCACCACTTATTTTATTACTCCGATTTCATGGTCGAATCCATGGTAATACCTATTTTATTATTCCGAATTCATGGTAGAATCCACTGTTGATCCTATGAATTGATAATCACGGCTGGTCTCATGAATGGTAATACCTATTTTATTATTCCGAATTCATAGTAGAATCCACGGTTGATCCTATGAATTGATAATAAAAAACTACTCACTTTTATTACTCAGTTTCATGAATCATTCTCCACTGAATTTCATAAATTAGTAATAAATAAATACTCAATAATCGGGCATCTGGACCATCACTCAGTAAGCCCCATAAAATGGTGCAAGTGTACTCGAAAATGATGCACGAACGAGCACCCAAATGCGCGAACGCACATCCAAAATATGGACAGATGAGGAATCCCGCACAAAACAGGAAAGAGAAAATAATAATATTAAAATAATAGAGAAGCGCCCATGGGTCGGGCCCCTAGCCGTGGCCGGTCCCATGCTTCCTCCATTATTTTTCCTTATTTTTGTTGTTTTCATAAACTCATGAAAACTTCTCCATCGCAACAACTGTAGTTGCAGGAAATCCTACACTACACACCTCATTCAAATTTGCTTAATCAATCCATTTGAAGATGAATAATAATGTGTTTTATTAATTGTTTTCTTGAAGGGTTTACAAAGAAATGTAGAACAGAGCAAAAGAAATTACAATCACTCTTGATTTTCTCTCTCCTAATGACTTGCTTAACAATTCAAAAAGAATCTCCCTCTCAACAGACTTACTCGACCCTTTATATAGGGTATTACATAGCGGATGACAGCTAAGCTGTCCTTTATTTTCGGAAACGACTCGCGAATCCTCGCGAGTGTGTAAGTGCTTGTCCTCGCGACACCCTAATTCTCGCCAAGTCTTCACACTTTCCTCATGTTTTGACTGTCATCATCCATTACGTCATTTATTTATTTCCATGCGACTCCTTCGCGACGTAGTTGTTTATTAATCTCGCAAATATTCTTTGCCGCGATATTCTGTCCTACATCTTGCCTCTTCTCATGTATTCTCTGCGAAGAAGAGAGTATCATGAGAATCAATATCTTGAAATGCCGCAATAGCTCATCCTTATCTCTGTTTTAACCCCGTAATTTTTACATAGAATTTATAACAGATGTCTTTTCTTCCATTCCTTTCTTGACACGTTTCATCCAACCGCTTATTTCTGACCATTCATGTCCCATCTCGCATTAAATGCACTTACTTTCCCAAAATCTTTCTCTCTATATATAGTTTACTCCTCTTTCTCTTCTTCTCTTTTATTTTCTCTCTGCAACTTTCCTTCAACTTTTTTCTTCCGCAAATTGCGCTTCTGCTACTGCTTCCTTTTCGATTCTTCACTTCTCCCTTCATTCCCATACCCTGATAATGGCTTCACTTGGTCGTACATACGCACCACTTTTCAATGACGTTTTCCAGAAATTAAAGGAAAAAGGTTTCACTTTATCAACCATTCCAAATCAAGAATCCTCATCTATGCTTTCTGCAAAAATTTTTTCTGATCATCAATGTGATGATCGAAAATCATAGTCTCGCTTAGGTCAACTCCTCGCGGGGCTCCCCATTCCTCTATATAATCCCGAAATACCATTGTTTTATGAGATTCTTGCTCACGAGAAATTCTCGCGGGCTGTTTATCAATTGAATGGCGACTGTATTCGCCTGATGCTTGAATTCGCCTATCGTGGCGCCGGTAAAGGATCTTTATATCCTGATAATGTTAGAGATCCTCAATTTGCGAATTTACCAATAATTGCCGAGAAGTATACTGTGGACAACTTCTTTGCAAATTATTCAGTCATAACTATGAGAAACGATAAATCTCCTTGGAATTTTACAAATTTTATCTCGGGGTGTTCGATTGAAGAAAAATGATAACGTTGATTAAATGTATATGGCCACTTTTTTGAAAATCAAAATTACTGCTCATGTCGTTTAAATTTTGGACATTGACTGGCATTCAGGTAAAAATAATACCCCTTGCCACTCCAAAGATGAAAAGTGGTGGGTTGTACCTCTTTTTCTGAGTGGACCTTATATCGCAGGCTCACATGCACTCCCAGCCAATCTCGCGAATTATTATCCTTGAGAGTTTAAGTGGCCTGAGAAGACAAAAGAGGTATATTTCTCTCTTTTTTTTTTTTTTTTTTTTTTTTTTTTTTAAATTTGCTTTGCTATGTCTTCCATTTCTTTCATTCATTAACTTTTAGAAAATTTTTAGATCACCAGAATGAGAAAGAAATACAAAGAGAATCCACAACCAAATATCCTGGCGATACTTCCGATCGCTCACGTATGAAGTAAGAAACATTTTCTTTTGTTATTTTAAACAATATTGTTGCCTCTGTTTCTTATCTTTATTCGTGTGTGAAGATTGGTGTTGAAGAAGTTGAAACCGCAAAGATTAATGATGAAGAAGCTAATGTCAAAATTAAAATTAAAGGCAAGAATAAGGCCATTTCTCGCAAGGACAAATCTTCTGGTCCATCTTCTAAAAGACGAAAAGTTCAATCTCCCTCCCATTCTAATTCCCAAGTCAGCGAGGACTCAGAAAATGAAAATGAGATCGATATCTATTCTGCTAAGGGGACTCATTCAGATACTTCTGCTATGTCGCTATTATCTGGTATTTTTCTGATCCTATGCAAGGACTGGGAGATGATAATTTATCCGCTACTTGCGAAGCTCTCGCCAAAATCTGCGACGCCCCACTATTGGAGGACACTGAGTCTTTTCGCAGAATTTCCCGAACAATGACTCCTAGACTTTTAAATGCTCTCAATGCTTTGGTATGTTCATATTCCTTTGTTTCTTTGTGATTTCACTTTTGAGTTTTGTTTTAATTATTTCTTTATTTTCTTCTATAGTCAGGGAGAGCTTCTTTTGTTGTTGCCTCAGACCTTGAGAAGAGACGCAATAACCTTGAAAAGAAGAACCTTCAACTTAACAAGAAAGTCCGAGAATTAGAAATTGAAGTTGCGTCTTCTCGCGATAAAGATGAGAGAATTCAAAAATTGGAAACCGAGCTTGATTCTCAGAAGACTAAAGTATCTACTCTTCAAAGTGCAAATCAACAACTATATGGTATAGAATTCTTTCTCTTCAAATCGTTTTCATTTTTCCATTTGTTTTTTCTACTCCTGATTTATTATTCTCGCAGACATATATAATCTCTCTCAAGAAGCCATTCTTCTTCATTCGTTTCCCCGAGCCTATGGATAATGATATTCTTCTTACTTATCTCAACGAATCCTTAAATAGTTCATCAAATAAAATCGATTCCCTTCCATTAAATGAACTTCAAACCAAACATCGCCTCTTAGAGATTGAACATAGATCCAGTTTGAATTTAGCCAATCAATTTAAGCGAATGTACCTTGATTCCAAGAAGAAAGCCAAAACCTTAAGGAAGAAAATTAGTGATCTCATAGATGAAAAAGATCGCATTACTAACAAAGGTGCACAGGCTTTAGCAAAATTTCAAAAATCTCTCCTTGATGTGCAAGTTGAGCGAGATGAACTCCTTCGTCAGAATACCATACTTAGCGAGCGAGAAGACCAAATTCGTTCACTTTTTGTCATAAATAATGATGATGAATTTGCCTCAGGCTGCGAAGGTTCTAGATAATGCTAGAAATAACTTAGGTGTCGATGTTAGTCTTCACGCCGAGCAAACTACCTTGATCAAGGATATGATCTTTGAAAGAGAAGGTTGTTTATTACACTTCTTTACTTTACTTTTCTGTTCTTTTTCTTTTTGTACTATTATCATTAACTCACTTTCTCATGTTTTCTAATCAAAAGAGATTTCGAACAAGGATTGGAGAGCTTGAAATCGAAAAAGAACGTCTCGCAAAGGATCTCTCTCTTCGCGAGAATAGATATTCTAAATTGAAGCAAGCAATTCCAAACTACAAGTGGCTAATTTTAATAATGATGTTGTTCGTTTTCGCAATCAAGCTATGGAAATAGTTTGTAATGATCACAACATCCCTCTTCATTCATATCCTTTTCTTTGTCAAGAAGTTCCCGAGAACTTGCCTGTCTCGAGATGTTTCGATAGTGAAGCTAATGAAGAAGAAGAATCGACGACGAGAGTGATGGAACCAAAGAATCGAGATGAAGAAGAAGAACCAAAGAAAGAAATAACTTCTTTTTCTTCTTTCATTTCTTGTAGTATCTCGTATACATATATCTTTGACTATTGAATGTGAATTTCAACTTTTGCTTCCTTTGTTCAGATATATCAATCAAACAACCCTTCTTTGTAATTATAACTTCACACTTGCCTCTGTCCATAAGATATAATCAACTTTGCGAGTTACATAAAATATAATCATTCTCGCGAGATATAAATATATATATCATTCATTTTTTTTTTTTTTTTTTTTTTTTTTTTTGACTTTGCACATTATCATTGCGACAAGATCGCAAGATATCTTCATGGATTAAGAAATCTATTGATCTTGCCTTATCATTATTTGTGTGGTCTTATTATGCCTTCCTAAGTAAAGGTCTTATTTTGCCACCCCTCATTGCGACAAGATCGCAGGCCGTCTTTACACTTTCATATAATGACCCATTGACCTTGTCTTATCATTTCTTAAGTATTTTTGCCTCTGCATGACATTATATTTGCGACAATATGACAGGTTTAAATGTTCTTGCGACCATAAAATCCCGTAACATTGTCGTCTTTGCGACGAAAAATCGCAGGACGTTCTTACATTTTCATGTAAAAACCCATTGATCTCGCCTTACCCTCGCGTTAGTATTATTGCCTCTCGCAGGATCATTGCACAAATATGACAAGCCTAAATTCTCTTGCGAAAATAGAGCCTCATGACATTTGCGTCTTTTGACACTTATCGGCTCCCTAATGGAGGGTGCCGCCTTATCTTCTCCCCGGTTGCCCCTTCAAGGAGGCGTACATCGGCCATACAAGACTAGCTCCTCCCATCCGGTCTTAACAAAGAAGCGGTTGTTTTCGCAGCCTCTTATCCCTTATACCTATAGGGCTTATGGTTACGAGACTGCACCCTAAGTGGAGTTTTCTTCGGGCCGAGTGCGGATGTGCCAAGACTTGTCAAGAGTGGTAAGGAAGTTCCATGCTCCCCGCATTCTTGACTCAACCGTGTACCTCGGCGCCTTGGTCATACACTCGACTCCTTGGAAGAGACCCTCGGGTCCAACCAGGGTATAACCTTATATATATAGTTGGAAATCCAAGGTATCTCCCCCGGATAGGCTTTCATGGGCCCCAAATCTCCATGACCCAGGTTTCAGGAGCGGTGTAACCTTCCACCGAGCCATGTTAAGAGATACCCCTTATATGACGTACTTTAGGTCTTACATTTGCCTCTTGCGAAATATCATTCGCGAACTAGGGTGTACGCCATAAAGGTTTGTCCCATTCACTCACTCATTCATTTTATCAATTTATTCAATCATTTGTCTCATGGGTTATCGCACAATCTCATTTCAATTATTCAATAGATTTGTACACATTCTTCATGGCGAGATTCTCGCACAACTTTTCCACAACCATCATCTCTCGCTTCTTATCCTTATCATGCTTTCACCACTAAATTGTTATCTTTTCTCGCAATTATTCATTTTTTACACCTTTTATTCTTACTTCCTTCTGCCTCCGCATCAGTCCAACATTTCAATGTCTCCTTTGCATCATGATATTCAGTTGCTTTTGTGCATTCACTTCGCAAAGATCTCTTCTTCTTTTGTTTCTATGGTATCTACCATTAGTCTTTCTTTTCTTTGTTCATCCTTTACATTCTTCCTCCAACCTTTCTTTTTGTTGTTCTCTCTTCGCAGCTCTCTACATCCACCTCATAACATTTTTGCCCCTCTATCCAATCTCCTTTTATAATTCCGACACCGCTAGGATGTGGAAATTTTATGCACCGATGGTATGTCGATGCTACACCTGCACTTTCATGAAGCCATGGTCTTCCAATCAATGCATTGTAGGGAGATTCCACATCAACTACACAAAACCAAATATCGTTGATAACCCCGCAAGGGTATCCTCATGTGCACTTCTCCTTTGGGCTTGTTCGCGTACCATTGAAACCATATATTTTGTATGTTGAAGGGATCAAATCTTCATCTCTTCCTCCCATAGTTTTGTAAGTATGGTAGAAAAGAATGTTGTCTCGAACCGCGATTCAATCGCATTCTATTGATTGCCCAACAATTTTCCGCTTCATCATCTTCGCCATCAATAGGTTTTGGATTAATTTCCATTTTTACCACTAATGGGCTATCATGTGTTTCTCTTCCTTTGGGTACTTCTTCAGCCGAGAAAGAAATAATCTGCAATTGCCACTCTTTTAACTGCGATGTCTTCGCAACATTCATCACTTCTTTATCATCAGCATCCCTCGCGAAAACTCTACTAAGTACACTGTCATGAAAATCTTCAATAATGCGGTATGAGTGTACAATGGAGTTGCAAAACAAATTTTTAGCCTTTGCCCCAACTTCTATAACAAATGTTTCTCTTCCTTTTGCTGGTGGTGGTGGTAAATGTTGAACTTTCTCTTCTTCCTTTAAAAAGTGATTTAGCTTTCCTTGATCAATCATTCTTAGGATAATTCTCTTGATGTTTCTGCAGTCATTTGTTAAGTGCCCATGAAAACGATGGTAAGAACAGAACTCGTGACTTCTATCTCCAGGTGGTGGTTCACTTCCCATGTTCCATGGTGCAGGTATGTTTTCCATCAAAAGTATTGCTTCCCATATTTTTTCCACACTGGCCTTCAATGGCGGCATTTTAATTTCCTCCCACACTACTCTGTGACTTCGCTGCCCTCCATGATAGTTATTTTCTGCCTTCGACCTCCGTAAGTTTCCTGCGGATGATCGAGCCTCTGGATCTTATTATTCCCACCACGATTGTAATAGTTCCTTTCTTTCTCAAATTCCTCCTGATCTCGACTTCCCATGGCTACTAACTTTGGTTCTATATCAACTGCTTTTCTTTCTTGTTGACCTTGCGATGTGCTCGCCACTGTGTGTACAAGTTGAGGTAATAAACTTCCATTCGCGATGCTAGAATTTGTGTTCGCCACTGGATAAGATTCCATCTCATTCTGTCTTTCTTCTAAAGCGATATATTCTTCCCCCGAGTTCTCGTAATTCAGTCATTGTAATCATATTCTTGACTCTAAAAACCTGAACATACAATAGATTGGTTGCGAACATAGCATTTATGAATGACAGTATGAGGTATCTTTCATTTACCCTTCCGGCCATCTCGCTGCACATTGTCTTCCATATGACAGTTAGGTGTCTCAAACTTTCACCAACTCTTTGTTTCAACCCGAATGCATCTTCAATACCTGGTCGCGAGGAGTTGTTACTTATATACGCCCCTAAGAATATAGCTTGCAAATGATTAAATGACGTGATAGTATTTCTTGGTAAACCCTCAAACCACTTCAACGCTTCTCCAGTCAAACTTGATGCAAAGTATTTACACAATATGGCATCATGATTCTCCCATTGTAACATACATCTTACATATGCCTTGATGTGTTGTATTGCACAAGTTGTCCCATCAAAAATGCTGGTTAATGCTGGTAAGTTACATTTTGGGGGTATTCCTCCTAACTGCACCTCCAATGTAAAGGGATTCTTCGCAGCTTCTGCGATGGCTTCGTCTAACTGTCTTCTTCCTCCTTCTCTTCTATTGTTCAATATTCCTCTCATCTCTGCCAATTCTCTCAAGATTTGTTCGTTTGCCTCAGGATTTGAATCTATTGGTCTTTTTAATTCCACCTCTCTTCTTCTGCGCTCATGTCTACTTATATTTTCTGGCTCATCACTTTCTTCTCTCCTTTCTCTGCGGCTTTCTCCCTCATTTCTTTCGCGAATTTGTACACCATTATATCTATCAATCTCTTTCTCGGTTGTCTATCGACTCTCCTTTGCACTCTTTCATATTCTTCATTGATATTTTCCTTATTGCGATTTTGCTCGCGCCTTCTTTCTCGGTTGTCATGATTATTCTGCCGAATTGCCTCTTCAAATTCACGTTCTTCTATTTCGCCCTCAATCTTTCCCTTTCGCAAGCTAGACGTGCTTGCTCAACATAGTGTTTTTCAATGTCATTTTCTATCTCCTTTTGTTTCCTTCGTGCCTCTCTTCCATGCAATATTCTTCTTCCTTCTATCCGATTTTCTTCATCAGTCGGATTATTCTGCTCTTGAGGTTGTCTATCTCCTTGTTTTCCATCGTTTTGGTCATTTTGTACAGTCTCAGGTCGTGGAACATAACGATCTCCTTCTATTTCTCTTCTCTCGCGACATCCTTCACCAAGATTTGGTTCTCTTTCCAAATTTTCTTCATTAATAGTTTCTACAGTTAATGTTCTCCTCCTATCTTCTCTGACCGAACTTGATCTTGATCTGTTACTACTTCTCGATCTTCTATTTTGCAATCTCAGATTTTCCATTCTCAACTCATGATTTTGCCTTGTTAAATTTGCACGTTCCTCTGCTTCTAACCGCCTTTCTTCATACATTGTTTGTCTCAATGTTTCTAATGCTGCGATCTCTTCATTTCCACGAATTGTTTCTCCCATCTCTTCTCGATTTCTATCTTCTCGTCCATTATTTATCTGTTGTTGCTCTTCCTCTCTTTCCTCCATAGAATCTGATCTCCATGTGTGTACACTTACTCTATCATAATCCATAGTTGTGTTTGCAGTCGGTTGAATTGGCGATTGAATTTGATTTTCTTCATCATTTCTTATGTTCATCCTTGATGATTCTCCCCTTTCATTTCTCCTTTCACCAGCCACGGCTAGGGCGTGATCGGTCGGCTAAGTTGGCCGGTCTCGCAACACCTTTCCCATCCTTGATGATTCTCCCCTTTCACTTACTCCCGCTTCTTCTCACGATTGTTTGTCCTTCTGGTACATTTCTCCTTCTAGCCATTTCTTTCTTTTGGTAAATTCTTAAAAATTGTATCAAATTTCTCTTCTCTTACTCCAAATTCTCCCTGTTTCTAGCGCATATGTAGTTGCAGGAAATCCTACACTACAACAACTTTCCTTGTTTGAGCAAAACTCATGGTTTCTCCATATTTTCGTGGTTTTCCCAATTTTGTGTAGTTTCACAAAAAAATAATAATAGGGAAAGGTGTTGCGAGACCGGGCAACTTAGCCGACCGATCACGCCCTAGCCGTGGCTGGTCCCACACCTTGCAATCCCTAATCTTTCATAAATTGTTATTTTTCTCATCTTGTGAAACTCCCCAGTTTTAGCAAAATCATGGTTTCTCCATATTTTCTCAAATATTGCGCAAACCGTGAAAAAGCCAAAAGTCAACATGGTCACATGATCGACTAGGCTACTCACGAAAAATATAGTAAAATATTATTATTTTAATATTCACAAAATATTGATCAAACGAGCATACTTGCTCATTCGAGCAAAATCGAGGATTTCAGTCAAAGATCGAACTCTTCTGAAAACCTGAAATATTGCTCAAACGCACATCAAAAAATACTGGAACTCTCAGTACGGAAACACGGACACCATGGTAACACGCGCATTCCTTCTTGACAGACCAAGGTCATCCCTAGGGCTTGCAGAAAGCCGGTCCCACACGTTTTCACACTTTTGACCTAATTTGCGCAATCGCTCATATTGGGTCCAAACTCTTCACAACCAACTCAGAGTTTGTGCAAACGCCCATCAGCGGTCCCACGACCACCAAGGGCCGGTCTCATGCCACCTTGGTCGGTCCCTCACTTTTCTGTAATTAGGTTTTATCACCTAAATGCTCAATCCAGCACTATTTCAATAAATGATGAAACCGGCATTTAATCGTCATTCCTTCATCAACTGGCCAAGACCATGGTGTACGCTCACTCGAGCAATTTGGCATCACATGAACGTCCATAGTCCCATGTGGTCGGTCCCTCCTTCGCTCATGACCTATTTTCAGCAATTCGTCGACTAATGAGCAATTGATCAAAAATTAGGGTTTTCGAACAAACGCTCAACAAATCATTATTCTGAGCAAGTTCAAACACTAAATAAATTTATGTTGATCCTTTAAGAAACAAGCGGATTAATTATATAATATTCGGTAATCTACCAATATTTTAATTAATATTTTATTGGGTCACGTCACCAATAAATAAATAATTCGTCGAATTGAGCAATACTTTCTCAGTTGCTCGATGTCCAGTAATTTATCAGTAATTCTTCGAATTGAGCAATACTTGCTCAAATGCTCGAATTTACAATAATTGCACACGAGCAATATCAATATAAGAACTAACACGTTCAAATCCATGAATCGCTGAGCAATCGCTGATCATGCGCAATTCAACAAAACTTAGATTCACTATCCAAAACTAATAAAATACACGTCTGTCATGCAGACTCCACGATTCATGAGACTTCAATCACGTCACATGGGGGATATCACTTAGGGTTTTGGTCTGGCGGCCTACGACACGTGGATTCATCCACGATGAGAAATGTGAGTAAGTCGTGCAACGGTTGAAGAAGTTAGCAAAGTAGTGGGTGGACGGTTAACCAAGTCTCCGCACGACCTGGAACTGGTTTCACCACGATCTTCCACTTTCCCACTCTTCACTCATGAAACCGTCACACTTACTGGGATCAATGTGTTCGCTATTCTGACAATATAAATAAGTCTCCGGATCCACGATTGAACAACAATAATTTTTTAAGCAAACACTCTCAGAAATTCCATCAATCGACCAGAACTTATTCGAACTCAACAGTTCATCAATTTGCAGAAACCTTCAACACATCCACAATCCTTGATCATCATTGATCCCACACAATTCTCAGCTTCCCTCTTACAGATCAACCCATCTCCCTCTTTGTGAAAGAATTGACTCTGGAACGGCCATTGTCTTGGTTTAGGCCGGAGTCATACAGATTGATCTCTCGAATCTAAGCACTCCCTTTGCAGTGCATCTGTGTGAGGTTCAGCAGTTTGCTCGGTTGAGGAGTCTCGACAGCACGCTCGACTTTTCACCTTCCTAAAAAAACAGTGAACCGTTTTCCCCATCCACACTATCATATTAGTGCCACTGTTTATCCTAGTGTAGGGGAAGCTTGGTTATTCACAGGATACTATGGCAGTCCTTATACTACTCTAGATAAAGTGCATTCCTGGAAAATGATAGAAAACACTAATAAGATTAACACCCTACCTTGGTTGATAATGGGTGAATGTCCTTGGCAGAGAGGCTATCAGAGAGGCTAAGAAAAAAGTTGAACATTGGCAGAATATTCAAGAAAGCTTTTGGAAGACTAAAAGCAGGGACCAGCTCATCAAACTTGGAGATAAAAACACCAGCTACTTCCATATCTCTGCCAAGAAAAGATACAAAAGGAATAAAATTATCTCAATCCAACAAGAAGATGGCACTTGGCTACACAACAGTAATGAGATAACTCTTTGCTTCACCAATCATTTTGCTACTATGGCTACAGCTGAACCTATAACCATCAATCAATCCCTCATAAATCTCATCCCCACCACCATCACCAACACTGAGAATAGTAATCTCTTAAGGACACCTGATGCAATGGAAATCAAAGGTATTCTATTTAGCATGGTAGGGGACAAGGCTCCAGGACCTTATGGCTTCCCACCAATTTTTTTCCAAGCTAACTGGGAAGTTGTAGGTGAGGACATCATCAACATGGTTCAAAATTTCTTCACATCTGGCTATCTTCTTAAAGAGATGAACTCTACTTTCATTTCTCTCATCCCCAAAACAGAAAATTCAAACACCCCATCTCAATTCAGACCTATATCCTTATGTAATACCACTTACAAAATCATATCCAAACTTCTTTCTCAAAGACTCAAACCCCTTCTACCCAAACGTATATCCCCATTCTAATATGCTTTTATACATGGCAGACAAATCTCAGACAACATAGCCATAGCTCATGAACTTATTCACCATATGAGCACCAGAAAAGGGAAAAAAATGAGCTAATGGTACTATGGGCATTAAGATTGATATGGCCAAAGCTTTTGATAGGTAAACTGGTAATTTCTTCTCAAAGTTATGACTCAATTGGGATTCAACACATAATGGTGCAACCTAATCCACCAATGCATCTCCACCACCAACCTTGCTGTCTTAGTCAATGGTTTTCCTGGAAATTTCTTCAAACCAACTAGAGGACTCAGACAAGGAGATCCTCTATCTCCTTACCTATTCTTATTCTGCATGGGGCATTCTCTAATATCTAATTTTTGCAGAATCTCGGAACCTTATACATGGAACAAAAATCTGCAATGAAGCTCCTGCCATTAACCACCTCCTCTTTGTAGATGACTGCATGATTTTCTGCAAAGCCAATATGGAAGAATGTCACAACCTCATCAAGATTTTCCAAGATTTTGGACAATCCTTTGGACAGCTGATCAATTTTGCTAAATCAGGAATCTTCTTGAGCAAAAACACTGCTCCATCATTGCAGACAACATAAGTGAAGCCATGCATTTCCAAAGGATCAACAATATAGATAAATACTTGGGATCACCCCTCTTCACCAATAGAAGCAAAGGTCAAGCTTTCAAGCCTTGTGTGGATAAATTAAAACACAGACTGGCTGGTTGGAAAACTAACTTATCAACAACAAGAAAAGTTACTATGATCCAAATCACACCTCAACTTCCAAAGATATACCAAATGAACTGCTTCAAGATTCCAAAAGGTACTTGTAAAGAGATAAATGCCATACAAAGGGACTTCTTCTGGAATAAGGAGAAAGATAAATCTAAAGGATTATTCTACATTGTTTGGGATGCTGTCAACAAACCAAAGGACCTAGGGGGACTGGGATTCAAAAATATGGAATATTTCAATCTAGCAATGATATCCAAAATTGCATGGAGATTAATTGAAGAACCAAACTCTCTCTGGAGCAGCACTATGAAGGCATCTCATTATCCAAATCAAGAAGTTATTAGAATGGATACCAAGCCAAAGAATACTGATTCTTGGATATGGAAAGGAATTCTGGAAGGCATTTCTTGCATTCAAAATTACTACATCTGTAAGATAGGGGATGACACAAATATCCACATTTGGGAGGATAGATGGATTGATAACCTACCTGACATAATCCAAAAACCCCCTCAATGCCCTTCAAGCCTCAAAACAGTCAATCAACTATTCAATACCCATGGACAGTGGGACACTGACATCCTAGCTCTATGGTTCACCCAAGATATTCAAAACCTCATTATCCAGACACACCATAATCCTAATTTTGAAGACACTATAAGATGGAGCTTAACTCATACAAGGAAATTTACTGTCAAATCCTTATATAACAAGCAAATTAATGATAAATATGCCAATGACACTCTCATAGCTCCTTGGAAGAAAATCTGGAAACTTGACACTACTCCAGCTATTCAACTGTTCACTTGGAAATGTGCCCATGTCATTCTTCCAACCAATGCCAAATCAGCTAGCATCTTGAACTACATTGATCCCTTTTGCACCTTCTGCAAGAATGCTCCTGAAGACATTACTCATGTCCTATTGGCTTGCCCAGCTGCCTCTAATGTTTGGGCAAAACTCTTTGGGGAGAATCATCAACTTTTTACTGCATACAGTTCCTTCCATGACTGGTTCAGCAGTTGGTTTCATTCTAACAATCCTACTGCTAGCTGGAATGCTACATTTGCTACTATTTGTTGGTTCATCTAGAAAGCTAGATGTGATTGGGTCTTCAAAAACATAAGCCCTACTGCTGCTGCTACTGCTCTGAAAATCACTCAACATCTATATACCTTCACTAGAGTGAATCATAACCCAGGTCATATTCTAAATAATCTCTACTACCAGGAAGATTCCAACGATCAGAACCTAAGACTTAGCAGTCTGATCAGAAACAATAGAGGAAAATTTGGAATCACTATTAGCATACACATCTTGGAAATAAACAATAACATGGTTAATAGTGATTTACCATCTTATACCAATTATGATTTTATGGCAATGTCTTTCACAGGTCAATGTGTGGGAGCAAGGAACATCGAAGACACTACAACTGGTCTCAACAGAGAAGTCAGAGCAAGCAGAGGAGCTCATCTAGCACTGACCTGGGCCAAGGAAATACATCAGACCACTATTGATTTTGCAGCAGAGGAAGAAGAAATATTACAAGCCATTCAGACAGGATACCAACTAGAAGTTCAGAAAAGATTTTCAAGCAGGCTATACTCAAAGTGAAGACGGGAATTTTGAAGCAATTAGGCAAGCTTATCAAGATAGATCCAAAGCAAAACACTACTGCTGCCAACTTAGCTAGGCTATCTAGTCACTCTCCTTTACTTCAAAACTTTAATTGGAAAGGTCCTAATCTTCAATTACTTTGGACAAATTTACAGTTTATTCCAAACCATGATATTAAGGATAACTGTAATAACTCTAATCTTATTTTGAGGGGACATCTTGGTTCTAGACATAGCCCAGATGATCACCCTATTGTTCCTTTGAGTAGGTAGCTCAGTTGAGCTTCTCTTCTCTTTTCTTATAAAAAAAAAGGGTTTCGTTACTAGCAAATATACTTATATGCTTCGAAAAACAAAAATGTCATGGTCCATCTGAGTCCATAAGGGGCATTTTGTCTGCCTCTAGTCTCTTGTGTGGTGTTATTATAACTATTGCCCTAATGGGTTAGTAGTGAGCCATTCGGATAGTGGCATGTGTTCGCTATCTAACCATTGGCTGCTAGGGTTTAATCATTTTCTTATTTAGTGTGTAAGAACCTGTTTGAGTTCATTTAATGAAAGTTAAAAGTAGTTCAGAGGCTGCATTCCTTAAGAAGCAGAGCTGCAACTCTAGTTTTCTTGATTCATTTGTACTAAGCATAGTACAATTGGCATCAGAGCCATCTAATTTTTTTCTCCGATGGCGGGTTCCTCCAAAATCGGTGAAAGATCTTCACGACCTCTTCACTAAAGATAGACAACTCACAGATGAATGTCTCAAGGGTGTCAAGAAAGAAAGTAAAGAGACTTCCACACTTTTCAAGGATACATCAGATATTGTAAAAGGTCTCACAGAGAAGATGGATTTGTTACTCAGATCTACATCTCCAAACAGACACTCTGCTGTTCACGACTCTGGTGGCCATTCCGGTGGTCCTGCACTTGAAAATCCTCATGTTTTTGGTTTTTTTCCTCAAAATCAGCCAAACCCAACCTTCAATCGCATTCCTAAACTGGTTTTTCTCAGATTTGATGGAGAAAACCCTCTGGGCTCGATCCAGAAATGTGACATGTATTTTTTTACTTCACAACATTGAAGAGCATAGAAAGGTCGACATAGCAACTATTTATCTTGATGGTAAGGCAGATAAATGATTGTTAAATTTTCAAGTTGGTTTCCCTCGTATGTCTTGGTATGAATTTGCTCAAGGTATTTGCACTAGATTTGAAAATCCCATAGATGAAAATTTTGTTGGTTCTTTTAATAAGTTGATGCAACTAAACTCCGTGAAGGAATATTATGAGTTATTTGAATCTCTTAAGGCCTTAATGCTAGCTTACAATCCCTCCTTAGATGAAAGATACTTTATCATGAGTTTCATCAGTGGTCTCAGGGAAGAAATACACAATTTTGTGCATATATTCAACCCTGCTACACTTAGTCAGGCATTTTCCTTAGCTAGAATGGAAGAGCAAAAGTATCAGCTACTGATGGGCTGTCGTAGGCACAACAAATTAATCAAGATATTTCCCACTAATTAACTGGTAATATAGCGGTAGTAAGGATCGTTCCCACAGAGAGCCGTGTAATTGATATGTTATTTAATTCAGCAAAATAATAAAAGATAAGGGGGATTGTTTGATTAATGTAAAATAAAAAGAATATAACAGATAAAAGAAAGAGATGATCAAGGAATCCTTCGCCGTTACCAAGCGATAACTGGATTAGTATACTTATCTATCTTCGTTAGAACCATTCATCACCAACCGTATAATAGCAGCTAGCTCAGTGCTATCCCCAAAGCTCCTTTTACCACGGATACGGAAGCTCTCCAATATCATATTCTATTCAACCGAACCACCAAGTAGTAGATCACTCAAGGTGTAATCCAATCGAATGCTTTAGGCTTTGTGAATTAGGTTGATCCCAGTAGTTAAACTCTTAGCTCAAGGTTCACTTGCTGATGTTATCTTCACTCGCAATTGCTCCACAGAATACCTTTGCAAGGTCTCGCAATTTCTACTTGTGTATGAATTATTCGACGATTACTTATCTCCCAACTCAATACTAGCAATAAAACAATTAGTATATCAATCTAGAGTGCACTCCAAATCAATCCAGTAATCACTCATATCCATTACATATGGTAAAGACAAACGATAAGATAATTAAAACTCCGAACAAACTTGTATAATAATAAAGCTTCACGCTAGAACATTGAATTCATCCTTAATCAATAAAGTTTAGCTTCTCATGTTTACACCGTTTCCCGGTTTCCCCCTAAAGGGGTAAACCCTAGAATATGAATGAAGAACAAAGTATAATATGAGATGTAGAGATATTATATTAAGTTAAGAAGTGTTTCTTAAATAGTCTCCAAGTTGTGGCTGTGCCCGTGCCAAATCCCGGTCGAATTAGGTTGCCAAAACACTTGCCAAAATCACATGAAACTTGCCTAAGTAGGTCATTGGCCAAGTCTGGCCGTGAGTAGAATGGCTACAGCCATTGGGCTTGCGCAAGTGGCAGAGGCCCAACCCATCTCGTCGTTGGCTTGTATGATTCCGCGGAAACTCACCTCTCCGTGATTTATTTTTGGGAAAAATATTGTTTGGTCCTTTTTTAGGTGGGCCCATGTCTGTTTGGTCCTTTGGTCAAACGCCTTTACTGTTTGGTCCATAATTATTTAAAAATATTAAACTGACAAAAATACCCTTCCGTGTTAATTTATATTTATTTTCTTGTAGCAGTTCATTCCAGAAATGAAGTCCATACAAAAACCTAATAAAAAGCAGACTTCGTTCCAGAAATAAACTCCATACAAAAACCTAAAAAAACAGAGTTCATTCCAGAAATGAAGTCCATATAAAAACCTAAGAAAACAGACTTCATTCCAGAAATGAAGTCCATATAAAAACCTAAAAAAACAGAGTTCATTCCAGAAATGAAGTCCATATAATAACCTAAATAAACAGACTTCATTCCAGAAATGAACTCCATATAAAAACCTAAATAAACAGACTTCATTCCAGAAATGAACTCCATACAAAAACCTAAAAAAACAGAGTTCATTCCAGAAAATGAAGTCCATAGAAAAACCTAAAAAAACAGAGTTCATTCCAGAAATGAAGTCCATAGAAAAACCTAAAAAAACATAGTTCATTCAAGAAATGAAGTCCATATAACAACCTAAACAAACAGACTTCATTTCCGGAAATGAACTCCATATAAAAACCTAAAAAAAATAGACTTCATTCCAGAAATGAACTCCATATAAAAACTTAAAAAAAAAACAAACTTCATTCCAGAAATGAACTCCATATAAAAACAAAGTTCATTTCTGGAATGAACTGCAGCATCATCATCTTCATCATCTTCGTCGTCTTCAACAACAACAACAACATCTTCGTCTTCAAAAATACCACCGTCTTCATCATCAACAACAGTAGCAGTATCAGATCTTTATCTTCTTCTTCATCTTCTTCATCATCAAAATCAAGATTAACACCATCGTCTTCATCGTCAATAGCAGCAGCAACAACATATCTTCATCTTCTTCATCATCTTCATCGTCAACAACAGCAGAAAAAAGAAAAAAAAACCTAAAAAAATCGTATTCAACAGTACCAACATCATCGTATTCATCGTCTACAACTATCGATCTAAATATCTAAATTGATTTTCACCTTCATCGCCATCGTTTACAGCAGCAGGAAGAAAAGAGAAGAAAAAAAATGGAGACGCCATTAACAGGAGGAAAAAAAAGAAGAAAGAAAAAGAGAGAGAGATTAGATCTGGAAAGATGAGAGAGAAAGTAAATCTGAGAATGATTTATTCTCTCTTACTTTTTGACTATATATATGGTCCTTATCCAAAAGGGTATTTCTGCCACTACAAGGTGATATTTACATCATCCATGGCATCAGCCTAGGACCAAACAATAATTTTTAGGACCAAACTATAATTTATATTACCAAATAGGACCAAACAGACATTTGACTGGGTCAAATGGACTAGATTCTCTCTAATATATTATTCCTAGGACCTAATGGTATTTCCTACTTTATTATTTCCCCTGGATTTTCTTTTCTCTCCCGTCGGACTCACGGATACTCAAGCCACCGTGAGTTATTAAAGTTACGGGAGTTCTAACTCAACCATTATTCCCTCGGGAGTCCAAATTTGTTCACACTCCTCTAACGAGTGTATATTTCACATAGTCTTCTGATTGGTTGATTGTTTAACTGATGGCCCCATTACCCTCCATGTTTAGAATCACGACCCTCGTTACATAACTCTTTAAATTTAATCAAGGGTTGAGATTGAAATGTGAAATATACACTCGTTAAGGAGTGTGCACGAATTCAGACTCTTCTCTCGGATACTTCTCTTTCCGTGAAAGTCCAAAGTTTCTGGATCTTTCACTTCCCGGCCATACATACTCCTATCTGAAACACGTACAGCTGATCGAACTCCTCAGACCACGACTTCACCATAACCATCACCATCTCCATCATCACTCTGTCCGCAGCACAACTCAACCTCATTCCCTGAACTGCAAAGCTCTCTGTTCTCTCGGCTAACCCAATACCACCACACATGCCGATATTGACAGTATCAACGATAATCTCCAACAACAACCATCTTCGTCTCTTCCATCGTATCGCCATTGATCATCACAGTAAACTCCAAAGTCCATCGACAAACTCAACCTTCGACTCATCATCACCTGCATTAACGAACCCACATCAAACTCCATCCCATATTCTCCTCGCTGTCCATCTTCTTAACCGAGAACCACCAAAACTCACAGCATCTTCACTGACCCTTCCATTAATCACGAGCAGACTTCACCATCAATAATGGCAGCAACATCGCTCCATGTTTCATAGCCAACTCCAATAGCCATAGATTGATTAGCATCTCTCAACCTTTGTCGTCTCTGCCATCTCGACTCCATCACCATTATCCCCATAGTTCAGCTTCCATTCTCCATCTTCCATTCTCGCTTGCCATTAACGCAAGTTCTCTGTTTCTATCTTCTCTATTAGAAGTGTGTGGGCTTCCAACTCAAAACCAATTGGCAATGAGTGGAGTGGCTCCATACCTTATATATTAAGATCTAGGCTAAGGAGTTAGCTATGTGGGACTATCTTATAGTTTCTCCAACAGTACTCCGCTTCCGCCGTGGATTGAGCTACAGTTTCTTGCTTCTTCGATGCCCATGCGAATATACCCGAACCAAGAGAAAAATCATAACCCGATGTAGATGGGGAAAAACGATTCGCTGGTTTTACGGATTTGAGGAGATGATCACACAGAGGACACTCCTTGAATCGAACGAAATGCTTAACCTCACACAGATGCACTGCAAGAAGGGAGTGCTTTGAATTCGAGAGATCAATCTGTAGTACTCCAGCCTAAACCAAGACAATGGTCGTTCCAGAGTAAATTCGGTCACAAGAGAGGATGGGTCAGTGCAGTAGGAGGGAAGTCGAGAAATGTGTGAGATCAATGGTGATCGAAGATTATAGGTGTGTTGTGTATTCTGAAAATAAGATAAATTATGAATGATTGAATTTGCTCTGTTGAGAGTTGGATTGTTAATCTCGTGTTGTCGGTTTGACCTGAGATTGTCCTTGTTTCAATCATGATTCAGAGATTTATTTATATTGTTGGAATTGAAAACACCATGATCTCATGAAGTGTGACAGTTGATGGAATCAAAGAATGGGGAAGTGGAAATCGTGTTAAAACCAGTTGCTCAACGTGCGGAGACTTGGTTGATTTTCCATCCACTACTTTGTTAACTCCTTCAACTGATTGCACGACTTGCTCACATTCTCATCGTGTGTATGAACACAATTGCCGTAGACCGCCAGACCAAAACCCTAGTTAATATCCCCCATGTAACACGATTGATGTCTCGTGTAATTGTGGAGTCTGCAAGGAAGACGTGTATTTAGTTAGTCAGTTGCTGACTTCATGACTTCATGGGACGATGAGTCCTTATATTGTTGAGTCGAACGTGGTTTGGAAATGTTCTGAGACTCATGAATTGAACATGTCTGTTGAGACAGAGATATGATGTGTGAATAAGTTAACGTGAGCAAATATTGCTCATTCGATGAATTGTTGAATATTGATAGTTGAACCAATATTCTTTGATTTGAGCAAGTGTTGCTCATCTGAGCAAATATTGCTCGTTTGATGAATTATGGTAGCGTGACCAAATAAAATATTAAATAAGAATACTGGCAATTAAACCAAGTATGATAAATAAAAATGTTGATCACGGGATCAACGTAAAATTATTAGCGTTTGAATCTGGAATTATTGACCTTGAACTCAAAACCCTAATTTGATCAATTGATGGTTTATTGAGAATTAACCACAGAAGAGGAGGGACCGGCTACATGGGATTATGGGTCAACCATGTAGTGCCCAGATGCTCACGTGAGCAAATATCAAGATCTCCTGAAGACCAGTTAATTTGTTGATGAAAGGGTGATTAAATGCTGGTTTAATCAAAAATAATGCTGAACCTTAGGTGATAAAACCCAATTAATTATGAAGAGATGAGGTACCGACCAAGGGGTCATGAAACCGGCCCTGGGTGTTCACGGGATCAAATGATGATCGTTCCATGAAGTTCCAAGTTGTTTGGAAGAGTTTTGGACCTAATACGTGCAATTATGCAAATTAGGTCAAATCATGAGAATATGTGGGACCGGCTTATTGCAAGCCAAAGAGCCAACCTTGGTCGGTCAAGGTAACATGCTCACATCACCAAAGTGTCTGTATCTCAATTCTGAGAATTTTGATATTTTCTGATATGCGTTTGAGCAACATTTTGAGAAAATATGAAGAAATCAGGGTTTTTGCTGAAACCGTCAAAACCTTCATGAGATGAAGGAAAATAATAGAAAATGAGGGAATCATGAAGTGTGGTACCGGCTATGGCCAAGGCATGGCCGGTCGGCCAAGGAGCCCGGTCCCACGGTGTTTTCCCTAATTTTTTTAATAATATATTCATGATTTTAGGGAAATATGATAAAACCAAAGAGTTTGTTGAAACCAAGGAGTTTTGTTGAAATCAAAGAGTTTCCATGAGATGAAGGAAACAAAAATATTAATAATAATAAAATAAGGGCGTGTGGGACCGGCTTGAGCATGGTTTGCCGGCTAGGGCCCGGTCCCGTGAGTTTTCCCTTATTTTATGTATTATTTCATGATTTGAAGGGATTTTCATGATTTGAAGGAAATATCATGAAATCAAGGAAACATAAAAAATAATAAAAATAAAATAAGGGATGTGTGGGATCGGCTAGGGCATGACCGGCCAGCTTGGGTCCGGTCCCATGAGTTTCCCTAATTTTATATATTTTTTTTTGTATTTTTCCATGATTTGAAAGAATTTTCATAATTTGAAGGAAACATCATGAAATCAAGGAATTTCATGGGATTAAGGAAACATGAAAAATATAATAATAATAAAATAGGGCGTGTGGGGCCATCTAGGGCATGACTGGCCGGCTATGGCCTGGTCCCACGGGTTTCCCTAATTTTATATTATTTTTCATGGGATCAAGGAAATATCATGAGATTAAGGAATTTTCATGAGATTAGGGAAATAATAATCAAATAATGAGGAACCATGAGGTGTGGGACCGGACGGGATCAAGGCATGGCCGGTTGGCCAATAATCACGGCCCCACAATATTTTCCCTAATTTTATATTATTTCCTCAGTGTGAAGGAAACACCATGAAACTGAGGAGTTTCCTCAAAACGAAGGATATTTGTTCAAATGAAAGGATTTTCATGAGATCAAGGAAAATAATAAAATATGATAAAATATAGAATTTGGGCGTGGGACTGGTCACGACATGACTGGTCGGCTGGTGAGCCAGTCCCCTAGCGCCTTGACTATTATTTTATTATTTTCTTTCCTATTTGCATAGGTTCATCGTCTCTTCGTATTTTGAAATACTTGTTCGTGTGGTGATTGTTCGTGCATCATCGTTGAGTACACTTACACCATTTTGGTCGGGGCTTACTCAAAGGTATCTCAGATGCCTGTGTGTTGAATATTTATTACTAACCCATGTAATTCTGCTGAGAAGAACCATAAATTGAAGTAACAAAATATTATGAAAATATTGAATATTTTCCAGGGATTCAGTTAATGAATCTATTGATTTCGAGAATAATTAATTAATGGCTCTATACTAGCAAGATCATCTATGAGCATTAATTATTCAGAAATTGAGTGATATGAGCTTGTTGAAGCGTCATATTTTCTTTCATATAGTCAGGGAAAACATTGTTACATCCTGAAGACGTTATTGCTCTATACTAGCAGGCTAGCTGTCTAGGAGCCATCTGATCTTTCGATTCTATATAGAAGTAATTACTGAAATTGCTCAATATTCGTGAGATATGCCGTTGCCTCAGCTGAGAGACTACATATCTATATATACTCTGAGAGACAGTATTCTCAGTCAGAGACTTGATGAGAGACCCGTGTCTCAATACTCACGTCTGATTGCTGGATCAGAAGTTCGTATAATTATGGGTTTACGATTTTAGCCTTTGTCGAAAATCCACCATCTACACCCGATGTACTCTTCATGTCATCAATACACCCTCCCAAGTCGCTATCACAACAGCCAACTAATTTGACATCCAAATTTCTTGAATACATGATTCCAAAATTCATTGTTCCTTGTATGTACCTCAACAACCTCTTTGCCGCGCCAAGATGTAGATGACTAGGTGAACTCATGAACCTAGAAAGCATACTTGAAGCAAACATAATGCCGGGTCTTGTATGTGTAAGATACAACAAGTTTCCAATAAGACCTCTATAGTAAGTCTCATCAACCTTTGTTCCTCCATCATCTTTCTTGAGTTTCTCATTCACTACAAGTGGTGTTGATGTGGGGTTACAACCAAGCATACCAAATTTCTTCAACACCTTTTCGGCATACTTGCTTTGAGAAATGAACACTCCATCTTCACTTTGATGAACTTCTATACCAAGAAAGTACTTGAGCAAACCCATGTCACTCATCTCATATTTCATCATCATTTCTCTCTTGAATTGCTCAATCATATGAGCATCATTATCCGTAAACATAAGATCATCAACATACAAGGCAACAATGAGAATAAACGTACCTTTTGTCTTCACATATAGTGTAGGCTCACTCTTGCTTTTGTTGAAATTTTGCCTTTTGAATTATTCATCTATCTCACCATACCAAGCTCTCGGTGCTTGCTTGAGACCATACAAAGCTTTCTTCAACTTGTATACTTTGTCTTCTTCTCCTTCCACCACAAAACCTTGTGGTTGTTCTACATAGACCTCTTCATGGAGTTCTACATTCAAAAATGCCGATTTGACATCAAGTTGATAAAGTAACCAACCTTTTTGGGAAGCCATAGCAATCACGGCTCTAATGGTGTCAAGACGAGCTACCGGTGCAAACGTTTCATTGTAGTCGATACCGGGTTGTTGTGAGTAGCCCTTTGCCACCAACCTTGCTTTGTATCTTTGAATCGTTCCATCCGCATTGTACTTCACCTTGTAGATCCACTTCACACCAATAACTTCTTTGTCACTTGGCCTTGCTACCTTCTCCCATGTATCGTTCTCGTCAATGACAAAAACTTCTTCTTCCATGGCTTTTATCCAAACCGGTTCTTTTGGTGCTTCTTCAAAATTTTCCGGTTCAACCACACAATAGTTGCATCTTTCATACACTTCACTCAACCTTCGCAACTTCTTTGGTGCCGACGGTGGCGATGTTAATGCACTAGTACTTGGATACATACTTGGAGATGCTCCTTGTCTTGTATTTGGTGGTGTTTGAGGTAGTTCTTCCTCATCTTCTTCACCTTCTTCAACTTCACTTGTTGCTGAATTCTCTTGCTCTTCATCAACAATAATGGTTCTCTTTTCAATTTTACCTTCTTCCCAATTCCATGAAGCCCCTTTATCAAACAAGACATCACGACTTGTAATCATTGTGTTGTTCTTCAAGCTAAACAACCTATAACCTCTTGATTGGAGGCTATAGCCAAGAAATATACACTTCTCACTTGACTCATCAAGCTTTGTTCTCTTCACCTTTGGAATTTGAGAATAACTCACACTACCAAAAACTTTGAGATGTCTTACCGATGGCTTTCTCCCACTCCATGCTTCAAAAGGAGTTTTATCCCATACGACTTTTGTTGGACACCTATTCATCAAGTAGACGGCGGTGTTGACGGCTTCGGCCCAAAAAACTTTAGGCATACCCTTGTCATGAAGCATGGACTTTGCCATCTCCATCACGGTTTGGTTCTTTCTCTCGGAAACACCATTTTGTTGAGGAGTATAACCCACGGTAAGTTGCCTTTCCAAGCCTTCATCTTCAAAAAATTTATCATGAGTGGCTTAATCTCCGCCCTACACGTGGAGGGGGAGCATGTTGGAGAAACTATAAAATAGTCCCACATAGCTAACTCCTTAGCCTAGATCTTAATATATAAGGTGTGAAGCCACTCCACTCATTGCCAATTGGTTTTGAGTTGGAATCCCACACACTTGTAAGAAGTACATTTCGGCATCAATAGCTACATCTCATGTTGTATGGCTAAGAAGAATCATGGAAGACATTCAAGAGAAGCAAGAAGAAAGCACCGTAATCTTTTGTGACAACAAATCGACAATTGCTATGTCCAAAAATTCGGTTGAGCATTGTAGAGCAAGGCACATCAAACTCAAGTACCATTTCATTCGAGAAACGGTTGAAGATGGTGAGATAGAACTCAAGTATTGCAAGACGGAAGACCAATTGGCGGACATATTCACCAAGGCACTTCCCAAAGGCAAGTTTCAAAATTTTAGAGAATTACTAGGAGTAGTAGAACATCACATTGAGGAGGAGATTGTTAGTTAATGTGAAGTTACTTAGCTAATTAAGATTAGTAGTAATTTAGTGAGTACACATGAGTGTTCCACATGCTTTTCTATTAGGTTTATGTATACCTAGTATATAAAGAAGAGATGAAGAAAGAGAATGTAATCCAATGAAATGAAATTGAGTAGAAGAGGTAGAGAGTATCCAAGAGCCCTCACCTCCATTCAACACAAAAAAAAAAAAAAATGCTCTCCCTCCACGTGTAGGGCTTTGTGAAGCCACTACAACGTGGAGCTCTGTACGGGTGAACGGGCAGCCCTTTGGGCATAGTTCTCATTCCACTCTCATACGGGCCTAGCTCTGATACCATGTTAGAAGTGTGTGGGCTTCCAACTCAAAACCAATTTGCAATGAGTGGAGTGGCTCCACACCTTATATATTAAGATCTCAGCTAAGGAGTTAGCTATGTGGGACTATTTATAGTTTCTCCAACATTCTCATATATATGAGATGGGACTCCTTACACAGCCATATTTCTTATTCCTTTTCAGTCTCCAGTTTACTCGGCAAAACTAACTCCATTCTTCAGTCCGAAAAGGTTAATGATGCAGATTTATTGATGTTTGTGTTGAATGGTTTGGGCAGTGATTATGATATGTTTGTTATCTCTTCACAAAATAGAGATACACCATATACTTTTGGTGAATTAAAAGCAAAACTCCTTTCTCATGAGCAGTTTTTAGCTGAGAGACATCATCAAACTTCTAATGTTTATGATGAGCAGAATTCTTCTGCTATGTATGCAAGAAATGGTTCTAGTGGTTACAATGGTAATAATAGAAAGAATGGTGGTAACAACAAAATTGGGAATGGAATCAATTACAAAAACAGTCAGTATCAACATGGTTCTAGCTCAAATTCTTCTAATGGTTCAAATGCTGAAAGGAGACCTTATGTGGATTATTCCAAAATGTACTGTCAAATTTGTAAGAAAAATGGTCATATTGCTACAAGGTGCTTTTTTAGATATCATCCACCTACTACTGGAAATTCATCTGCTGGTACTACATCTGGTTATAGAGCTCAAGCAAATTATTCTGATACTCAAGTCAACTATTCTGCTGATCCTGCTGCTCCTTCCAGTTCTACTCAGCATGCCTTTACTAGTTTGAATGTTCATGATGATCCATCTTCCTCAAATATTGTATGGGTTTCTGATAGTGGTGCTACTACACACATGACTGGAGATAGAACTTTGCTACAAAATACTTCTAATTACAATGGCAAGGATGCTGTTATGATTGGAAATGGTAAGACTCTATCTATTTCACTTATTGGCAATACTACAATTCATACACCAAAAACTAGCTTTAGGCTTGATAATGTTTTGCATGTGCCAGACATGAAACATAATTTGCTGTCAGTTGCCAAGTTTACAAAGGACAATGCATGTTATATTACGTTTGATCCATTGGGTTATGAGATAAGATATTTACAGACTCATATTCTTTTAGCAAAGGGTCAGATGGTTAATAATCTATATCCAATTTCATCTACTGTATTGAAATATGCTTTTTCTTCTCTTGTTGCTCCATCTCAAGTTTGGCATTGCAGATTAGGTCACCCTTCTTCCAAAATAGTTCAACAACTTCATCATCATAAAAATATTATTGTTAAGTCCTCTGATTCTCAAAGTATTTGTCATCCTTGTCAGTTAGCAAAAAGTAAGAGACTTCCTTTTTCTCTATCTTCATCTCATGCTTCATCTCCACTTGCACTGATTCATTATGATGAGTGGGGTCCTTCTCATGTTCCTTCATTAGCAGGATATAGATATTACATTGTCTTTATTGATGATTTTAGTAGGTTCCATTGGATTTATCCAATACTGATGCGTGTCGTAGGTGCAATCAAATTAATTCAAAATTTCCACTCAATTAAAAATAATATAATGGAAGTCAAGTTCGTTCCCACGAGGAGCAAGAGATCTTAGTTGTAAAAGTTGTCACGAAAAGGGGTGTAAAAAGCAAAATAAAAATAAACAAAGCAATTAAAATCGAAAGTTGAAAGATGAAAGCAATAAGAGAGAGAAGATCAAGGAATCCTTCTTCGTTACGAAACAATGATTAAAGTTATGTTCTTTTCTACTTGTTATTAGTCACAGATTATCACCAACCGTAGGATAGCAGGTCCGCTTAGCTAGCCCCAAAATCCCTAATTTCACTGAGTAACAGGTCCGCTTAGTTATCAGATTCTATTCAAAAGAACCACCTTGAGGTCCGCTTACAAGATGTAATTCCCGTAATGCATTAAGATTTATGAATTTAAGTTTAGTACTAGTAGTTAAACTCGGTTCGCTTGGTTCACTTTCTAGCGTTGTTTCTACACACAATTGCTCCACGGAATCCCTCCGCAAGGTCTCGTGTTTTCTACTTGTGTAAAGTGTCGAGAACGATTACGTATTCCCTAACTTATACTAGATATAGATCAATTAACAAATTAATTTAGCGTGCACTCCAAACAATCTATCAATCAATCATGAGTGTCTTTAAGATCACTCCTATTAGTAAAAACAATCGATAATCATGTGAAAAATCTCAAGATAGAATTGAAAACAAAAACTCAAATCATGTTAAGAACTAGGAATTCATCCTCAATCAATAAGAAAATTAGCTACTCATGTTTTTGAAATTCACACAAATAATAATTATTAAAAGAAGAATTTTCAAATTCACACAAGTAATTAAAAAGAAAAATCTTAGAAAAGCAAGCAAAACACAAGTGTTGTGTGTGTAGAGAGGTGTGTAGAAGTTGTAGAAAACTTCTCTATTTATAAGCTTCAATATTCTCCAAATCTTCTAAGGAGTAGAATCCTTTTCCTTTTGCAATTCAATTTCCAATTCCAAGCTTTTCTCAACTCTTCCACCTTCTCTTTCCAAATTTGAGTCCAATTCTCCATCCAATTCCTAGCCCAAGTCTTCACACCCATGAGAGAGGTCCATAGAAAATTCTGGAATTTTTGGTCGCCGGAAAACTGGGATTGTGGCCGGAATTTGGTCGGAAAACGTCGCCGGAAAGTGTCTCAGGTGACCGGCAAAGTCAAACCGGCCACCAGTCAACGGGTCAGGACCGGGTCAACTCGGGTCAAATGAGTCAAAACGGGTTAGCTGGGTCTAGTCAGACCTGAGTCAGATTGAGTCAGTCACTGCCTTGGCTGAGTGAGCTAACTAGCCTTGGCTCAGGCCATTGCACAGGCTGTGCATCAGTCATGCACCAGGATGGTGCTTCATCCAAACAATTCCACCCATTCTGGCTCTTCCCTGCACATTTAATCAAGCCATTTCAAGTCATTCATTCTGCATCACTGCCGCATACTCAAACCTTCCAATCCCATCACCTACAGCTCACTGCATCTAGAGCCAGGGCACCATCACACCCAGACTCTCGACTTCACAATACCCTTTACAGCACCACATCCTGCGGCATCTCAAGCCTAACTCCAGCTTCTTGCCACTGCAATTCTCTGCCTCAAGACCCATTCAACACAGCTGCAACACATACACAAAACTCCAACACCTGCATTCTCACGACTCCCTGTGTTGTTTTTATAGCATCAGTTCACACAAGCTCAGGCCAACACCATCAACAGCGCTGCCATCCTTCCCTGCAATATGAGCTCAAGCTCAGCATACAGCTGCTCCTTTCCAAGACTACGGCAGCACACGTAGCAGCAACACTACTAAGCTGCAACAGATACAAACTCAGCCTTGCAACCTACAGCAGCACACACAGTTCTATACTTCAATCACACTGCACAAATGCACTACTTCCATAGACTGCCAGACATGGCTTTAGCAGCTCAGACCACCTGTGCCTAACCCTCCAGCTCTACACAACTGCCATCTCCCTGTGCAACAATTGCACTTGCAGTTCTGCTCTTTAGCTCAGCTGCAATATCTCAAGTCCAAACTGCAAAGAACACAACAACCGGGTACTCAAGCTTTAAGCACCATCCTCTTCATCAATTTCTTCTATTAACTCCAACTTGAGCATAACCCTGTCTAATTCAGCCTTCACTCATCACAGTAAGAACTCGATTTCACATTCATCTCAGCGTCTCGAATCAATACCTGCAGCTTCCCTGCTCAAGTGCTAGCCACTAGCTATGCTGTAACAACAGCACATTGCCACCTCTCAGCTGCTCGGCACCGGTTCAAGCACCATTCCTAGCATTATCTGTTACATCTCTTTCACTCTAAACCTCAGCTCCAGTTTCACCTTATGTCACCACCAGTAAGAGCACCACCATTTCCATTCTCAACAGAAACTCCACCATTTCTTCATTGTCACTAGCATACTCTCAGGTTCATTCTTTTACAGTTCCAAAATCAACTCCGTTGATGTTTCAATTAACACCAGACCCATAACTTCAGCTGCAACTTCGAGTTCATCCATTGCATCAATCTGCCACTGCAACTCACTGCAACTCCACATCTCCGATTTGAACAACAGCTCAGGAACGAGCTCGATTTTACAGCAGCAGCCATGGCTGCTCTTCTTCTCTTTTCGGTGGAAAAATGATTGAAAATAATGAATTTCTCGAGTTTAGGGTTGTAATAAAAGCTGGGGTGGATTTGGTTTCGGGTTTGGATCCGGATCTCGAGCATGGACAGACCGACCCAATTTGATGTTATCCAGCATGACCATCCTCTGGATAAGGGCTACCCAGTGTTAGTAACACCCACTGCTGAGTGATAAGGGGTACCCTGAATGAGAGCCCCTTAACCACCTCTGGCTCCAAATAATCTTCGCCCTTGATGAAATGACAAGTTTGCCCTTTTTGCTCAATTTTGGTGATTTCTTCTTCTTTTCCTCTGTGCGACTCCAAAGTAGCTACAAAACTCAAAACAAGCGTAAAATACAAAATTCACACGAAAAATAGCAAAGAAAGCATAAACTCTAGATAGTAAATACGGTGTATTCTACACCTATCAAATTCCCCCACACTTAGACTTTGCTAGTCCTCGAGCAAATCAAACTAAAAACTCACAACTTCAAAGCGCTCAAGTGTCACAAGCATCCAAAGAGTTATGAGGACATAGAATTTCTGCATGCTAGTAATAAGAAGTTAGAAATACCAGAGAACATATTCTCATTCTTAAATGTTGAGTGAGAAATAACCACACCATAATGAGAGAATGCGTGTTTGAGAAACGATCAATAAGCATTTCGCCTCGACTTTTGCCTCACCAAAAAGGATTTTATGATAATTGCACTCAAAAAGACAACTTTTTTTATGGTTCTCACATGTGTGCAGGTAGGAATGAAGAGAGAATTCCTGCAACACGTTGAATGGTGGGAAGGACATCTTCCGAAATTTTTAAAAACCCACATCTTTTAATATTTTGAAAAACCATTTTTCTGACGATCTCTACGAAAGGAAATCAACCATTTTTATCGAGGATGAGATTACTTACTTACCTTCACATCCGATCGCCAATTATGATAACACCACTCTCACGGCATCCAATAGAAACGTCTTCCGCTCCTCGTCTTTATCTTCTTCGTCTTCGGTTTCAACTATTGATGATAAACCCTTGAATTTCATAAATCCTTGACAATTTATAACTCTTTACCTTAAAATCCTTGTCGCTTGAAACTTCCTTATATATTTTCCTTCCCCACGGCTCATTAAATAAAAATAAGAACAAATATTTCTCTTGTTTTTCTCTCTTTTCTTTTCTCTTTTTTTTTTTTTTTTTTTTTTTTTTTTTTTTTTTTTTTTTTTTTTTTTTTTTTCAAGAGAAATTAAATACAAAAATAAACCATGGCCGTGGAAGAAGTATTTTACCACTTGATTCTTCACAACTTGTATCGTCTTGAAATCATAAACTTCAAAAATTCTCACCTTTTAATTTTCTTCGCTTTCATGAATAAGTCTTCATACTTGAATATAAAATTACCTCATTGTATTGTAAGTCTTCAACATATATGTGAATCCGCTCTTTTTATGTTGCTTTACTTGATTTTGAAATTTGCTCTTTTTCTCGTTCCGTTGCTTGTAAACCTTAAACTTTTTCAACTTTCCTTGTAGATTTTGATGTCGCTCCTTGTTGATGATGAATGTGTTTCTATGGATCCGTTGTTGTCGCGAGAGAGAATGGTGCTAACTGCAAATCGAACTACAAGAAGGAAGCTTTCATCCATGGACGTCACCCTCATGATTGACAAAATTAGCACTCAAGAGATCAAGAGTAGTGCTTCTATTGGTGGGAGGTTGGGTAGCTCACCATTCTACCCGGAATTTACGTACGGTGACACACACTCAAAAGAAAGCTCTCTAGTAGATGGAAAATTCTGGTCGGTGCCTCTCATGATATGAATATGGGTAGTCTCCACTAATGATTGATCAGCAACTCTAATAACGCATTTCTCCCTGCACCAAATTCGCATCACCGGCATGATTAAATCCATTATTTAACACTCTAACAACAAGAAATCCGAACGTAGTTCTCTAACATTTCCAAGTTCAATTATGTCGGTCAAAATCTCTATGTAAACATACCTAGAAGTATGCTAGTGACTCTAAAAATCTTTAAAAGTTGGAATTTTTAAGTAAAACTTTTTTTTTTTTTTTTTTTTTCAAAATTTTTTAATTTTTTTGTAATTTTTGTTTTAAAAACATGCTTAACCACTCCCCCACACTTAAACCTTACATTGTCCTCAATGTAATTGAATCCTCCTAGTAAAGTCAAGGTGGGAAATTTTAACATGATAAGAAACAAGAAAAAGAAATAACAAAAAGCAAAAAGATAAGAAATACAAAACCGATGGGTTGCCTCCCATTAAGCGCTTGTTTTAAAGTCGACGGCCCGACTTAGCTCTTGCTAGATTCATTCCCCATATACTAACAATCTGAAAATTTGAGGATCCACCCATAATACCTGTTTTGAAAACAATAACTCCATACAAATATTAGCACAAGAAAACAATAGTGAAATTATCGCTCGATAGAAATTTCCACACTTATTCTCGTCCACACTCGGAAGTGTATAAAGAACATAGAAATCGGGAACTTCCATGGTTTCCTTTTGGCAAACCTGCATGGTATTAGCATCAAGTGTTTCCAACGGTGGATATTTAGAAACAAAATCATCCAAAAATACTTTCAAGCACATACATTCAAACCAATAGGAGGTAAAGGCGAAGAATCAATATGCAAAGGATTAGAAAAACCTTGCACAATTTCTTGTATATAGAATCCTCGTTACTTACCTCTTGTATATCGTGGTCCTCTATTAAACCTTGCAACCATTCTTCGTCATTTTCTACCTTAACCAAAGTCTCGGTATCATCATAATCATTAGCAAGTTCAATTGGGTCTTCCACAAAATCAATGAATGTGGTTTCATCCTCTAGTATCATCTCTTCAACATTCTCATCATCGGAATCGGGCCATTCTTCCCTCATATAATCTTCCTCGGTATAAATTGTAAGATTTTCATGTGTGGGTGTTACACCGTTTATAACAATAGGTAAGTCATACCCAATCTCCTCCTTTTGAATAGGTGAAGGATCGTTATTATGATCCGGAGTTGGAATAACTTCCTCATTGTTGCAACGTTCATACACTTCTTTCCCTAAGAAATTTTTCCAAGCAATAAATGCATCTTCCTCAAGCTCTTCCTTTTGAATAGGTGATTGATCATTATTAAGATCAAGGCTCGAGTAAGCTACACTATCGTCATCAAAAGTATCCAAAGGTTGGTCCTTTTCAACACAATCATCTTCATTTTCGGACTCACCATAATAAGAATCTTCATCGGTTTCATAACCTTTATCCCGACGTCGTTTAAGTTCCATATGAATAGTCCTACTAATTTCTGCGACAAGCTCTTCCGAGTCTCCATCATCTTCCAATTTGTATAATTTCTGTGCAAGTTTCCTGACGTTCACACGCTTACCACCGTTGATAGAGTTTCTAGACGGCAGCTCCTCTTTGGAAAAAGTGAAGGAAAAACACGATGAAGAGGAGTATATTCCAAATTCTCTGTCTGCACATTACTAGAAAACAAATTGTTAGATGCATAACTATCCTTCCATCCGTGTGTTTGTCCACTTACATACCCGTCATAAGGTTGTTGATATGTATGAGAATATCCATAAGGTTCTGAGAGGAAATTTATCATAGCCAAAATATTGGTTTTGATTGTATCCTAAGGATGGTTGGAAGTTGCCATAATGTTGAGGTTGAAAACCGTATTGATTGTTGTAATATGCTTGCTCTTGTCCACCGTACATGGAAAACCGGCACCTGAAATAAGATTCAAAAACTTAAGTTAGATACGGAATGGAATCCAACAAAGCAAGAATAAAGCAAAAATAAAAACAACTAAAATCATCCGTTTGCTCCCCTACAGACGGCGCCAAAATTTGATGCGTGTCGTAGGTGCAATCAAATTAATTCAAAATTTCCACTCAATTAAAAATAATATAATGGAAGTCAAGTTCGTTCCCACGAGGAGCAAGAGATCTTAGTTGTAAAAGTTGTCACGAAAGGGGGGTGTAAAAAGCAAAATAAAAATAAACAAAGCAATTAAAATCGAAAGTTGAAAGATGAAAGCAATAAGAGAGAGAAGATCAAGGAATCCTTCTTCGTTACGAAACAATGATTAAAGTTATGTTCTTTTCTACTTGTTATTAGTCACAGATTATCACCAACCGTAGGATAGCAGGTCCGCTTAGCTAGCCCCAAAATCCCTAATTTCACTGAGTAACAGTCCGCTTAGTTATCGATTCTATTCAAAAGAACCACCTTGAGGTCCGCTTACAAGATGTAATTCCCAGAATGCATTAAGATTTATGAATTTAAGTTTAGTACTAGTAGTTAAACTCGGTTCGCTTGGTTCACTTTCTAGCGTTGTTTCTACACACAATTGCTCCACGGAATCCCTCCGCAAGGTCTCGTGTTTTCTACTTGTGTAAAGTGTCGAGAACGATTACGTATTCCCTAACTTATACTAGATATAGATCAATTAACAAATTAATTTAGCGTGCACTCCAAACAATCTATCAATCAATCATGAGTGTCTTTAAGATCACTCCTATTAGTAAAAACAATCGATAATCATGTGAAAAATCTCAAGATAGAATTGAAAACAAAAACTCAAATCATGTTAAGAACTAGGAATTCATCCTCAATCAATAGGAAAATTAGCTACTCATGTTTTTGAAATTCACACAAATAATAATTATTAAAAGAAGAATTTTCAAATTCACACAAGTAATTAAAAAGAAAAATCTTAGAAAAGCAAGCAAAACACAAGTGTTGTGTGTGTAGAGAGGTGTGTAGAAGTTGTAGAAAACTTCTCTATTTATAAGCTTCAATATTCTCCAAATCTTCTAAGGAGTAGAATCCTTTTCCTTTTGCAATTCAATTTCCAATTCCAAGCTTTTCTCAACTCTTCCACCTTCTCTTTCCAAATTTGAGTCCAATTCTCCATCCAATTCCTAGCCCAAGTCTTCACACCCATGAGAGAGGTCCATAGAAAATTCTGGAATTTTTGGTCGCCGGAAAACTGGGATTGTGGCCGGAATTTGGCCGGAAAACGTCGCCGGAAAGTGTCTCAGGTGACCGGCAAAGTCAAACCGGCCACCAGTCAACGGGTCAGGACCGGGTCAACTCGGGTCAAATGAGTCAAAACGGGTTAGCTGGGTCTAGTCGGACACAGTCGATTGAGTCGATCCATCGCCTTGGGCCGAGTGAGCTAACTAGCCTTGGCTCGTGCCATTGCACAGGCCGTGCATCGGTCATGCACCAGATGGTGCTTCATCCAAACAATTCCACCCATTCTCGGCTCTTCCCCGCACATTTAATCAAGCCATTTCAAGTCATTCATTCCGCATCACCGCCGCATACTCAAACCTTCCAATCCCATCACCTACACTCATCGCATCTAGAGCCAGGGCACCATCACACCCAGACTCTCGACTTCACAATACCCTTTACAGCACCACATCTGCGGCATCTCAAGCCTAACTCCAGCTTCTTGCCACTGCAATTCTCTGCCTCAAGACCCATTCAACACAGCTGCAACACATACACAAAACTCCAACACCTGCATTCTCACGACTCCCTGTGTTGTTTTTATAGCATCAGTTCACACAAGCTCAGGCCAACACCATCAACAGCGCTGCCATCCTTCCCTGCAATATGAGCTCAAGCTCAGCATACAGCTGCTCCTTTCCAAGACTATGGCAGCACACGTAGCAGCAACACTACTAAGCTGCAACAGATACAAACTCAGCCTTGCAACCTACAGCAGCACACACAGTTCTATACTTCAATCACACCGCACAAATGCACTACTTCCATAGACTCGCGACATGGCTTTAGCAGCTCATCACCACCTGTGCCTAACCCTCCAGCTCTACACAACTGCCATCTCCTCAGTAACAATTGCACTTGCAGTTCTGCTCTTTAGCTCATTTGCAATATCTCAAGTCCAAACACGGCAAAGAACACAACAACCGGGTACTCAAGCTTTAAGCACCATCCTCTTCATCAATTTCTTCTATTAACTCCAACTTGAGCATAACCTCCTCGTCTAATTCAGCCTTCACTCATCACAAGAAGAACTCGATTTCACATTCATCTCAGCGTCTCGAATCAATACCTGCAGCCTTCCCCGCTAAAGTGCTAGCCACTAGCTATGCTTTCAACAACAAAGACATTGCCACCTCTCAGCTGCTCGGCACCGGTTCAAGCACCATTCCTAGCATTATCTCACATCTCTTTCACTCTAAACCTCGGCTCCAGTTTCACCTTATGTCACCACCAAGAAGAGCACCACCATTTCCATTCTCAACGAAACTCCACCATTTCTTCATTGTCACTAGCATACTCTCGTGTTCATTCTTTTACGGTTCCAAAATCAACTCCGTTGATGTTTCAATTAACACCAGACCCATAACTTCAGCTGCAACTTCGAGTTCATCCATTGCATCAATCTGCCACTGCAACTCACCGCAACTCCACATCTCCGATTTGAACAACAGCTCGAGAACGAGCTCGATTTTACAAAGCAGCAGCCATGGCTGCTCTTCTTCTCTCTTTCGGTGGAAAAATGATTGAAAATAATGAATTTCTCGAGTTTAGGGTTGTAATAAAAGCTGGGGTGGATTTGGTTTCGGGTTTGGATCCGGATCTGAGCATGGACGGGACCGACCCAATTTGATGTTATCCAAAGATGACCATCCTCTGGATAAGGGCTACCCAAAGTGTTAGTAACACCCATCTGCCGAGTGATAAGGGGTACCACGAATGAGAGCCCCTTAACCACCTCTGGCTCCAAATAATCTTCGCCCTTGATGAAATGACAAGTTTGCCCTTTTTGCTCAATTTTGGTGATTTCTTCTTCTTTTCCTCTGTGCGACTCCAAAGTAGCTACAAAACTCAAAAC
The DNA here is from genome assembly GCA_023531295.1 of Papaver armeniacum. Lineage (NCBI taxonomy): Eukaryota > Viridiplantae > Streptophyta > Magnoliopsida > Ranunculales > Papaveraceae > Papaver > Papaver armeniacum. The sequence goes on along the minus strand of JAJJWW010005572.1, from coordinate 305,293 downwards.
AAGCGTAAAATACAAAATTCACACGAAAAATAGCAAAGAAAGCATAAACTCTAGATAGTAAATACGGTGTATTCTACACCTATCAAATTCCCCCACACTTAGACTTTGCTAGTCCTCGAGCAAATCAAACTAAAAACTCACAACTTCAAAGCGCTCAAGTGTCACAAGCATCCAAAGAGTTATGAGGACATAGAGTTTCTGCATGCTAGTAATAAGAAGTTAGAAATACCAGAGAACATATTCTCATTCTTAAATGTTGAGTGAGAAATAACCACACCATAATGAGAGAATGCGTGTTTGAGAAACGATCAATAAGCATTTCGCCTCGACTTTTGCCTCACCAAAAAGGATTTTATGATAATTGCACTCAAAAAGACAACTTTTTTATGGTTCTCACATGTGTGCAGGTAGGAATGAAGAGAGAATTCCTGCAACACGTTGAATGGTGGGAAGGACATCTTCCGAAATTTTTAAAAACCCACATCTTTTAATATTTTGAAAAACCATTTTTCTGACGATCTCTACGAAAGGAAATCAACCATTTTTATCGAGGATGAGATTACTTACTTACCTTCACATCCGATCGCCAATTATGATAACACCACTCTCACGGCATCCAATAGAAACGTCTTCCGCTCCTCGTCTTTATCTTCTTCGTCTTCGGTTTCAACTATTGATGATAAACCCTTGAATTTCATAAATCCTTGACAATTTATAACTCTTTACCTTAAAATCCTTGTCGCTTGAAACTTCCTTATATATTTTCCTTCCCCACGGCTCATTAAATAAAAATAAGAACAAATATTTCTCTTGTTTTTCTCTCTTTTTTTTTCTTTTTTTTTTTTTTTTTTTTTTCAATTTTTTTTTTTTTTTTTTTTTTTCAAGAGAAATTAAATACAAAAATAAACCATGGCCGTGGAAGAAGTATTTTACCACTTGATTCTTCACAACTTGTATCGTCTTGAAATCATAAACTTCAAAAATTCTCACCTTTTAATTTTCTTCGCTTTCATGAATAAGTCTTCATACTTGAATATAAAATTACCTCATTGTATTGTAAGTCTTCAACATATATGTGAATCCGCTATTTTTATGTTGCTTTACTTGATTTTGAAATTTGCTCTTTTTCTCGTTCCGTTGCTTGTAAACCTTAAACTTTTTCAACTTTCCTTGTAGATTTTGATGTCGCTCCTTGTTGATGATGAATGTGTTTCTATGGATCCGTTGTTGTCGCGAGAGAGAATGGTGCTAACTGCAAATCGAACTACAAGAAGGAAGCTTTCATCCATGGACGTCACCCTCATGATTGACAAAATTAGCACTCAAGAGATCAAGAGTAGTGCTTCTATTGGTGGGAGGTTGGGTAGCTCACCATTCTACCCGGAATTTACGTACGGTGACACACACTCAAAAGAAAGCTCTCTAGTAGATGGAAAATTCTGGTCGGTGCCTCTCATGATATGAATATGGGTAGTCTCCACTAATGATTGATCAGCAACTCTAATAACGCATTTCTCCCTGCACCAAATTCGCATCACCGGCATGATTAAATCCATTATTTAACACTCTAACAACAAGAAATCCGAACGTAGTTCTCTAACATTTCCAAGTTCAATTATGTCGGTCAAAATCTCTATGTAAACATACCTAGAAGTATGCTAGTGACTCTAAAAATCTTTAAAAGTTGGAATTTTTAAGTAAAACTTTTTTTTTTTTTTTTTCAAAATTTTTTAATTTTTTTGTAATTTTTGTTTTAAAAACATGCTTAACCACTCCCCCACACTTAAACCTTACATTGTCCTCAATGTAATTGAATCCTCCTAGTAAAGTCAAGGTGGGAAATTTTAACATGATAAGAAACAAGAAAAAGAAATAACAAAAAGCAAAAAGATAAGAAATACAAAACCGATGGGTTGCCTCCCATTAAGCGCTTGTTTTAAAGTCGACGGCCCGACTTAGCTCTTGCTAGATTCATTCCCCATATACTAACAATCTGAAAATTTGAGGATCCACCCATAATACCTGTTTTGAAAACAATAACTCCATACAAATATTAGCACAAGAAAACAATAGTGAAATTATCGCTCGATAGAAATTTCCCCCACACTTATTCTCGTCCACACTCGGAAGTGTATAAAGAACATAGAAATCGGGAACTTCCATGGTTTCCTTTTGGCAAACCTGCATGGTATTAGCATCAAGTGTTTCCAACGGTGGATATTTAGAAACAAAATCATCCAAAAATACTTTCGAAGCACATACATTCAAACCAATAGGAGGTAAAGGCGAAGAATCAATATGCAAAGGATTAGAAAAACCTTGCACAATTTCTTGTATATAGAATCCTCGTTACTTACCTCTTGTATATCGTGGTCCTCTATTAAACCTTGCAACCATTCTTCGTCATTTTCTACCTTAACCAAAGTCTCGGTATCATCATAATCATTAGCAAGTTCAATTGGGTCTTCCACAAAATCAATGAATGTGGTTTCATCCTCTAGTATCATCTCTTCAACATTCTCATCATCGGAATCGGGCCATTCTTCCCTCATATAATCTTCCTCGGTATAAATTGTAAGATTTTCATGTGTGGGTGTTACACCGTTTATAACAATAGGTAAGTCATACCCAATCTCCTCCTTTTGAATAGGTGAAGGATCGTTATTATGATCCGGAGTTGGAATAACTTCCTCATTGTTGCAACGTTCATACACTTCTTTCCCTAAGAAATTTTTTCCAAGCAATAAATGCATCTTCCTCAAGCTCTTCCTTTTGAATAGGTGATTGATCATTATTAAGATCAAGGCTCGAGTAAGCTACACTATCGTCATCAAAAGTATCCAAAGGTTGGTCCTTTTCAACACAATCATCTTCATTTTCGGACTCACCATAATAAGAATCTTCATCGGTTTCATAACCTTTATCCCGACGTCGTTTAAGTTCCATATGAATAGTCCTACTAATTTCTGCGACAAGCTCTTCCGAGTCTCCATCATCTTCCAATTTGTATAATTTCTGTGCAAGTTTCCTGACGTTCACACGCTTACCACCGTTGATAGAGTTTCTAGACGGCATCTCCTCTTTTGGAAAAAGTGAAGGAAAAACACGATGAAGAGGAGTATATTCCAAATTCTCTGTCTGCACATTACTAGAAAACAAATTGTTAGATGCATAACTATCCTTCCATCCGTGTGTTTGTCCACTTACATACCCGTCATAAGGTTGTTGATATGTATGAGAATATCCATAAGGTTCTCAGAGGAAATTTATCATAGCCAAAATATTGGTTTTGATTGTATCCTAAGGATGGTTGGAAGTTGCCATAATGTTGAGGTTGAAAACCGTATTGATTGTTGTAATATGCTTGCTCTTGTCCACCGTACATGGAAAACCGGCACCTGAAATAAGATTCAAAAACTTAAGTTAGATACGGAATGGAATCCAACAAAGCAAGAATAAAGCAAAAATAAAAACAACTAAAATCATCCGCTGCTCCCCGGCAACGGCGCCAAAATTTGATGCGTGTCGTAGGTGCAATCAAATTAATTCAAAATTTCCACTCAATTAAAAATAATATAATGGAAGTCAAGTTCGTTCCCACGAGGAGCAAGAGATCTTAGTTGTAAAAGTTGTCACGAAAGGGGGTGTAAAAAGCAAAATAAAAATAAACAAAGCAATTAAAATCGAAAGTTGAAAGATGAAAGCAATAAGAGAGAGAAGATCAAGGAATCCTTCTTCGTTACTAAACAATGATTAAAGTTATGTTCTATTCTACTTGTTATTAGTCACGATTATCACCAACCGTAGGATAGCAGTCCGCTTAGCTAGCCCCAAAATCCCTAATTTCACCGAGTAACAGTCCGCTTAGTTATCGATTCTATTCAAAAGAACCACCTTGAGGTCCGCTTACAAGATGTAATTCCCAGAATGCATTAAGATTTATGAATTTAAGTTTAGTACTAGTAGTTAAACTCGGTTCGCTTGGTTCACTTTCTAGCGTTGTTTCTACACACAATTGCTCCACGGAATCCCTCCGCAAGGTCTCGTGTTTTCTACTTGTGTAAAGTGTCGAGAACGATTACGTATTCCCTAACTTATACTAGATATAGATCAATTAACAAATTAATTTAGCGTGCACTCCAAACAATCTATCAATCAATCATGAGTGTCTTTAAGATCACTCCTATTAGTAAAAACAATCGATAATCATGTGAAAAATCTCAAGATAGAATTGAAAACAAAAACTCAAATCATGTTAAGAACTAGGAATTCATCCTCAATCAATAGGAAAATTAGCTACTCATGTTTTTGAAATTCACACAAATAATAATTATTAAAAGAAGAATTTTCAAATTCACACAAGTAATTAAAAAGAAAAATCTTAGAAAAGCAAGCAAAACACTAGTGATGTATGTGTAGAGAGGTGTGTAGAAGTTGTAGAAAACTTCTCTATTTATAAGCTTCAATATTCTCCAAATCTTCTAAGGAGTAGAATCCTTTTCCTTTTGCAATTCAATTTCCAATTCCAAGCTTTTCTCAACTCTTCCACCTTCTCTTTCCAAATTTGAGTCCAATTCTCCATCCAATTCCTAGCCCAAGTCTTCACACCCATGAGAGAGGTCCATAGAAAATTCTGGAATTTTTGGTCGCCGGAAAACTGGGATTGTGGCCGGAATTTGGCCGGAAAACGTCGCCGGAAAGTGTCTCAGGTGACCGGCAAAGTCAAACCGGCCACCAGTCAACGGGTCAGGACCGGGTCAACTCGGGTCAAATGAGTCAAAACGGGTTAGCTGGGTCTAGTCAGACCTGAGTCAGATTGAGTCAGTCACTGCCTTGGCTGAGTGAGCTAACTAGCCTTGGCTCAGGCCATTGCACAGGCTGTGCATCAGTCATGCACCAGGATGGTGCTTCATCCAAACAATTCCACCCATTCTGGCTCTTCCCGCACATTTAATCAAGCCATTTCAAGTCATTCATTCTGCATCACTGCCGCATACTCAAACCTTCCAATCCCATCACCTACAGCTCACTGCATCTAGAGCCAGGGCACCATCACACCCAGACTCTCGACTTCACAATACCCTTTACAGCACCACCTCCTGCGGCATCTCAAGCCTAACTCCAGCTTCTTGCCACTGCAATTCTCTGCCTCAAGACCCATTCAACACAGCTGCAACACATACACAAAACTCCAACACCTGCATTCTCACGACTCCTGTGTTGTTTTTATAGCATCAGTTCACACAAGCTCAGGCCAACACCATCAACACAATACTGCCATCCTTCCCCGCAATATGAGCTCAAGCTCAAGATACAGCCTGCTCCTTTCCAAGACTACGGCAGCACACGTAGCAGCAACACTACTAAGCTGCAACAGATACAAACTCATCCTTGCAACCTACAGCAGCACACACAGTTCTATACTTCAATCACACTGCACAAATGCACTACTTCCATAGACTGCCAGACATGGCTTTAGCAGCTCAGACCACCTGTGCCTAACCCTCCACCTCTACACAACTGCCATCTCCCTGTGCAACAATTGCACTTGCAGTTCTGCTCTTTAGCTCAGCTGCAATATCTCAAGTCCAAACCTGGCAGCAACACAACAACCGGGTACTCAAGCTTTAAGCACCATCCTCTTCATCAATTTCTTCTATTAACTCCAACTTGAGCATAACCCTGTCTAATTCAGCCTTCACTCATCACAGTAAGAACTCGATTTCACATTCATCTCAGCGTCTCGAATCAATACCTGCAGCTTCCCTGCTCAAGTGCTAGCCACTAGCTATGCTGCAACAACAGCACATTGCCACCTCTCAGCTGCTCGGCACCGGTTCAAGCACCATTCCTAGCATTATCTGTTACATCTCTTTCACTCTAAACCTCAGCTCCAGTTTCACCTTATGTCACCACCAGTAAGAGCACCACCATTTCCATTCTCAACAGAAACTCCACCATTTCTTCATTGTCACTAGCATACTCTCAGGTTCATTCTTTTACAGTTCCAAAATCAACTCCGTTGATGTTTCAATTAACACCAGACCCATAACTTCAGCTGCAACTTCGAGTTCATCCATTGCATCAATCTGCCACTGCAACTCACTGCAACTCCACATCTCCGATTTGAACAACAGCTCAGGAACGAGCTCGATTTTACAGCAGCAGCCATGGCTGCTCTTCTTCTCTCTTTCAGGTGGAAAAATGATTGAAAATAATGAATTTCTCGAGTTTAGGGTTGTAATAAAAGCTGGGGTGGATTTGGTTTCGGGTTTGGATCCGGATCTGAGCATGGACAGGACCGACCCAATTTGATGTTATCCAGCATGACCATCCTCTGGATAAGGGCTACCCAGTGTTAGTAACACCCACTGCTGAGTGATAAGGGGTACCCTGAATGAGAGCCCCTTAACCACCTCTGGCTCCAAATAATCTTCGCCCTTGATGAAATGACAAGTTTGCCCTTTTTGCTCAATTTTGGTGATTTCTTCTTCTTTTCCTCTGTGCGACTCCAAAGTAGCTACAAAACTCAAAACAAGCGTAAAATACAAAATTCACACGAAAAATAGCAAAGAAAGCATAAACTCTAGATAGTAAATACGGTGTATTCTACACCTATCAAATGCAACTTAAAAGTGAATCTTTACATTGCTTTCAACATTTTAAAAGCTTAACTGAAAATTTCTTTCAAACAAAGATTTTAGCTTTTCAAACTGATGGTGCTATTAGTCAAAGGCTATTTCAAAGGTTTTCTAGATTCTTCTGGTATTCAATTAAGAATTTCTTCCCCACAAACACCACAACAAAATGGTCTTGCTGAAAGGAAGCATAGACACATTACAGAAATGGGTAATACATTACTTTTCAATGCTTCTTGTCCAAAAGATTACCGGTATGATGATTTTTTAGCAGCTACTTTTCTCATAAACAGAACTCCAACTCCTATTCTTCGTGGAAAATCTCCATTTCAAGTTTTATACAATGTTGTGCCTGATTATTCTTTTCTAAGAGTGTTTGGTTGTGTGTGTTACCCTTTCTTGGGTCACTCTAGAATTGATAAACTATCTCCAAAATCTGTAAAATGCATTTTTCTTGGATATAGTGTTTTGCATAAAGGCTACAAGTGTTACAATCCAATTTCAAAAAGAACATACATCTCTAGGCATGTTGTTTTCTCTGAAACAGAGTTTTATTATTCTTCTAACCATGACATCAATTTTACTTATTCTTCTTCTGATTTTCTTGTTATTGAGGATATTCCATCATCTTCATCAGCTAAAATTCCATCTTCTAGTGTTGTTACTAGATCTCAAAGAGGCATTACTAAAGCCAAAGTCTTTCCTGATCATGTTTCTTTTACTTCTGTAAAATATCCTCTTCCATCTGCTTTTGCTTCTTTGCTCAATACTCCATCTGAACCTAAAAGCTTTAAAGAAGCTATCCAAATTCCAGACTGGCAAGTCTCAATGACAGATGAACATACTGCTTTGCAAAGAAATGGTACATGGGATTTGGTGGATCCTGAACCTCATATGAATATTTTAGGATGTAAATGGGTCTACAGAGTTAAGTTGAAATCAGATGGTACAGTGGATAGGTGTAAATCAAGATTAGTTGCTCAAGGGTATAATCAACAAGATGGCATAGACTATGGAGAGACTTTTAGTCCTGTTGTCAAGTCCACTACAGTTAGAATAGTTTTATGAAACAGCCACCAGGCTTTATTAGTAAAGAATTTCCTAATAAAGTGTGTCATCTGAAAAAGAGTTTATATGATTTAAAGCAGGCACCAAGGGCATGGTTTCAAAAATTTAGTTCTTCCTTGCTGGCTTATGGTTTTGTTAGAACGGTCTCAGATTTTTCCATGTTTGTATATGTTGCTGGTTCACAAATGATGGTGCTCCTTTTATATGTTGAGGATATTCTTTTGACTGGTACTTCTGATGCTTTGCTTGATCATTTAGTTCAATTCTTAAGTTCTAAGTTTGCAATGAAACAATTAGGGGATATGAATTATTTTTTGGGGATAGAAGCAAACAGAACTGCAACTGATATTTTGTTAACACAAAAGAAGTATACACTTGAATTACTCAGTAAGGCTCATATGACATAATGCAGTCCATGTACAACTCCAGTGGCTAAAGGACCAAGAGTATCTATCAATGATGGTACTATTTTATCAGATGTGTCAGCTTATAGAACAATTGTTGGAATGTTGCAGTACTTATGCTTAACTAGACCTGACATATGCTTTGGTGTTAATTATGTAAGTCAATTCATGCATACTCCCACAGATGTTCATCTTTTGTTGGTCAAAAGAATTCTTAGGTATTTAAAGGGTACTATTGGTTATGGAATTACATTAAGGAAAGGTGATATAACTACTTTAACAGCTTACACTGACTCTGATTGGGGAAATTGTCCTGAGACAGCTAGATCAACATGTGGATATGCAATTTTTCTTGGTAATTCTTTGATTTCCTGGTCTAGTAAAAAGCAGCCTACAGTGTCAAGATCTACTGCAGAAGCAGAGTATAAGTGTTTATCTGTTGCAACTGCTGAGTTAGAATGGCTTTCTTCTTTATTGTCAAAAATACATATTACTTTGAAGTTACCAATTACACTCTATTGTGACAATACAAGTGTTATTTACTTAACAGCTAATCCTGTCTCTCATTCCAGGGCAAAATACATAAAGATACATTATCATGTGGTTCGAGAATTGGTAGCTAATGGTTTCTTAAATGTTCAACATATTGCTTCTGAAAATCAGTTGGCAGATTTGTTTACAAAAGGGTTATGTGCTCCAATTTTTACTTCTCTGCTGCACCAGCTGCTTGGTTTATCTGCTTCTACTTCAGTTGGTTCTGCCATTGATTCTGCTACATCAAGTAATTCTTCAGTTCATTCTAAAAATACTTCTACTTCAGCAGGCTCTGATTCTGGTTTTTCTGCTTCTACTTCTACTTCTACATATGGGTTGGTAGTTCCTATACATGTTTCCTTTTCTGTTCCTTAGTGTTGATCTTTCTTTCAAACTGATTACTGTACCATTATCAGTTTGAGGGGGGCTAATAGGAATATTAGTCAACTCAAGTCAAGTCAGTCTTGACTTGAGTATCTTTAGTCAGACAGTCAGATTTATGTGTTCTGTCTGAATAAGACAGCTGTATTAAAAGTCTGTAATAAATATGTCTGAACAAGTCTGTCTTGTATTAAGTTTTTCAATTATTATAAATACAACAATTCTTTCTTCTCATCTTTGCTACAATTCTTGTTTCTTGATCATCATGAGAACATAATAATTCTCAGCAACACACTTCTCTATTTTTCTCGAGTTCAATGGAACAGTCTACTCCTAACTCCCGAGTCCAAGCTCGAGTTCTTCTCTGTAATGGCAGCAGTCACCATTTTCTTCATCGCTGCCAACTCCTACTGATCAATCACCAATACTGCCAGCTTCAAAACCATGACAATGATGTACAACAACACCATCGTGACCATATTGGCAAAGATCCATCAATACCACAGACTACTTCATCCATCGCTGCCAACCCATATACCTGCAAGTTCAACATCCCACAACTCAAACGGAGAAACTGGTCGTGAACCGGTGAGAAGAGGAAGACGACTATGTTGGAAGAAAGTGGCAGCCCCTTAACGGATTCCCTAGTGCCTTTAGTAATTGCTTTAACTGTCAGTCTAGAAGACTGACAGTGTAATTTTCTGCATCATTCTTGTTTCGCGCATAACTTCTTCGTATGATATCGGATTGACCCCATTCTTTCGCCATTGGCTTCGTATTTTCTTCCTCTTCAATGTGATATCAAGAACTCCTAGGTTCGAACGAGTTCCATTTGGTCTTTGTCCCTTCTCCACTTGTAGCTAACTTCTTTTATTGCACAATTACGTGCAAATTCACTTCTTTTGGACGATTCACCTAGAAAAACATAAATAAGGGAAAACAAGAGTAATATAAAATAATTCGCAAGAATATATAGCAATTACTAGCATGGAATCAACACTAAATATATGCAAAATATGCACTTAACAACTACTCTCCAAGCCAACTAAACAAACACCCACTGCCTTCACATCCACTAGCTAGACCATTCTCTTATTATAACTTCCCTCCCAAACCTATCATTACATCTTCCTCCACTTCTAAGTCAGCACCCTACAACACAAAAATCTTCATCACCCACTCCTCTTAAACAACCATCTTCTACCCCTATCATCAGAAGACTAACACAAGAACAAATGCGTCAAAGAAGAGAAAAAGGTCTCTGCTACAACTGTGATGATGTTTATAGCAGTAGGCACATCTGCAAAGGTAAATAACAGTTATTTATGGTCCAAGCATAGCATACAAACACTCAAGATAATGACACTAAAGAAGAAGTTTTTGAGGAGGTTGTTGACTCACCAGTTCAATATGATCTGGAAATCTCATTACATGCTCTAACTGGTAATATTACAGGGGAAACAATTCGAATTCCTGGCTTATTAAAGAAGCACTCCATTTCCATCCTCATTGACACTGGGAGCACTACAAGCTTCATTGATTCTGCATTAGCTGGTAAACTCAACTGCAAGATAGAACCCACTCCTCACATGTTAGTTACAGTAAACAATGGTGAGAAAACTGTTAGCACTGGCACTTGCTCAAAGCTTTCTTGGAGTATGCAAGATCATAAGTCCACTGAAGATCTCAGGCTACTTCCACTTGGAGGCTGTGATATGGTCCTTGGAGCTGATTGGCTCAGAAAGCTAGGTGATGTTGTTTTCAAAATTTCTAAACTTAGTATCTCCTTTGTGCATCATGGCCACTAAATAACCTTAACTGGCACTAATACTAAGCCTTCATTACTCATGATGAGTAGTTCAGCTGTGCACATAGCCTTATTGGCCACTTATTTTCTATCACCACCTCATATTCCTTCACCATTGCTACCACTTTTGGAAGAATATCAGGACATCTTTGCAGAGCCAACTTCACTACCACCTTATAGAAGTTTGGATCACTCAATTCCATTAAAACCTTATTCTCAACCTCCCAATCAGAGACCTTATAGATTTCCATACATACAAAAAGGATTAGTTGAAAAACTTGTTCAAGAAATGCTATCAACTGGTATCATTCAGCATATCCACAACCCATTTGCATCTCCAATTCTTTTAGTGAAAAAGAAAGATGGTTCCTGGAGATTTTGTGTGGATTATAGAAAGCTTAATAGTATTACCATTAAAGACAAGTTCCCAATTCCTCTTGTGGATGAGTGATGGGATTTTATATTGTTGTAAAAAGTGGTAGTAAATTTCGTTCAACTCGGGCTTGTGAAGGTTTGATTTAAGACTTAAAAATAGAAAACACTAAAAAAATAATAAAATATATACAAAAGTTGTCGAGATGAAGAATTGATTGGGACTCAGGATTTCACTGTTTTCCATATTCAAGTGGTTCAGAAATAAATCCTAAGCAATTATAGCTCAAAAAAACAAAACAAATATTAACTATATTCTTTGCCAAAGTAGACTCCATAAAATACAAGTGGTTCAGAAATTAATCCTAGGCAATTATAGCTAAAAATAAAACAAATATTAACTCTATTCTTTGCCAAAGTAGACTCCATAAAATATTACGTGATTATAAGCATGGCGCATCAAGAATCCCTAGGACTAAGCACGCTCCATCAAACAAAGTCACAAGTAATTAATTGAAATCTTAATTCAATTAAAATCGATGCAAAACGTAAATAAAGAATTAACTAAATTACCACATGGATGAAATACAGCTTCCTCCGTCGTCCCAGTGTTGGGGTTTATCTCTTCATGGTGAAAACACTCTCAAACGATATAAACATTGCTCAAAAGGTGTTTTTATTGAAGAAATATATGAAAACAGAGTTTCGCAACGCTGTAACTGTGTTACAGCCGTCACCATTACAATACGGATGTTGTATACTCAAAACAAACTGTTACAAAGCTACTATCGCATACACTGTTCATAAGCGAAATTTTCGGTGTGTCTGTTCTTCATGTTCTTGAGAACGACACTTCTCTGGTGTCGTCTGCAATTCCTCATTCTTCTTCTCTGCTGCTGCTTCAGAATCGCTCTGCAGCGATTTTTGATGCTCTGCAATTACCCCTAGGTCTCTATGACCCTTCCTTGGACTCTCTCCTCCTTATATATATACTTCACAGGGTGATTAAGATCTCCTCCTTATTGCGTATCTTCCCCGATATTTCTTTCCTCTTCCTCACGGCAATAATCCTTTGGGATTTATTTTTATCTCTTATCTTCACGCGTCTGAATCTTCCAGAATCCCATATCTTTGGTAACTAACTCAAACATGGATTATATCATCTCCATCTCTTCACGTAACTTCCATATTTGGAATTGGCAGAATACGTAATATTCCAAAACTTTTCTTCGACCCCTGTTTACTCTAAACTCGATGAACTGGCCCTATTTTCTCGATTCAAACAACCCCACTATATCTGTTTAACCTTGTCAAGTCCATACCATTAAACTTGCGCGATTGAATCTATCTAAATCTTGCCCGGAAATCAAACCCACAATTGACAGTCCATTGTAACAACTTCCCGCATTCTGATTTTAAATGATGGAGTGCCCCTTATCCAAACCAGGGGTGCCAATAATAGTTGTATGTGGGTGCCTTTATCAATTCCTTGGGTGCCTTTAGTAATTTTTCTTCCGAAGGTCTAAATACCGCTTTTCGAGCAACTTTTTCCGCAAAAGCTTATTTCTCCAAAAAAACCTAAAAAGACATAAAAAGTCAAATAAGTACAAAATCGAGCACTAACAATATATACAATTGAGATCAAAATAGACACATAAATGCATCTATCAAATATCCCCAAACTTATTATTTTCTAGTCCTCGAGCAAATCAAATGTAGAAAATAAAATCCTAACTCAATGTCGCAGGCATCGCGATTGCACTTAGCGTGTGCAACAAGCCTTTAAACCCCTAGGTGGCCTTAGTGGTCGAGTTATAGTCTCGGGAGGGTTTCCAGAGATGTACCCACAAAAACTTTACTCCAAAACCTAGCTATCTACGCAGAACCTTGGAACGGCACTAATGAATCTCCTTGGTTGGCATACTCTCATTGACTACATGAGGAAGTACCCTGATGCGAAATTCCAATTGTCGTACACGAGTTTGCACTCAAGCATACTAAAATTCATATATAAGTGACATAGCTCTACTCAGATAGTCGCACTATGGACATTAATATCCGGAGTCAACAAATCACATGGATAGATTAAGACTATGGATATAGAGAAAAACGTATATAGTTTTGATGTTGACTAAGGTGAACGGCGTTTCCCATATCTGTCTGAAGGCCACTGCCAAGATGAACCTATCCTAATGGACTGAGATACTGGTCTGACTAATATCAACATAACTGGCATATACAAGGGATCCAGTGGTCGATAATCTTAATTATAGACCAACTCAACTGGCATATACAAGGGAACCGGTGGACGATTTTATTGAACTTATTCCGGTTTGTCTGATGATCTGGTCTCAATTTTTTTCTAATCATTTTTTTTTTAAATAATATAGCTCAATCACTCTACTTCATCCCAGCAGTGGTAACAACTCGATGCGTGTCCCCCACCGAATCACTTAGAGAAACATATTTTTAAAATAAAATAAAAACAGAAGGTGAAAAGGACTCAACGAGATATGGCGAAACTACCATGTTATTTCTAACACCCGAGCTCGTGCTTTTATGAATAGACTCGTTTAGATGTTTACATGCACTCGATTGGTTCCTCAACTCCTACAATCAAGATGCTTCCATCCACTTAGATTGGTTAGTGCCATCCTTAATAGGCATAAATTTCTAGGATCTGGAGTTTATTTATTACAACTAAAAACTAACAAAATGTTTCTTCCCCACCCCAAACTTAAATCTAACATTGTCCTCAATGTTCTAAAAATAAAATTAAAAGCATGAACAAGGAGAAACTGTTACCACTTGAAGAAAAAAGATAAGGAAAGATATTACCGTGTTGCATGAGCATGGGTTACCTCCCAAGAAGCACTAAGTTTAATGTCTTCAGCCAGACTTAAGAAAGAATTAGTCACCTCAAATCATATAACAATAGCCGAAAAAATGGTGGGTCGTCTGCATCAAATAATGTTACCACAGAAAAAAGGAAACTGCAACAAACCAAGAAAGTGAATAAACATAGCACACCCTTTCCTAGTTTCTTGTTTAAGACAACTACATCTAGTTGTGGTTTTGGTTCAGGTTCTATGAAGGGGTCTAAATAAAAAAAATTCATTGGTTGCACCTCCTCATAAGTAGGATCTGAAAGATCGGGTTCTAAGGTCTGGAAAAATTTTGAAGCACATAATAATAACCTGAATAATTGAGGATCTAAGTCAATTAGATTTGACTCAAACAGTTGACCGCAATGAAAGTGGTGGTCTTTCTTAAGCAAATGTGTCGTTTCTATTTTCCTAAAATAATTAGGTTTAGTCTCAGAACTTAATAACTGACACATTTGGAATTCAAACATTCCCACAATTAGAAGAAAAGTTTTTGGTGGGAAAACAAAATCTATCTGGGTATCATAGCCTGGGTAAACCACATCAACCATAGGATGGGTTTCTAACAATTGGACTTCCTTATGGACATCATTAGGTTCAGGAAAACATGTATGAAGACAATTTTGTAAAATGGTTGAGGCACATATGTCAAGTCCCAAGTGAGAGAGTTTCTAAGAGCTAAAGGTAAGACGCAATGAGAGTGATAATCACCCCCAAACTTAGAGTTTTGGGTGTCTCTAGATAGACTGGCTACAATTTCCCTAATTTCTAGATCACCAGAATCCTGAAAATGGTCAATTTCTTCTTGTGGATTATATTTAGGTGATGCATCCTCACTCATATTTAAAAGCTCTACGAGCTTATCTTCTTCGTCTATGACCATTGTTTTTAAATCACTAGACTCTAAAATAATATTCTTAGAATAAAATCATTCCCCTAAACCATTATTGGCTTTGTAATCAAAAGGAAATACTATATCATATAAAGATGTGTTATCTCTAGTCAAATCCTTGTCCTCTTGAATAGGTGAATAATCATTAG
Organism: Papaver armeniacum; assembly: GCA_023531295.1. Classification (NCBI taxonomy): domain Eukaryota; kingdom Viridiplantae; phylum Streptophyta; class Magnoliopsida; order Ranunculales; family Papaveraceae; genus Papaver; species Papaver armeniacum. Next base: position 290,163 of record JAJJWW010005572.1, on the reverse strand, counting down.
AATTATTAGGATCTGAACAAGAAATAATATTTTCGTGAAGCTCAATTGGGGTAGTAAATTCCTGATCACTAAGCCTACATATTTTAGATTCTTTCTCAGCACTATCCTCATCATAATCATCATTGCAATAACATGAAAATGGTCGAACCTCATCTAAAAAAGTAGTGTTACCAATTCTAACCTCGTCATCTTGATTATGTGAATAAAAATTATCCTTATTTTCAGGGGAAGTATTGGAAACACTATATCGGAAATTAAGACTACCTTGAGCCAGTTTTTCCACAATCGTATTTGTACTCTCAGTAAATCGCTTGAGAGACTCTTCTAGAGACATCTTAGTTGACTGCTCTAGGGACTCGTCTGGAATATTAAAGGTTTCCTTCATAAATAAGGTATGACTCTTAGGAGACTCTTCTAGAGAAATAGAAGGATTGTTTTGCTCATATGACTGGTGGGTGTGCGAACAATAATTGGGCTCACCATGGTATGAACCATAACCTTGAAAAGGTTGGCGTTCCCAACCACTATTCACATTATGTTCATAATAAGAATAATGTCCATGTTGCTCAGTCGGATATTCATTGTATTAGCTATTATAATACCAGTTTGACATAATCTGTGCACGTGCAAATGCTGGGGTTCACTATTTTGGGTAGGCTTGGGTTACCTTAAGCAAAATATACCTACAGTCAGAGACTGGCCAGAGGTACGAGGCTAAGGCTTGTGGTGTTTCAGATGATAACTCCCAGAGGGTTCACCTTACTAAACCACGTGTTTTCCTACTAATCGGTGTCAGACGGTGCAATATGAAGTGCACGTGTGCTTTAGTGTTTATGTTTTTTTTTTAAATAAAATATATACAAACAAGCAAACAAAATATAAAAGTTCCAAAAATAAAAACTAACAAAAATAAATAAAATCTAAAAAATAATAGTAATAATAATAAAAGTTTGGGATTTTCTGCTCTTTTAGGCAAGTCCAACTTTCCACCTTTTAGTTTCCAGCAAAATCTGCACACCAAAAACAAAAATACCCATAGTAAAATCTAACAAAATAATAAAAAAATAAACCTAAAACCTAACCTAAAAATAAGTCCCCGTCGGCGGCGCCAAAAATTGATGGGATCTTATATTGTTGTAAAAAGTGGTAGTAAAGTTCGTTCAACTCGGGCTTGTAAAGGTTTGATTTAAGACTTAAAAATAGAAAACACTAAAAAAATAATAAAATATATACAAAAGTTGTCGAGATGAAGAATTGACTAGGACTCAGGATTTCATTGTTTTCCATATTCAAGTGGTTCAGAAATTAATCCTAGGCAATTATAGCTCAAAACAAAACAAATATTAACTCTATTCTTTGCCAAAGTTGACTCCATAAAATATTACATGTAGATTATAAGCATGGTGCATCAAGAATCCCTAGGACTAAGCACGCTCCATCAAACAAAGTCACAAGTAATTAATCGAAATCTTAATTCAATTAAAATCGATGCAAAAAGTAAATAAAGAATTAACTAAATTACCACATGGATGAAATACAGCTTCCTCCGTCGTCCCAGTGTTGGGGTTTATCTCTTCATGGTGAAAACACTCTCAAAGGATAAAAACATTGCTCAAAAGGTGTTTTTATTGAAGAAATATATGAAAACAGAGTTTCGCAACGCTGCAACTGTGTTACAGATGTCACCATTACAATCCAGGTGTTGCAGATTCAAAAACAAACTGTTACAAAGCTAGTATCGCATACACTGTTCATAAGCGACAGTTTCGGTGTGTCTGTTCTTCATGTTCTTGAGAACGACACTTCCCTGGTGTCTTCTGCAACTCCTCCTTCTTCTTCTTTGTCTTCTCGCTGAGAATCGCTCAGCCCGATTTTTGATGCTCTGCAATTACGCCTAGGTCTCGATGACCCTTCCTTGGACTCTCTCCTCCTTATATATACTTCACAGGGCGATTAAGATCTCCTCCTTATTGCGTATCTTCCCCGATATTTCTTTCCTCTTCCTCACGGCAATAATCCTTCGGGATTTATTTTTATCTCTTATCTTCACGCGTCTGAATCTTCCAGAATCCCATATCTTTGGTAACTAACTCAAACAGGGATTATATCATCTCCATCTCTTCACGTAACTTCCATATTTGGAATTGGCAAAATACGTAATATTCCAAAACTTTTCTTCGGCCCCTGTTTACTCTAAACTCGAAGAACTGGCCCTATTTTCTCGATTCAAACAACCCTACTATATCTGTTCAACCTTATGAAGTCCAGCCCATTCAACTTGCGCGATTGAATCTATCTAAATCTTGCCTGAAAATCAAACCCACAACTGACAGTCCACTGTAACAACTTCCCGCATTCTGATTTTAAATGATGGAGTGCCCCTTATCCAAACCGGGGGTGCCAATAACATTTATCTATGGGTGCCTTTATCAGTTCCTTGGGTGCCTTTAGTAATTTTTATTGCGGAAGTCTAATTATCGCTTTTAGAGAAACTTTTTCCGCAAAAGCTTATTTCTCCAAAAACACCTAAAAAGACATAAAAAGCCAAATAAGTACAAAATCGAGCACTAACAATAACACATAAATGCGTCTATCAATGAGCTCCTAGATGAATTAAAAGGGTTTAAGGTGCTTTTTAAAATCGATTTGAGAGCTGGTTATCATCAGATTTTAGTCAATCCTACTGACATCTTCAAGACTGCCTTCAGGACCCATGGTCATTATGAATTTAAAGTTATGCCATTTGGCCTAACTAATACACCTGCAACTTTTCAGGCTCTTATGAATGAAGTTTTTGCACCATATTTAAGGAAGTTTGTCTTGGTTTTCTTTGATGACATTCTCATCTATAGTTCTTCCATGGAAGAGCACATTGAGCATTTGTAGATTATTTTTTCATTATTAAGACATCACCAACTCTTTGCAAAAATGTCCAAATGTTGTTTTGGCCAACCTCAGTTGGAGTACTTGGGCCACATTATTACTTCAGAGGGTGTTTGTGCTGATCCAAATAAAGTAGTAGCTATGCAGAGTTGGCCAATTCCTACTTCCATAAAGGAATTGAGAGGTTTTCTTGGAATTACATGGTATTATAGGAAATTTGTTAAGCACTATGGAGCAATTAGTAAGCCTCTTACTAATCTTTTGAGAAAAAACTACTTTACTTGGACTCCAGCTGCTACAATTGCCTTTGAACAACTTAAAGTTGCAATGTCCACCACTCTAGATCTTGCACTCCCAGATTTCTCAAAGCCATTCACTGTGGAGAGTGATGCCAGTAACAACTGTATTGGTGCTGTCTTGACTCAAGAAGGAAGACCCATCTCTTTTTTCAGTACAACATTGGGCCCAAGAGCAAGAGCCTTATCTACTTATGAAAAATAATTCCTGGCTGTTGTTAAAGCTGTACAAAAGTGGAGGCATTACTTACAAGGTAACAAATTCATTATTCTAACTGATCATCAAAGTCTCACGTACTTTCTGGAACAGAGAATTACTACAGTCTTACAACAAAGGTGGCTAATGAAGCTCTTAGGCTTTGACTATGAAATTAGATATAAAAAAGGTAAAGAACACATATTTGATGATGCTTTATCAAGGAGGCCTCATGATTCTGCTCAGTGCACTGCCCTGTCTATGTCAAGACCAACTTGGATGTCTGAACTTCTTCAAATCTGTATTGATGACCCTAAGGCTCAACAGCTCATTTCACAGCTTCTTCTTTCAGCTGACTCAGCTCCTCCATATTCTTATAAATAAGAAATTTTGAGATACAAATCAAGATTCTATGTGGGAGACAGTAATGGAGTAAGGTATTACATTTTAAGTACATGGCACTCTTCTGCCGTGGGAGGACACTCTGGTATGCATGCAACTTATGTTAGGGCCAAGAATTACTTCTACTGGCCTAAGATGAAACAAGATATACTTATTTTTGTAGCTGAATGTGATACTTGCCAAAGGAACAAAGAATAGCACACCTTTCCATCTAGGTTATTGCAGCCACTTCTAGTGCCAGAGCATGCTTGGCAACATATCACAATGGACTTCATTAAAGGCCTTCCTATGAGTGATAGAAAAAGTGTTATCTTAGTGGTTGTTGACAAGCTCACTAAATATAACCATTTTATTGCCCTTCAACACCCCTACACAGTTGCTTCTGTGGCCAAAGCATTCTTGGATCAAGTATTTAAACTTCATGGATTGCCTGACTCCATAGTTTCATATAGATATAAAGTATTTACTAGTAACTTCTGGAAAGACTTGTTTAAATCATTAGGCACCATCTTAAATCTTAGCACAGCTTACCATCCCCTAACTGATATCCAATCTGAAAGAGTTAACTTATGCTTGGAGACTTATTTGAGATGTATTACTGGTCACAAGCCCAGCAAATGGTGTAAGTGGCTTTCTCTTGCATAATGGTGGTATAATACTAGTTATCACACCAGTTTGAAGATGTCTCCTTTTCAGGCACTTTATGGCTACTTACCACCTCACATGGCTTTTCTTTCTGCTGCAACAACTTCAGTGGCTGCTGTTGAAACTTACTTGAAAGAAAGGGAGGTTATGCTAGACATTCTCAAGGAATCCCTTCACGAAGCTCAAGAGAGAATGAAGTTCTTTGCTGATCAATCTAGAATTGACAGAGTTTTTCTTGTGGGAGACATGGTTTATTTGAAGCTTCAGCGTTACATACAAGATTCAGTTACATACAAGAAATAATTTTAAGCTTGCTGCTAAGTATTATGGACCATTTCTTGTATTGAAGAAGATTGGTGCTATTGCTTATAGGTTGCAGTTACCCTCTCATGCCAGAGTTCATCCAGTCTTCTATGTGTCTCAACTGAAGAAACAGATTGGCAAACATCATGTTCCATCTCCTACTTTACCTGTTGTATATCATGAGGGTGAGATCATTATGCGACCTGAGAAGGTACTCCAACACAGAACCATGTTGATTAGCCAGCGGCTAGTGAGGCAGGTCTGGATTCAATAGACTAATTCCACACCTGAAGACGCCACTTGGGAAGGTCTCTCTTCCATCAGAGCACACTATCGTAATTTTATCCTTAAGGACAAGGATTCTGTTTAGGGAAGGCAATGTCATGGTCCATCTGAGTCCTTAATGGGTACCCTGTATGCCTCTAGTCTCTTGTGTGGTGTTATTATAACTATTGCCCTAATAGGTTAGTAGTGAGCCATTCAGATAGTGACACATGTTCGATATCTAGCCGTTGGCTGCTAGGGTTTAATCATTTGCTTATTTAGTGTGTAAGAACCTATTGGAGTTCATTTAATGAAAGTTAAGAGTATAGTTTAGAGGCTGCATTCCTTAAGAAGCAGAGCTGCAACTTCGGTTTTCTTGATCCATTTGTACTAAGCATAGTACAAAAATAGGAAGAAAAAAAATAAAAAAACGTCTTCTTTTTAATTTTTTTTTTTTTTTTTAATAAACAAGTAACCTTTTCATTAATAGACTTTCGAGGTTACAATGAGTTTAAGATCGAAAATAAGAGAATACAAAATAACAAGAACATACCGTAAAAGTATAATACCGAGAAATCTGACAAGAGAAACAGAAGGATTACCGGAGTAAGAATGGTTTTTCTCAGAACTAAAATCCAACCATTTAGTTTGTTTTTCTTCTTTAGAAAGATATGCTCCAAAAATAGGAATGATTTTCTCAAATCTCTTGTAACTAGTGATGAAGCTTCCGTCGTTAAAGAAATCACCGTTCAAGATTCTATCGCAGGATAAGTTGATGATGAAGATTTCATCACCGGAGACAACAAAAATGGAGATTTCGTCGGTGGGGAGCATCTCTATTGTCTTAGAACCTAACCCAATAACCAAAAACCGCCATTAAAGTGAAGATAAACCTCAAAAGAGTAGATAAACCACCATATATAATGGTGTAGATAAGTAGAAAACATGATACTAACTAAGCTAAACTACTAACATAAAAAGCAAGCAATAGTGGAGAAATCTGCTCAGATCCCCGGTTATTGGTGATGGTTTTGTCGGAGAATGAGTAAGAGATAGGAGAGACAGCTCGAAAATAGATGACTCAACTCAGAAGTATATCTTATCTTATCTTATAATAAAGAAAACGGGAACTTTTCGACCGTCGCACGGATTTCGTCCGAAGTCCCTAAGTTACTAAAATAACCTTCAGTGTTTTCCCCTTATTGTCTACGTCTTCACCATTTCATTTTTCATTGTTAATTTCAAACAACCTACGGGTAAATGCATATTGTCTGTTTCTTCTTTTCAAAACCCATTGTTTCTCTTTGAATCATATCAAATGAAGCACGAAACGAAAAATCTCATGGATTCAGAAACCGTTTTGATCCTAAAGAACATATGTGATGATGATCTATTGAACCAGATGTTCGAAATTAGTATTGAAAGTCATTTTGTTCCATGATAACTACAATACCCAGCTTTTATTTTGAAATTTTATGTATATGATTAGCTGACATTTGATCTACATTTTAGGTTTTAAAGTTACTGTTAGTTAGTTTCATTGGTAATACCTTAAATGAAATTAGTTGGAATTTAGACAAAATTTCAACACCAAATAATATTGCTACTACCAAGCATTCATGATTTCGTTGATATTGAAAGTCATTTTTCCGTCGTTTTTTATGATTTCTTAAAATTGCTACCAATTTCATCATTATGTCTCTCAAAATTTAGTTATGCTTTCAAGAAATCATCAACCTCTTCTTAAGTTTTTTTGTCTCATTTTCTTGATTAATCTTCAACAATTTTCATTAATTCATCAATCTCTACATATGTCTACTTCATCTTCATCACCTTTTCCGAATATCACCAATTTTGTATTGGTTAAACTCAAAGAGAATGGCTCAAATTACTTGATTTGGAAAAGTCATTTTAAATCGATACTAATCACAATAGATCTTTACGATCTTGTTGATGGTACTACTAAAGCTCCATCCGAAACAGTGTTTCTTGATGGTGCCCTAGTTCCAAATCCTTTATTTTTTCATTGGCGGAAAATGAACATATTTTTTATGTCAAGCATGAATGCTATTTTTGATGATACGATCCTGAGAGGTGTAATTGGTTTCACTAATGGTAGGCAAGTATGCAGTGGCGGAACCAGAAAATGAATGTTGGGGTGGCTTGAAAACAAATTGGCTTGATTTGGGCTAGCTTAAACCTATTGTTTAGGCTTGATTTTTTGTAAACAAACACAATTACACTACAAAATGGAAGCTTTTTCTGGACTTTGGGCTTGCTTAAGCCAGCCCAAGTCTTTACATAAATCCGCCCCTGCAAGTATGGTTGTATCCGGAGAAGGAGTTTGTGCAGAAATTTTCAGCAAAGAAATCTTTCCTCCGTAGTCAATTGCATTATTTGAAGAGAGGTAAAAAATCCATTTCTACATATTTTGATGAATTAAAACTATTACTGATTTTCTTGCTGCAACTGGTGAGAAAGTAGATGAAACTAGTATGGTTATGTATGTTATTATGGGTTTAGGCAGAGAGTATAGGTTGTTTGTAGTTTCATCACAAAATAGAGATACTGACTTTACTCTTAGTGGTGTGAAATCTAGATTACTGCACCATGAGCAATCGTTAAAGGTAGAGGATGTTGAATTTGTGTCTGTTCTTGAGACTTAAAAATTCTATACCAAGAATTCATCATATCCTTCTACTTCTAAACATAAGCATGACAATAATAAGAATAAATCTCAGATGATTGATTTTAGTCAGGTGTGTTGTCAAATATGTAAGAAAGATGGTCATACTGCAAACAAATGTCACTTCAGGTGCATTCCAAATAAAAATTTCAATTCTGGAAGTGTATAAGATTCATCTAGTATTGGTGGTGTTCTAATACTCTTCAGGAAGATTTTACTGCTATTCAGACTCATTCTTTTGTGAATACTTAGGATTCACATGTTGCTTTAGTATGGTTGCCAGATTCAGGGGAAGCTATTCATGTGACTAAGGATATTCAGTTTGCATCTACATTCAAAGATTATGTTGCCTTTGAAAAAGTGAGGGTTGGTGATGGTACTATGCTTCCTATTGAGAAGGATGGCAGTATAATTTTAGATATCAATAGCATTTAGATTCATCTTTATAATGTTCTCTCTATTTATAGTGTTAAGCAGAATTTGTTGTCCATAACCAAATTTGCTAAAGATAATAAGGTTTATGTGTAATTTTTTGATCGGGGATATGAGACTAGGTGAACGAGGAAAGATTTGGCTGAAGGGAAGTTTCATAAAAATTTCTATCCCATGCAAGGTTTAGCTTCTTTTGCTATTACTCCAACCACAATAAGTCTGATAATTCTTTGCGGCATCGAAGATTGGGACATCTTCCTTTTTCTCAATAAAATTGCTTATTCTTATTCTATTCAGATTACTTCTGGTGATTCTTGTTTGTGTGAAGCATGTCATATGTCTAAATAGAGGAAAATTTTAGTAGATGTTTTTAATGAGATCGTAATCTCATTAGATTTTTTACTGAAACAAACTTACGAACAGAAACTGGGAAATTAAAATTCCTTCTATTACAAAAAGTTCTTCATTCTTTGCCAAGGGATCTGCTGCCGCGTTTCCCGATCTGTGAATGAAACTAATAACCAATAAAGTATTGCATTCTTTTAAGATCTTATATGTTTCCTGCAAAATATGGTTATATTTTCATTTGTCTTTGACGTTATCTCCTTGCATATATCTTATTATTTTTTGACAGTCCCCTTGAATGTAGAAGTTCTATTGTGTTGTCTCCTTTACCCACTTAGTTGCATTCTGTAAGGCTACAACTTCAGCTTCTTTTGAATTTTTAGCATTGCTTGGTACTGCTGTAGCATAGCTGTAAGTACCCATGTCATTCATCACCAAGAGACCAAAGTCACAGTTAGATTCTATCCAAGATGCATCAAAACTTAACATTTACACAATTTAATGGTGGTTTGATCCATTTATGATTTTTATTTCTGCTATTTTGCGTAATCTTGGATGTTGTTCCTCTGTATGGATATAGATGTTCTAACTCACAAATGAACTTCAGAACAACTAAGGAAACTATCAAGCTAGTTTCATATTTGTCACTAAAGATCGCATTATATTTTTCTTTCCATATTAGACAACATTTAGTTTCTGCTATTTGAAAGGCTCTTCCTTTGTTATTTGAAGAAACCCAAATAAGATAGTTTTCCTTGAAAAGTTTAAAATCATTACTAGAGTTGCATATGGTGGGGATAGGAAGCAAGCACCAAATAGATTTATCCAAATACCACTCAGGTAAAAGATGTTCTATAGTTTTTGGTTCCCTGTTGGGAAAATATTGTACGGGGATACTTCCACTAAATTCTTTATGGGGAAATAAAAAGACGAGGGTAACCCAAATATACCACAATTTTTAAATATCAACCTATAAGTCTGATACCAAGTGTGATCGTCTATGGACAAAGTCGAGACAATGCAACAACTATGGTATACACTTTGTGCGATCGTCTATGGATATGAGATCGAGACAATACCACGACAAAGTGTTCACTTGATAATAGGTACGGTATTAAACCAAAACACTATAAGATCAATATCAAGTGACAAGGAATTAACATACAAGTGTATTTACTTTAAATTATAATAACCAAATTATAATTGCGGAAAATAAAGTAAATAATATAGATAGATTTTGTTAACAAGGAAACCAAATATGCAGAAAAAACCCCGGAACCTAGTCCAGTTTCGAACACTCTCAGAATAATTAAGTCGCTATACAAAATCTAATGCCAACTTCATACAGTTGAGACCAAGTAGACTACTATTAAGTGTATATTTTGCATATATTTAGTGTCGAATCCATGCTAGTAATTGCTTAGTTTCTTGCAAATTATTATATATTATGTTTGTTTTGTTTTATTTATGTTTTATTAGGTGAATCATCCAAAAGAAGTGAATTGGCACTTAATTATGCAATAAAAGTAGTTAGCTGCAAGTGGAGAAGGGCCAAAGACCAAGTGGAACTCGTTCAAATCTAGGAGTCCTTGTTATCATCTCGAAGAGGACGAAAAGACGAAGCAATCGGCGAAAGAACGAACTTATTCCGACATCATATGAGGAAGCTAGGAGCAAAATAAGAAGTTAAGTCTGTCAGTTCCATAGAACTGACAGTTAACTAAGAAGGAAACAAGAAATGGAAATGTCGGTCCTCTAAGACTGACAGTAGAAAGCGTAAGTGTTAAAGGCAGACAACAAGTTTACTTGGGGCTACCTCCATCATCTCCTTCACTTCACGATCAGTTCAGGGAGCTTCCGGCTGAGCTTTTTGACGTTGATGGATATGAACTCGTGGGTTCATGAAAGTTGAATGAATGAGGAAAACGGCTCGAGTCTATGATAAGACAACACTGGAGTTGAGTTTAGCTTGCTGCAATACTCGACAGTAGAAGAACAGGGAATGGAGGACGAGTTTGGCGCTGTAGGATTCGATGTATACTATCATTGGTGTTAAGTTGATATATCGGTGATGGAGCTGAACCTTAATGATGCTGTAGAGAGGAATGGGAAGAGTTAATGGTTGCTGAAGATGATAATGGTTGTTGTCCTTGACAATTGACAGCGATATGGAGTTGAGCGCTCGAGATGATTATGGAATGCTGGTAGTGAAGGAAGATTGAGCTTTAACGACTAAACATAGAGTTCTCTGTGATATTGGTGATGGCACGAAAAGAAGATGCTGCTGAACGCATCAAGGAAGAATATGGAAGATGGAGTTTGATGTGATCATTGATCATGCACGAGTTTGGTGGAGTTTTCTGATGATGGCTCGCTGTGATTGGTGATGTATGAATGGCAGCAACGGAGAATCAATGATGAAAAGAAGATGATGGCTCTGTTGGTAAAGACGATGAAGAAGAGAGATCGAGCTTGGAAGTGATTAACGATGGAATAATGGAGATGGGTTGTGTTGTTGTAATAGCTCTAGAAGATCAGTTTCTGTTACACGGTAGTGAAGGTTGTGGAATGTATGGGGTAGAGAGTCCGAGTTTATGAGGGAACTGAGCTTAAGAATGAAGCTCGGGTTTATATGAAATCATAGCTGATGGTTTCCGCTGTACGTGATATCTGAGTGAAGATGAAATGGAAGTGTTGCTCGAGAGGGTGAGTGCTGTAGTAAGATGATAGAATGTAGAGAAGAATATACAGACAAAGTTGAAATCCAGAAGCTTTGGGTTTTCACGGAGAGTCTGGTAATCGAGGTGCTTATCGACTAAATTCTTAAAACTCAGATGTTCAGAAAACTCACGATGACCAGACTGTCCGTGAGAGGAATGGCCGAAAATTGAAAACTCGGAGAAAAAATATTCTCACAGAGGTGAGAGTATCCGTGGATGGATTTGGTTGAGTAAAACAAAGTCAGATGAAAAGAAAACTCACGTAGGTGAGTATGTCCGTGACTTGATTGCCAGAAAAACCAAAATCCAGGGAAATAATTTTTCGCGGAGGGAGTTGTATCCGTGGTAAACTTGAGAAGGCCAGTGGAAATTTGCACTGTCAGTTTTCCTGAACTGACAGGCTATTACGGTTAAGCCATGACATTATGGGCTTGGCCTTTACAACTTGTGGCAGTCCATTTGAAATTGGTTGAGAATTCAGTCTCATGGCCAGATTTTGGACTCGACCTACGTCATGACTTTGGCGAGTTTTGGCAACCATTCGACACGGGATTTGGTGCACGGGAATTTCTATTTTTGGGACACCTATAAAAGAGATATTTCTACAACTTCTAAAATAATCTTTAATCTTTTATTAAGCCATTGGAGAGGAGAACTCAAGAGAAGAAAAGTTAGGGTTTGGAGCTATTTCCATCACTGTAACTATTTCTTTACCATTTTATCATATGAAACTCATGGGTTTTGTTAGTACCATGAGTAGCTAAACTTCTTAGTGATTGGGGATGAATTATAAGTTTTAGACATGATTTGAGTTATTATTTATATAAATCTATTTTGAAGTTATTCACATGATTATTGATTGTTTATACTAATTAGAATATTTATAATTGATTGATAGATTGTTTAGGTGACAAACTGAATTAATTTGTTGATTCAATCAAATGCTAGTATTGAGTTAGGAGATAAGTAATAGTCAAATAATTCATACAAAAGTAGAGAACACAAGACCTTGCAGAGGATTCTGTGTAGCGATTGTGTGTATAAACAATACTAGAAAGTGGACCTTGATCTAAGAGTCTAACTACTAGGATCAATCTATAATTCACAAAAGATAAAGCATTCGGAGAAATTACACCTTGAATGAGCTACTACTAGGTGGTTTATACGAATAGAATCTGGTATTGGAGAGCTTCCGTACTCAGTGATATAAGGAATTTAGGGGATAGCACTGCGCTAGCTGTTATTCCACGGTTGGTAATAATATGTGATTAATTGTATTAATGGATGAATATAATAACTTGATGACGGTTTAGTAACGAAGAAGGATTCCCTGATCATATTCTCTCCATTGCTTGCAACTTAATTATTTTTAATTTTACTTTAATCCAAACCAAAACCCCCCATTGTGACATTTTTGACAACTAAAATTCCCTGCTCTTCGTGGGAACGAATCTTATTTGCTAGTATATTATTCGTTAGTAAAGTAGAATATAAGTGAATTAATTTGTGCACCTACGACACACATCAAATTTTGGCGCCGCTGCCAGGGAGCATTTGGTAGCTTTAGTTGTTATTTTTTTTAATAATTATTTTTGTTTTTAGTTTTATTTTTAGTTTTTGATTTAGCTTTTGAGATTGTTTCAGGTACTTAATCTCTGGCATCAAAGGATTGGAATTACCCGAGGTGTGAAATTCTAACTCACAAGGGAACGGTACTATAAGCACGTCCAAAGTTGCAACAAGAACCTTCTACAGAAAAAATGGTTAATACAGACGACGAGAGAGATCCTCCACCTCCGGAGAGGAAGTTGAGAGAGTTGACATCTCCATGCTTAGATTCGCAACCACGGTGCATTACAATCGCTAACCCAGTGGAGATGAAGTTGAATCTACTTCATCATATACCAAAGTTCAAGGGACATCCAGGTGAAAATCCAAATCGACACCTTTAACAGTTCCAGAACACAATGACAAGTCTGAGGCATGCAACCGCAGACAGAGATATGGCGATGCTACAAGCTTTCCCGTTCTCATTGACAGACTTAGCAGAAGAATGGTTGTATTGTCTTCCTCCAGGGAGTGTTACAACATGGACTTAGATGAAAAATCTATTTCTGGAGAAATATTTTCCTGCTTCCAAAGCGGCAGCCGTTCGTAAGGAGATTAGTGGCATTCTACAGATGTTTAGGGAGTCTATATATAAATATCGGGAGAGGTATAAGAGGTTGTTGGCAAGATGCCCACACCATAATATATCCTCAACACTTATCATTCAATACTTCTACTAAGGATTACTTCCAGAACAGAGGAATTTGATTGATGCAGCTGCCGGTGGTTCACTTACTGAGAAGACAATCTCCCAGGAAACCAGTTTGATTGAGAGTATGGCTTCCAATGCTCAAAAATTCTACACCAGAAACAACTCTAATGTCAGAAGAGTTAGCGAGATGGGAGAGTCTGCACAGTCATAGCAACGGATGAACAACATAGAGAAGGTAGTACAACGAATGGCAGCAGTGATTATTCCTACTTATGAAGAAGAGTCTGAACAGGTAAATGTTGTGTTCCCTAATCAGAGGCCAAGGTATGATCCCTACTCTAATGCTTATAATCCAGGTTGGAAAGATCACCCAAATTTCAGTTATGCAAATCAAAGAAGTCACAGCTCCTAATCCTTATGGGCGACAGAGTGGTTTTCAACAACCACAGTTCCGACCACAACCTCCACCTCAGCCTCAACAACAGACTCAGATTTTTAATTTAGAGGAGATGATGAAAATGAGGATGCAAAAGCAAGATGCCAATGCTCAGCGTTAAGATGCAATCCTTCAGAAACAAGATATGGCTATAAAGGACTTGGAACTTCAAATGGGACAATTGGCTACATACATAAATGAAATAAAAGCACAGAATTCGGCAAAGTTGCCATCATATCATTTTGTGAATCCAAGAGCGAACGTCAATGCTGTAACTCTAAGAAGTGGGAGCAAACAGAAGATCCAAAACAACAAGAAAAGGTTAGTCACGACTTGGAAGAGAAAGTAGAGGTGGAAACCGTTCCAAAGGAAAAGCCAACCTCAACTGGCCAACCTAAGGACACGGTTCCTACTTTTACCACACCACCCCATTTTCCTAGTTGTTTTTCCAAGTCAAAGAAGCATGCTCTAGACAAGGACAAGGACAAGGAGATTATGGATATTTTCAGCAAGGTGAATATCAACATTCCATTTAATGAGGCCATCAGAACGGTACCCAGGTATGCCAAGGTTCTGAAGGATTTGTGTACAAGGAAGGAGAGGTTGATTGCTAATAAGATCACTCAGGTAAGAGAAAGTGCTTCAGCTATATTGCTAAAGAAGATGCCTGGGAAGTGTAAAGATCCTGGTGGTTTTACAGTGCCAATTAATATTGGTGACAAACGGTTTGAGCGTGCTTTGCTTGATTTGGGAGCTTCCATAAGTGTGATGTCAGCCGATGTTTATGATTCATTGAATCTTGGACCTTTAAAGGAGACATGGATTATCATTCAATTAGCTAATAAGTCTAACATATATCCTAAGGGACTCGTGGTAGACGTGTTGGTGCAAGTGAATAAACTAATCTTTCCGGTTGATTTCCTTGTTGTGGATATGCAGAATGGGGATAATTGTTCGTCTACTTCATTACTTCTTTGGAGACCATTTATGAAGACTGCTAAGACGAAGATTGATTGTGATACTGGAACACTCACTATGGAGTTTGACAAAGAGGTTATACGCTTCAATATTTTTGAAGCTATGCGTTATCCAAGTGATATCCATTCCGCGTTTTCTGTTGATGTTATTGGTTCGTTGGCACAACAGATGTTTGATTTGATCAACAAAGATGAACTTGAATTTGTGCTACAAAATAGCATTGATTTGGACGTCCATGGCTTTCCTAACTTGGAGGTTGATATTCCCAAGGAGTTTGTTGAGACATGTGGTGCTTTAACGGCATCACGAAATGTTAGAACAGGTAATATATCATATATCTCTTTCCATGTAACTGATGAAGTTCCTTTACCTTCTGTTGTGCAGGCACCTAAATTAGAGTTGAAACCTCTACCTGATCACTTAAAGTACGCTTACTTGGGTGATGGGGAAGAGCTTCCAGTCATTATTGCAAAGAATCTCACAATAATACAAGAAGAACGCCTCCTTAGGGTTCTGAAAGAGCACAAAACGGCTATTAGTTGGAAAATTGCTGACATCAAAGGCATTATTCCAGCCATGTGCATGCATAGAATCCTCATGAATATGATATCAAGCCAGTACGTGATGCTCAGCGTAGGCTTAACCCCCCAATGATGGAGGTCGCGAAGAAAGAGATCCTCAAATTACTAAGTGTGGGGGTGATTTACCCAATTTCTGACAGCAGATGGGTTAGTCCGGTGCAAGTGGTGCCTAAGAAATCAGGTGTCATTGTTGTTAGAAATCAAGATGATGAACTCGTTCCTACAAGAGTTCAAACATGATGGCGAGTATGCATAGACTATAGAAAGCTCAATTCGGCTACCCGTTGTTTATGGGTGAAAACTATTCCTGCCGAATTTAGTAATTTGAGGTGTGTGGATGAGGAATGAATCTAAACCCTAAACAAATGCACTGCGCGGTGAGTGCTTGTAGATTCGGAAATCAATCTGTGCAAGTCCGGCCTAAACCAATAAATAGCCGTTCAGACTTGTTTCGGTCACAAAGTGAAGGAGATGGGGTTGATCTTAGGGAGGGAAGCGAAGAAGGTGTTGAGATTGTGAAGGTGTTGGCTTGCTTATGACTTGTAACAGAAAACCGAATCGGCTACGGGATGCAAGCTATCGATTCCCGGTGTTTTGTATTAACACTTGGTTTCGTTTTTGTCCGGACTTGCTCTTGTTGGTGGAAATAGGGAGGAGAACCTATTTATACAAGTCATTGAGCCTTATTCACGTCTCTCGTGGGAAGTGGAGGAAGTGGAGTGATGGAGTAGTGGAGTTGTGTGTCAGTGTTACACGATCAGTCTTGCCCACTTCTCCTGTCACCGCTAACCGTCCATAACTTCCTAACACGTTCTTGTGATGGCGCGTTGCACGCTGCACGCTGTAAACCGCCAGACTAATACCCCAGTATGTATCCCCCAGTTTGTGACATGATTGATGTCTTGAATGTGTGGATCGTGGGTCCACGAAAGGTAGCATGTAATGCTAAATTGAATAACTGCATTATTCAAGAAGTTAATACTTGTGAAGTATCATGTGTATTTTATGCAGGTACTGCATCCTGGTGTGGTAGAGTGATGGGTGGTGATTAGCATGATGCCTCACTTGACCAATTAACTCCTGACCAGGGTTGTATAACCAAGCTGGTGAAGTTGAACGGACGAGATGTTCTTTGAGACACTCATCTGCGACCGTTAATGAATTAGGGTTTTTGAAGAGGTGCGCAAGCATCACTCTTCAGCTTGGTCGAAACCAAGCATGGGATATAATTTTGACAAGGCCGACCGTGCATGTGTGTAGACAACATGACGGTGTAGGCGCCATACCCATTACCTCACGAAAGTATGATCTGTGCCACTCAATTCGTCCGGTGAAGTTGAGTGGTCGTGATCAATTTGTGACAGAAAACCAGTGCCGTAAGAGCCGCACGTCATGCCCACTTCGGGCGCACGTTCCAAGATGACCAATCTTGGCCGGTCTTGGCCGATTGGTCTGGTGTGAAGGTGGTAGGCTGGTGTTCACGCCTATACCTAAATATCCCATGAAAACGTGATCTGAGCCATCCAAATCGTCCGGCGAAGTTGAGCGGTCGAGATCAGTTTGCGGTTTGGGAGGTGCGACCACGCTAGTTTGGGCGCGCATCTTGGAATGACCAGGCGTGATATGCCTTGGCCGATCGGGTGAGGGGATAGATGGGTCCACGGTGGTCATGCTGGTATGACCGGACATGCTTAATCTGATCTTGGACCCTCCATTCGTACAGGAGAAGATGGACGCTCGTGATGCTCAAAACCCTAATTTTGGGTTTCAAGGCCGTGCGTCAATGCTTCATTCGGCGTACGAATTGGGATAACCAACCATGGTTGGTCCTGACCGATTGCCAGGTATGTAGGCGGGCCCACGGTGATTGTGTTGACATGCTCCGGGCCCTTTGAATCTACATCTACACCCTCCATCTATACCTGCGAAGATGGATGGTTAAGACTGTTTTTTGCGACACATGTAATATGCCGCAAACCCTAATTTTAGGGTTTTCCGCCCATACTTGCTATGGTTTGGACGTTTTGGCAAGCTAGGCCAGTTCAGGGAGGCCGACCATGCGGGGTCCGCGTTGGTTCGGCAGTGGATATTCCATACCTGCTTGGGGTGATGGAATTGATCCGGGTCATCCAATCATGCTTGTGGAGTTGAATGATCGTGATCATATCCGGACCGATACGGTCGGTCCGGATGCTCAATCGGGCTAGTATAACACACCGAGAGGGGCTCAATCGGGCTAGTATAACACACCGAGAGTCAGCCTGTACGGGTATTTCGTACATGGTTTCATTATAATGCTTGGAGGTTCGTGTTGCTCTGTAAGGGCAACACTCAGTCGTCATGCCGCACTGATAATGAGTAAAGGAAATACAAGGCTGATTGCGCATTAATTAATAATGCTAGAAATTCACAGGGTATATGGGATTGTTGCTACATGCTCCAACCTGGATGAATTTCGTGTATTTATAGAATGAGATTGTTGCCACATGCTCCATTCTAGGTGAATTAAGTGAGGGAGTATCCAACACTTATTGATGGCCTTATCTTTTACAAGATGTCAGCGCATAGTTTTCTGGTTTTTTTACAATTTTAACCTTAAATGAAAATCCACCATCAACATTAAGTCCCCTGCCTAGCACATAATGGTTACACTATTGTGGGGTAGGCATGAGATGGTGACAAATTTTGTACATTGAAATGACCAAGCTAAGGTGAATGTATATTTACTGGGATAAAGCCGACATCGTCAGGCGTTGCCACAGGAACCGGTTGGTCTGATCGAGGTTGTGAAGGAAGTATGACTTGATCTGGTGAGTCGCTTTGGTTCCCCTTGTGTATATCCGAGCTTGGTCCCTTCCTTGGGTCAGGTGTACTCCCATTCATCACACACAGCTTTCCTCAGATGTATCTGATAAGCATCGTTGATTGCTATCCCGAATTGGTAGCCTTTATAGGTGGTAAGTAAAGACTTCTTTTCTCCCGGGATTCTTTCGACTTGCGAGATTATAAAGAATCATCTCACGCAGTCATTTATTCTATATCTCAGGTACTGCTCCGCACTTATCTGATCTCCTGATTGACTGATCGATTGATTGATTGATGATTTTTTTTTTTTGTGCTCATAACCTCTTCTCCTTTGCAGTTTATCATGGAAGCGGTGGACGATCATTCTGTCGCTTCTCCAGAAAGAAGCTTCGAAGTTGACAAGCCCAAAACCCATGCGCATGAAGAAGTAATGGCTAAGATTGATCTTCCACTTCGTGAAGTCGGTCGTGCTATACAGGGGATGTCTATCCTACACCTGCGTATTGCCAGGGGACACATCTGTGCGCTTTCAGCTGCGATTGACATGGAGGAGCGGTGGAGGCGCGAGGAAGCGTTGCAAGTACTGGTAAGCGCAAGGGCAGAGAGATATGCAGCGCGGTTGAAGAGGCGGAGGGTTGAGCATAAACAACCTCTGAATGAAGATAAGTGTGATTACCCAATCCATGACGGCGTGATAATTCTTGACTCCGACACAGAGGAACCTGAACATCTGAAAGCAATTGGTACGACTCCTAATGTTGATGCGCTCTTTAATGCTCCCGCTGATGATGTTGGGATGGAGTGCGCTGTTGCAGAGATGTTTGATGCAGAAATTAAGGTAGATTCGAAGGGAGGAGCATCAACAGGTGACGGCGCTGAAGCAGAACCTGACAGTGGTGCAGGCGATGTCGATCCTCTTGACGGCTAAAACCTCTTTTCTTCTTTTTCCGCTTTCCAAGTATATTCCGTATATTTGAACATCTTCCTTGTATTCAGTGGCAGCCGAGTTCAAGGTTTTCTGTTTGATTGTTTGAACAAAGGTTTTTTTTTTTTATGACCCTTTGTCAAGACTGCAACTGTGTTACTGATGCAAAATCTTCCTGGCCTCGCTGGGTTGAATGGCTCAAAGCTTCTTCCCTTCCCGCACATATCTTTTCCCTCAACTCTTTTCAGGATGTTTTTTGTTTAGGGTTTCTTTCTTGACCTGCTCTAGTGGGTTGATTTAGGATGGGCTTTGTGTCTTTAGGAATAAAGAGATTCTCAGGTGGAAATAACACTTCAATTAATTTGAAAATCGAAAATGGAAACCCTAATTATGAATGCAAGTATTGCAATCATTCTCTAGAGGAATTACAAATATGATGTGAAATTGTAAGGGGAAATACGCCGGAGGAGGTAGCACAGTGTCTTAAAGCTTGTAGGATGCTGGAAAGTGATAGCACAGCATCTTAAGTACGGTAGGGTTTGAGCCATCGTGAGTGAATTGTTACGCCTTCCAACTTGTCAGCGTTGATGAGTTTGCAGTAGCCGCCTAGGATGACATCTGCTACCAGGTATGGTTCATCCTCCTTCTCGGTGACTGAATTAGGTGAGGTATTCATTCTCACCGTAATGCTTCCGACCTTGAATGCGGTTGTCTTCGTTACTAAGTCCCCAATTCCAAACGGGTTTTGGCGTGTAGACATCGGGGTCCTGGTTTTGTTGTCTTTGATCGAGACAACTTCTAGACTCCTGATGAATTGTTTGAAGGGGCCGGCCTCCCATTCGCATCTCTTAGCCAAGGTTGGTTTTTTGGCTAGAGCCAGTCCCCAGGACTTGTCGGAATGAGGGGTGGTAGGTTGTAAGGAGGGTTGCGTGACGAGACTTACTTGAGATCGGAACCTTTCAATGCATGCGGCGAGCTTTCTCCCAGGAAGTTGTGTCACATTGGCAAGTTCTTTGGTGCGGCACCAGCATGTGCCCATCGGGTCCGAAGGCGTGTTGGAGATTCTTTCGAGTATCGAAACCGGTAGAGGATAGACTTCCAGTATTGCTTTGTTGTCATGCATCCAAGAGCGTCCTAGGATCATGTCGTAGTTGGGATGATCTTTGACTATGTAGAACTTTGCTTGTGTCGAGGCATCACCCAATTTGACTTCAAGATCAATATATCCGTATACATCTCTGAGCTCTCATTCTGAATCTTTAACCACAATTGGGTGACGAGTAGCTTCCTGCTTTGGAATCTTTGCCGCTCTCAAGGTCTTGATAGTAATGATGTTAAATTCGGAAGCCATATCAATCAACGCGCTATCGAACTCAATGTCTCTCAAACGAGTGACAGTTAGGAGTCCCTAGTCTCCCTTGCCCGCGTCCTTCAGGAAAGACTAGGGTTCCTGGACTGCTTCTGGATACAAACGCATGCCTGACACAACGTGGTTGAGGGCCGTAAATATGTCTTGACGCTGCCCTTTGGAGAAGTATAGGATTTCACACAAGTGCTCCATCATAGATTGTACAGTCTTGCGAACGGAATCCCCAGAAATCATGCAGTTCCTGATAGGGAGAGGGTCTCTACGAACACCTTCGTTTCCAAGCTGGAGTTCCCCTGTCTCTATGTTTTCCCTGAATATTTGTTTCAACCTGTTACAATCTTTGGTTGGATGATGTACGAATCTGTGGTAGTAACAGTATTTGGGATCTGACATGTCTTTCTCAGTTGGAGGACGCCTGATATGAGGCAGTTTGACGGCATCGTCTTGGATCCATGCTTCCAAGAGTTCTATCACTTCATTCATGGGGAAAGGAAAACCTGTATCTTCAGTGTCTTGTGCAGGAGCTTTGTCCGCTCCTTTCCGAGACAAAGTCTTGTGTGCCGGGGATGTCCGCTTGGTTTGTTGTTCCGTCACTGGAGCTTTCCTTTTTTCTCCTCCGCTCACTACACTCACAGAAGGACCAATGTTGTATTGCTTGTTCGTGAGGCGCCTTCTCTCTCGACTTTCACGTGAATCTTCACTTCAAACGACTCTGGTTCTTTCTAGCAACGCTGGTGCAGTTGTTGCTGAACGCTTGGCAGCTTCATGGAGTTCAGAGAACGTTTGAAAGCCCAGATTCTCTAACAGAGCGCGATATATGGGTATCATCCCGTTGATGCACAACTCCACCAATTGTCGTTCGGTGACATTCGGGTCGTGACAATCCAGTGCTTGGGTTCTGAACCTTTTGACGAAGTCGTTAGGATGCTCGTTGTTCCGCTTAAGAATTCTTCCTAGATCTGAAAAGGTGATTTGTTCAGACACGAAAAAATACTTTCTGTAGAAAGCACTGACCATCTCGCTCCAATTGGATATGTTGTTAGGCGCGATGTTGTTGTACCAGGTGTACTCCCTCCTCGTAAGTGATTTCGAGAATTCTTTCAGGCGCAGAACATGATTGTATTCATGTTCCCCCAAGGATTCCAAGAATCGAGAGACGTTTTCATGGGCATTACCGATCACCGTCGTAAAGGGAGAACTGGGAGAGGTGTAACCTCTTGGAAGAGGAATTCGTTGTACATCTTGAGGGTACGGTGGCTGATGTTGGTGTACATCCGTTCGGTCCCCTTTTCCTCGATTTTGGAGAAGTCGTTCCCGGATCCTCACGTGTAATGAAGTTGGAAGGCTGGTCCCTCTCCCTTTGGCGCTCAGGAGCAACACGAGTTTCTTCATTCAAGTGGGTCCGAGTGGAAACGCCTGCTCCGGGTGTATTGAATGCATCTCTTGCCGACTCCAAGGGTTGCCGTGAATCTTGCGGCAATCGTTCGGTCAAAGTTTTAAGGAAAGTGAGTACCTCTTTCTGAGTTGCGGCCATATCCGTTTGAGTCTTAGCAAGAACTTCCTGTTTCTCCATCAAGTCTGCAATGGTAATAGACGGTGTCCCCCCTCTTTTGCCTCCGGCTCCTCGTCCTGATGAAGGAGTGAAAGTTGTTGCTCTGGTAACTACCGGAGGTGTTACACTTGAGGAGATGCCGGGGTTTGCATACGCTCGACTCCGACTCGTGATGGTAGGCATTACATTTACTGGAATATTTCCTGCTACGCTGGTGCTGATGGTAGAAGTGACGACTCCACGAGATGTATTGACCATGGTGGCTCCACTGACAGGTACTTCGACACTACGATTATTATCCGTACTAGCTCCATCAGAATTGATTGCTGATCCAGACCTTAATTCCACCATCTTGAAATGAAGTGTTGATTGAATTGATTCTAAGATCTACCCTTTTTGAAATTGATAAAATTGAATCGAATTTGAAGAAATTGAAGAAATTGACTTTACAACCGAGAGATTAACCTCCCGCTGTGGTCGCTAATTGTTTATGGGTGAAAACTATTCCTGCCGAATTTGGTAATTTGGGGTGTGTGGACGAGGAATGAATCTAAACCCTAAACAAATGCACTGCGCGGTGAGTGCTTGTAGATTCGGAAATCAATTTGTTCAAGTCCGGCCTAAACCAAGAAATGGCCGTTCCCAGACTTTTTCGGTCACAAAGTGAATGAGATGGGGTTGATCTTAGGAGGGAAGCGAAGAAGGTGTTGAGATTGTGAAGGTGTTGGCTTGCTTATGACTTGTAAAAGTAAAACCGAACCGGCTTACAGGATGCAAGCTATCGATTCGGTGTTTTGTATTAACACTTGGTTTCTGTTTTTTGTCTGGACTTGCTCCTGTTGGTGGAAATAGGGAGGAGACCTATTTATACAAGTCATTGAGCCTTATTCACGTCTCTCGTGGGAAGTGGAGGAAGTGGAGTGATGGAGTAGTGGAGTTGTGTGTTAGTGTTACACGATCAGTCTTTCCCACTTCTCCTGTCACCGCTAACCGTCCATAACTTCCTAACACGTTCTTGTGATGGCGCGTTGCACGCTGCACGCTGTAAACCGCCATACCAATACCCCAGTATGTATCCCCCAGTTTGTGACATGATTGATGTCTCGGAATGTGTGGATCGTGGGTCCACGAAAGGTAGCATGTAATGCTAAATTGAATAACCGCATTATTCGGGAAGTTGATACTTGTGAAGTATCATGTGTATTTTATGTGCAGTCGCATCCCGGTGTGGTAGAGTGATGGGTGGTGATTACCATGATGCCTCACTGACCAATTAACTCCTGACCAGGGTTGTATAACCAAGTCGGTGAAGTTGAACGGACGAGATGTTCTTTGAGACACTCATCTGCGACCGTTAATGAATTAGGGTTTTTGAAGAGGTGCGCAAGCATCACTCTTGACTTGGTCGAAACCAAGCATGGGATATAATTTTGACAAGGCCGACCGTGCATGTGTGTAGACAACATGACCGGTGTAGGCGCCTATACCCATTACCTCACGAAAGTATGATCTGGGCCACTCAATTCGTCCTGAAGTTGAGTGGTCGTGATCAATCTGGTGACAGAAAACCAAATGCCGCAAGAGCCGCGCGTCATGCCCACTTTGGGCGCACGTTCCAAGATAACCAATCTTGGTCGGTCTTGGCCGATTGGTCCGGTGTGAAGGTGGTAGGCTGGTGTTCACGCCTATACCCGAATATCCCATGAAAACGTGACACGAGCCATCCTAATCGTCCGGCGAAGTTGAGCGGTCGAGATCGGTTGCGGTTTGGGGAGGTGCGACCACGCTAGTTTGGGCGCGCGTCTTGGAATGACCAGGCGTGATATGCCTTGGCTGATCGGGTGAGGGGATAGATGGGTCCACGGTGGTCATGCTTGGTATGACCGGACACCTTTTGTCCCGATCTTGGACCCTCCATTCGCATGCGGGAGAAGATGGACGCTCGTGATGCTCAAAACCCTAATTTTGGGTTTCAAGGCCGTGCGTCAATGCTTCATTCGGCGTACGAATGGGATAACCAACCATGGTTGGTCCTGACCGACCTGACCGATTGGTCCCGACCGATTGGTCGGGTATGTAGCGGGCCACGGTGATTGTGTTGACATGCTCAGGGCCCTTTGAATCTACATCTACACCCTCCATCTATACCTGCGAAGATGGATGGTTAAGACTGTTTTGCGACACATGTAATATGCCGCAAACCCTAATTTTAGGGTTTCCGCCCATACTGCTATGGTTTGGACGTTTTGGCAAGCTAGGCCAATTACGAGGGAGGCCGACCATGCGGGGTCCGCGTTGGTTCGGCGGTGGATATTCCATACCGCTGGGGTGATGGAATTGATCTGGGTCATCCAATCATGCTTGTGGAGTTGAATGACTGTGATCATATCCGGACCGATACGGTCGGTCTGGATGCTCAATCGGGCTAGTATAACACACCGAGAGGGGCTCAATCGGGCTAGTATAACACACCGAGAGTCAGCTTGTACGCGGGTATTTCGTACATGGTTTCATTATAATGCTTGGAGGTTCGTGTTGCTCTGTAAGGGCAACACTCAGTCGTCATGCCGCACTGATAATGACTTCAAGAAATACAAGGCTGATTGCGCATTAATTAATAATGCTAGAAATTCACAGGGTATATGGGATTGTTGCTACATGCTCCAACCTGGATGAATTTCGTGTATTTATAGAATGGTATTGTTGCCACATGCTCCATTCTAGGTGAATTAAGTGAGGGAGTATCCAACACTTATTGATGGCCTTATCTTTTACAAGATGTCAGCGCATAGTTTTCTGGTTTTTTACAATTTTAACCTTAAATGAAAATCCACCATCAACACCCGCAAGGATCACTTTCCTTTGCCTTTCATTGATCAGATGTTAGAGAGGTTAGCGGGACATTCACATTATTGCTTTTTAGATGGTTATTCGGGATACAATCAAATTGTTATTGCACCGGAGGATCAAGAGAAGACTGCCTTTACTTGTCCTTTCGGTACATTTGCATACAGAAGAATGACATTTGGTCTTTGCAATGCGCCTGCCACTTTTCAGAGATGTATGGTTAGTATATTTTCTGATTTCATGGAAAACATCATTGAGGTATTTATGGACGACATTCGTGTTTATGGCGATTCATTTGATATTTGTTTAAATATTCTTGAACTTGTGCTTAAAAGATGCATAGACACTAATTTGGTTTTAAACTGGGAGAAATGCCACTTTATGGTAAACCATGGAATTATAATTGGCCACATCGTGTCCTCTCAAGGGCTCGAGGTAGACAAGGAAAAGATAGACTTGATTAGGAACTTACAATACCCCACTTCGGTGAGGGAAATTCGCTAGTTTCTTGGTCATGCAGGTTTTTATAGGAGGTTTATCAAAGATTGCTCCAAAATCTCAATGCCGATGTGCAAATTGTTGCAAAAGGAGGTCGCCTTTAACTTCGACCAAGAGTGCAAGGATGCCTTTAATAAATTAAAAGAATTGTTGACTACTGCACCAATCATTAAGTCACCTGGCTGGAGTTTGCCGTTCGAGTTAATGTGTGATGCAAGTGATTATGCAGTCGGAGCTGTTTTGGGTCAAAAAGTAGACAAGAGGTCACATGTGATTTATTATGCATCAAGGACCCTAAACGATGCTCAAATCAACTATTCTACTACTGAGAAAGAGTTGTTGGCTATAGTATTTTCATTAGAAAAATTCAGAGCTTATTTGGTAGGTACCAATGTGATTGTATATTCTGATCATGCAGCACTACGGTACCTATTGAAAAAGAAGGAGGCTAAGCCAAGACTCATATGTTGGATTCTTTTGCTGCAACAATTCAATATGGAAATCAGAGATAAGAAAGATGTTGAGAATACAGTTGTTGATCATCTTAGTAGACTTGTTGTTTCCGAAGAAGAACTCCCCTTACAGGATCGTTTTCCAGACGAACAACTTTTCTCAATTGAAGAATCAACACCTTGGTACGCTGATATAGTGAACTACTTGGTTACAAGGCAAGTACCTAGTACAATGTCAACTTTTCAAAAGCTAAAGCTTAAGAAAATATCCAAGCAGTATGTGTGGGATGAGCCCTACTTGTGGAAATATGGTGCAGATCAGATTATCCGCATGTGCGTACCTAACTCTGAATTTCAATCCATTCTATCTTTTTGTCATTCTTATGCTTGTGGTGGTCACTTTGGTGCAAAACGTACCGCTCTTAAAGTCCTTGAGAGTGGCTTTTATTGGCCTACCCTATTTGAGGATGCATATGCTTTTTACAAATCTTGTGATAGAATGTCAACGAACGGGCAATCTAGGTGCTCGAAATCAAATGCCACTCAATCCTATTCTCGTTGTCGAGATTTTTTATGTGTGGGGCATTGATTTTATGGGTCCTTTTGTTAATTCGAATGGGAAATTTTATATACTTCTTGTTGTGGATTATGTTTCTAAATGGGTGGAAGCTAAAGCCACCCCTACTAATGATTCTCAAGTTGTTTTTGAGTTTGTGAAGGAATACATTTTCTCTAGACATGGTACACCAAGAGTGGTTATCAGTGATGGAGGCTCGCACTTCAAGAAATCCTTCCATGCTCTCATCAAGAAGTACAACATTACACACAAGATTAGTACGCCGTATCACCCACAAACTAGTGGGCAAGCTGAAATTTCAAATCGTGAGATTAAGTCCATCTTGGAGAAAACCGTTAACACAACACGGAAAGATTGGAGTTATAGATTCAACGATGAACTTTGGGCATATAGAACGCCATACAAAACACCGATTGGTATGTCTCCATATCGGTTGGTTTATGGCAAAGCTTGTCATCTCCCAGTTGAACTTGAGCATAAGGATTTATGGGCGGTAAAGATGTGCAACATGGAGTATGACAAAGCGTGAAAACATAGGCAACTACAAATTAATGAGCTAGAGGAGATATGTAATGATGCTTACGAGAGTTCTCGTATATACAAGGAAAAGACTAAGCTTTTCCATGACAAGATGATTTCTCGGAAGAATTTTGTTGTGGGACAAAAGTTCTTTTATTTCATTCTCGTCTTAAGCTATTTCCTGGTAAGCTAAGGTCTATATGGATTGGACCATATGTTGTTACTAATGTTTATTCTCATGGTGCAATTGATATCACTAGTCTTAGAGATGAGACTACTTCTAAGGTCAACGGCCATAGATTGAAGCCATACTACGAGATCATCGCTTATGTGGATGTATACTCCCTTGAGTTTCAAGATCTACTCCCTTTGGAGGAGTAATAAGAAGAATGCAAAGTCGGGCTGACGACTTTAAACCAAGCGTTAAATGGGAGTCAACCCATATGTATTGTATCTTAAACCCTTTTATTTTTTTTGTTTTTATTGTTTCATATCATATTTGCATCCCCATGTTTAATTTCATTGAGTTCGGAATCTATTTTAGAAGAAATTATTGACGAATACCTTTTCGTCAGAAAAATTCAGCCTGAAATTCAAAGTTCTCGGCTTTAGAGACCATAATCTCTTGATTAATTAGTCATACCGTTTATCGAAACACTGTTCCCTTTTGAAACTCTTGGATTCGATGATAATGTCCTTGGAGAGAATTGTTCTCCAGGATTTTACTTTATATCCAAAATAATATCTTTGAGAATTACAAGAGTTAAGGCGGAGATTATTCTCCTTATTTGAATTCTAAATTTCTTTCGTCAAGAAGATAATAATATTCATTCTATTACACCCCTTTCTTCAGTTTCCTCTTCTTCATGAATCATTACGCGGAGAGGAGCAAACGCTAAGACTAGAATTTTTCTTGTTGAAATCACCTTGATGCTTAACGAACAAACCAGCCCAAAACCAGATTTCTTTTGACGAGGTTCCATAAAGAAAGCTGGTTCTTAGAAGATGTAATATATTGTTGCCTCTGTTCCTTACACTTAACTTGACTCGTGAGAACTCCTGGTTTGACCAATCTGTTACCATTTCCTTCTTTCAAACCTTCTTCTCCTTCTGAAATCTTATGGGACGTGAAGAACATGAATGTCATCAATATTTCTCTTATTTCTCAATCATTTCTCTCCTAAAACTTCCTCTTCTCAGATAA
Organism: Papaver armeniacum; assembly: GCA_023531295.1. Lineage (NCBI taxonomy): Eukaryota > Viridiplantae > Streptophyta > Magnoliopsida > Ranunculales > Papaveraceae > Papaver > Papaver armeniacum. The sequence continues at coordinate 261,988 of JAJJWW010005572.1, read as the reverse complement.
GGATAGCTCATCTTTTGAACGTTCACGTACAAAGTGTATATCAATTTCCACATGCTTGGTGCGTTGATGTTGAACAGGGTCTCCGGACATATAAATCGCACTCACATTATCACAATATACGATAGTAGCACTCTTTCTCAAGTTAGGTAGGTGGAGATTCATTCTTTGAAAAACCAACTTGATTCTAAATTCAGGTAGAATAACTTTAAGTGTAAAAGATTCCAAGAACAATGTGCCAAATTAGAAAAATCCAACTTCTTTATTCTATTGTTTCACATCTCGATTGAAAGGCTTAGTTGGAATTCATTTGATGGCAGTCATGGACGTTTGGGAATAACCCACTTGCTTTCAACATCTTACTTCTGAGGAAGGTAGTCAAATTATTTGTTATCTTAATTTATATATTTATTCCATGAATGGTTTATTACTAAGACTCAATATCTTTGAAAGTTCAAGACAGAGACCATAAGCTGTCATGATGTTTACCATACTTATCGAACATTCCCAAGAAAGATGAAGCTCTAGAAGGAGGTTGCGAAGCCATGTAGTTTCAAATGACGAAGATTTGCTACCCCTGTTATTCAGCTTGACCGGATCGCGACACTGTTGCCTGACGTTTGGATGACCAGGAGATGAGGTTGTCACCAAGAAAGACACAGTAACCCGAAGTCGATCGACGAGAATCAGGACAACCCGCCCAATCAGCATCAGAGTATGCCGTTAATCCAGAAGTAGTGGAGACCGAGATAAACAAACCGTGATGAATTGTGCCCAGAAGATAGCGAATGATCCGCTTAAGGGCCTGCATGTGGGGCTCTCGAGGGTCATGCATGAATAAGCATACTGTTGAACTGCGTGGAGATGTCCGCGGCTTTGGTGAATGTGAGATCTTTGTAAAGCTCCAGCTAGGCTTCGTATAGAGTAGGATCCTTAATTGCAGGACACAAGTAGCACTCGAGCTTGGAGTTGGTGTCGACCAAGAGTAGCCACCGGGTTACATTGTGTCATGGAGGCACGAGCAATGATGTCTTGAGCATATAAAGACCGAGACAAATATAACCATGAAGATGATCGAGTAACAGTAATACCCAGAAAATGATGTAGCGGTCCAAGGTCAGACATGGCAAATTCCCGTTTCATCAAATCAATGAAGCGGTGTAGGAGAGTATTGTTAGAGGCAGTCAAAACAATATCATCAACATATAGTAGTAAGTATGCCGTATCTGAACCAGATTTATAAACAAATAGGGATGGATCACACACACTACCACGAAAACCACAACGAGTAATAAACTTGGCAAACCTCTGAAACCACGCCCGAGGAGCCTGCTTGAGACCATATAGGGATCTCCGTAGTCGACATACATAATCAGGGTGATCAGGGTCAACAAATCCCGGAGGCTGATGCATATAAACTGTCTCGGTCAGATCACCATGGAGAAAAGCATTCTTGACATCTAGCTGATGAATTGGCCAAGAACGCGAAGTAGCAATAGTAAGAACAGTACGAATAGTAGCAGGTTTGACAACCGGACTAAACGTTTCAAAGCAATCAACCCCAACCTGCTGAGATTTACCATTAGCAACAAGACGAGCCTTGTGTCGCTGCAAAGACCCATCGGCATTGAATTTATGGCGAAATAGCCACATAGAACGAATAACATGAGCATCACGTGGTCTTGGTACAAGATCCCACGTATTAGTTTTCAACATAGCATTGTACTCATCTTTCATGGCGGCATTCCAATTTATATCCCTAAGAGCATACAAGTGAGAGCGAGGAATTGGGGAGATATGGCGTAAAGTTTGGACATGAAGATTGAGTCGGTGGATTGGTTTGTAAATGCCATGGGAAGCTCTTGTCACAGGACGAGAAGTGGTAGGAGATGGAGGTGTGGAGACTGTATTGGGTGGATTTGCAGTAACAGTGGAAGGAGCAGGTATTGGAGTGTTGTCTGCGGCTGTTGGGACAACGGAGGGAGGAACAGACACAAAAGTGGACCGGAGTGGGGACGAAGAGGGAAGTTGAATAGACGCTGGAGGGGGAGGTGTTTGGACGGACGTAGTTGTTCGGTCTGTCAGGGAAGGAAGTCGAACAGACGCTGGAGTTGACGCAGAAGGGGACAGAAGTAGGGACTGACGTGGGGACTGACGTGGAAGAGGATTAGAAGACTGACATGGAAGAGCATTGGAATTGTGACGTGTGGACTGACGAGGAAAAGAATGAGAAGTGGACAGAGGAGGAGCTGGGGTTCCGAGTTGTTGGTCTGACAGAGAAGGAAGGTGAACAGACTCTTGATTTGACGCGGAAGGGGAACTGGACCGACGGTGAGGAGGAGTGTACGGTCCAGGGAAGGTGGTAGTTTGTTGGAGTGTGGAAGTTTCAGTAGATGGGTAAGATAGATTATAGGAAGGATGAATGAGATTGGAAGGGGGAGACTCGTCATGAGAAGAAGCATTTGGATGGAGATTTGTGAAGGGAAAGACATTTTCATCAAAAGTTACATGACGAGAGATAATTATTTTATTTGTGGTAATATCAAGGCAGCGGTACCCACGATGGTTGGGAGGAAAACCAAGAAAGACACATCTAGTGGAACGAGGGGCAAGTTTGTGAGGAGTTGTGGATGAGAGATTAGGATAGCAAAGGCAACCAAAGGTACGGAGATGTTCATACGTTGGTTGTCGTTGATAAAGAATTGACACTGGTGAGTGAAAATTAAGGACTTTGGTGGGTAGAAGATTATGTAGATAGACTGCCATATGAAGAGAGTAGACCCAATATTTGGGGGGAACGGAAGCGTGAGACATAAGAGTTCGGGTAATATCATTGACACGACGTATCATGCGTTCGGCCTTGCCATTTTGGGATGAAGTTTGGGGGCAAGAGAAACGAAAAACAAGACCATTGTCACGAGAAAATGTATGGAAAGAAGAGTTGTCAAATTCACGGCCCATGTCACATTGAAAACATTTTATTTTACGTTCAAATTGAGTTTGAACGAAAGAACGAAATTCCAAAAATTTGCTATAAACTTGGGACTTGAATTTCAAAGGGTAGACCCATAGATAGTTGGTAAAATCATCAAGCAATATAAGATAATATCGAAAACCGGTATCGATATGTAGTGGAGAGGTCCATAAATCGCTATGTATGATATCAAAAGGTGCAAAAGAAATGGAATTAGATTCATAAAATGGTAATCGAACATGTTTACTGACTTGACAAGAATGACAAAGTTGAGAAGAATTATTCTTATTACAATGAATAGAATTATTTTTGCGTAAGACATCTAAAATGGCCTTGCCAGGGTGGCCAAGGCGGCTATGCCAAATGTCTGGCGAAAAAGCAGCAAGGGAAATGGGAGAAGACTGGGACGATTTTGTAGGTGGCACGGCAGAGTTGGTGATAGGGTAGAGCTCCCCAGAACTATCACATCGAAGGATAGTCTTCCTCGAACTCAGATCCTTCACAGAAAAGCCAGAAGGATCAAACTCAACAGAAACACGATTATCAGTAGTGAACTTACGAACGGAAATTAAGTTTTTAATGATATCGGGAACAACGAGAGTATTTTTGAGTTGAAGGGTGCGAGAAGGAAGGGTTATAAGCTTGGTACCACTAGCCGTAACCGGAATGCTATTGCCATTGCCAACTAAGATGGATCGTACATTGCTAGAATTGAAAAGTTATGTAAAGTACCTGAATCAGCGGTAAGATGCGAAGTGGCACCGGTGTCCATGTAGAAGGCATCATCAGGTTGTTGAAGATGCATGGAGCTATATGCCTCAGCAATGTCCGCTGGTTGCAACGATTCAGTTGTAGGAGCAATGTATGCTTGTCCACGACCACTACCAGGAGAACGACCACGTTGGTTGTTGCGAACGTTGGTGTTGGGAGGCCTGCGTTGATACTCAAATGGCTGCCAGGCCTGAGTGGGATATGGGCAGGGTGGTACGGCCCAATAAGGTGGCCAGTACGGTGGGTAGCCTTTCATGGATTGACGTGGGCTTGTAGGAGTCGGCAGAAGAGGTGGGCTAGCTGTAGAAGACATACTTGGGCTTGGTCCATGACGCCTGTCACCAGACTGGGCTTTGGGACCACGTTTGCTGGAGTTGTTGTGCGGACGATAGCTGGTCCTGTTCGCTGATGAAGAAGCAGCAGCTAGGGCAGTTGGAGCTGCGGTGATAGAGTCTTTGTGCTCGTCGTATTTCTTCGGTGCTTGTTGTGATCTTGCGGCATCAAACGAGGGCATGGACTGCTGTATAAACGATGCTACGGTGTTGTACTCCTCCGGAAGACCGTTAACCAATTGAATAACAAGACGTTTATCGTTCATTGGAAAATCAAGATCACTCAAACGATCGGAGAATGATTTTAGCTTGTCACAATAATCATCAACACTAGCACAATCAGAAAATTTAAGATTGACAAACTTACTTTCAAGATGTGCGGCACGGCTGCCTTTGTTGTCTTGAAAAAGAGTCTTAAGGTGATCCCAAATCTCCTTTGCAGTTTTCCCTTTCTTGAGAACGGTAAGCATCAAATATTTGGTCATGGTGGCGAATATCCATTGCCGACATAGAGCATCTAGTTGTTTTTCGGTGTTGGCATCGATGTCCGCAGGTTTTGTTGAACCATCGATGAGAAAAACTAAACCGTGTGCTTGGAGATGAAGTTCGAAAAGAAAAACCCACGAGGAATATTCATCTTGTTTGATATCCAAGAGAACAGGAATTAGGGTTTTGATGTTGTTGATGGCAAAAGCTGGGTGAATGGATTTTTTCTCACCAGCCATTGTAAAAAAATTTAGAGAATGGAGGATCAGAAAGGGGCTGATACCATCTTGGATTCGATGATAATGTCCTTGGAGAGAATTGTTCTCCAGGATTTTACTTTATATCCAAAATAATATCTTTGAGAATTACAAGAGTTAAGGTGGAGATTATTCTCCTTATTCTAAAAGCGGTAAGATAATAATATTCATTCTATTAGAAACTTTGTATAAAACATGTAGATGAACAACTTTTGTGAAATAGGGGTTTTCCAAATTCCTTACCAATTTGCTCAGGTTTTGCGTTTTATCTTCTGTTACGTCAGAATTCAGAATTTTCGGTTTTAGACATTGAGGACAATGTGAAGTTTAAGTGTGAGGGAGTATTTTGCATATAGATTTTTTATTTTTTTTGTACATATTTGCATGAAAAACTCCAACTTGTAGTTAGTTTAGAGTCACATAGTATACATGTCGCTAAGATTACATCGAAATTCTCACAAGAGTGACTGAACTGAAAGATGCCAGAGAACATGATCGGGTTTCTTGCTTGTTTGAGAGTTAAAGTTGGATTTAACCATGCCAGTGGCAAATAAGGTGCAGACTGAATTCGATAGTAGAATTCCGATCCCCTATAGTGGAGACTACCTATTGTTACATCATGTGAGGCACCGACCTTCAATTCTTTGTACGTGTCTAAATATGTTCTTTTAGAGTGTGTGTCACCGTACGTTAATTCCGGATAGAATGGTGAGATACCCAACCTCCCACCAATATAAGCACTACTTTGATCTCTTGAGTGCTATTTTATCAATCATGATGGTGACATCGAATTGCTAACTTACATACCACTTGTAATCTTGTTCATGATTAGCACCATCCACTTTATCTCTCTCTACACCAACAGGTCCATAGAAACACCATCATCATCAACAAGAGGAGCATCACAAATTTGAAGGAAAGTTGAAGGCGTTCAAGGTTTACAGGGCATGATACGAATATGAGCAGATTTCATATTCAAGTGAAGCAACAAAACAAGGAGTTGAATTTCTACATGTTGAAGACTTATGTACAAGAGCGAAGATTATCAAGATGAGAGTTCAAGGAGTTTATGATATCAAGACATACAAGTTGTGAAGAATCAAGCGGTAAAGTGTACTTACACCATGGCCTTTGTACTTGCATTTTTATTATCTTTATTTGTATTTGTTTTATTTTCCCTTGTCTTCAAAAAAATTTATTGTATCATATTGTGGTTTATTTTTAGTTTTGTTCTTTCAATAAAGCCAATGGAAGAAGAAATATTTATAATGAAGTTTCAAGCAACAAGGATTTGAAGAAAAAGAGTTACATTGTCAAGATTATACGAAATTCAAGAGTTATCATCAAAAGTTGAAGACCGAAGACGAAGATGAAGATAAGGATTGAAGACCGAAGACATTTCTATGGATGCTGTGAGAGTGGTGCTAAATGCACGTCAAACGGATAACGAGGTAAGTAAGCATATTCCCACCTTGGTTAAGTGGTTGATTTCCTTTCTTAGAGATCGCCAGAGAAAAAAAAAAGGTTTTCAAAATGATAAAAGATGTGGGTTTTCAAAACAATTCGGAGGGTTTTTCCTTCCTACTATTCAACGTGTCACCGGATTCTCTCTTCATTCCTACCTGGAAACATGTGTGACCCATAAAAAGTTGTTTATTATTGAGAGCAACTTCATAAAACCCTTTTTGGTGAGGCAGAGTCGAGACTTTCGATTACTCTCGAACCCGGATTCTTTCGATAAGGGATGGTTATTTCTCTCTCAACTTTTAAGGATGAGATTGTGTTCATATATTTGTCTAACTTCTTATGACTAGTGTGCAGAATATATATATATATATATCTTCTTAGCGCGTTGGATGCTATTCTTGGGAGAACTAGTAAGTTGGAAAAGTAGGTTTTGTGGGTATATCTCTAGTAAACCCTCACGAGACTATAACTCGTCCACTAGGGACACCTAGGGGTTTAAAGGCATGTTGCATTAGCTAAGTGCATCAGTTTTCTCAACGATATGGAGTTGTTGTATTTTAGATAATTTGCTCGAGGACTAGCAAAAGCCAAGTGTGAGGGAATTTGTTAAGTGCATATTTTGCACATATTTAGTGTCGAATCAATGCTAGTAATTGCTTAGTTTCTTGCAAATTATTGTATATTACGTTTGTTTTGTTTTATTTATGTTTTATTAGGTGAATCATCCAAAAGAAGTGAATTGGCACTTAATTGTGCAATAAAAGAAGTTAGCCACAAGTGGAGAAGGGCCAAAGACCAAGTGGAACTCGTTCAAATCTAGGAGTCCTTGTTATCATCTCGAAGAGGACGAAAAGACGAAGCAATCGGCGAAAGAACGAACTTATTCCGACATCATATGAGGAAGCTAGGAGCAAAAGAAGAAGTTAAGCCTGTCAGTTCCATAGAACTGACAGTTAACTAAGAAGGAAACAAGAAATGGCACTGTAAGTCCTCTAAGACTGACAGTATAAAGCGTAAGTGTTAAAGGCAGACATCAAGTTTACTTGGGGCTACCTCCATCATCTCCTTTACTTCACGATCAGTTCAGGGAGGTTCCGACTGAGCTTTTTGACGTTTATGGATATGAACTCGTGGGTTCATGGCAGTCGAATGAAGGAGGAGAACGGATCGAGTCTGTGATAAGACAACACTGGAGTTGAGTTTAGCTTGCTGCAATACTCGGCAGTAGAAGAACAGGGAATGAAGGACGAGTTTGGCGCTGTAGGATTCGATGTATACTATCATCGGTGTTGAGTTGATATATCGGTGATGGAGATGAACCTTAATGATGTTGTAGAGAGGAAGGGGAAGAGTTAATGGTTGCTGAAGATGATAATGGCTGCTGTCGTTGACAATTGATAGTGATATGGAGTTGAGCGCTCGAGCTGATTATGGAATGCTGGCAGTGAAGGAAGATTGAGCTTTAACGACTAAACAGAGAGTTCTCTGTGATATTGGTGATGGCACGATAAGAAGATGCTGCTGAACGCATCAAGGAAGAATATGGAAGATGGAGTTTGTTGTGATCATTGATCATACACGAGTTTGGTGGAGTTTTCTGATGATGGCTCGCTGTGATTGCTGATGATATGAATGGCAGCAACGGAGAATCAATGATGAAAAGAAGATGATGGCTCTGTTGGCAGAGACGATGAACAAGAGAGATCGAGCTTGGCAGTGATTAACGGTGGAATAATTGAGATGGGTTGTGCTATGGTAATAGCTCGAGAAGAGCAGTTTCTGTTACACGGTAGTGAAGGTTGTGGAATGTCTGGGGTAGAGAGTCCGAGTTTATGAGGGAACTGAGCTTAAGAATGAAGCTCGGATTTATATGAAACCATAGATGATGGTTGCCGTTGTACGTGATATCCGAGTGAAGATGAAATAGAAGTGTTGCTCGAGATGGTGACTGCTGTAGTAAGATGATAGGATGCAGAGAACGATATACAGGCAAAGTTGAAATCCAGAAGCTTTGGGTTTTCACAGAGAGTCTGGTAATCGAGGTGCTTATCGACTAAATTCTCAAAACTCAGATGTTCAGAAAACTCACGATGACCAGACTGTCCGTGAGAGGAATGGCCGGAAATTGAAAACTCAGGGAAAAAATATTCTCACGGAGGTTAGAGTATTCGTGGATGGTTTTGGTTGAGTAAAAGAAAGTCAGATGAAAAGAAAACTCACGGAGGTGAGTATGTCCGTGACTTGATCGCCAGGAAAACCAAAATCCAGGGGAAATAATTTTTCGTGCAGGGAGTTGTATCCATGGTAAACTTGAGAAGGTCAGTGGAAATTTGCACTGTCAGTTTTCCTGAACTGACAGGCTATTACGGTTAAGCCATGACATTATGGGCTTGGCCTTTACAACTTGCGGTAGTCCATTTGAAATTGGTTGAGAATTCAGTCTCATGGCCAGATTTTGGACACGACCTACTTCATGACTTTGGCGAGTTTTGGAAACCACAGGATTTGGCGCACGGACATTTCTATTTTTGGGACACCTATAAAAGAGATATTTCTACAACTTCTAAAATAATCTTTAATTTTTTATCAAGCCATTGGAGAGGAGAACTCAAGAGAAGAAAAGCTAGGGTTTGGAGCTATTTCCATCACCGTAACTATTTCTTTGCCATTTTATCATATGAAACTCATGGGTTTTGTTAGGGGAACATTAATTATATACCCCTGATTTTCATGACCAACAAATATACCCCTGCTACATAATAAATATACCCCTCACCTTATCCACTTAAAGATAAATTATATTAATACCCTCTATTAAAAATTTTCTTTTTTTGTCACACAAGCATATTTCTTCGTGTAAAAACAATAAATTTTTTCTCATTCCACCACCAGTCTACCACCGCCACCTCTTACTCCACCACCAGTTCACCACCTTCACCGCCACCACCAGTTCACCACCGCCGCCGCCACCAGCCCACCACATGCCCACCACAACCACCGCTACCATTTTATCACCATTATTAGTAGCACCACCAATTTCGGCGGCGCCGCCGGTGGTGTCAACAACCAAAGTTGATCCCCAAAAAAATAAATAGAAAATAATAAAAATAAATAAATAAATAATGTAGTGTCCACAACCGAAGTTGACCCTAAAAACAAAAATCAGAAAATAAGAAGAAAAAAAATTGTGTCAACAACCGAAGTTAATCCCCGAAAACAAAAGTCAAAAAATAATGATAAAACTCATATGATGTCAACAATCATAGTTGATTCCCAGAAAATAAGAGGAGAAAAAATAATATGGGGTCAACAACTGAAGTTGATCCCCAACAAAAAAAATCAGAAAATAATAATAAAAAAGATGGCGTCAACAACCGAAGTTGATCCCGAAAACAAAAAACAGTAAAATAAAAAGTAGTGTCAACAACCAAAGTTGATCCCCAAAATTAAAAATTCATAAAATGTTCAGATTATGTATGGTGTCAACAACCAAATTTGATAGCAAAATCTGGTATCAACAACCAAAGTTAACAAAAATTTAGTGACAACAACCCAAGTTGATACGAACATTAAAAATTCAAAAAATGTGCAGATTATATATAGTGTCAACAACCAAAGTTGATCCCAAAAATTCGTGTCAACAATCAAAGTTGATGCCAAAATCTAGTGTCAACAACCAAAGTTGATCCCCAAAAATTGATTTACTAAAATTAGTGAGCCCGACATGAATCAAACACGCATCTTCTGACTAGAGTCAGTTGTGAAACCATTACACCACAGGTTCGTCTAACATTGTTACTTCAATATTTCTGAAGTTTAATTTCAAGCAAATGAAAACGATGTTAATATTGCCAATAAAGTAGCATTGTAGACTAACTTAACTTCGAATGCACAGCAAACAATGTTAACACTGCCAATGAAGTAGTAATGATCATTGCGACTTCACTGGCTAGGACTTGTAATAAATATGCTACAATAGTACTGACATAATCAAGAGAATGAACAATATTTTGATATTTACCTGATGACCGACCTCTGGTGGGAATCACCTCTTTGTTCCCGATGTTTTCTACAAGAGTAAGAACTAAAGTCGAGATTAATGAATGTAAACCAAAAAAAATAGTCCAACAAGTTACATGCGACATAAAGATGAGTATAGACAGTATTAGTGTGTGTAATGTCCATAAAGGACTATATTAAGAACAAAATGTATGTTTTCTAAGAGCATGAGCTCGGTATTAGTGTCCGTATCTTTCTTGCAAGTTACCGGACCAATAGCTAAATCAGAAGCTTGACAATCAAACAATTAAGGTGGGATGTCCTTTTTGCAAACATTAAATTGAAAAGAAAAAGGAGAACAAATGCCATAAATTCAAATACAACTATGACAGGCATTAGAAGGGGACTAAAGCAGTAAATAAACCATAAACCATTGACAGAAAAGTAAAGATATACCTTGCAAAATGGAACTGAAACCTCTTCTCCAACTCTTAGGACATTTTCCTTCAAATTATCAAATTGTAGAAGGTTGTGTTTGTGTTGTAATCTATACAAGTATTACTACCACCAACCCAACAGTATCACCAATACAACACCAGTCCAGCAACCACCAACCCCAACAAATCACCAACACCACCGAGTTTACTACGTACAAGTATTAATACCACCAACCCAACAGTATCACCATTCCAACACCAATCCAGTAACCACCAACCTAGAAAATCGCCAATCCACTGAATTCATTACCACTAAGACCACCACCAATCCAATTCAATTGACTTAATCTAAAACATAGTAAATTATCTCAAAAAAATAAACCAATTAACTCTATAAAACTCCACCATCACTACCTCCACAATAAAAGTACCACCAGCACCTACCAACCTCACTACCACAGAAAAGCTACCACCATCCACTCCATTGTAACAAGTGTCACAACCACCACAATAACAATAGGGACCAACACCAGTGCCACAACATCTACCACCAACAACACTTTCGCCTGGAATGACAAGACATGGAAAAATCAAGAGCTCAAGTAAAATCAAAATAAACAAAGAAATCACGTTGAATCAACAGCAAAAAATCAAAACCAAGATCCAATTTAGGTAATAATGACAGTAAGAGATCGACTTATCTTTTAATTCGCTTGTGATGATTGAATCCTCTTCATGAACAAACATCGTTATCATCGATTTTGGGTTCTTCAAACTGAAATCAACTAAAATCGAAATAAATCTAATGTTTCTAATGATCAAGATTAGGTTTTGGAGATTAGGTTCTCACTGATTCATCACCATATTAAATTTTTGTAGATTAAGAAAGTTGAAATCGATCTATAATTAATCGATTTAGGAGGAGGAGGAGGTGGTGGATTCTCATCGTCTCTTCCAAATCGATGCTCGAGATTAGGTTTTAGGATTTTGTTTATCGTTGATTCATCACTAGATTTATGTTTATAGTTGAAAATTGATCTAAACCGGTGGCTTGGAAAGTGGTGGTGGTGGGAGAAAAAGAGATAGTGGTGGTGGTGGGAGCGATGGAGACGGCGGCGGTGTGTTTTGTACAGAGCGACGAAGATGGTTATTAGAAATAAAAAAGAAATGGAAGTAAGAAGCATAAGAACCGACGATTAAAAAGAGGAAGGGTAAATATGGAAACAACAAAAAACGTTAGTGGACCCTAGTGGGCTTATAAATAGAGAAGGGTATATTTATTGTATGATAAGGGTATTTGTGAAGCCCATCAAAATAATGGATATTTATATAATTACCACTTTTGTTAGTACCATGAATAGCTAAACTTCTTAGTGATTGGGGATGAATTCTAAGTTCTAGACCTGATTTGAGTTATTATATAAATCTATTTTGAAGTTCTTCACATGATTATTGATTGTTTATACTAATTAGAATATTTATGATTGATTGATAGATTGTTTAGGTGGTCAACTGAATTAATTTGTTGATTCAATCAAATGCTAGTATTGAGTTAGGAGATAAGTAATAATCAAATAATTCATACAAAAGTAGAGAACACAAGACCTTGCAGAGGGATTCTGTGTAGCGATTGTGTGTATAAACAACACTAGAAAGTGGACCTTGAGCTAAGAGCCTAACTACTAGGATCAATCTATAATTCACAAAAGATAAAGCATTCGGAGAAATTACACCTTGAGTGAGCTACTACTAGGTGGTTTAGACGAATAGAATCTGGTATTGGAGAGCTTCCGTATTCAGTGATATAAGGAATTTAAGGGATAACACTGAGCTAGCAGTTATTCCACGGTTTGTAATAATATGTGATTAATTGTATTAATGGATGAATATAATAACTTGATGACGGTTTAGTAACGAAGAAGGATTCCCTGATCATATTTCTCTCCATTGCTTGAAACTTAATTATTTTTAATTGCTTTGATTTTGCTTTAATCCAAACCAAAACCCCCCATTGTGACATTTTTGACAACTAAAACTCCCTGCTCTTCGTGGGAACGAATCTTATTTGCTACTATATTATTCATTAGTACAGTAGAATATAAGTGAATTAATTTTTGCACCTACGACACGCATCAACTACCCCTAGCTACTTAGTTTCCTCAGTATCCTTGCGTCTTCGACTTCTAGACTCACGCACGTGAATCACCACTCCTTTAGATCGTATTCCAAATAGTAAAGGAATAAAAATGTTTGGTAAACACGCTATTCAATCTTTGGTAAAAGACATGTTTGAGTTGTCAACATAGGCTCTTATGTTTAATAAACTCCTTTGTTGGGTAAGATCAATCTGAATCAGTAACTTAGATTCAGATTCACAACTATCAGATTCAGATATTGAAAAATACCACCAAATGATAGTTGTCGATCAATACGAATTTCTGATTAGATAAATCTAATCTAAGTCGGATCCCAACCGATCAAGATGTGTGCGCAAATTCACGGGATATGAAAAATAAAATAAAAAATATTCTTTGTCTTCAAATCTTTAATTGCCTTCTCAATTACCTGCACAACACAAACTTGAATCCTCTTATGATCAATCACGCACAGAACAGAGTCTGTTAACAATGGATTATCACAAGATGTCTTTAGATCCACAAATGGTTCTAAAGATCCCGTCGATACTTTGATATAGTTTGAGTGACCCTTGTGTCAGAAGAGAAGGCTCTCAAGAATAATCAAACTAGGTGCAATCAAAGTTTCAACAACATTTAGACAATCAAATCAATAATGGAAAAATAAAATAACAATGCAATTATCTAGTTTCCCACCAACGGTACTCGTAGAGCTTCTTGATTCCACAGAAGTCTTTAAACGAGCAGTCGTAAGAGATTTCGCCTAATTAGGATACTCTCCTCTCCGATAGACGGCTCCACCATAAACAACATGAATGAAGTTTTCCTGGCTCTTAGGATAGTTTGCAAGAAATGCAAACTCAAGTATTTATAGGCCAAGGTTGTTTGGACAACAAGGAAATTCCAAAAACGAAAATATTCTCAAGATATGCAATAAAGTACCTAATTTTGGTTTTCATATTCTTAATTAAATGCCAAACAATATTTCCGAAATCTCTCTTAGAAAACTCATATTATTAGTTTTACACATTAACCAATAAACCTTTTCCATATGATATGCTTTAATTGCTGGTAATTAAAACATATATTATGAAAATCATAATTAAATGCTTTTCAATATTTTGGTATGCGATCACCTTGAGAATCAAGGAATATCTTTGAACAATAAATGATAAGAGTTATGTTCATGTCCAAATAATGTCGACATCTAGAAGCTTCTCTTAGCAAACCCTAATTCCTAATTCACACACGGCATGAAGAAATGTGTGAACTTTGGAAACTCTGTTTTGCTCTTGGGACCGGCTATACCATGACTCACAATATTAGTTATGACCGGTTATACCATGCTCCCCAAGATAGGTTGTGATCGGTTACAGCATGCTTCCCAATGTAGCTTGTGATCGGTTACACCTTACTTCCCAAAGTAGCTTGTGATCGGTTACACCTTGCTTCCCAATTCAGCTTGTGACTGATTACACCCTACTCCCCAATGTAGCTTGTGATCGGTTATACCTTGCTTTCGGAATCGTCTTGTGACTGATTACACCTTGCTTTCCGAATCAGCTTGTGACCAATTACACCTTGCTACACATTATAGGCTATGACCGGTTATACCTTGATTCTCAACATAAGTCAAGATAGGTTTTACCTTGTCATCTAGTATTGGTCATTCAAAATATATTCAATAAAGAACCGGGCCAACATATTCATGATTTCCCTTTCGATTATGAAATAAGTTCATAAATCTACTTCTTTAAACTAATGTAATAATACATAGTTTTCTAAGATGAAATCACACTTATATCCTTACACATAATCAAGTAACTAAATACATAGATTATGTTGATATCGTATTTACGAAGTTCAAAAGATAAGCTTTATACTTCGTTATATAATTCCTTGATACTTTGATCACAGTGCAATGACCAAGTCTAATCACTAGAGTATTATATATACAGCTTCGCATGTTATGTTTTCAATATAAAACGACTTGAAAGATATGTTAGGAATGGCAACAATATCAAGTCAGTATTACTAACCTCAAGAGGAATGATGATGTCTTTGTTTCATTCATTACTTCTTCACTTTTTTTTTCAGGTCTTCATAGTAATACTTGTACGTCTCAACATTCCTATACTTTCTAGTCTAACCTAAACGAAGTTGCCTCTGGTAAATAATCAAGCGACTCTAGATGAGTTTTGATACTAAAATATGAAAACCAAACTTGACATACCTACGCTTGGTGGGTTCAACCGAGCTATTCTCTAACAGGAAAGATCCAGTGACATGGTTAGAATGACATTTGATTGACATTTTGGCGTCATTTTTCATATGAAACTCAAACGAAAATGAATTTGAATCTAATTTACTTATCACGTATTCCTCTTATAAATATCTACCTTCCTACAAAAAATGAGTTCTTTCTGAGAAATGAAACCTTATCATCCATAAATTTCAACTTCAACCGTTAATCTTCAACGGTTAAAATTAGAAATGGTAGATATGGGATTTATACGTCTCGGAAAGCGGTCATTTTTTTTTTGTAAGGAGATAGTTCTTTATAGGAGGAATATGTTATACAAAAATTAGCTTTAAATGTACACATTGCTAAGGACGTTCTTATCTACTCTCTAACTTGCCTCTCTAGCCCTAGAGAAAAACCCAAGCTGTAATCCCCCTTCCCGCTCAGATCTAGCTCCATTGGAGTTGGATCTGAGTAGGTTTCTCTCAATTTCTTGCTTTCAAGTAGGTTAGTAGGACTAGGATTTAGTTTTATCGTTTTTCTTTAATGTTTTGCTGTCATTTAGGATTTCTCCTTATAGCGATGTTATATGCGTTCTTGTAACGTTTCTTCTTGGTCTTCATGGCCTTCTTGATGTTGGGTATGTTATGGTGAAAAGCTTCTTCGAATCACACCGACAAAATTTGAATCTCTTTTTCAGAAAAGAGATCTAAGAATTCCGTTGGTTTTAGATTTGTCAAATTCAATATGAGCATCACATTCTCTTGTTTTGAGAGTCATCTCTTTCTTAAGAAGAATATCTATCAAATGGTGGGATTTTATTACAATCACCATCCTCTTTTCGATTTAATCGGATCTCTATATGTATTTGAAACTTTTTTCGGTATTCCAACTCTCTTCTCAAAGGAATATTTGAATATAGTTTTTATTACTTGTAATCTTGTTTTTGATGTTTTTAACCATAATGTAATCGATTTGAAGCTATAAATGAAAATGAAGAAACTTTTATAAAAAAACAAAACAAAAAAAAAAGAACAAGTAATTGGGGGATATGAAAACTAATTGGGGGATATAGCTACAAGACAAAATGGGAGTCCCAATAGCAATTCTGGGTCACCCCTTATGTAATTATTTTTTTAATTCCTAATTTACCCCTCACTAATTAGGTTTAGTGGTTAATAATAATTAGTAAAAATCTTAAGTATTTGGGGGATAGATTAGTGTGTATTTTTATTTGTGTTTGGGTGAGAGAGTAGAAGGAGGGAAAAAAAATATTTGAGAGGAATTTCTTTTTTTGAAAATGGAAGATGATTGTGATGAGAGAATTACCGCTAATAAGAGGTTGAAAAATTGATTTTTTTTCTTTGAATCCACCATTGTTGCAGCTGAAAAAGCTTGGTGCCGGCATGGTATTCAACCAAAAACCCATGCGGGCAATTGTTGGAAATGCCGGAAGTGGACTGATTAATACCAGAAAAAATTCAAAACGGAAGTGATGAAGACCATGCCGGAATTGATGAAGACCATATGCTGGAACATGATACCGGCATGGTCTTCATCAATTCCGGCATGGTCATCATCACTTTCAGCATGATCTTCATCACTTCCGAATAAAAAAAAATTGGTTTCCAAAGTGAGGAGAAGAGAATTTGATATAGAGTGGGGAGAGTTTAGACTTTGAAAGGGAATGGGAAATATTTGGGTTTCAAAGCTCCACCCCTAAATAAGATTAATAAGAAGTGGAGATGGAAATGGGGGATATGATTTTGTTTTTTGTTTTTTGATTTTAAGTTTTTGATTTTTATTTTGTGGGAAGGGTATTTTAATATTTCCTCCCCCAAAAGTCACCCCTTAGCGCACACCATGGGTTGGGGGAAGTAATTCATATCCCCCAATTAGTTTCTATATCCCCCAATTGCGTGTTCAAAAAAAACTATAAATTCATTGCCGTTTGAGTTCTACATGAAAAATGGCGCCGGGACATCAATCAAATGTCATTCTAACCATGTCAATCCACACCAAATTTTTTATATTCTTTGGATGAGTTCTGACTCCAAAGTTTTTTTTTCTTTTCGAAATTTCTTATTTAAGGAGAGATTTCTCATCCAAGTTTTTTTTTTTTTGCTAAGAAAAATAAATGCCATTAAACCCCACCCCAAAAAAAAATAAAAATATACTGAAGGTTTTTTCTTATCCAATAATTTATTTATTTTTTATTTTTTATTTTTTATTTTTTAATTATTGAAGATTTTTTTGCATAAAAAAAATTAAACCAAAGAAACTACAAGTGTTGTGACAGGAAGGAGGCATTGTACCAACCATTTACCATGTACTCTTAAGTTATTACAATACTTAGTTGTAGTATCAGCAAAATTGTTGAAATTTCTTTTTAGAAATTCTACTCTAGAAAATTTTATACTAGAATAGCTGGTTATTATTAGAATTGAAGCATCCTACTACTAATTGAGCATCACTGGTGTAGCACACTTTGTTGTTGTTCCTTTCTTTCGCCCAAATACTACATTCCAGCAAGGCTAAGCATTCGGCTTCTTCAGCGTTCTTGGCTGCTCCTAGGATGACTTTGCAGCCAATATAGTTACCTGTTGTGTCATTCATAATCAAACTAGTTCCAGATAGATTAGTATTAATGTCAAAACAAGCATCACTGTATACAAAAATGTAGTCATTTGGCAATGAAGATACTATGGAATTTAAATCATTTTTGACGGTAGAAATGTTTGCAGGCATATTTGCAGCAGAATCAGATCTAAGATAAGTATCAGTATCATTCACAAGCTTGAGTGTTAATATCGCAGTAGTGAAACAATTTAAATTTTTGCCCTGAAAAATGAAAGAAAATCTATCATTCCATATGCTCCAAGCAATGGAAAAACAACAACATCTTTATCTTTTAGGATATCAGAAGATAACCACGGCCTAACCCACTCTTTTAAGTTTTGTGTCGAATTCCTAACTTGTGAGACTAAGTTATAATAAGGAGTTAATGACCAAACTGCTTGAGCAAAAGGACAATGTAAGATCAGATGCTCCGCAGTTTCAAGCACTACAGTTCCACACATGTTGCAATTTAAATCATGAGAATTATTAAATCTACAAATGATTGATTTCATCGGCAAGATATTCTCATAGCATTTCCACACACAAATATGGACTGTGGGAAGCATTGGAAGCTTCCAAAGAGACTTATATAAAGGATTTACATTCTGGGGATTATGAATGTACTCAAATTGACCAAACAAAACTTCATATGCGGTTTTGACAGATAATATACCATTTTTAGTGAATGGCCAGATTAGTCTATCATGACCAGAAAGAGGAATTTTGGTACCCTGTATAAGTTGTGCATTCCGAGGAGTGAAATAAGCATTACCTAGATCAAGATTCCAGCTGTTGGAGTCTTTATCTATCAAATCAGAGACTAAGAAGTTTGGATTTGGGTAGGCATTACATAAAGGCTGAGCACCATTGGGTATCCTACTGTCTCTAAAAGCCAAAATGCTATTGCCATCTCTTAGATCTCAAACAACGTTATGAAGAATAAAATTTAAACCTCTGCAGAAACTTTTCCATATCCAAGACCAGTCCCTACTCAATGAGTAATGCAGGGGAGAACAATTTCTTAAATACTTACATTTTAAAATCTTAAAACAAAGATCATTCGAAGAGTGGATTAAATTCCATGGAGTTTTAGAGAGTAAAGCTACATTAACATGTCGAAGATTTTTAAAACCGAGACCTCCTTGAAATTTCTTGGTACAATTTTTGCCCCAATTTTTCAAGTATAAGCCACCAGGTCCGTTTTTTCCCCACCATAAATCCTTTGGGATTACTCTGTCCGGTGAATACCTTTGTTAGGAATAGTCATGCGATAGACCGGAGAATCCTTGAGCACATGATTAACAAGAACATACCTTCATGCTTGGTTTAATGTTTTTATCAGACCATTTTGCAACTCTCTTTGCAAATTGATTAGTTAGATGGATAAGAGAATGCTTTTTGGACTAAGTTATGAATAGAGGAATGCCCAAATATTTCCCATATATGGTGATTTTTAAGTGTCCTGATAAAAGAGACAACAAGGCTAGGATCAACATTATGACTAAAAAAGCAACTAGATTTATCAAAATTTACAACCTGGCCAAATACAAGGTTGAAGTCCTATTAGACCCATTAGGTTCTCAACATCAGCATGAGAAGTTTGACGAAAACAAGACAGTCGTCTGCAAAGAACGGATGACTGATGCGAGGCATACATTTAGTGCAGAGCAGATGACTGATGCTAGGCGTACCTTTAGTGACGTTAACCATTTGAAAAACTATGAACCTACAACTTGTCATCCTAAATTTTAACACTCGTGATTTATTCATAGTCAGAATATAATTACCTGGTGATCGGTGCCTAATAATGCATATTTTTAGATCATTTTGTTGTCTTTTATCACATCCCAAGTGTTATAATATCTCACTTTATATCAAATATTGTATTTTGCGCATTTGGTATTTTTGTTCATTAGCGGGTAATTTTGTCGGAATAATCTCATTTTGTATTGTGTTGTAGGTGGTTGAGCAAATGGTGAATAATAGATCAACGGAACAGTGAATGGAGTGTAAGAAAATGAAATTGGATGTGTTTGTTGGCTCAAGGAATTGATAAAACGATGAATCACAAGGGTGGGGAGATCTGAGTTGGTGTAACAAGGATTTTGGCACTTGTCGGTTCCCACAATGAGATATAAAAGCCAAATTCCAAAAAGGTAACCAAGACCAACTTACCTTTGCATTCACACGTGTAATGTACCATACCATTTTCTTTGGAAACCTAACTTCAGTACTTTACCAAATCATGCCGACAACACCCGACCCCATTCACTTTCCCAATTTCTTCCTCTCCCTGTCAAACCCATACCTCCACCATCACCACCGACAACAGTTCCGTTTCTCTCTACTGCCAGTTTCAATATTCAACACCAACATCATCTCCCTCTCCCAACTGCACCACTCTCTAGACCAGAAACATCACCATCCAACTACCATTTTATCTTTCTCTTGTCCCTACTTTTAACCTAAGCCTAGTCTCTGAATTGATCGACAGTAGGGCGGCTATGAAGAACAACAACAGCAGGGTTTGTCAATTTAAAGGCTTGAATTCTCTGCAATACCATCTGTAGCAGCGGAAAAATGAAGACAAGTAGGGTGGCGGTGCAGTGGTGAGTAGTCCCTAATTTGTGCTCTTGTAATTGTTGACTATGGGGATTGATTGATGATTGAGGAGAACTTTTGTATAAATAAAGAAGGGGTTGTTGATGAAAAGCAAGCCCGGATTAGCCGGTGCAAGTTGTAGCAGTAATATTTAGGTTTTAATTTCAATGTTCTTATGTTCTAAAAATGTCTGCTAGGGCAGAGATGAAACCCCTAAATAATTAGAATTTCATGGTTTGATTTACTTGTTCTTCATGGGATTTGAATGAGAAACATGATTTAATCTATGAATACTAGCAATTTACTTTCACCTTGTATGTGAAGCATCCATGATAGTTAGAACAATTCTTTGTTATGTATTCAAGCTTATATATGAAATGATTTAGTTCAATTTGTGATTATCTATGCTTTAAACAGATAGGTAATGCTAGGAATTGACATCTTTTTGCTGAGATTAAGTCATCATATATGTTAGTGATTATATCACATCTTCAAGGTAGTTTGAGGCTAGAACCTCTATAGCTCCTTGATTAAAAAGAGAACTAGCATAACAAATTAAGGAATTTTTATGCATTTAGGTGGTGGATTCAAAGCCTTAGTTCATCTTTATTTCGCCTTTTAATATTATTGCTTTACTATAATCATAAATTTCTTGTCGTACCGACACAACAAACCCCTTTTGTTACATTGTGATATAAATCAGTTTAGTTTTCCTTTAGCTTCAACTCTACACCCACCAAGTCCATGTGGATCGACCTGTGCTTGCCCTGTGTTGCATATCGACACTGTGCACTTGCAGTTTATTACAATTGTAGGTATCTTTCCTAGCCTACCACCTGGCGTCATTAGGGGCGACTGAATAAGAAAAAATAGGTTGAAAATACTTATATGTCCCTTCATAATCGGTAGTTTAGTATTTTTTTTATCTACCGATTGTGACTATGTTCTTCTCTTCTTTGAGAAAATTCAAAATTCCATTGGTTTTGAAAATTTTGAATTTTGGGCTACTACCACAATCGGTAGATAAATAACATCACGATAGATAATAAACATCAGGAAACAACCGATTGTGCAAATAGAGAAATTCAAAATTCCATTGGTTTTTGAAGATTTCGAATTTGGGACTACTAGCACAATCGGTAGATAATGAACATCACGAGACTACCGATTATACAATCGGTAGATATAAACATCACGAGTCTATCGATTGTGAAAATAGGGAAACTCAAAATTCCATTGGTTTTTGAAGATTTCGAATTTGGGACTACTAGCACAATCGGTAGATAATGAACATCACGAGACTACTGATTGTATAATCGGTAGATAATAAACATCACGAGTCTACCGATTGTGAAAATATAGAAACTCAAAATTCCATTGGTTTTTGAAATTTTCGAATTTGGGACTACTAGCACAATCGGTAGATAATGAACATCACGAGACTACCGATTGTATAATCGGTAGATAATAAACATCACGAGTCTACCGATTGTGAAATAGAGAAACTCAAAATTCCATTGGTTTTTGAAAAATTCGAATTTGGGACTACTAGCACAATCGGTAGATAATGAACATCACGAGACTACCGATTGTATAATCGGTAGATAATAAACATCACGAGTCTACCGATTGTGAAAATAAAGAAACTCAAAATTCCATTGGTTCTTGAAATTTTCGAATTTGGGACTACTAGCACAATCGGTAGATAATGAACATCACGAGACTACCGATTGTATAATCGGTAGATAATAAACATCACGAGTCTACCGATTGTGAAAATAGAGAAACTCAAAATTCCATTGGTTTTTGAAAATTTTGAATTTGGGGCTACAACCACAATCGGTAGATAAAGAACCTGGCTTGATTGGGGTATACCCAAACTAATTGGGGTATATCCAATAAGACAAAATAGGGTCATTTTGAAGTAAAGTCAAGCTACCCCTTAACCTATATTTTTGTAAATGGCTAAAATGCCCCCACAATGATTAACTTTAATTTAACTAAAATGATTAGATTAGTTAAATTAGTTAGATTAGTTAGTTGATTTAGTTATAAGTTGAGTTTT
Organism: Papaver armeniacum; assembly: GCA_023531295.1. Lineage (NCBI taxonomy): Eukaryota > Viridiplantae > Streptophyta > Magnoliopsida > Ranunculales > Papaveraceae > Papaver > Papaver armeniacum. The sequence goes on along the minus strand of JAJJWW010005572.1, from coordinate 239,606 downwards.
AGAAATCATTTAGAGAGAGAATTAGTATGAAGGAGTAGAGGAGATTTTGGGGGGGGGAAAGTTAGGGTTTTTGTGAAATTTGTGATATGAGTGAGATGAGTGATTCTAATCCTGATTTTGAAGTGGGGGAGTCTTCTAACTTTCCTCCTACATATGAGTACTTGTATGATGATCTACTGACCATGATCAAATGGATTACATGCATGACCCTCACTTTTATTTTCCTCAAACTCATGATGGGTATGGAAGTGATGAATGTATTGAGCCAAACGAAGAATCCAATGAGCAAGAAGAAGATAATGGAGTCGAAAGTAATCGGGTAGACAACCTACGTGGTGAAGATTGTGATTTTTCCATGCAAATGATCGATTTTGCTTTTTTTTTTTTTCGATTCTGGCATGCGGGGTCGGCAAGGTCGACGCTTGTCAATCATGCCGGCCATAAAAGCCGGCGTGGTTCTACTTTGAATAACGTCCCGACTTTTCATAAGCAGTACCACGCCGGCAATGTAAAAAATTTTAACCTTGCCGACTTTCATTTTTTGAAACACAGGAGCCTTTACTTGAAAATGCTTACGCCGGCATTGTCATGTTTTCATAACTTGCCGGCTGTTTCCATGTCGGCAATGTTTATATTCTATTACGTTCCGGTCTTTTATAGACGGCATTGTTTTATATGTCGACCATGCCGACCGTGGTAATACACATCAACTAAACTTTTGATGTTTTGTAGATTGTGGCATTGGTACCTATGGAGGATCATCCTCAAGCTCAGAAAATTAGGGGTCCCGATACTTCCTCACATTATGCTAATGATTTGGAATGGAAGGAAAAAGACGACGCGGTCAATTGGATTGTTGAGAAAGCCAAAGAGAAGATGTGCGTTCTAGTGAAAAACACCCAACAAAGATCTACGCGATTTGAAATGGTATGCGAGTGTTATGGATCGCCGGAGGAAAGTCACAAGAGAAAGGGTTATGTGTATGATAAGAAGACGACTAGGGTGTACAAGACGAAGTCAAAGAAGTGTGGATGCCCATTCAAGATTATTTTTGGGAGGAACAAAGATACCGACAACGTGTGGAGAATGAGTAGAGTTGATGTTGGTTGGCATAACCATAAAGATCCGGAAACTCTTGTTGGGCATTGTCAAGTTGCCAAGTTGAAACCGCACGAGTTCGAACAAGTAAGAACAAGTTGGGGAGTTAAACCAAGTAAGCTACTAAGTAAGTTCAAGAGGGACGACCCGCATAACCTCTCTAACTTGAATACAAATGGCACTCTACCTCTTGAGAGTCAAGCAAGCGTGGAATTTGTTGGAAAGAAAAGGGGTCGGCCAAAGAAAGATTTAACTACACCAACCGTCTCTAACTTGAATACAAATGGAACTCTACCTATTGAGAGCCAAGCAAGCCAAGGAGATGTTGCGAAGAAAAAAGGTCGTTCAAAGAAGGTAGTACAACCGGTGTTGCAAAAGTATCGCACTCAACTCCCTCCAATTATTCAAGATTTCGTGATTGGTACCGACGATGTTCCGAAAGATGGAAATTGTGGGTTTCACGTTATCTCGCAACAATTGGGACACCTAAGTGGAGCGGTTGAATAGAATCTCACCCAATGCCAATACATTAGAAATAAGATGGCCGCTCGACTAGAAAACGACAAGGAGTTCCATATCTCAATGATTCTAGAAGGTTCCATGGAGGAGAAAGAAGCAACTTTCAAAGGTTTGCTAACTAGTGTTAAAGGCCCGGAGGGAAACGCACCGATCAAATGGGAACATTGGTTGAGAATGCCGGAGTGTGTCCATCTATTGGCAGATACTTGGAATTGCGTGGTACATTTTTTTAGTGAGGGACTATCTATAGCATTTGCACCGAAACATGCGGTTTGCGTGGACCAACTCAAGCATAGAAGAATTGTCATGGCTTTGGTGGATAAAAATCATTTTATTGGTCTACAACTCAATAAGGAATGTCCATTACCTCCTCTATGTAGGTTAGTTTGTGGGAGAAGTTCGCAAACAACAAGAGCAAGGAATGGATGAAAATTTATGAGGACAACATGGCCCTTTGGAATGTTATAGACGAGTCTAGGGAATGTCCCATATATTTGAGTGAGGAGTGATTATGATTAGGGAATAAGCAGCTTTTTGTGTAGTGTACAATGGAGTACTAGACAAAATATTCGTACTTTTTGGAGTACTTTTGTAATCGCATGCGTGTTTTGTGTAATGTACTTTGGAGTGCTACAAATGAATGAAATGGATGTGTTTTTTTGGGTGTATTCTTATTTGGTCGGCATCATTATTATTACCAAACCCTGCCGGCTATCCCAGGGTCGGCACGGTATTATTTCGTCAGACTGCCGGCCGCAATGCATGACAGTACAGGAAAAAGCTGCCTGATATGGCCGGCATGGTCTGGCTTTCGCCAAGCTGCCGGCGCCTTCTACGCCGGCAGTGTTTATGAAATTTAGCATGCCGGGTAAGAACTCCCTTAAAAAGATTGTTCCTGGATGTTTTTTTCTATCAAGCCGGCAAGGTCCTGGTTTTGCCAGGTTGCCGCCTTTTATTGCGCCGGCATTGTTATTGTGGAGAACCATGCCGGCTAAGAACTCCCTCAAAAATGGTTCATAAAGGTTATTTTCTATAAAGCCGGTAAGGTGTATTATAATATCCATGCCGGCGAACAACAATATCGGAAGATTTTAACATAGGATAATGCCGACTAAGATGGCGCCGGCAAGGTTCTAATTTAGGACAATGCCGACTATAAATCGGATACAAACCTTAATTAAAGCATACAAACGTTAAAAACTTTACCCTAACACATTTGGGACATAGATAGTATCTTTTTCCGGTACACAATTTCTTAGGAGAGGTAATTAGCTTCATCCTACCGTCGCAACATGGATCTGTGCATGGTAGAAGGTTGATTTTAGCAACTTCATCTTCATACGGAGCTACACGCTCATCTATCCAATAGAAAAACCCACAACAAGTGCATTTTGAAGCATACTGGGTGATATACACCTCCTATTGCAGCTTTCATGAGAAATAAGAATCCCTTACAACCTTCAATAGTGCATTTGCTTCCTTCAAAGGGACAATCGTTTGCAAAATGACCACTTAGTGTACAAAGACTACAAATATTTGGTGGTGAAACTTCCATTCTTTATGCAAGGTTGAAGATGAAGTTGGAATGCTTTTATAATAACAACATACCTAATATCTTGATTTTGAAATTTCTAGCCAGAGCATTCAATGGGTTGAGCATTCAATTTAGGGTTAGATTAATTTGTACCTAAAAGACTTCATACAATGCAACTAACATTTAGGTCTAAAACCGCATAAACAAAATAATAACTTCTAAAGCAACTAAAACTGAAAATTAAGTTTAAACAAGTCTAAAACCACAATCTAAGAGTTCAAAACATAATGTTGTAGGATCCAAATATCGCAACAACAACACACTACCTCCCCAACAAGGTCAGAACCGTTAAAGTGATTTCAGAAATACTTCATAATGTAAACATGAAAAAGTAAGATCTTGAAAACTATAGTGTCCCCGGATTTAACATTTATACCTCCAAGGATGTCGCAAGGTAAATCCGAAATAAAAGTTGTACATAAACAAAATAATAACTTCTAAAGATCAACTAAAATGGAAAATAAAAATAAGTTTAAACAAGTCTAAAACCACAATCTAAGAGTTCAAAACATAATGTAATAGTTCAAACCACAATAAAGTTTGTTTCTAAAGCAAGTAAACATAATAAAGTTTAAGAAATTCAAGGATCCTTCTCATTGTTATTATCTTCCTCCCCATCACTAGCTTTGTCACCGTCACTAGCTTTTGCACCAAAGATCGACTTTTGCTTTTCCCTTATCTCGGACCTATGTAGTCACCATCCTCATTGTAATAGGGGTTCACTCCAGGAAAAGTCACATGCCCTGAAAAAAGTTCTTTGATCAACCTCCTCTTCTTCCTCCTCCTCTGATGTGCATTCTTCATAGTTGAGGGGATTGCTAGGACTGTTCATAAACCTTAGAAATTCTTTTGGATTTTCCTTACCCATCAAACATAACTTTCTAAACGGGCAATTCTCTTCAGTTTCATCTTTAGGTTCTTCTAAATTGGGATAAATTGTGTCCAAATATTCAAATAGCTCTTATGCATTGTTAACAAGACAAGGTAGTTCTTCTTTTGTTTCCTCTGGGAACCTAAACAATGCACAAATAAGATATATGAAAACAAACAACAAAACACTGTTGATCTTCTTCCACTGGCCGGCAAGGCCGATAAACTAAACAGTGCCGACTACAGTAAAGCCGGTAAGGTTCCAACCAACTACCTTGCCGACAAACAAAAAGCCGGAATGGTCCTATTTATGGAAGATGCCGACTAATAACTTAGGAAATTAAGGTTTCTGATGCCTAACGTCGGCAAGGTACAAGTCAAAAACCACGCCGACCAAATATAACCCTGCATGGTTGGTTATTATACCATGCCGACCCTGGTTATTGTCCAACAGTCGCCATGGCTCTGATGAAAAGTCGGCATGTTATTCATCCTGAGACCCTGCCGGCTCTTTCAAAATACCAATGGTCGGCGTGTTGTTCAACTATCGACCTTGTTAGGCCAAAAATCAAAATCATAATTTTCGATTTCTAACCTAATCTAACAATCATATACAACAAAACAATAATGGGTTTGAGTTTATAAATCACTTACAATCTTCTTTTCGCCTTTAGAGGTTTCTTTTCAGCATCTTCAAGGATTGCATTCTTGGGTTTGCTCGTTCCAACCTTTCCCTTACCTTTTCCCTCTGATTTGGATCTTTTCATGTTACCATTTTTTGTAGAAAATCAAAATTGAAAATTTTGGTTGCTTTTAGGTTTTTGGAATGAAAGAGAAGAAGAGAAGGTTTAGAGAAGAGGAGAGGGTTTTTGGTTAATCAGTTTTTAGTTTTTAAGTTTAGGGTTTAGTTTTAGGTTAATTAGTGTAGGGGTATTAAAGTAACTTTACCACGTTTTGGCCTCCCCTTAGTAAGGGCACATGTCCATTTAAATTTGGGTATACCCCAATCAAGCTAGGATAAAGAACATCAAGAGACTACCATTTTAACTACCGATTATAATTTTCGTAACACAAACCAACATGCATCAAACTAAACTACCGATTGTAGTATTGTCTACCGATTATTGAGGGCATTTTAGATATTTCAAAAAAAATTAAATAAGGGGTGGCTTTATTTTAGTTTTGGGTGACCCTATTTTGTCTTATTAGTCGCCCCTAATTCTTTCGGGGTCGCCCCTAATGACGCTAGGTATAATTAACAGAAAAACTAAACCAGATCTCACCCATACATCTGAGAGACTCTTCTGTCAGGGAATAAAAACAGATTTCGTTATGATTCAGGATCGTTTTCCCTTAGCTTCTCAGAGTTTCATGCAGAAAGTTCCCAACTAATAGGCTCTACCATTGACCAAGTTATGCATCAAACAGTGCAAGAGGGAAAGGAAAAATCATATACTCTCCAGAAAAACTCAGCCTCATCAGAGGAGCAACGAGTGGAATCCATTACTATAAAACGACAGATAATATCTTAGTACACAACAACCATTTGTCACAGCTAAAATAGATTAAGAGATTCTCAAACCAAGAAAACGATTAAAAAAGGGGGGCTCAACATTCATTCCCAAGTTGTCATGAAACAACTGAAGGTACTGTCAAACGCCCCCAAATAACTGTTACATTTATAGCTCGTCAAATGAGACTACATGCAACCCCCATCACATATATGTTTTTCACAAATAACAATCACACGATAAACTTGAATCACTGGTTAAGTTCTGGTAAAAAGATGACAGACTGCAGAGAAAAAAACTTGAATAACAAGCCAATATTATATCTGGATCCAGGTTTACAGTCTCACAAACTATAAACATATCACTTAGGTAAAAGTAGAATTTTACGGAGTAAATCTCCAATCCAAGGACGCTGTTGATGAAACAACTCAAGTGCAACGGCTTTTGATGACATCGAGATCCATCTCGGTTGGGTCAGTCGCCTGTAACTCTACCTGGATACCGTCTAATTCTCTCTTGAAGCTGTCCTTTGTGCTGGCATAAATCATCTTGTTTCTGACCCTTGATGTATCAGGAGACCTTCACTCATTGAAGAACGAGATTGTTATATAACGGATTCATCCAGGGCATAAAACTATACAAGAAAACAAGTTAATCATCATACGTAAGAAGTATTACCAAGCAATGAAAAAAATCCTGCTTTTCTGGCAATTCTCAGCAGTTACGAAGTCAAAATCGAAAACACAGTAACGGCATTCATTATCAGGAAGTGATGCAGTGAAATCCTCGTAGGTTTTTTCTGTTTCACCAAGCTTCTCAACAACAACCTGCTTAAGCTTCTCTTCAATCTTGAAAACTATGAAACGGTATGTCCTCTTTGCCTTCAATTCAAGAAACCTTAGCTTGCAATCATCATGCACTTTAAATCCAGATGATGCATTTGCCTATGAATTCAGTCCAAATTTTACAATTTTCAAATGATTTTCCAATATGGTAATAAATGTTACGTAAACAACCAGGTAACTCAAAACTTAAGAAACCAAAATTAGCGAACATATTCTAAATAAATACACTAATCTACTACTGACTTATAGTTGATATCCAAAAAAAAAAAAAAAAAAAAAAAAAAAAAAAAAATAGCTCAAATAGTCCAAGAACCAAAACAAACACCCAAATAAAAAGGAGCTGAAGCTCCACAATTGAAAATGCCTGGAAATGCATGCAAATTGTAATACCTATAGATTATAAGCTATTTTACATTACTGGATACCATTAACAGATCAGTGGACAGATCGCACAAATACAAAAACCCAAATTTTATAAAAACGAAAGAGAATCAATAACAACATCACTGATAAGCTTTTAAAGTCTATAACTACAGATATCATCCTTGAATAAACCAAACAGATCATTAAATACATCCAACCAATTCACAGATCAAGAAATCAAACAACCCAGAATTAGATCTATACTACCAAACTGTAACTATTAGATCTATCCCAGCAAATCGCTCCAATTTCAGTACGAATCAACCAAGACAAACAATTATAACAGTAAGGAAGAATAGAGTGAAAACATGAAAACCCTAAAGAGAAATAAATAAAAAAGGAGACTTAAAAGTAAGAATCTCACCATTTTTTGTGTTAGAAGTGATCAGAGAAGAGCAATCGAAGGAGATAAAGAGGAGTAAATCTAGGGCACAAAAAATAGTAGTGTGAGAAGAGAGAGAGAAAGAAGGGGAAAAGATATAGTAGGTTGTATTGGAAAGAGACACTCCGATGAGAAAGGGCTTGTAGCGAAACTGTACTAGTCTTTCCGTATTCGGTGGCTTTTTGTTCGTTTAAAAAATATCATGATTCATGATGTTTATGATGATGGATGTCATACATGAACACCGCGAAAGGATCTGATAGCCAATGGATCATGGACACGTTATGTATTAGCTGGCAAATGTATATGCATATAGTCACAGCAAATGTTTTTGTTGAGTCGGCTTCGAGTCTTGATTTCTTTTCTGGGGAATGAAGTACTTAAATATCTGAATTTATTTTATTATTTACGTAAACTGCCATAGATTACTTTATCGGCCAGAGGCCTGCCGGAAGACTCTCTCTCACGATGGAACAATAGCTCCTGCCTCAAACTCTCTTTACAATCTGCATGGAAAGCCTTATCTGCATGGAAAGCCTCTCCGGGATTCTTCAAGAAGCCGAAAAGAATAAATGGATAAATGGGGTAAACTTCTCCAAAAATTCAATCACCATATCTCATCTCCTTTTCGCGGATGATTGCCTTACTTTCACTATGGCAAGCAAAAAGGATGGTAAACATCTCTTGCAAATTCTGGAAATGTTTAGTGATGGCTCTGGCCAGTTGATAAACTATGAGAAATCAGGGATTTTATTTAGCAAATCGGTCTCGAACAGGAAAGCTAGAGACATTATTGAAATTCTTAAAGTTAGTCGAATCAACCTAGATGACAAATATTTAGGAGTACCACTGTTTACACATAGGTTTAAGATAAAGTGCTTTGAAGCTCTAGCGGAAAAACACAAGTGCCGCTTAGCAGGATGGTCTGGTAAACTTCTCTCCGGAGCAGGGAAAGGAGTCTTGATTAAACATGTAGCTGACTCTTTAGCTACGTACCAAATGACGTGCTTCAGGATACCAAAAACAATTTCTAAAAGAATGGATAGGCGAAATAGGGCTTACTGGTGGGGACACTCCATGGAGGATGACAAAGGACTATGTCTTAAAAAATGGGTTTCTTTCTGCATAACAAAAGAGAGCGGGGGTTTAGGATTTAAAAACTTTGAACAATTCAACAAAGCTCTTATCACTAAACCAGTGTGTGGAATGATACAAAACCCAGATCAACTCTAAGCGAAAGTAATGGAGGAGAAATACTTCAAAGGCATTTCACCTCTATGCATAGATAAATTGAAAGCTAACAGTTCTTAGCTTTGGAAAGGTTTCAATGTTGGGTTAGCGATTATAAAAGATTGGGGAATATGGAAAATAGGATCAGTGGAAAATATTAGGATCTGGAAACACTATTGGTTCCCGTTGGACAAACCAAACCAACTGACACAAGAGCAAACAAAACCTATTATACCAAACACCCTAAATATGGTTAAAGAAGTTATCCATGAACACACTAGGGAATGGAACTCCAACTTCCTGCACCAAGTTTTCCATCCAAAGGCAGTAGAAAATATCCAATCTATAGATCTTCAAAGTACTACTTCCCAACAGGATAAGCTGATATGGCCTCATACCCCAAATGGCAAGCTCACTGTCAAGTATGTGTATCAGTGTCTCATCCACTCTGAGCAAGGAGTGTGTATAACTCCAACAATTAATATTATCTGGCAAAAACTTTGGAAATTATATTTCCTCCCCAGAATCCAAGTATTCATATGGAAATGTTATAACGACATTTTGCCGGTGATGGCAAGCTGAGTACAAGGATGACCAACCTATCCCCTATCTTCTGTCTTTGTGGCACTAATGATGAAACTATCTCCCACTTTTTCCTTCATTGCCCTTATAGTAAAGCAGTAAGATTCGGGCTAGGATGTAGGGGACCAAGTAGCAATGATACAACAATGACTGAGTGGATAGAAAACTGTTTTGCTGATACAGGATTATTATTGTCAGATACTGTAAGGAGGGGAAGAATGAAAGCCAGCACATGTTGGTTCATATGGAAGAATAGGTGTGATAAAAGTTTTAGAGCAGTACATGTCAAGCCTCAGACGACAATCTATCAAGTCAATCACCATATCAACCACTCTTACAACAACACTTCTCAGTATACCCTCAACAGAAATCCAACAATCACACAACTGCAGACTCAACAAATCAGAAGCCTTAAATTAACCAAAGTTGCTATAACTCGTTCTCATTACAAAATTCACCCAAACTATTCCCTGGATATTGTTATTTTTGTAAATGGAGAATAAAAAACAAAAGACAGCAGGGTCTTCTCTTGCAGAGTAGACTCTCAGGAGGGAAGGATGCACATTTGGTGTTCTAGCAGCATTAAAGTGGATACAACAACAAAAAGAAAGAACATGTAACATCCAGGTGGGAAACAAAAAGCTGTAAAAAGAACTAAAGAAGAAGAAGTGGAGTAATCACCAAACAGTGTGCAACAACGACCTCATCAATTACTACGTAGATTATATTTCCTATTTTCGTATGTTTGAATGTGATTCCATAAGGAAAAAGTGGTTGCCAAAACTGCAGGAAATAGCCTCAAACTTTAACTCTAATTCCATGGATGACGAGTGGAGAGAGCTATTCCCTGACACAGACGCGTTTGTAAAACACCATGCTCGTTAGGTTACCGGTCTGACTGAGTAAATTTCTATATATTTTCAACTTTCAAAAAATAAAATAAAAATCCTCTCTTTTGAATTTTGTTCTAGCTAAACTTTTCACTATGTAAGGAGTATATTGTGTCTAGACAGCAAGTTGTTTGTTGTCAAGGAATGTTTGCTAGCCACCTAAGGCTTATGTTCTCTTATATGCATTATTTATTTTGAAAATGCTTAATGCACTGAAAACAAAATACCGAAGGCTGCACCGTGTGAGAGGGATGGTGGGGCCCACTCCTGCCCTTCCTTATCCCAATGCTGAGAACGCAGGGTTGGGACCGTTCAATTCCCTCACGGTGTATTCCTTGGGACTTTTCTCGGTCAACCTAAAACCACTCTTATTTTTTTACATTTTGTAAGATTTTTCGCGTGTTTGGTCCGGGGAATTAGAAGTTCATAAATTGGATTTCAATAACGATGGTGTCGCGCCACCAACATCGCTAATAGCGTGTACCAGTTTACTTGGAAGGGTACCAATTTGCATATAGGACAAACTAGAAATGACTTTGTCTTATATGAAAATCGGTACCCTCCCCAGTAAACTGATCTTGTATATGTGATTAAGATTCAAAGCTTTCATATAACGGTGGATATTATTTGCTTGGTTCCAAAGCTATCTTAGCTTAAACCTAAAGCAACTCAGGCTTTAAGTCTATATAAGGGGAACTCTTGGCAACTGGGATCTTTAAATCCTGACACTACTTTTTGGTGTTTCCTAGTTGTATCTAGAGTCGTCCTTTCCAGAAACCCTTTTAGGGTTTAGCAACTACAAAGACTTCATTGGGATTCGTGAAGCCAGGTCTAGTTATCTTTTATCTTGATAACTTGAGTATCCTGATCTTGATTGTTTATAGAGCCTTACTCCATCAATCAAGGTAGATAGTAATCAACAAAGTCTCTTCGTCTCGTACTTTGTTGATTCCACAAGTTTTACACTTGCGAGGTGAATAATAATCTAGTCTGCACTTCGGGTTGCATAAGTCCGAATTTTGAGGATATCCGGACTCTTGTCTAAGTTCCTATCGATTTTCATCACATGTATCTATCATTTGATCTGATCATCTGTTTAGATCGTAAATCAAGAAATCAAATATAGGTTTAATCTGTGGGAGGCAGATTTGGTTTAAAGTCTTCAATTGAGTTTAAGCAACTCTTAGTCGTGGGTGAGATCGTCTAAGAGAATCAATTGCGTAGAGTCCTGCTGGGATTCAAGAGGCATAAGGAGAGCGACTGTACCTGAATCAGTGGGAGACTAAGTTCGGGCTCAACTACATTCCAAATCGAAGTTAATGGTAGTAGGCTAGTGTCTGTAGTGGGTTAATACAGTTTGGTGTTCAATCTGGACTAGCTCCCGGGGTTTTTATGCATTTGTGGTTTCCTCGTTAACAAAAATTCTGGTGCCTGTGTTATTTCTTTTTCCGTATTATATTGTTTATCTTTATAATTTAAATATCACAAGTTGTGCGTTGATCAATCACATAAGTTAGGTCTAACCTTGTTAGTTGGAAAAGAATTGATTGATCCTTGGACATTTGTCTTTGGTACCATCCAAGAACTCTCTTTGAAGTTAGGTTCACGTATTCAATTCTGTAAATGTTTTAACAACAAGAGAGAGAGATATAAATCTAGGTACTTTCCTTGATTGAGTTTTTACTCTCGGAGTTGTGTTGAGTTTGTTCCTACAGATTGCCTAAGAAGAAGTTGGTGGTGTATCTTGGTACCCCCAGCACTTTCAGTTGGTATCAGAGCAGGCAAACACGTAAATAAGCTTGTGTTTGGAAATCTTGTAGAATTTTTATTCACGTACAAACATGTCTCTTACTAGTTTTGATTATGCCAACTTCCTGGGACTTACCTCAAAGGATAACTCCTTAGTTGATTCTTCTGAATCCATAGGAAAAGATACCATGTTCTCAGTCTCTGATGATATGCTTCCCTTAATTACTAATGGGATAATATCAGAATCTGAGTTGGAACTTACCAGAAGTCTAAAAAACGTCGTTGAGTTCATTGAGTTTCAAACCTCTAGAATTAGAGATCTTGAAGAAATATGTACTCAGTTTTCAGATGAGCTTGATAAATCCCTTGAAAAGGAGTGTGAACTCTCTGGTTATATTGAAATTTCTCTAAGGATATGTGCAGATTTGAACAAGATATTACTGATCGAGACGAAAAGATTACACTTGAAGATACCTATTAGCGCACTGCTTGGTCGAACTCGCAAGCGTTGCTATCTCAAGCTTGTTTGTCAAGTTTAGTTGATAAAAACTATATACTTGATTTCTAGTCCACTTATAGCTATGTCTCGGATTAGGATAGAAGTGTGTAGTTGAGCTTTAGACTTCACGACGTTCACCAATTGAAGAAGAAGATATACTGAAGAGCTGGGAGGAACTTCATCAACAAAAGGTATGTGGAGACTAAAACTTATCTTTCACTCAGAAGTCTATTCTATTCTATTTACTAATGAGACTAAGTCGTGTTCTATATAGACTTTTACATTATGCACAATTGAAATTTCGATTCGAATTTATCTCGTTTATATATTTCTTGAAATACGTGTTGGAAGCTTTTAGCTTTAGCTAAAGTTCATCATATACTTGACGAGTTTAGTTGTAGACAATTTATTTGTTGGAAACTAAATATTAAGTCAAGATGATTATGTGAAAATTACCTTGAACATCTTACATGATTTGTTGAGACAATCATTTGGTGTTAACTTGGGAAGTTTCGTATTGATACTTTGTATGTGCACTACGAAGTTCTAGTTCAGGTCCGGAACTCTTGTTTGCGAACAGGTTTACCTGTGAAAAGGTTCGGAGTTGTTGTTCACGTACTCTGTTTGTGAACGGCTATACAAGGCTAAGTCCGAAACTATTGTTCGCGTACTTTGTTTGCAACTAGCATGACTACGCCAAATTCCGAAACTGTGGTTCGCGTACTCTGTTTGCGAACACAGTGGTTAGGTTCTAAAATCGGTAAGTATGAAATACATACTCATGAACTCAGCTTCGTTTGCGACCTCAGTTTGCGAACTAAAGTCCTTGGAACTTTAATGATATAAGGTATGCGAACTGGTTTTGCAAACTGTGGCATCATGTTCATGAATTGGTTTTTGTATAGTACTTTGTACAACTACAAACCAAACCGATTATGTTTCAAATGGTTCATATATATATTTCTATGAGATGATGAACATTTAAACTACTCTCTTGAAACACATTTATATTCATTTGATTATCTATCATGATTGATTGATCATCATATTTGATCTAGAAGTGTTAGATGAATGTGTCTAAACTATAAGTGTTCGTGTGGCTGACTTCGGTTAACAATTATTGAGCCAATAAGGTAAACACGTTTGGGTACGGTTCATCCATATCTAAATATAAGTATATTTCATTTGTGTGTATCAAGCTAATATAGGTATGCCTCTACGAAAATATTGATAAAAAATAGAATGAAATTTTTGAGAAAATTCCGCAGTATTGATCTTTCCCTGATCCACTATTATATGAAAGTACTATATTTACGCCGTTAGTTTTCTTATGTTCAGTGATTTCTAACTAAATTAATCAATAAGATCTTCTTGTGGTTAATTTACTCGAGTTTACTGGATACAAATCCATGTGATTTGTTAGTGTCTAATGAAATCCTTATTTTCTCGTAAAAGTATGGTCGTTCATGTTGTTTTCTTGGGAATGACATCAAATGGGGGAGAGTTCTTAAATGAACTTGTGCTTAATTGTCATATCTTTGTGGGGAAAGCGGTTGTGGAATTTGAAGGGGTTAACTTGTATCTTAATAAACTCCTTGATGAATACACTAAGTTTCGACATATGTGAAATCATCGAAAGAAAGTTGATATGTTTCCTTTTAGTCATGAATTATCTTTTGAGAATTTCATTATGATCCCATAGTTTTCGTACTTATATTGACAAAAAGGGGGATAATTGTTTAGTAGTGCACACTACATACATATGGTTTACGAATCATTATGTAAGAGGGAGTGGTTTTCATTCTAAGATGGAAGTATTGACTAAGGGGGGGTGATACATAGCACCGTAGTATTATTTCAAAGTTGTGATGCAATTGGACTTTGATTCTATATAATAATACTATGACATTGAATAACAATGATTGAGAACTTTCATTTTCATATTGTTATTGCTACGGATCTTCAACAGTGATGCTGAGTTGAACACATTTAGAATCGATGGAGAACTTAAAGTAACGAAGAATTCAAGGAAGTTGAAGAGCCAAGGAAATCAAGCGTGATGAATCAGAAGCTACAAAGGTTATTTATTTTGTAATATATATGTATTGATAGTTTTGTCAATAAAATTGACAAAAGGGGGAGATCGTTAGAGCACTGTTCGGTCGAACTCGCAAACAATGCTATCTCAAGCTTGTTTGTCAAGTATAGTTGATCAAAATTATATACTTGATTTCTAGTCTACTTATATCTATGTCTCGTATTAGGATAGAAGTGTGTAGTTGATCTTTAGACTTCACGGCGTTCATTAATCGAAGAAGAAGATCTACGGAAGAGCTTGGAGGAACTTCATCAACAAAAGGTATGTGGAGACTAAAACTTATCTATCACTAAGAAGTATGCTATATTCTATCTTCTAATGAGACTATGTCGTATAGTTTTATAGACTTTTACATTATGCACAATTAAAATTTCGAGCCGAGTTTATCTCGTTTATATATTTCTCGAAATACATGTTGGAAGCTTTTAGCTAAAGTTCATCATCACTTGATGAGTTCAACTGTAGATAATTTATTTGTTGGAAACTAAATATTAAGTCAAGATGATCATGTAAAAATTACCTTGAACATCTTACATTATTTTTGTGAGGCAATCATTTGATGTTAACTTGGGAAGTTTCGTATTGATCGATTAATCACTTGAAAATTACTTGAAGCTAGTGGTATGTGTAAGATTACCATTGTCGTATTCTAAGGATGTTTCAATGATTAAATGAGAGTTTAGAACGACTACCAGATATAACACAGTATGTATACTTTGTATGTGCACTGTGAAGTTCTAGTTCAGGTGCGAAACTCTTGTTTGCGAACTATGTTTGCGAATGGGTTTACCAGTGAAAGGTCCGGAGATGTTGTTCACGTACTCTGTTTGTGAACGGCTAGACAAGGCTAAGTCCGGAACTGTTGTTCGGGTATTCTGTTTGCGAACGGCATGATTAGGCCAAAGTACGGAACCGTGGCTCGCGTACTCTGTTTGCGAACACAGTGGTTAGGTTCTAAAATCGGTAAGTATGAAATACATACTCATGAACTCAAGTTCGTTTGCAAACTCGGTTTACGGACTAAAGTCTCTGGAACTTTAATGAAATAAGGTATGCGAACTAGTTTTGCAAACCGTGGCATTATGTTCATGAATTGGTTTTTGTGTAGTACTTTGTACAACTACAAACCAAACCGATTATGTTTTCTCTCTTTAAATCTCCATCCAAGTCATATGCACTTCTACAAAGGAATTCCATTTTGTCTAAACAAAGCCAACGAACTGGTGGAACTAGACTGGTGGTTCAGGTGAGATTGACAGGACCTAGACACTCTCAAATTCAAATCAAGCCATAACCCAACTTTCCTTGTTTCTCTGAACTTCTAAAACTTCACTTAATCCCTTCGTTCACTACCAAAATCGATGGCAGCAGCTTATCTTCTTCACTGACTTTCTTGGCTGCAAAACGAATTTAAAACCAAACCAAACTCTCTAAAATAGAATACCCGAACTTCATTTCCTTCTCATCTTCAAATACCTCTCCTAATTCATGGCATTGACCCACAAGAACCTGGCTCGCGATGGTAAGCATCTATGTCAGAACTAGTGGTTATAGGCAAACTGATGGTTCAAGCATTTTGTCAAACAGCTGCAGCGTGCGTCTGGCAAACTGATGATGGTTATGCACTGGTTGTACATTTGAGATTGCACAAACTCCTTCCCTGCACATTACGAGTTCACTCACACAACCCATCACTCCAAATCATTTAATTACTCATCATACATTCATAAAACCCATGGCAGCAACTTGTTTCTCCCTGGATTTTCTTGGCTTCAGCTTAAGTTCTTGTGAGCATTTGTGAAACGGAGATCAACCCATCTCTCCAAACACAACCATTAAAATTTCATCGACCTCAGATCCCCTTTCTTCAACTGATTTCAGTCCTGAACCTCCACCAGAATTCGTGTTCTTCTCACTTTTACGAGCTTGTCCTAACCCACTGTGAAACACCCTAGAACCATGGATGGAACTGACGGCAACGAATCTGCAGGCTCGGTCGACGGCTACTGGAACAACGGCTTGGGTCTTTTTCTTTGCTTGTGAACTGAACCTGGTTTCAAAAGAGACATAACTTCATCTCTTTGTAGTTTGTACTGCCCTTTCTAGCGCACACATTGTTAGAGCACTGCTCGGTCGAACTCGCATGCGTTGCTATCTCAAGCATGTTTGTCAATGTTAGTGATCAAAACTATAAGTCTTGATTTCTAGCCTATTTATAGATGTCTCGGACTAGGACATAGATTGTTTAGTTGAGCCCTAAACTTCACGGCGTTCATCATTTGAAGACGAAGAACTACTAAGGGGAGCTTGTGGAACTTCATCAACAAAAGGTATGTGGAGACTGAAACTCATCTATCACTTGGAAAGTCTATTTCTACTATATCTCCTATATTGAGACATAAGTCGTATTACAATATAGTTTTGTATTATACACATTTGAGATTCGAGCTGAGTTAATCTCGCTTACATATTTTTCGAAATATGTATTGGCAAGCTTTCTTTTCGACCAAGTTCATCTTATATTCTTGAAGAATGTCAGAATATGATCATGTGAAAATTTCCGAGTAACATCTTACATGGTTTGTGTGATACAATCATTTGGTGTAGACTTGTAATGTTTCGTTATGATTATTTCAATATCTTGAAAATTGCTTTGATGCTAATAGTGTGTGAAAACGGCTATTGTTATCCTCTAAGAAAGTTTCAGTGATTGAAATAAAGAGTTTAGAATCAAGTAACCATGTTTAGATATAAACATAGTGTGTTCTCACATATGTGTATAAGTCCAAAACCGGGAACCTGAAGCATGCGTACACGTACGCGTACTGGCGGTTGTTGGATGTCTGGGCAAGTATGCGTACAGTACGCATACTGGCAGAAGTCTCACGTCCGTGAATTTCTGCTGGAGTTTGGAAGTGTAAATTGGTATGCGCACCCGTACGCGTACTGGCGTAACCAAACTCGGTCCGGCTACTCAAGTATGCGTACACGTTTGCATACTTGAGTTGGTTACTTTCTAAAATCGGTTGTGTACATGAACTTAAACATTTTTAAAATAAGGAATACAATCTTTGCAAACCGTGGCTATAATGTTCATGAATTGATTCGAGTGAATCAAACCGATTTTGCTTCAATTATGTTCTTGTATACTTCTATGAGAATATAGCAAAAGAACGGCTCTTTAACTAGTTTCATTTGAGTCATTTAAACTAGTTATGGTTAAGATAAATAAGGTTGATATGAGAGTAATCATATGGCTAACTTCGGTTAACTATTGTTGAGCCAACATGGTGTACACGTTTGGGTACGGTCACATAAACCTAAAGGAGGGTACATTTCATTTGTGTGTAACAAGCTAAGTTCGATCTAACGGTTGAAAGATATTAGCTTGGTTGAATCAGGTTTTTCATCTAACGGTAAATATTGAATGCTTTGTTAACAATGTAACTTGGATTGCAAACCCTGATTTGAAAACTATATAAAGGAAAACTCTAGCAACTGGGAAACCTAATCCCCACACCTCATGTGTGTGTTACTAGTTGCATCAACTAGATTCGATTCTCCTTTAACCTTAGGTTTCTATCGAGACCCTGTAGGTTAACGACTTCAAAGACTTCATTGGGATTATGAAGCCAGACCCAACTATTTTCTTTGTAGTTGTGTGTTCTAATCTTGCCCGATTATATCGTTTGAGTACTATCTTCTCTAAGATTTGCTCGAGATTTAATCTCCGATAGGCAAGATAAAAAGTAATCACAAACACCCTCATCTCATCGTTTGTGATTCCACAATATCTAGTTTCGCCATCATACGATTTAGATTATTGTGAGGTGATTGATAATACTAGGTTGTTCTTCGGGAATATAAGTATGGGTTATCAATTGGTTCATGTTCACCTTGATTTATCAAAAGATGGAACAAAAACTCTTGGGTATTTCTATGGGAGACAAATTTATTCATTCTATAGACTTTTCTGTGTGAGACAGATTTGTTTATCAAGTCTTCGACTTTGGGTCGTAGCAACTCTTAGTTGTGGGTGAGATCAGCTAAGGGAATCAAGTGTGTAGTATCCTGCTGGGATCGGAGACGTAAGGAACGCAACTTTACTTGAATCAGTGCGAGATTGATTAGGGTTCAAATACAGTCCAGTCTGAAGTTCATTGGTAGTAGGCTAGTGTTCGTAGCGGCTTAATACAGTGTGGTGTTCAAACTGGACTAGGTCTCGGGGTTTTTCTGCATTT
Organism: Papaver armeniacum; assembly: GCA_023531295.1. Taxonomy (NCBI): domain Eukaryota; kingdom Viridiplantae; phylum Streptophyta; class Magnoliopsida; order Ranunculales; family Papaveraceae; genus Papaver; species Papaver armeniacum. The sequence goes on along the minus strand of JAJJWW010005572.1, from coordinate 221,075 downwards.
GCGGTTTTCCTCGTTAATAAAATTCTGGTGTCTGTGTTATTTCTTTCCGCATTATATTTTGTTATATAACTGAAATATCACAGGTTGTGCGTTAAGATCAATCAATAAGATAATCCAACCGTTGGTTGTTGATTTTAATTGATTGACACTTGAACATTGGTCTTTGGTACCGTTCAAGTTGTTTCACATAATAATCAGGCTCGCGGATTTCTATCTGTTTGATTTGCTGATTATATTGTGAAACAGAGATATAAACTCTTGTATATACTTTTCTCTAGATTGAGTCTGACTGTCTAGTTGATTCTCTAGAAAGTATATTGGAGTAAGTCCTCTCAGATTGCCAAATGAATTGTTGGGTGTGGTTGTTAGACCCCTGCATTTTCACACATGCCAACAGTACAAGGTCATGTAGAACAGGCCCCTTTGCTGGACTATGTTGTCTTAATGGGCCGTTGGCTTGGTTTACCTGCCATAACTGGGAAGCTAGTTGCTCCCGCAAATGCCAACTGAGCTTCAGTGGCTGTCTTTGTTGATTATTCATGTGCTTTGTAACCAACAGCGCCAATGATTCCGAGCAATGCTTTAGACCTCCATTTTTCTCTGTTTGTGCCAGACCATAAGAAAATACCTAAAAAGATAAAAAGCAAACGTAGTATACAATTTTACAAGAAAATTAGCTTAGAAAAGTATAAGAAACCGATACTAGAATTAGGTGTTTTAGACGCCTATCACCAAGCCAGCGATAGGAGACAACTACTGCAACTTAGTCTAGAGAAGCAACGGAAAGACATTCTCAGTGTCTATTATATAATGAGTGGGTGCCTAGAGTTATCCTGGGTATCCCTTATCTACTTCACCAGGGTGGATATATCCACATTCATTTCCTACACCAACCCTGGAATTCATAGAATAATCATTTTCTCTCCTTCCCACTCACCTGAATGTTAGAGAACCCATGGCAGCTGTTAGAGTCCGAGAAACAATGAGATGTAATTGAATCGAGAGAATGAAGAGAGAATAAAATACTGATGATGTTGATGTGAACCGGAGAAATTTAGGGTTTAAATGAAGTGAAATGGATTTTGGGTTTGTTCAACTGCATACACGGGAGAAAGAACTGAATCTGAGATGGGTTTGCTGTGACGGAATTGAGAAGAGAGATTGAAGTTGCAGTTGGAGCAGAATTATGTGTCGATTGTGAGGATTTGCATCTGAGAAGATGGGGTGGGTTCGGTTTGATTTTGATATTGACAGAGAGTTCAAGAAATTTAGGATTCAGAAACTGCAAATTAGGGTTTGGTGGAACTGAAGATTTTGGATTTGTCAGTACGAAGATGATGGAAGAGTTTTGATGAATTCTGAAGCTGATGATGATTATGTTAGAAATTTTGAATAGAATTATGTTAGTTATAATTGAAGGGTTGTTTCCAAGAGATGTGACCCTCCATGAATGGACTCTTACAAGAGATGTGACTCTTCGTGAAGAGTCACTATGTCCTTTCCTAAAAGACACCAATCAAGTATATAAACCCCACTCATATTTCATTCTTGTACAAAAGAAAAACACACACAAAATCTGATTTCACTTGCATTCATTATTGTCATAGTATTGAGAGATAAACACTAAATTTGGTTCGTTGTTTCCTTGAGTTTGGAGTGTTTCTACTCGAGGAAGAAAGATCGTTGTATCCTGGGAGACGTTTCGCAAGTAAGACCCATTAGCACCGGAGTGGGGCGAATTTCGTCTTAAGGACAGAGTATCTAATACTCGACTCGATCTATACATAGGTTCTAGTATTTCGGATCAACATCAGTTGCATATAAGGAGAAGATATCCAACAATCTTAAGACGAAAATTCTTCTTTCATCTTTTTCTTTTCTTCTGCACATTGTATGCCTGTTTATATAGCGACGGTTGGTTGGGTTACGGGCAGTTACAATTCCAAATTTTCTTTACGAGGATGACTACAGCACCAGGATACTTGGAACTTTTTCAAAAGGAACAGTTTGGATTTGTCAAGTGGTTGTTTGAGTTTGGTTTAAAAACCAAGCGACGGTTGGAATTAATTTCAAGGGAGCAAGTTGAACGTTATATACTTTTTTATTAGAAGGAAGCAACTGAAACTAATCTAGTGTCAAGCAAAAACTGGCCGGTTTGATTTGAAAGCCACGTTATTCATTAACGTCATTTTCAAATATACATTTCCATTAATTGGTTCATTTGCAATTTATCTGTAGTTTTATTAATCGAAATCATTACTAAACTGTATAGTTGTGTTTCGAGCAGGATCAATAGAACTAATTGGAACAACAAATGGAAATAAGAGCTGCAGTGAACGTATAAATTGAAGAAACGGACAACCATTCTCTATTTGGGAATCTCCAACTGGAGTTAAGAAGCGATTTCCAACGAACATGTTCATATGGACACATTAAATTGTGGTTCGTTTGACTTTGAATGAAGGCATCTTTTATCGGAAGGGTTAAACCCCTTTGAGAGAACCGTTTCCATTCACTTATTAAGAGATGTGTCTTTTCGTGAAGGGACATGTGATTGGGGAATATCTATCTCTAACTTCCAGTATTTAATGAAGTTTGATGACTGGTTGATTCAAATTGGGATACTAGTTGTATCCACAACGTGATAGATACATAAATTGTTGGAATTCCCTATAGGATCAGAATATCGCAACACCAAGATGTGAATATCGCAACACCAAGATGCGAAGTCCATAAACGACACACTGCGAAGACATCACGGGATGGAAGTAAAAACGACGTAACGGATGACGACAGCCAAAACACGAGAAAGATGTGAAGATGTAGCGAGATCGAGGAGTGTCGCGAGATTTGATATTTGTACATTTGCGAGATTTCGCAAGGCATACCCGAAAATAAAGGACAGCTTAGCTGTCATCCATTATGTAATATCCTATATAAAGAGCCGAATAGGCTTACGAAAGAGAGGTTTTTTCGAGTGTTGAGCAAGTCATTAAGAGAGAGAAAGTTTAGAGTGGTTGGAATTCTTTGGTTTATCTCCTGTTCATCTTGTAATATTTCTGGAATTTGATCAATAAAACTTATAGTTGTTCATCTTAAAATGATTTGATTGTGTAAATTCTTGTGAGGGGTGTAGTGTGGGATTTCCTGCAACTACATATTGGCGCTAGAAACAGGGAGGAGTGAAGATTGATATTGTGATTTGGAAGGATTTGAAGTAGTAGATAAAGAATTTCATATAATTTTCAACAATTCGTTAAGATTAAAGAATGGCAAGAAGAGGACATACATCAGAACAACCAACGACTGTTAGAAGGAGTATGAGACTTGCTGGAGAAGAAAGAAATGAAATGGGAGAATCTTCAAGAGAAAACACAAGAAATAATGGAGAAAATCGGGTTCAATCGCCAATTCAGCATGCACCAATACAAAATAGAACTGAGGATTATGACAGAGTGAGTGTACACACTTGGCGATCGGATTCTGTAGATGAAATAGGGGAAGAGCAGCAATTAGGAGGTAATGGACAAGAAGAGAGAGATCAAGAAATGATTGGAGGAATAATTCATGGAAACGAAGAGATTACAGCGTTAGAGGCATTGAGACAAACAATACGCGAAGAAAGGCGATTAGAAACAGAAGAACGTGCAAATTTGACAAGGCAAAACCATGAGCTAAGGATGGAAAACATAAGGTTACAGAATAGAAGGTCAAGAAGCACTACAAGATCAAGATCAGTAAGGGAAGAAGTAAGACGAGATATGCCTGTAGAAAATGCTAATGAAGAAATTCAAGAAGAGATACAAAATTTAGATGAGGAACGCCGCGAAAGAAGAGAAATAAGGGGAGATCATTATATCCAACATGGTGAAACTCTCCCAGATGGGCAAAACGATGGAAATCAAAGAGATGGACACCGACAGAAGCGAAATAATCAAGAGGATGGAGAAAATCAGGAAGAAGGAAGGAGAATATTACATGGGAGAGAAGTACAAAGAAATCACCAAGCAATTCAGGATGAAATTGAAAGGCATTATACTGAACAAGCACATCTAGCTCGCGAGAGGGAAAGACTAAGAGCAGAAATGGAAGAACAAGAATTACAAGAGGCAATTCGCCAAAACAATCATGATAATCGAGAAAGGAGGCGTGAGCGTAATCGCAATAATGATAATATCAATGAGGAATACGATAGAGTACTAAGGAGAACTGAAAGACGGCAAAGAGGAGAAAATGAGAGATATAATGGTGTGCGAATCCATGAAGGAATGAAAGAGAAGGTCGCAGAGAAAGACGAGAAGAAAATGATGATGCAGAGAATCAAAATGGATATGAACGCAGAAGAAGAGAGGCGGAGTTAAAAAGGCCAATGGAAGATAATTCTAGTATAAACGAACAAATTTTGAAAGATCTAGCGGAAATGAGAGGAATGTTAAATAATAAGAAAGAAGGAGGTAGGAGACAATTGGACGAAGCTATAGAAGAAGCTGCGAAAACCCCATTCACACGGGAAATACAATTAGAAGGAATACCCCCAAAATGCAATTTGCCTACATTAACCAGCATTTTTTATGGGTCAACTTGTGCAATACAACATATCAAAGCTTATTTGAGATGTATGTTACAATGGGAAAATCATGACGCTATATTGTGCAAATACTTGGCATCAAGTTTAACAGGAGAAGCTCTGAAATGGTTTGAAGGCCTTCCAAAAAATACTATAGCATCCTTCAATCATTTACAGGCTATATTTTTAGGGGCATACATAAGTAACAATTTCTCGCGACCTGGCATTGAAGATGTATTTGGATTAAAGCAAAGGGTTGGTGAAAGTTTGAAACATTTGACCATGAGATGGAAGACAATGTGTAGCGACATGGCGGGTCGTGTTGATGAGAGATATCTCATTTTATCATTCATTAATGCTATGTTCGCAACCAATCTGTTATTCATTCAAATTTTCAGAGTTAAGAACACAATCACAATGACTGAGCTGCGAGAATTACAGGAGGAATATATTGCTCTTGAGGAAAAACAAAATGAGATGGAATCATACCCAGTTGCGAACACGAGTTCAAATGCAGCGAATGCAAGCTTGTTACCTAAGCTGATAAATACCGTGGCGAGCACTTCGCAAGGACAACCAGAGTTGATAATGGGTGATAATCAGCAGAAGCTAGTAGCTATGGGGAGTTGTGACCAAGAAGAATACGAGAGAGAAAGAAATTTCTATAACCGCGGTGGAAATAACAAAATTCAAAGACTTGAGGTGCAGGATAGTCGTAAGAAAATTATGGAGGTCAAAGGCAAAATTATCATAGGGGACAAGGAAGCCGCAGGATAGTATGGGAAGAAATTGAGGTGCCACCTCTGAATGCTAGCGTGGAGAATATATGGGAAGCTATAATCTTGATGGAAAATATACCAACACCATGGAACATGGGAAAGGAGCCACCTCCAAGTGAGATAATCCATGAATTCTGTTCTTATCACCATTTCCATGGACATACAACAAATGACTGCAGAAATATAAAGAGAATCATTCTCAGGATGATAGATCAGGGAAAATTAAATCATTTTCTAGTAAGGAAAGCTCAACCTCAAGCATTACCACCTCCTCCGAGAAATTCCCGGGCGAACACAACAAAAGAACGTGAAACATTTGTGATAGAAGTTGGGGCAAAAGCAAAAAAATCTGTTTTGTAACTCTATTGTACATTCGTACAAGACAATTGAAGATTTCCACGATATTACTCTCAGCAGGGTTTTCGCAAGGGATGCCAATGATAAAGAAATAATGAACACCGTGAAGATGTCACAACTGGAAGAATGGCAGAAGCAGATCATTTCTTTTACCGCGGAAGAAGTACCTGAAGGTGGAGGAATGCATGATAACCCATTGGTGGTGAGATTGGAGATTAACCCAAAACCTAATGATGATGAAGATGAAGATGATGAAGATGATGAAGCGGAAAATTCATGGGCAATTAATAGAATTTTAATTGATACCGGGAGTTCTGTGAATATCCTTTTTTATCATACCTACAAAACTATGGGAGGAAAAGATGCAGATTTGATACCTTCAACCTATAAAATTTATGGTTTTAATGGTACCGCAAATAAGCCAAAGGGAGAAGTTCATATGCGAATTCCACTTTGAAAGGATTATCTTCCGGAATTTTATTCTCGCGTAGTTGATGTGGAATCACCATACAACGCCCTGATCGGACGACCATGGTTACATGAGAGATCTTAGGTGTCGCATCAACTTTCCATCAATGTATCAAGTTCCCTCATCCCACTAGTGTTGGCATTATAAAGGGAGATTAGGTTGAAGGAAATAAGTGTTATGAGGTTGATATCGAATCCTGCGAAGAAAGAGTTGCGAAACAGAGGAGTTGGAAAAACAACATTAAAGAAAAACAAAGAGGTGAAAGATTAATGGTAGATGTAATAGAGCAAAGAGAGGAAGAAATGCTGCAAGATCAAAAAATGATGAAGACAGAAAGTGGCGAAGGTTTCGCAATGGACAAGAAAATGACAGGAAACTTCAAAAATGCAGAGGCAGAAAGTAGCAGAAGTAAGAGACTTAAAGAATAACTGTAATTGTTGATTGTCAGAGAAAAACTGGGGAGGGAGACGACAAATGTAAGTTGTTTTTTAAAAAAAAAAAAAAATCCTGAGTGGTGAAAATGGAGTCGTGTAAGAGTTGATATGAAGAAGAAGAAAATATATTTTACAAATGGCAAATGCGTTGCGAAAGTACAAAAGAGCTTATATGGGAAGAAGAATCAACAAAATAATCAGAAAGAGGCGAACTTTCTATGGCGTACACCTTAATTCGCGAACACAATTTCGCAAGAGGCAAAGTACCTAAAGTGCGTCATAGTAGGCGGTACCTATATTACATATAACAAAGAATTAACAAAATAATCAGAATGGGACGAACCTTCATGGCGTACACCCTAGTTCGCGAATAAAATTTCGTAAGAGGCAAAGTACCTAAAGTGCGTCATGTAAGGGGGTATCTGTAACGTGGATCAGGGAAAAAGGTTACACCGCCCCTAGAACTTGAGTCATGGAGATTGGGGGTAATAAAACCCATCCAGGAAAGGTACCTTGGATTTTCAATCTAAGCTAGTGACTTAGATTGGACGACCGGGGGTCTCTTCTAAGGAGTCAGCATTTGACCAAGGCGCCGAGGTACACGGTTGAGCCAAGGGTGCCTGGGGCATTTGAAGTGTCTCGGCCATTCTTGGCAAGTCTCGGCTTATGCTTTTCACTCGGCCCGAAGAAAACTCCACTTAGGGTGCGATCTCGTAACCATAAGCCCTATAGGAAAAAGGGATAAGAGGCTGCGAAAACAACCTGGTTGTTGTTAAGACCGGATGGGAGGAGCTAGCCTTGTATGGCGAAGTACGCCTCCTTGAAGGGGCAACCGGGGGAAGATAAGGGCGGCACCCTCCATTAGGGAGCTGATAGTGTCAAAAAAGACGCAAATGTCATGAGACTTTATGTTCACAAGAATATTTAGGCTTGTCATATTTGTGCAACAATCCTGAAGAGGCAAAAATACAAAAGAGTAGATAAGACGAGATCAATGGGTCCTTACATGCGAATGTAAGGACGTCCTGTAATTTCGTCGCAAAGACGGCAATTTCATGGGGCTTTACATTCACAAGGATATTTAGGCCTGTCATATTGTCGCAAGAAAAATATCTTGCAAAGGCAATAATACTAAAGAAATGATAAGACAGGATCAATGGGTCATTACATGAAAGTGTAAAGACGTCATGCGATCTTGTCGCAAAAACGAGAGGTGGCAAAATAAGACCTTTAACTAGGAAGGCAAAATAAGACCACACAAGAGAAATGATAAGGCAAGATCAATGGGTCATTACATGAAAATGTAAGGACGTCCTGCGATCTTGTCGCAATGATAAAGTTCAGCAGAAAATATCTGCGAAATTATGCTTAATCTATCATTCGAATACAAATAACAGAAGCAAGTATGGGAATGAACAAGAACGTGTTATTTGTCTTCATATAACATATTTACGCATATATTGATTAAACATATTGCAGAAGAAAAAAATTGCCCTTTATATGCAGAAAGAAACAAGAAAGATAGAAATTGTATTCAAAGACTCAAGAAATTCGCAGAAAAAGAATACACTCAAAGATGGGAGATTGAAAAAATGATTGTACAAATATTACAAAGGAAGAAAAAGGAAAATAAAATTATTTCTCATTTGATTCTTCCTCATCATTATCTTCATCATATCCTTCAGCCTTTTTATCTTCATCAGATTCCTCTTCTTCTTCACTAGCATCGCTATCAGAAATATCCAGAGAAGACATATTTTGGGGAACTTCATCAAGAAGGCAAGGGTACTTAGACTGAGGGATGTTATTGTCATCGCAGACCATCTCAATAGTTTGATTGCGAAAAAGAATAGCATAATTCTTAAAATTTGCGACAGTGATCTTTAGTTGGTTCTTCAGCCTAGAATATTTATCATCCCGAGAAGAAAGATTTTTGGCAAGTTGTTCTTTCTCAGATTCAAGTTCTTCAATTCTTTTTCGGAACCTTGCCTCAGCTTCTGCGAACATGTAACATTGAATCAACAACTTGGTGACAATTTTATGCAAACAATTAAATAAAGAAGAATAATTAACAACCTTCTCTGTCAGAAACCATATCTCTAACCAAGGCCGTATGCTCAGCTTGAAGACTAAAATTAACACCTAAATTATTTCTGGCATCATCTAGAACCTTCGTAGCCCAAGCAAATTCATCATCATTGTTTATGAGAAGAAGGGAACGAATTTGATTCTCTCTTTCACTAAGAATAGCATTTTGACGGATGGATTCATCCCGTTCAATTTGAACTTCAAGAAGAGTCTTTTGGAATTTCGCTAATGCTTGAGCACCTTGACTAGCAATGCGATCTTTATCATCTATGAGATCACTAATTTTCTTCCTTAAAATACTAATTTTCTCTTTAGAACTAAGATACAGACGTTTAAGTTGGTTGGCTAAGCTTAAGCTAGATCTATGATCAAGTTCTAAGAGGCGAAATCTGGATTGAAGTTCATTTAGAGGAAGAGATTTAATTTTGTTATTTGAAAAACTATCCAAAGAATCGTTGAGATGAGCAAGAAGAGCATCATCATCCATAGGTTCAGGGAATGAATGAAGAAGAATGGCTTCCTCAGAAATATTATAAACGTATGCGAAAATGATAAGTCAGATGAAGGAAGATAATAAGAAAACAAAACAAAGGGAAAGGGAAAAAGTTTCTTACCATAAAGTTGTTGGTTGGAGCTTTAAAGGCTAGAAATCTTATTCTTCTGAGTGGCAGAGTCAGCTTTTAATTGCTTGTTCTTCTCGCGAAGAATGACAACTTCAGTTTCCAATTCTTCATTTCTCTTGCGAAGAGCAGTAGCTTTAACTCCCAATTCTTCGTTTTCTTGCGAAACTGAAGATTCTTCTTTTCAAGAATACTGCGCCTCTTTTCAAGATCTGAGGCAACAGCAAAGGAAGCTCTCCCGGACTACAAAAGAAAACAAAGAAATTAAAAAGGTATAATTTAAAATCAAAATTATGAAAAAATAAGAGAATGAGAACATACCAAGACACTAAGTGAATTTAAGAAGCTACGAGTCACTGATCTGGAGACTCCATGAAGAGAATTATCACTCTCAAGCAAAGGTGAATCGCAAATACTCGCGAGAGCCTTGCATGTATTAGAAAGGCGATCGTCACCCATCCCTTGCATAGAATCAGAAAAGAGCTAGACAGTTGTGCCATAGAAGATCCAGCTGGAGAATTTGAAGAAGGGGTATCCACATCATCATATTCCTCATCACCAGAATTTTCACCTGAATGAGGATTCGAAGGAGATGGGAGGTGAAGTTTTCGCTTCTTCAAAGGCGGAACAACAGACTTCTCCTTGCGAAGAGGATTTTTATTTCTACCTTTGGCTTTCGCAGCCTCAGGGTTTTCTTCTTCTCCAACAACTTCAACACCAACCTTCGCACACAAATGAAGATAAGAAACAGAGGCAACAATATTGTTAAAAAATATATATATATATATATATAAAGTGTTTCTTACTTCATCCATGACGGAGCGAAGAGCAACTAAAGTGCTAACCTTCCCGGTCCGATTGTAGATCAATCTTAACTTTTCAATCTAAAAATTTTCATGAGAATCAAAGGATAAGTGAATAAGCAACCAATGAAAGATTACGATGTACGCGAAGTTGGAAGACATACCTCTTTATTCTTCTCGGGCCAATTGAATACCCAGGGTCGATAAGTAGCGAAGTTCGCAGGAAGTACATTCGAGCCTGCGATATAAGGCCCCTTTAACACCAATGGAAAAACACACCATCTATCGTCTTTAGAGTGACGCGGGACGTTGTTTTTACCAGAATGCCAGTCAATGTCTTGCATAAGAAGCTTATCGTTAGCAACGTCATCCTTTCTTTTCAGACGAACACCCCAGCGAGTGTTATCTCTCCTCATAGGAATGAATTCATAATTCTCGTAGAAACTCTCAACTGTGTATCTTTCAGCGAGTATCGCCAATTCCTTAAATTGTGGGTCCCTAACTTCGTTGGGTAAAGAGATCCCTTACCGCCCACGATTGGCGAATTCAAGTATTAAACGGATGCAATCCCCGCTTAATTGATAGACAGCTCGCGAGAAGTTCGCATGAGCAAGAATTCCATAGAATAATGGAAGGTTAGGGTTATAAAGAGGAATGGGAAGACCGGCGAGAATTTGACCAAGCGAAATTATGATTTCATGATCATCACAATGATGATCGAGAAACAACTTGCGAAAGAATGGATTTAGATTCCCGACCGGAATGGTGGTTAAAGTAAAACCTTTTCCTTGAAGATCTTTTTGAATTTCTTCAAAAGAAGCTTCATATTTGCGACCGGTTGGAGACATTTTCAGTATGGGAATGAATGAAGAACAAGATCAAAAAAGAAAAGAAGAAGATTTACGATGAGCAGAAACGAAAATTACGGAGGAGAATTGAAAAAAAATTGCAGAGAGAAAGTAAAAAAAAGAAGAGGAGAGTGAGAAAACTATATATAGAGAAGAATTCTCGAGAAGATAAACGCATTTAATGCGAGAAGGGACGTGAACGGTTGAGAAATAACGGTTGAAAGATACGTGTCAAGAAATGGGTGGAAGAAGAGACACGTGTAATAAATTCTGCGTAATAGTACGGAATCATACAAATACAGAAAAATATGAAGAAATGAACAGCTGCGGCATTTTGAAAATACTAGTTCTCATGACATTCTCTTCTTCGCAGAGAAGACATGATAAGAGGCAAGATGTAGGATCATAATATCACAACACCAAGATGTGAATATCGCAACACCAAGATGCGAAGTCCATAAACGACACACTGCGAAAACATCGCAGGATGGAAGTAAAAACGACGTAACGGATGACGACAACCAAAACACGAGAAAGATGTGAAGATGTAGCGAGATCGAGGAGTGTCGCGAGATTTGATATTTGTACATTTGCGAGATTTCGCAAGGCATACCCGAAAATAAAGGACAGCTTAGCTGTCATCCATTATGTAATATCCTATATAAAGAGTCGAATAGGCTTACGAAAGAGAGGTTTTTTTGAGTGTTGAGCAAGTCATTAAAAGAGAGAAAGTTTAGAGTGGTTGTAATTTTTTGGTTTATCTCCTGTTCATCTTGTAATATTTCTGGAATTTGATCAATAAAACTTATAGTTGTTCATCTTAAAATGATTTGATTGTGTAAATTCTTGTGAGGGGTGTAGTGTGGGATTTCCTGCAACTATATTCCCATTAAAATTCGAAAAGGTGCGAGTTCAAATGAAATGAAAAGAAACCACTCATGGACGTGATCAGTACTCTTTTGTTTCGTGACTAAAGATTCATGACCAATGGCAAAGGAATTTTGGATTAAGTTGAATTTGTGTTGTTGATCACAGGGGTGACGGTTAGCTTTACCAGTCGCTTACAACGTAAGTAAGGTTGAATTTTTGTTATTGATCACAGTGGTGATGCTTAGCATTATCAAGGGTTGAGACTTTGTTTTAAGGTTTCTGTTACTTTGTGATCACAATTAAAAAACCAATTAGTGAATAGTGATTCACGGATGATCACAGTGGTATGGTCTTGAATTACAGATCCATGATGATGTATAGTCTTGATGGATTTTAAACCGATATATCATTTTTTTTTAAATAACAGCATGATCATGGTATGTTATGAAATTGCATCATATTATAAATTCATGAAAGACGAAAAGTAGTCTTCGTTGAATTTAGACGGGTAGATCATTTTGGAGAAGTAAATGATTGCCAATTTCGGGAAAAGACGGGAACCAGCATATGTCTTTGAAATTTTGATTCATATGTGACTATGCAAGTAATGGCGTAATAGTTTAACAGTGAATGGTTTTATCTACAGTGATAAAAAACCTACAATTCAAGTTGGTTAAGACTCAAGATGATTTGAATTAGATGTACGAAAAATTCATAGCAATTTTGTATTGGCCGGGTACAAGAAAAAGTTAAACCGGACTTTGTTTTGGCGCCTGTCATTTTGGGGAGGAATAACAATTTGAAAAACGCTGCACGTGTTGGTTCAATGATCAAATGAAGTTTGATGAAAATTGCTAACATGCTAATCCTCGGATTTAGCATTGGTTTTATGTTATGGGACAATTGAGTATAGCCTTGAGATGTGGGGGTAAACCATATGCTATATACTGTCTAAGAAAAACATGGGTGTTTTTTAAAATCCAAATAATTCATGTCAATCGTCAAATTTAGACGTAAATGGTGATTGAACACATGTGATTAGTTTGTAACAAATTGGATGATAGGGCGGCCGACCTATCCAGAATTAGAGAGTTACAAAATCACGTTGGTTAGTGCATGCACAGATGAACGTAAATTTGTACGGACATGATTTTGAAATAATTTGTAGCAAGTAAAATTGGAAGAGAAATTACAAAAAATTGTAATAGTGCTACAAATGGTGACAAGTCTCTAGTAAATAGTCTCAAAGGACAGCGCATGGAAATATTTTTGATGACTAGAGATAATGTGTTCATTGATGGGAATAGGTTAATTTAAAGCCTACTAATTATGAGTGAAGATAATGGTAACCCAACCTAGTTGACTGGAGATCCCAAGATCTAGGTTCAAAAGGGACAACTAAGTTATGTATAACTCGGAGTAAACACTGTGGAGATAAAACTCCATCCTATTCCTATGATGAGACAGTGTGTTTCCTGAAATGTGTTAGGATAATCTATGCTTTTAATAGTGCCTATATATTGTATTTACAAGTGGGATATTACAGGGTATTCTTAATGGGACATCACCTATGTGAGTGTAGAATTGTGGCCGATTCTATGGAAATATTATAAGGCTTTAATTTCCTAAAGCATTCATGAATCCGGGATTTGTTCGGGGCCGAAATGAACACAACCGTAGAACCAAATTAGTGAGAAAAGGCATTGTGTGATAACTATTGTCTTGGTTTACATTAAAAACTGAACAGTTCAAGACATCGCGTTCACTGGTTAGTGAGTAAATCCGATAGTTATTCACTAAGGAAGGTTCAAATCCAAAAGCTACCTATCCCCATGCAATGACTTTTCACTTTATCTCTCTTTAATGTCTGCATATATAACATTTGCATTCTTAGAAATTCTATTCAAATGTGGGGGATTGTTAGAAATTTTGAATAGAATTATGTTAGTTATAATTGAAGGGTTGTTTCCAAGAGATGTGACCCTCCATGAATGGACTCTTACAAGAGATGTGACTCTTCGTGAAGAGTCACTATGTCCTTTCCTAAGAGACACCAATCAAGTATATAAACCCCACTCATATTTCATTCTTGTACAAAAGAAAAACACACACAAAATTTGATTTCACTTGCATTCATTATTGTCATAGTATTGAGAGATAAACACTAAATTTGGTTCGTTGTTTCCTTGAGTTTGAAGTGCTTCTACTCGAGGAAGAAAGATCGTTGTATCCTGGGAGATGTTTCGCAAGTAAAATCCATTAGCGCCGGAGTGGGGCGAATTTCGTCTTAACGACAGAGTATCTAATACTCGACTCGATCTATACATAGGTTCTAGTTTTCTAATCTCTCTGATTTTATTTTCTTATTCTTTGGTTTTTGTATTTCGGATCAACATCAGTTGTATATAAGGAGAAGATATCCAACAGATTAAGTGAAGACTATGAAGATGGGTTTGTTCTAGACTTGTTGTTGTTATTATGAGCTGATGAATGACTGCAATTAGAAGTTGATGGTGGTACATAATTGATCTGGTGGTGACTCAAGAATGGTGTAGATGAATGTTAGGTTTACAGGTGATTATAGTTCAGATGGAGCTGGTGATTGCAACTGAATGTGGCAGCTGGTTATCCTGTTGAGATGTTGGTGCTATGCACTGCAGGTGATGGATGAAGAGCAAGCAAGGAATGGAGGAATTGATGGTTGTACATTAGATATATGTTAGGTTTATAAGCAGGTTGAGCTGAGTTGCAGTTGATAATGGTCACTGCCAGGGATTATGAATGAACTGTAGAAGGCAGTGAGCATCAGATAATTATGAAGCTATAGGAAGTGGGTTTGCAGCCAGAATGGGAGGAGAAGCTCTAATGGACCGTGTTTGAGGTGATCAGACAATGGACTTGGTAAGTTGCAGGTTATGGAGGAATGATGTAAATGGAGTTGCAGAGTGGTTCAGGCACTTGTGTTAACTAAAGTGGTGATTGTATTGCCATGGTCATAATGGTTGTGTTGATGTGGATTGAAGCAATAAAATTGAACTGAGCTGTTGATTGATGGAAGTTGAGACTACAGATAGTGGAGGTGTAGTTCAAGTGGCTCAGGTGATGTTGCAATGGAAAGAGGAAATAGAGCAGTGCCTGAGAAGAAGTTAAGATGGGTTGAGAAAGTGATATTGCAGGTGGAATTGCAGATGTGCAGTAACAGAAGCTGTAGCAGCACAAGTTCAGGCCGTGCAAAATGCCTTGGCCTAGAACCAAGTCAGATGAGTTAGCTCTAACTCAGACTTGACTCATCTGACTAGACCTAACTAAATCACTCCACCTTGATCGTTAGTTAACTGTCGACTTTGACAGTTGACCGTTACTTT
Source organism: Papaver armeniacum (assembly GCA_023531295.1). Classification (NCBI taxonomy): domain Eukaryota; kingdom Viridiplantae; phylum Streptophyta; class Magnoliopsida; order Ranunculales; family Papaveraceae; genus Papaver; species Papaver armeniacum. The sequence continues at coordinate 205,875 of JAJJWW010005572.1, read as the reverse complement.
GACTCCGATGAACAGTGACCAGCGGCATATTCCAGTCGCCTGAAGACCATTCTAGACAACTTTCCCGACCAACTTCCGGCACATCCACCAGTTTCTACATGGGTTCTTCTCACACATGGGCTTGGTGTACTTATATTTGTTGGACCTTTGAAGACTTGACCTAAGAAGAGACATAAAAGGGAGGATTTCTACAACTTTGAAAATCACGTATTCTACTTAGATTTTTGGAGATAGACATTCTAGGGTTTGCTATATTTTCATCTTCTTTATTTTATTTCAATTATTATTATGATAATGAACTCCATACTTATGAGTAACTAAAACTATTTTTGATTAGGGGTGATTTCAAAGCCCGAAATATGAACTCATGATTGATATGCAATAGCTCGTTTTCTCACAAGTTTCGTTATTGTTTGATTTCTACCATGCTAATAATGCTTATGGATTTTTCCTTAATTGTTTAAGTTCGAAATTAAATAGTTATGTCATAATCTTATTCCTAGTTTAGATTTTCTTCGACCCGTAATTGTCTAGAGAAGATAAACACAAGTAGCAATATATGGGTATGATGATGGGACTTTGTTAAGTACCCATATGTAGAAATTGACATTAGTAGGTGATTCATGCTTTTGAGTTCATCACTAGGAGCAACCTTATCTCACAAAACTTAGAGCACTTGTTTGAACCATACCTAGTAAGCGTACCTCTAGGTAACTTGAATAAGTAAAATCAGGTAGTTCGAGCGCTTCCGTATCCGGTGAGCTTAGGAGATAATAACGGGATAGTTGAGCGTACTAATTATCCTAGGGTTGTTAGTAACAAGATAATGCGAAGAACGTGTTATATATCGATTTGGTTTATGTTTTGTGGTCGAGAATGATTCCTTAATCAATTTCATCTCATATTTGATTACAACTTTGTGATTTTCAGAATTTCTACAACAAAAATATTCTTTGCTAAGAATATTTGTATAACAACTTTTGCTCAATACCTCCCTTGGGACGAATCTGCTTTCATTATGCTACTTGCTAGTGTAAAGAAAAGTAGAAAATATTATTTGCGAGTTGACACCTCGTCAGTTAAATGAGATAATTAGGCCTCATATTGGTTACCTTTTTATGCTTTTGTGACTTTTGGTTTTGCGGATTTCATATCTAACCTATTGGGTTGCTTAATCAAATAATCATAAAAGGATGATGGTAGTTAAAAACTGATTCAACCTTTCTCTGGTAAAGGTTGCTTTTGTTCTTGTTCTTTTGTTCTTGTGAGAGGATGACAACACACTGGGGAGAGAGTTCTTATTTGAACTTGCGCTTAACGATATATCTTTCTAGGGAGATGTGGCTTCGGAAATTGAGGTAACGAATTTGTTAGTTAATCGTTTTCTTGTTAAAGAAAATCATGTTTGTATTGCATATATTTTGCTTTTGCTTAACAAAATTTCGGTACAATTGATATGTTTCATTATATTGTATATGGATGTGTGTGTGTGATTCAATTGTTTCCTGTTAAGAAAAACTGTGTCAATTTATTTGGCTTATTGTTTGGTATCTTCTTTATTATTGGGTATCAAGTGTTTTTGCTTAACAAAATTTTGTGCAATTGCAAGTGCTATAATGTGTATGTTTGTCAATTGCTTCCGGTTAAGAATATAATTGTGAAAGTCAATTTATTTTGGTTTGTATCATTATTTAAGACTTAACAAAATAGGAGATCATTTTTTTAGTCCAATTGATTCCGGATAAGAGAAACTAAGTTAATTTTGATCTTAGTTAGACTTATCAGATTGGAGGATTCGGTTATTGAAGTCTAATCGATTGCCTTGACAAGAAAAACTAGTTAACTATGTCTTGTCTAAAGGGAAAGGTTTAAGTTATTGTATGAATAATTAGAACCTGATGAGAGAAATAAAGTTAATTCTGATCATTATTTTGGTCTTATCGAAATAACCGATTGTGCATATGCAATCGGTCTAACAAGGGAATTAAGTTTCTTAGTCAATTTGTTAGACTATTAGAGAAAATTGGTTCGGGAAATTGTTTCCTTGATAACATATTGAAACCAAATTACTTTGTAGTTTCGGTTTTAACAATGGTTATCTAAAGTGGTATGTGAAACCTTCGTGCTTAATTCTTATAGGTTGTTTACAAGTCTTTTAGATTTGTAAGATCCTTTCGGTTTGTCCTTTATTTGCTCGAACCTTTGTCATTTTGTGACAAAAAAGGGGAGAAATATATGGAGTAAACAAGTGATTTTTAATCACTAAGGAAAGGAAAATTGTGCTTAAACGTTATATCTAACGAAAGAGTAAAGCATTGACTAAGGGCTAGAAACATATCATATTGTCGTGTAGTAATTCTTACTACAAAAGGGGAATAACAAAGATGTTCGGATTGAATATTTACCTAGCTTACCTTTAGGGGGAGTAAAAGCTTTTGTTATTCAAATGTCAACATCGGCATTTATTGATTGAATATATGCAGGTATTGTGATGTTGAAACTTGGAATCAAGCGTATGAAGAATGAGTTATTTTGTAATTCGTTTAGCTCTATATGTAATAAGAGTTTTGTCACTAAAATTGAAAAAGGGGGAGATTATTAGAGCATAGCTCGGTTGAACTCACCAAGCGTTGGTATGTCAAGTTTGGTTGTCATATTTTAGTATCAAAACTCATCTAGAGTCGCTTGATTAAATACTAGAGTCAACTTCGTTTAGGTTAGACTAGAAAGTCTAGGAATGTTGAGATATACAAGTATTACTCCGAAGACCCGAAGAATGTGAAGAAGTAACGAACTACAACGACGACATCATCCTTCCACTTGAGGTTAGTAATATTGACTTGAACTGTTTCATTCCTAACGTATCTTTCAAGTCGTGATATATTGAAAACATAACTGCGAAGCTGTATATACTGTAAATATTGTATAATACTCTAGTGATGTGACATGATCATAATAATATGATCGTAGTATTAGGGAATTAGACTACAAAGTATAACGCTTATCTTTTGAACTCCGTAGGTATGACATCGACATAATCTTGTATATATTGTTATGATTATGTGAATGAGTTATTGTGAAGATTTCGTCCTAGGAAACAATGTTTTACATTTGTTTAGAGGAAGTACATTCATGAACTTGTTTCGTGAATCGAAAGGGAAATCATTAGGCTTATTGGTCCGACTATTCATTGCACATCCTTGGATGACCAATATGTGTGAGATGGTAAAACCGATCTTAACTTAGGTTATGCATCTTGGTATAACTAATCACAATGCCTGACTTATGATTTGGTATGACCGGTTTTGTTAATTGGTGTAACCGATCCTAAGTAATCACCATGTGATGGTATGATCGATCCTTGTAATTGGTGTGACAAATCCTAGTAATTGATGTGACTGATCATAAGTGTGTGTGACCAATCCCTGTAATTGGTGTATCTGGTGTGACCGATCACAAGTAATATCATATGTAGATGGAACCGATCCTTGTAACTGGTGTTACCGATCCTAGTGACTGGTGTGAACGATCACAAGTTTTTCTGTAATTAGGTATAACCGATCCTAGTGATTGGTGGAACCGATTGAACCCATGTATATTTTATCAATCACATAGTAGTCTTGGAAAAACAGGTGAACCAATTCTAAACTTGTTTGGAAGTGTGGTATAACCGATTCCAAGAATGCAAATCCATGTAAATATGAAATAAGGATTTGCAGTGAAAAGATGTCAACATACTTTGAACACGAACAATAACTCTCATCATTTATTGGTCAAAGATATTCCTTAGTACTCAAGGTGATCCTGTGGCGAAATAAATTAAGAATCTTTTAATTAAGGTTTTTGGTTTTATATGCTTTAATTACCAGCAATTAATTCATATCTCTAGAGAATAAAAATTAGTAATGTGCATTTACTAATTGGAGATTTTCTATTAAGAGATTTCAGAAATATTGGACAAGCATTTATTGGAATTAGGAAAACCGAATTTTGCCATTCATCACAAATCTTGAGAATACTTTCGGTTTTGGAAATTCCTTGGTGTCCAAATATCCTTGGTCTATAAATACCTAAGTTTGCATTTCTAGCAAACCATCCTAAGAGCCAGGCAAACTTCTTTTCTTGTTGTTTCTGGTGGAGTCGTCTATTCGGAGAGAGAAGTATCCTAATTAGGTGAAATCTCTTACGACCGCTCGTTTAAAGATGTAAGTGGGATCAAGAAACTCCACGGGTACCGTTGGTGAGAAACTAAATAATTGCAGTGCTATTAGTTTTCAATTGATTTGATTGACTAACGGTTGTTGAAAATTTGATTGCACCTAGTTTGTTTATTCTTGAGAACCTTCTCTTCAGATATAAGGCTCACTCAAACTAGATCAAAGATTTAACTTTCTTACGGATCTAATTTTTTTAGACCTGTAAGATAGATTCATTGATTTACCATTGTTAACAGACTCCATTCTGTGCCACAAATCAATAAGGAATCAAGTTTATTTTTGCAGGTTGTTACTTTGAAGATTAAATCGAAGATTGAAGACTTTATTCTTGTGTTTTGATCTTGGTGTGACTTTTTGTAACTTGATTTTCCAGGATTAAAAGGTTGTTTATTTTTAATAAACATCATCCTTTTTGAGATCAACAAGTTGTTTGTGATTTTATCATAAACCTTGCAATCAAGATTGATTATTTTGGTAGTCATTGTCTTGTTTGAACTTGTAACCTATGAGCTTCGAATCTGGTAACGGGTCTTAAAAATAGAAGATCTGTAATTGTGCTTTTATCATATATTTCGGTATTGTGATTAGAAAGTGAGTTTGGTTACCAAACAGTTTTGATCTTTTACTGTTTGGAATATGATCCAAAGGAATATTGTTTTTCCGGTTGAAAGATTGGTAGAAGAAGTTATTGTGAACCATTAAAAAGATATACTAGATTTAGTCTTAAAGAGAACGCTTGTTCTGCTAGGATATCTAATATCAAACTTCTATTGAGAACTTCGGTTCTGAAAGATGTTATCAAAACTAAAATATTGTTGAAGCTAAGTATATAGGATTTTAGATTACTTGGTATTGTCTACATGAAGCTGCGAGTTTACTTTTTGTAGCGTCTTAATTCATTGAGTATTCAAAACTGGACTAGGTCCCGGGGTTAGTCTACAAGATTGTGGTTTTCCTCGTTAACAAAATTTTGGTGTGTGCTTGACTTTATTTCCACATTATAATTGTGTTTATATTATAATTAAAATAAATATACTTGTACGTTAATTAGGCACTTGATATTGATCTTATAGTGTTTCGGTCTTGTACCGTAACTATTATTAAGTGAACATCTCGTTGTTGTATTGTCTCGATCTTGTATTCATAGACGATCACAGAGGGTGTATTGTGATTCGCAGTTGGCTTTGATTTCTCATATTGTTAGGCCAGTCCTGACTAACCCTGTTCCAAGTGGACACTGTGTTGAAATATTCCTTTAGTGATTGTTGCTTAAAGAGGTTTATACACGGTGGGTCTTGAATAGGCTGTGATCAAAATAAAAGATTATGGTGTATTTGGGTACCCTTGTCTTTTCATGTATATCAAGATAATACCATCTAACAATTGGGATTGATTGCTTAGTCTTTAATCAGACTTAGTTTGAATCTTAAATCAGGAGTTCATCTAATGGTGAATATCAATTTCTTTGTTACTAAGCCATCTTAGCTTTAATTGTAAGCAACCCTGATTTGAAAGACTATATATAAGGGAGAACTCTAGCATCTAGGAACCTTATCCCGACACTCTCGTGTGTCCTAGTTGCAAACTAGAGTCGATTCTCCGTTAACCTAGGTTTTTCCTAAAACCATTATAGGTTAATGGCTTAAAGACTTCATTGGGATTGTGAATCCAGACCCGACTATTTTCTTTGTAGTTGCTTGTTCTGATCTTACTTTGTTCAATCGTATTGAGTACTATCTTCTCTAAGATTTGCTCGAGATTTATCTCCGATGGGTAAGATATAAAAAGTAATCACAAACATCTTCGTCACATCGTTTGTGATTCCACAATATTTTGTTTCGCTACCATATAATTAAGATTATTGTGAGGTGATTGATATTTCTATGTTGTTCTTCGGGAATATAAGACCGGATTATCAATTGGTTACTGTTCACCTTGATTTATCAAAACATGGAACAAAACTTCGTAGGTATTTTTGTGGGAGACATATTTATCTATTTAATAGACTTTTCTGTGTGATACAGATTTGTTTGTCAAGTCTTCGAATTTGGGTCGTAGCAACTCTTAGTTGTGGGTGAGATCAGCTAAGGGAGTCAAGTGCGTAGAGTCCTGCTGGGATTCAAAGACGTAAGGAAAGCGACTGTACCTTAATCAATGTGAGATTGGTTAGGGCTCAACTATATTCCAGTCCGAGGTTAACTTGTAGTAGGCTAGTGTCTGTAGCGGCTTAATACAGTGTGGTGTTCAAATCTGGACTAGGTCCCGAGTTTTTTTTTGCATTTGTGGTTTCCTCGTTAACAAAATTTCTGGTGTCTGTGTTATTTCTTTTCCGTATTATATTTGTTTATATAATTGAAATATCACAGGTTTTATGTAGTTCAATTATGATGTCTGGTATCTATTTAATAGACTTTTTCATTTTGATGAATTCACCAGAACCCTGTCTCTAAAAGAAAAAGAGATTGATACTCTTAAGTGTGACCTGCAAAGGTTGTCTGGAAGCTCTGACAAGATTTCAGCAATGTTATTTGGTCAGAAATCTTCTGGAAACACAAATGGTTTAGGGTTCAAAAGCAAGACTATGAGCACAGCCAACTCTTTTGTTCCAAACGGTTCTGAAGAATGGATGTTAAAAGTTGTGATAAACAAGAGCCAATTCTGCAAAACGAAAATTCATCTTTGAATTGTTTGTTTTGTGGAAATTCCAATCATGTTTAAAGTAAGTGCTGGAAATTCAAGAGGAACAACAAACGAATTTCCATACTTCAGATTGACATGCAAAGGATGAATCTGGCTTTAGGTAACCAGCAGGGAACTACTGAAGACAAAAATAAGTTTAAGAGAACCAGAGTCAGACGAGGTAAGAAGTCTGTTTATACAACAAACCTTAATAAGTCACCATGTGACACAAGATGTGAGCATTCTGCTCACTGCATCACTATTTAATTATAATGATGTATGCTTCCTCACTATTAACCTGAGAATACGAGGATTGCATCAAGGTTGCTCAAGTCTTGTATAGTTGTTAATCCCTTATTTTTTATTTGGGTTTATATAGGTTAAGATTTGCAATTGAATATTTCCTTAACAAAAATAGATAATGGATCGTGAACCGTGAAGACTTTTTCAAGGTTTTAAGGTTTACTCATCTGGTGCTCTATTTATATTCATTTGTGATAAAAATGCCCTTCACTTTTTTTTTTCTTTGAAAGATACAGTTTCATGGCTTATGTAACTAGAGGTATCAAAAAATAGGATGTAGTAGAAGCAGTCAATGTGTATCTTTGTGGAGGAATTCAATCCTCAAGGAAGAAAAAGGAAAAGTCACAAATGATGAAATGGGTTCCTCCTCTAACTGTCTTTTGTCTATCTGTCAAAATGATAATAACTTTAGGGCTACGGTGAAGGATTTCATCAGTAAAAGAAATGATTTAAAATCTCAAATCATGTTCTCTTTGGAAAAGATAGTTCACTATGAACAAATGATATCTCTGACAAAGAACACCTTGTGTGAAATGAAAAGAGAACTTAATGAGTTAATTGATATTTCTAAAGATCCGGAGGAATTAAATGATCCCATTATCAATGGATTCTTTAATAATGAGAAGGAATTCTCAGTAGATGCTCTGAGAAAGCTCTACGATGTCTAGGAAACTTCTTATGACAATTTATTATTATGTTTCAAGAAGGATAAATAGGGTATGGAATAGCATATATTGTGACTACATATAACTATTGCCAATGATTTTCATCTTGCAATGTTTTTAGATTTATTTGTTTAAATTCTAAGTTATTTGGAAGATGATTTTGCAGTAATAATCTTTATTGGTTTCATATATTGCAAATAATGTTATGGGATATGTGTGTTTACATCGGTGAAATATGATTGTCCCATATATGTCAAAAGTTAAGTATATTATGTCATTATGCAAATATTGATGATAGAATGAACTTTTGAATATTTCGCAGTATTGTTCTTTCCCCGATCCACTTCTATGTGAATGTACTGTATGGCTCTGTAAGTTTTTTTATGTTGATCATTTCCGATTAAATTAATCACCGAGGTTGCTTTGTGGTTAATTTAATTGAGTTTTCTGGATACAAACTCATGTTTCATGTTATTTTTTAATGTGCAAAGAAATCCTTCTTTTCTTGTAAAAGTAAGGTCGCTCTTGTTGTTCTTTCGGGAATGACATTGTATGGGGGAGAGTTCTTAATTGAACTTGTGCTTAATTGCCAAATCTTTATGAGGAGTGCGTCTGTGGAATATTGTAGGAATTATCTTGTATCTTTATAAACTCCTTGATGAATACACTAAGTTTCGACTATGTGTAATCATCGAAACAAAGTTGATATGTTCTCTTCTGGTCATGAAGTATCTCTTTGAGAATTTTATTATGACCCCGCTAGTTTCGTACCTTTGCCAATTTATATTCACAAAAAGGGGGAGAATTATTTTGTAGTTCAAACTACGTATACATATGGTTTACGGATCATTATGTAAGGGGGGGTGGTTTTCATTATGAGATGAAGTATTGACTAGGGGGAGTGATACATATCACCGTAGTATTATTGTCAAAGTTGTGATACAATTGAACTTTGATGTTGTGTTATAATACTATGACACTGTATAACAATAATTGAGAACATATGTTTTCTTGTTGTTATGGATCTTCAACAACTATGATGCTGAGTTGAACACGTTTAAAATCACTGGAGTACTTGGAGTGACGAAGAATTCAAGGAATGTTGAAGAACCAAGGAGATCAAGCATTTGGATGAGAAGCTACAAAGTTTATTTATTTTGTAATCCATATGTATTGATAGTTTTGTTACTAAAATTGACAAATGGGGAGATTGTTAGAGCACTGCTCGGTCGAACTCGCAACCGTTGCTATCTCAAGCTTGTTTGTCAAGTTTCGTTGTCAAAACTATAAGTCTTGATTTCTAGTCTACTTATAGCTATGTCTCGGATTAGGATAAAATGTGTAGTTGAACTTTAGACTTCACGACGTTCACCGATTGAAGACGAAGAACTATTAAGGAGAGCTTTTGGAATTTCATCAACAAAAGGTATGTGGATATTTGAACTCATCCATCCATCACTCATAAGTCTATTCTATTCTATCTCCTATTGAGACAAAGTCGTATAGCTATATAGACTTTACATTATACACATTTGATATTTCGAGCTAAGTTTAACTCGCTTATATCTTTCTCGAAATATGTGTTGGAAAGCTTTTTACTTTAACTACGTTCATCATTATTCTTGACGAAAGTCAAAAGATGATCATGTGAAAATCACCTGGTAACATCTTACATGATTTGTGTGAGACAGTCATTTGATGTAGACTCGGAATGTTTCGTATTGATCATTCGATCACTTGAAAATTGCTTATAAGCTAATAGTTTGTGTGAGACAGTTATTGTCGTCTTATAAGAATGTTTCAATAATTGAAATGGGAGTTAAGAGATAAAACCCATGTCTGGATGCATTACGGTTTGTGTACTAAGTGTACGAACTGTTTTGACGGAATTCAGGACCGGAAGTTGGCATACCCGTTCGTAAACTTTTTAAACTGTGTAAGTCAGGGTACTTAAGTTTGCATACCCATTCGCAAACTGATTTAATTGTTGAAGTTCGGTAACCAAGTTTGCGTACGCGCTAACGGTTTCAACTGAGTTCGTCCGGAGCTAAAGTTTGCGTACCCGTTTGCAAACTGTCGTCTTGTGACCAATATCCATAACGTAAATTTACGTACCCGTTTGCAAACTTAAGTGGTTCAAGTTCTTACATCGGTTAAGTATGATTTCATACTCATGAATAAATAGATTTATATACTAAGGAATGCAATCTTTGCAAACCGTGGCTAAAATGTTCATGAACTGATTCTTTTCAATCAATCCGATTTTGCTTCAATTGTGTCTTGTATACTTCTATAAGAATATAACCAATTGAAGAACTCTATGAGTGACATAATTAGATTCATTTGATTATCAATTAATCTATAAGTGTTAAGATGAACATGGTTAATACAAAAGTGTTCATATGGATAACTTCGGTTAACTATTATTGAGCCAACTCAATATACACGTTTAGGTAAGGTTACCCATATCTAAATGAAAGTATATTTCATTTATGTGTAACAAGCTAAGACCATCTAATGGTGGAAAGATATTAGCTTGAATCTCAAATCAGGTTTCATCTAGCGGTGAATATTGTTTGCTTTGTTCCAAAGTTATCAAATCCTGATTTGAAGACTATATAAGGGAGAACTTTAGAAACTGGGAAACCTAATCCCCACACCTTCCGTGTGATACTAGTTGCGACTAGGGTCGATTCTCCTTTAACCTAGGTTTTTCCTAAAACCATTATAGGTTAACGACTTAAAGACTTCATTGGGATTCTGAAGCCAGACCCAACTATTTTCTCTGTAGTTGCGTGTTCTGATCTTACTTTGTTCTATCGTATTGAGTAATATCTTCTCTAAGATTTGCTCGAGATTTATCTCCGATAGGTAAGATATAAAAAGTAATCACAAAGCTCTTCGTCTCATTCTTTGTGATTCCACAATAACTTGTTATACATACATATAGTTAAGTTATTGTGAGGTGATTGATATTTCTAGGTTGTTCTTTGGGAATATAAGACCGGATTATCAATTGGTTCATGTTCACCTTGATTTATCAAACTTCGTAGGTATTTCTGTGGGAGACAAATTTATCTATTCAAATAGATTTTTCTGTGGGAGGCAGATTTGTTTATCAAGTCTTCGACTTTGGGTCGTAGCAACTCTTAGTTTTGGGTGAGATCAGCTAAGGGAATCAAGTGCGTAGAGTCCTGCTGGGATTCAGAGGCGTAAGGAACGTGACTGTACCTTAATCATTGTGAGATTGGTTAGGGCTCAACTACATTCAAGTCCGAAGTTAACTTGTAGTAGGCTAGAGCCTGTAGCGGCTTAATACAACATGGTGTTCAAATCTGGACTAGGTCCCTGGGTTTTTCTGCATTTGTGGTTTCCTCGTTAACAAAACTTCTGGTGTCTGTGTTATTTTTTTTCCGCATTATTTTTGTTTATATAATTGAAATATCACACGTTGTGTGCAGTTGAATCAATTGGTAAATCCAACCTTTGGTTGTTGATTGAAATTGATTGATACTTGAACATTGGTCTTTGGTACCGTTCAAGTTGTTTCTCATAATAATCAAGCTCGCATATTTCTATCTATTTGATTTGTTGATTACATTGAGAAATAGAGATATAACTCTTGGATATATTTTCCTTGATTGAGTATGACTGTCTAGTTGATTCTCTTGGAATTATATTGGAGTTAGTCCATACAGATTGCCTAAACGAAATATTGGGTGTGGTAGTAGACCCCCACTTTTTCAGCTATCTCCAACGATTTTCATCTTACATGTTTTTAGATTTATTTATTTAAATTCTAGAGTTGTTGGAAGATGAACTTGCAGTATATAATTATTATTGGTTTAATTATTGCAAAATTCTTATGAAATATTTGTGCCTTTACCTTATCGTGAATCGAGCTAATATTTCATATATGCTCAGAAGTAAAATCTATTATGTTTTATAAACGGAAAATAGAACAAACTCTTTGAGATTTTTCTCGCAGTATTGATCTTTTTGATCACACTTTTGTGTTTCCCTGCTAGACACACTTCGCAAAATTCTCTTATGTTGAGTAAAATCGGGTAAAATTATCTCGTTGGCCGTAATTGGCCTTGAGATTAATTATGTCGATACTATGGATACAAATCCTTGTGATTTGTTAATGTCCACAAATCCTTCTTTTTCACGAAAGAAAGGTCACTCATGTTGTTCTCTTGGGAATGACATTTTATAGGGGAGAGTTCTGAAATGAGCTTGTGCTTAATTGCTATATCTTTGTGGCGGCTGTGGAATTATAAAGGGGATGCTTGTATCTTTTTGTCATCTCCTAGGATGAGTGCTAAGTATTTATTACTATGTGATATCATCTAAATAAGTTGATATGAGGAGTTGCATTTTAACTATGTTGTTATGTAATATCTCCATCTTACTTGATATCAATGCTATTGTGTTTGGTTAAGTCTGAACCTTTTATCAAGTAAACATACTTCGTTGTTGTATTGTCTCGATCTCGTATCCATAGACGATCACACGAAGTGTGAACCGATTAGTTGTATTGTCTCGACTCAGTCCATAGAAAAAAGTTTTAGATTGAGGTATATTTGGGTACCCTCGTCTTTTCAATTGGTATCAGAGCAGGAAAACACGAAAAGATCTAACAATTTGTGTTTGGTGCGATCCAACTGTAGTTGCAGGAAATCCTACACTACACCCCTCATTAGAATCCATACAACTAAACCATTTGAAGATGAATAACTATGATTTTTATTGATTAATTCCTTGAATATTGCAAGATAAAATGGAAAAGAGCTAAAGAAATTACAATCAATACAAATTTTCTCTCTCCTAATGACTTGTCTAGCACTCGGAAAAAGATCTCCCTTACAATAGACTTGCTCAACTCTTTATATAGGGTAGTACACAGTGGACGACAGCTAAGCTATCCTTTATTTTCGGGAATGACTTGCGAAATATCGCAAGTGTACAAGTATACAATCTCGCGACACTCCTAAACTTCGCTAGATCTTCACATCTTTCTCGTGTTTTGGCTGTCGTCATTCATTGCGTCATTTATATTACTCTTCTGCGACGCCTTCGCGATGCTGTCGTTTACTAATCTCACGAAATATTGATGTTGCGATATTCAAATCCTACATCTTGCCTCTTCTCATGTCTTCTCTGCGAAGAAGAGAATGTCATGAGAACTAGTATTTTGAAATGCCGCAACTGTTCATCTTTATCTGTTGAAATCCCGTACTTTTACACAGAATTTATTACACATGTTTCTTCTTCCACTCTTTTCTTGACACGTCTCTTTCAACCGTTTTTTCTTGACCATTCACGTCCCCTCTCGCATTAAATGCATTTGTCTTCTCGAGAATTCTTCTCTCTATATATAGTTTTCTCACCCTCCTCTTTTTTTTTTTTACTTTCTCTCTGCAACTTTTCTTCAACTCTCTTCTTCCACAATTTGCGTTTCTGCTATTGTAAATCTTCATTTTCTTCTTTCTCTTGATCTTCAATTCTCTAATCATTCCCATACTCTAAGAATGGCTCCACCTGGTCGTAGATATGAGACCCTTTTAGATGAAACTCAAAAGAAATTACAAGAGAAGGGTTTCACCTTGTCTACTATTCCCAATCAAGAATCTTCATCTATTCTTTCTGCAAAGTTGTTTACTGATCATCAGTGTGATGATCAGAAAATTATAATCTCGCTAGGTCAACTCCTCGCAGGTCTTCCCATTCCTCTCTACAATCCCGACTGCCCTTGTTCTATGAAATTCTTGCTCATGAGAAATTCTCGCGAGCTATTTATCAATTAAGTGGTGATTGCATCCGTCTAATGCTTGAATTCGCCAATCGTGGCGCTGGTAAGGGGTCTCTATATCCTGATAATGTCAAAGTCCTAATTTCGCAAACTTAGAGATAGTCGCTGAAAAGTACACGGTAGAAAACCTTTTTGAAAATTATGAAGTGATAAATATGAAAAATGATAAATCTCGCTGGGGTGCTCGATTGAAAAGAAAAGAGAACGTTCCCGACGATAAGATACTCATGTTAGATATTGATTGGCACTCTGGCAAGAATAATGTCCCTCGCTATTCTAAAGATGAGAAGTGGTGTGTCTTCCCACTATTTTTGAACGGGCCTTACATTTCAGGTTCCCATGTACTCCCTGCGAATCTCGCAAATTATCATCCTTGGGTATTTAATTGGCCCGAGAAAGCAAAAGAGTTATACTTCCTAACTTTTACCTATTTTATAATCTTTACTTCCTCTTATGTCTAATCTTGCGAATTTTTCAGATCATCAAATTGAGAAGGAGCTACAAAAGAAATCCAAAGGCGAGTATTCTGGCGACACTTCGTTCAATCACGGATGAAGTAAGAAATATTTTTCCTTATTATTTTTAACAATATTGTTGCCTCTGTTTCTTATCTTCATTCATGTGCGAAGGTTGGCGTTGAAGAGAATGATATTTCTGAAGCTGCGAAGGCTAAAGGCAAGAATAAAATCACTCTTCGCAAGGATAAATCTTCTGCTCCATCTTCTAAAAAACGGAAAATCCATTCCTCTTCTCACTCTAATTCCAAACCGGCGAGAACTCTGATGAAGATAATGATGAAGTTGACACTTCTTTTGCGAAGGAGAATCATTCAGTCGAATCTGCTATGGCACAACTGTCTAGTGTTTTCTCTGATTCTATGTAAGTTTTGAGAGATGATCATTTTTCTGCTACATGCGAAGCTCTCGCAAATATCTGCGATGCCCCCCTGTTAGCGGATAATGATTCTTTTCGTGGAGTTTCCAGGACAATGACTCCCAGTTTCTTAAATGCACTTAGTGCCTTGGTATGTTCATATTTCTTTATTTCTTTGTGATTTCAAATATAAATCTTATCTTAACAATTTATTTACTTTCCTTTATAGTCTGGGAGAGCTTCCTTTGTTGTTGCCTCAGATCTCGAGAAAAGGCGCAAAAATCTTGAAAAGAAAAACCTTCAACTTAAGGAGAAGAACAAAGAACTAAAAGTTGAAGTTGCGACATCTCGCAAGAAGAGTGAAAGTGAGACTGCTGCTCTTCGCGAAAGGATTCAACAACTGGAAGCTGAATCTGCAACTCAGAAGAATAAAATTTCTACCATTCAAAGTGCTAATCAGCATGAGGAATCATTACTCAAATTGAGTGTTTTAGACACCAATCAATTGTGTGCATGTGTTTATTGAAGATCTAAGAAGATTTGAAGACAAAGAAGACTTTGAAGATTTCTGATTTGAGTTCATAATCTTTGGTGTGCACAATACTTGTTTCGTCTGGAATAGGATCCAACTATAATCGGTTTATCCTTGTGGTAGATTTGATTGATTAGTTGAGTAGATCGGAATCAATACAATTCTTTGGATTAAGAGTATTGATTGCAAAATCTCCAAACGATTACTTCGGTAATTGTTGATTGATAGATCTAAGGACATGACAAAGGAGTTTATTGGGATAAACGGAAGAGCCTTTTGTCGAACTCATATCACTTGATTGAAAAGAGTTGTTACCGAACAGATTTGTTGTTCCTTTACTATTTGGAATACGAACCAAAGGAATTGTTCCAAGTGTGTGACTTACTACAAGTCGGAGGCGTGGGAATACATCGGAACTAGGTGAACTATAGGTTTAGTTGCTTGGTCTCAACTATACGAAGTTGGTTTAGATTTTGTATAGCGGCTTAATCCTGAGAGTATTCAATTCTGGACAAGGTCCCGGGGTTTTTCTGCATTTGTGGTTTCCTCGTTAACAAAATCTTGATGTGTCTTTTACTTTTCTATTTCCGCAATTATAATTATTTTATTATAATTAGAAGTAAAATACACAAACGTTAATTCCTATTTACTTGATAGCAATCCTATTGTGTTTGGTTAAGTCCGAACCTTTTATTAAGTAAACATACTTCGTTGGTGTATTGTCTCGATCTCGTATCCATAGACGATCACACGAAGTGTGAACCAATTAGTTGTATTGTCTCGACTCAGTCCATAGACAATCACTTTCGGAGAAAGGACTTATAGGTGGAAAAGTTTTAGATTGAGGTATATTTGGGTACCCTCGTCTTTTCACCAAGATAAGGATTATGTGAAGTTTGTTCAAGATCGGAACTGGGGAAAGCTTTTTGATTTTGAAAATTTTTCACCTGATATGGTAAGAGTTTTTTATGCGAATATTCATAAAGTTTATCATAAAAATCTTACCTTTGTTACTCTTGTTGTTCAAGGATTCTACTATGTTGATCGTAAGACAATCTCTAATGCTATTGAGTACAATGTGGAATGTAATCACTTGATTACTGGAGTTGAAATTGAGCACGGTACCATTTCAACACATCTTATTGGAAGATCAACAGAGTGGGAAAATTGTAGATTACCAACGAAAGATATACCCTTCCACCTAAGGGTATTTGGTAAACTTGCTTTAGCAACCCTATTTGCAAGCACTAGAGATAAGTCAGCTTGGGACAAAGATTTTGCAGAATTTGTTTATTTTCTGTTAAAAGGGGACTCTCAAATTGATATTTGTGGAATCATTGTCAGTCAAATGATCAAAATCTCAGATTATATTTCTTCCTCAGGAATAAAGAGGCATCTCGGTTTTCCATGTATAATTACAGAGATTTGTGAATTCATCGCGGAGATGATTTTGATGACATGAGAAGCATTACGGCTGTCTCTAAAAAAACTATATGTCAAATAATTGGAGGTCAATCCAGTAATAAAACAGTTGAAAGGATTTCACCGAATTCTAACAACAAGTCTCTTCTAGCTCATCTTGAAACTCTTGGTAAACAACTTGACTGTATTCAGAAACAGCTAGGCTTTGCTGCTCGAAAAGATCCAGAAACTCTTAAGGAATTCTAAAGATTGAATCAGAGTTTTGGAACCAAGAATCGGAAATAGAAGAAGAGCATCGAAAAGTACTTGATCACAAGGAATGTTCCTCCCAATAATTATTAGAAAGAGAATATACATTAGTTTTTAACTATTTCAATAAAGTCTATTTTGAATAAAACTATCTATTATTTATGAATAAAATTATTAGTTTATAATTTTTCTTGTGATAGTTTTTTCGTTTACATAGCATGTACTTGAATGCTTTATCTTATTGCTATGTATGTTTATGGGATGTTTAATTTCGGTTTTCTTAACCTTAATATTCGATCTCATATGGTGTGAACCCTTATGGTTTGGGTGACTTTTTGGTTTAGCGGGATTAAGTTCTAGCCCATGTTGGTAGGCTTTATCAAAGGATCATAAGGGGTTCCAATTGAAACTAATATGTGAAAAAGTCACAATATGTTGAATCATTTGGTTTATCATAAAAGCATATGTGTTTCGGGGTTTCAACTTTTGCTATGCATTAGTTAAAACCGGTTTTCAACCTTTCTCTGCTAAAGTTTGGTTTTTGTTATTATTCTTTTGTCTTGCGAGAGGATGACAACACAATGGGGGAGAGTTCTAACTTGAACTTGCGCTTAATGATATATATTTATGGGGAGAAGAGGATGCGGAACTTGAGGTAACGAATTTGTTAGTTAATCGTTTTCCTGTTTAAGAAAAGCCTAATTTTATTGCATATATTTATTGCTTTTGCTTAACAAAATCTCGGTACAATTGATGTTTTATTCCATTATTTGTGTATGGATGTGAGTGTGATTCAATTGTTTCCGGTTAATAAAAACCATTGTTATATTGCTTTATTGTTTGGTATCAATTGTTTAGGCTTACGAAATTACGGTGCAATTGCGGTACTTTAATGTCTTTGTTTGTTTCAATTGCTTCCGGATGAGGTAAATAATTATGCAAGTTGATTTATTCGGCTTGTATGAATTTTTTATGGCTTAACAAAAGGGTTTTCGGGATGAATTGTTTAGTCCAATTCGATTCTGGATAAGAGAAACTAAGTTAATTCTGATCTTAGTTAGACTTATCAATGTGGAGGTTTCGGTTATTCAAGTCTAATCGAATGCCTTAACAAGAAATACTAGTTAACTAACCTAGTACTTGTCTTGTTTAGAAGTTAAAGGTCTAAGTTATTGTTTGAATAATTAGAACCTGATGAGAAAAATAGAGTTAATTCTGATCTTTATTTTGGTATTATCGAATAAGCGATTGTATGTGTACAATCGGTTTAGCAAAGGAGATAAGGTGCTTAGTCGATTTTTGATTTGCTAAACTATTAGGGAAAATTGCGTCGAGCAATTGTTTCCGTGGTAACATATCAAAACAAAATTACTTTGTAGTGTCGGTTTTGATATTGGTTATCTAAAATGGTGTGTGGAACCCTCGTGCTTAAAGAGCTAGATCTCCGATAGAGACATCTCAATATGGGATGTCTCTATCGAGACCCTTTATCTCCGTAGAGATCTTTATCTGTGCCCAAAGAGCTAGATCTCTTCAGAGATGTTTAACGACCTCAAAAGTGATCCCTTATGTCGCAATTCTGCCCAAAGGTGTTTTGCAATGATACCGAGTCTTGTTTCTGAAGTTTTTTGGTTCAGCGCAGCGGAAGCGTATTTGCTCATAATCTTTGGTGTGCACAAAACTTGATCGGCTGGGGATCCAAATATAATCGGTTTATCTGTGTGATAACCTTGATTGATTAGTTAAGTAGATCGGCATCAATACAATTCTTTGTGATTCAAAGTATTGATTGCATAGTCTAGACAATCACTTTGGTAGTTGTTGAGAGATTGATCTAAGAACCTGACAAAGGAGTTTATTGGGATAAACGGAAGAGCCTTTTGTCAAACTCATATCACTTGTTTGAAAAGAGTTGTTACTGAACAGATTTGTTGTTCTTTTATTGTTTGGAATACGAACCAAAGGAATTGTTCCAAGTGCGTGACTTATTACAAGTTGGAGGCGCAAGGATACAGACGGAACTAGGTGAACTATAGGTTTAGTGTCTTGGTCTCAACTATACGAAGTTGGTTTAGATTTTGTATAGCAGCTTAATCCTGAGAGTATTCAATTCTGGATAAGGTACCGGGGTTTTTCTGCATTTACGGTTTCCTCGTTAAGAAAATCTTGCTGTGTCTTTTACTTTTCTATTTACGTAATTATAATTGTTTTTATTATAATTAGAAGTAAAATACACAAATGTTAATTCCTAATTACTTGATAGCAATCCTATTGTGTTTGGTTAAGTCCGAGCCTATTATCAAGTAATCATACTTCGTTGTTATATTGTCTCGATCTCGTATCCATAGACGATCATACGAAGTGTGAACCGATTAGTTGTATTATCTCGACTTAGTCCATAGACAATCATTTTCGGAGAAAGGACTTATAGGTGGAAAAATTTAGATTGAGGTATATTTGGGTACCCTCATCTTTTCAATTTCTGAGAATTTGAAGGAACGTCTCTTGGCTTCCTCACATTTCTTATTTTTCTTTCAAAGTTGGAGGTAGCGGAGATTTATATTTTTCCTTCATGATTGATGGCTTAACAATCATATTAACATCTTTTCCATCAGAACACATAATGCTTGGAATATCCATACGTACGGAATTGTGAGAGGAAATCACAAGATAATATCAACAAGCAGTCTTATGATAAAAAGAGTTTCAAGAGGAGGAAAAAGGAATGTAGGGTTACGAAACCTTTAAACATACAAGTTCACGCACGCACAACTCTCAACCCTAAAGAGGGTAGAATTGTCGAGAATAACCCTCTTTTAATTATTAAACAGGGAAGTCCTTCCAATATCAATTAGATATGAAAAGAAGGACGAATTCCAGACTTGCAATGCAAAACTAACAAGAGAACAACAAAATAAAACACTTCTCTTTTACCTAAAGCCCGAGGTGTGCACAATCTTGCCTCTTTTGATCAGGCACATGAGACAAGATGCACCAACCAACACAATTAAGTTGTGCTAGGGTGAACAATAATCTGTCCACCGTAACCTTTTTGAAAGGAATTCATAGAACCCTGTTTCACAGAATGTTTAGACCGTAATTTTCTCTCTAGTGATCTAGTATTTTATTTGGAAATTAACTTCTTCGAAGAAGAGATGAGATTACATACCTCTGATGATTTTTAAACAAGTTTGAGCTTGTTTGCTAATCGATTCGCTCTTCGTTGAAGTTTGTTGACGTATCTTGCTTTGTGTTTGTACTTGAAACACTTTGAAAGTTCGTGACCTTTGAGAAAATAATAAGATCATGTCAACATGGGAGATGATTCAGAAGTCTGAGATGTGTAAGCAGCTAGACACATAGTGGAACCTGAAAAATCAGAAAAAGAGTTTCCAGCAGAAACATATAGATCCATTTTTTCTTCCAGACCGGTTGAGATTTCTTCTGAAATAATATCAAGATTGATGTATGTATTGCTACAATTATCAAAATCAATATTTTCACAAAGAAGTGCAACACTTGACTTTTCGTCTTCATTAGAATCATAGTTGTCAGACATTTCATCAAGAGTTGCAGCTAGACCTTTGTTCCCAATGTATTTTTTACGATTTAGACACTCATTTGCAAAATGACCAAAACCTTTACACTTAAAGCACTGCGGCATATCCTCGTCATCAGTTTCATCAATATCCATGTTTTTAGGAGGAACACGATTAAGAGGTTTAACTGATGACCTAGATTTATCTCTGGAGAACCGTTTACTTCTCTTCAAAAGAAGAACCCTAAACTGTCTTGTGATCAAGGAGACTGACTTGTCAAGATCTTCATCTGATGAATCAGCCTCAGAAAGATCATCTTCAGAGATGCAAACACTTTTACTTTTGTCAAGCAATTTAGTGTTCTTTTGTGCTTTGAAAGCAACATCCTTTCCGGATTTGGAATGTATGCTCATGATCAAAGATCTCCCAACCAGAGTATTTCTGGAAAGAGTTGCAAGGTTATTTCCCTCAACGATGGCATGCTTCTTAGAATCGTATCTGGATGGCAACGATCCGAGAATTTTCATCACAATGTCCTTTTCAGGAATAGTCTTACCCAATGCAAAGGATGCATTAACAATTTCAGACACTTTGTGATTAAACTCATCAAATGAATCTCCATCTGCCATACGAAGGTTTTCCCAATCAGAATTTAGATTTTGAAGCGTAGCTTCCTTTTCACAGGTATCCCCTTCAAATACGGTTTCTAAGATATCCCAAGCATCTTTAGACTATGTGCAAGTAGTCACATGATGCTGGAGCTCTGGGGTAATGGCATGGATGA
Source organism: Papaver armeniacum (assembly GCA_023531295.1). Lineage (NCBI taxonomy): Eukaryota > Viridiplantae > Streptophyta > Magnoliopsida > Ranunculales > Papaveraceae > Papaver > Papaver armeniacum. Next base: position 184,797 of record JAJJWW010005572.1, on the reverse strand, counting down.
TAGCATTTAATCCGTCAGAATTTTGCTTTGCAGCAAGAATCTCGACAGCATCATATTTACCAATATCCTTTGGAACTGTTACATCGCCTTCTGTAACTTCCGGAGGATTATAGCCATTAACCACATAAACCCATGATTGAAAATCACGCGCTTGAAGAAAGGCACGCATAACAATCTTCGACCATAAGTAATTTGAGCCATCAAAGACTGGTGGTACGTTTATAGATATAACACTTCTGTCCATATTCAGATCGCTATAAACACAAATTTATGAGGTCTTTAATATGTTTGCCTGCTCTGATACCAATTGAAAAAGCGGGGGTCTAATAACCACACCCAATATTTCGTTCAGCAATCTGAATAGACAAACTCCAATATACTTTCAAGAGAATCAACTAGACAATCAAACTCAATCTAGAGAAAAGTATATCAAAGAGTTTTATATTTCTATCTCTCAATTCAATCTGCAATCAGCAAATAGGAATTTGCGAGCCTGATTTAATATAAGAAAATTAACTTGAACGGTACCAAAGACCAATGTTCAAGGATCAATCAATTTCAATCAACAACCAAAGGTTGGATTTACCAATTGATCGATTCAACGCACAACCTGTGATATATCTATTATATAACAAAATATAATGCGGAAAAGAAATAACACATACACCATAATTTTGTTAACGAGGAAACCCGCAAATGCAGAAAAACCCTGGGACTTAGTCCAGCTTTGAACACCACACTGTATTAAGCCGCTACAGACACTAGCCTACTACCAATGAACTTTGGACTGGAATGTAGTTGAGCCCTAATCAATCTCACACTGATCAAGGTACAGTTGCGCTCCTTACGTCTCTGAACCCCAGCAAGATTCTACGCACTTGATTCCCTTAGCTGATCTCACCTACAACCAATAGTTGCTACGACCCAAAGTCGAAGACTTGATAAACAAATCTGTCTCACATATAAAAGTCTATTGGAATAGATAAATCTGTCTCCCACAGAAATACCTACGAGTTTTGTTCCGTCTTTTTATAAATCAAGGTGCACAAGAACCAATTGATAAATCAGACTTATATTCCCGAAGGACAACCTAGTATTATCAATCACCTCACAATAATCTTAATCGTATGGTTGCGAAACAAAATATTGTGGAATCACAAACGATGAGAAGAAGATGTTTGTGACTACTTTTAATCTTACCTATCGGAGATAAATATCAAGCAAATCTTAGAAAAGATAATACTCAATCACGATAGTAGAAGTAAGATCAGAACAAGCAACTACAGAAAAAATAGTTGGGTCTGGCTTCACAATCCCAATGAAGTCTTTGAGTCGTTAACCTACAGGGTTTCGTGAAAAACCTAAGGTTAAAGGAGAATCGACTCCAGTCGCAACTAGTATCACACGGGAGGTGTGGGGATTAGGTTTCCCAGTGGCTAGAGTTTTCCCTTGTATAGTTTTCAAATAAGGGTTTGCAATCCAAGTTACCTTGGTAACAAAGCATACAATATTCACCATTAGATGTGTTAGAGCACTGCTCGGTCGAACTCGCAAGTATTGCTATCTCAAGCTTGTTTGTCAATTTTAGTTTCCAAAACTATAAGTCTTGATTTCTAGTCTACTTATAGCTAAGTCTCGGACTAGGATAGAAAGTGTAGTTGAGCTCTAGAATCCACGGCGTTCATCATGCAAAGACGAAGAACTACTCAAGGAACTGGTGGAACTTCATCGACTAAAAGGTATGTGGAGACTTGAACTTATCTATCACTCAAAAGTCTATCTACTATATCTCCTATCTTGAGACAAAAGTCCTATTGCTATATAGACTTCGATTATACACATTTGCTATTTCGAGCCGAGTTTATCTCGCTTATCTATTTCTCGAAATATGTGTTGGTAAGCTTTCGCTTTGGCCAAGTTCATCTTTACAAGTGACGAAAGTCATGTTGATTATTTCAATATCTTGAAAATCTCTTTGATGAAAAATAGTGTGTGAATAACCTCTATTTAACATCCTCTAATAATGTTTCAATGATTGAAATGAGATTTTAAAATATATAATCTTGAATGGATATAAACATTGTATGTGAAGTCATACTTGTGTAAGTCCAAAATCCTTGAACTAAAGTATGCGTACTTTACTGGTTCAGGATATCCGGGAGCTAAGTCCGCGTACCCGTACGCGTACCGCCGGAAGTTCACATCACGTGAATTTCTGCTGGAGTTTTTGAACTGAAAACAAACTCAATCCGGGTACTTAACTATGCGTACCGGTATACATACTTGAGTGGGTTATTTTCTAAAAAATGGTTTATTCGTGAACTAAGACATATATAAACTAAGGAATGCATATTTGCAAACCGTGGCTATAATGTTCATGAATCGATTCGAGTGAATCAAAATAGTTTTTGCTTCGAATGTGTCTTATATACTTATATGAGATCTAAGCAATAGAACAACTCTCTAACTAGTTCTTTTGTGTCATTTGAACTAGTTATGATGAATATGAATAAGGTTGATATGAAAGTGCTCATATGGATAACCATTGGTTAACTACTGTTGAACCAACTAGGTGTACAAATTTAGGTACGGTTACACAAACCGAAATGAACGTGCATTTCATTTGTGTATAACAAGCTAAGTTCGATCTAACGGTTGAAAGATATTAGCTTGAATCTAATCAGGTTTGCATCTAACGGTGAATATTGAATGCTTTGTTACCAAGGTAACTTAGATTGCAAACCCTGATTTGGAGACTATATAAAGGAGAACTCTAGCAACTGGGAAACCTAATCCACACACCTCCTGTGTGATACTAGTTGTATAAGCTAGAGTTGATTCTCCTTTAACCTTAGGTTTCTACCGAGACCGTGTAGGTTAACGACTTGAAGACTTCATTGGGATTGTGAAGCCATACCCAACTATTATCTCTGTAGTTGCGTGATCTGATCTTGCTGCTCCTATCGTGATTGAGTGCAATCGTAAGATTGGCTTGAGATTAATTTCTCCGATATGCAAGATAGAAAATTAGTCACAAACATCTTCGTCTCATCGTTTGTGATTCCACAATATCTTGTTTCGCTAGTCGATTAAGATTATTGTGAGGCGATTGATATTTCTAGGCCGTTCTTCGAGAATATAAGTCCGGTATATCAATTGGTTCCTGTTCACCTTGATTTATCAAAAGACGGAACAAAACTCGTAGGTATTTCTGTGAGAGACAGATTTATCTATTCCCGTAGAATTTTCTGTGTGATACATATTTGTTTATTAAAGTCTTCGACTTTGGATCGTAGCAACTCTTAGTTGTGGGTGAGATCAGCTAAGGGAATCAAGTGCGTAGTATCCTGCTGGGATCAAAGACGTAAGGAGCGCAACTGTACCTTGGATCAGTGTGAGATTGATTGGGGTTCAACTACAGCCCAGACCGAGGTTAGTTTGTAGTAGGCTAGTGTTTGTAGCGGCTTAATACAGTGTGTGTTCAATCTGGACTAGGTCCCGGGGTTTTTCTGCATTTGCGGTTTCCTCGTTAACAAAACTTAAATGTACGTGTTATTTCTTTTCCGCATTATATTTTGTTATATAATTGAAATATCACAGGTTGTGCGTTGAATCGATCAATTGGTAAATCCAACATTTGGTTGTTGATTGAAATATTGATCCTTGAACATTGGTCTTTGGTACCGTTCAAGTTAATTTCTCTTGTATTCAATCAGACTCGTAGATTTCTATTTGTTTGAGTAAGGATTGAATCGATAAATTGAGATTAACTCTTTGATATACTTTTCATTAAGATTGAGTCTGACTGTCTAGTTGATTCTCTTAAAAGTATATTGGAGTTTGTCCATACATATTGCTAAGCGAAATATTGGGTGAGGTTGTTGTACCCCCACTTTTTCAAGATGAAAACCTGATTAGACTCAAACTAATATCTTTCAACCGTTAGATCGAACTTAGCTTGTTATACACAAATGAAATGTGCCCTCATTTAGGTTTGAGTAACCGTACCTAAACATTTACACCATGTTGGCTCAACAGTAGTTAACCGAGGTTAGCTATATGAACACTCTCATATCAACCTTAATCATCTTAACCACAACTAGTTCAAATGACTCAAGTGAAACTAGTTATAGAGTTGTTCAATTGCTATATTCTCATAGAAGTATACAAGAACACAATTGAAGCAAAATCGGTTTGATTCACTCGAATCAATTCATGAACATTATAGCCACGGTTTGCAAAGAATGCATTCCTTAATATAAAAATGTATTAGTTCATGAGCCAACCGATTTTAGAACTTTAACCACTCAAGTATCCATATGTGTACGCATACCTAAGTAGCCGGTCTGAGTTTGGGTTCACCAGTATGCGAACGTGTACGCATACCTTAGTACACTTCCAAAACCATCAGAAATTCCCGGACCTATACCTTACGCAAGTATGCGTACCGGTATGTGTAATTGGTACCCGAAATTCCATTACTACAAGTGCGCATATGGGTATGCATACTATAGTTCCGGTCAAGGATCACATACATGCAAGAATGCATACTATGTTCATAATCCAATAGTTCTAAACTCTATTTCAATCATTGAAACTTTCTTAGAGGATGACAATAGCCGTTTTCACACACTATTAGCATCAAAGCAATTTTCAAGTTATTGAAATAATCATAACGAAACATTCCAAGACTACACCAAATCATTGTATCACACAAACCATGTAAGATGTTACTCGTCAATTTTCACATGATCATCTTTTAACTTTTTTCAAGAATATAAGATGAACTTGGTTGAAGCGAAAGCTTACCAACACATATTTAGAAATATGTAAGCGAGTTAAACTTCAAATTCAAAATCTCAAATGTGCATAATCGAATACTATATAGTAATACGACTTTTGTCTCAATATAGGAGATAGAGTAGAAATAAACTTTCAAGTGATAGATGAGTTTTAGTCTCCACATACCTTTTATTGATGAAGTTCCACAAGCTATCCTTAGTAGTTCTTCGTCTTCAATTGATGAACGCCGTGAATTTTAATGCTCAACTACACAATTTATCCTAGTCCGAGACATCACTATAAGTAGACTAGAAATGAAGACTTATAGTTTTGATCACTAACATTGACAAACAATCTTGAGATAGCAACGCTTGCGAGTTCGACCGAGCAGTGCTCTAACAGTAACTATATATTGACTTTCAGATTTGTGTGATATGCATATTCGTACATACATCATGGGAACATTTGTCTGTTTCGTGATCCGGATAGGTATGTATATTCGTATACAAAACATTGTGGAACTGTGGTAAGGGAGCCGGGTTAAAATAATCAAACAGGTATGCGAGCCAAAATAGTTCTATTTTCTAGAATCAGTTTAGTACCCAAACCGGTACGCAAGCTGGATGTTCTGTGAACTCCGGAACCGGCAAAGGTATTAAGTTTGCAAATCGGTACATGAACTAAAAAGTTTTGTAGACTCTAGAACTTTTAGTTGGTTCAAAGTTTGAAAACCGGTACGTGAATTGAAAGTTCTGTAGAGTCCGGAACTTAGTAATAATTGCATATAAGTTTGCAAACCGGTCCGCGTACTGTGACACATCCAATTCACTAACGATTCAAGTAATTATACTTTGTATATTTACAAACTATATCGATCATGATTCAATTGCGATTAAATTATTTATATAAAGTATTTTGATTTGATCATTTCTCTAATTAACACTAGACTCAATTGATCACATGATTGTGACTCAATATTAATGTTATAGTGAACATGAAAATGAGTGTTAAGCTTTTAAGTTCAAATCAGCTAGTTTCGGCTAACCATGTTGAACATAATCTTTATACACGGTTCGGTACGGTTTACCTAACCATAGGGTATATCTTGTATATATGATTAAGATTCAAAGCTTTCATCTAACGGGTGGATATTGTTTGCTTGGTTCCAAAGCTATCTTAGCTTAAACCTAAAACAACCTAGGATTTGAAGTCTATATAAGGGGAACACTTGGCAACCGGGATCTTTGAATCCTAACACTACTTTTTGGTGTGTCCTAGTTGTATCTAGAGTCGTCCTCTCCAGAAACCTTTTTAGGGTTTAGCGACTACAAAGACTTCATTGGGATTCGTGAAGCCAGGTCAGATTATCTTTTATCTTGATAACTTGAGTATCCTGATCTTGATTGTTTGTAGAGCCTTGCTCCATCAATCAAGATAGATAGTAATCAACAAAGTCTCTTCATCTCATATTTTGTTGATTTCACAAGTTTTATACTTGTGAGGTGAATAATAATCTAGGCTGCACTTCGGGTTGCATAAGTCCGGATTTTGAGGATAGCCAGACTCTTGTCTAAGTTGCTATCTATTTTCATCACCTGGATTTATCATTTGATTTGATCATCCGTTTAAATCGTAAATCAGGAAATCAAATATAGGCTTAATTTGTGGGAGGCATATTTGGTTTAAAGTCTTCAATTGAGTTGAAGCAACTCTTAATCGTGGGTGAGATCGTCTAAGGGAATCAATTGCGTAGAGTCCTGCTGGGATTCAAGAGGCGTAAGGAGTGTGACTGTACCTGAATCAATGAGAGACTGAGTTCGGGCTCAACTACATTCCAGACCCGAATTTAATTGGTAGTAGGCTAGTGTTTGTAGCATCTTAATGCAGTTTGGTGTTCAATCTGGACTAGGTCCCAGGGTTTTTCTGCATTTGCGGTTTCCTTGTTAACAAAACTTCTGGTGTCTGTGTTTTTTTTTTTTCCGCATTATATTGTTTATTTTTATAATTGAAACATTATATGTTGTGCGTTGATCAATCATAGTAGTTAGGTCCAACCTTGTTAGTTGGAAAAGACTTGATTGATCCTTGGACATTGGTCTTTGGTACTGTCCAAGAACTCTCTTTGAAGTTAGGTTCACGGATTCAGTGCAGTAAAACGTTTTGACAACAAGAGACAGAGAGAGACAGAGAGAGAGATATAAATCTAGGCACTTTCCTTGATTGAGTTTTTACTCTCGGAGTTGTGTTGAGTTTGTCCCTACGGATTTCCTAAGAAAAAGTTGGCGGTGTATCTTGGTACCCCAATCACTTTTATATACAAAGAAGAAGAAAGGGGGGAAGTGGAAAGGCGTGACCACCTTAGGCGGTACACTACCTTCATTACCTAGCTTTACAACTTAAAAGACAACTATTATGACCACCGACAAACACGAGTCATACACCACTAACTCATTAAAATAACAGAAAACTCATCGACTTACAAAAAGAGGTGTACAACACCCACTGAAAAAACTCTTCGACCTCCGAGAATGGGTGGCTACAAATCTCTATTTATAGCTTTGGTTTGGTTTTCCCAAACTTTTAAGGAATCTATTTCCTTATCTAGGAATAATTGTTTATTTAAGAATATTTCCTTACTTTGATTTGTTTTCACAAACCACCTTGGAATCTATTTATTTATATAGAAATAACTCCTTGTTTAGGTATATTTCCTTATATAGATTACTGTCTAAAATCAGTATTCCTTTCTTAAATTACAATTCTATCCTCGATCCGTCTTGAGGATCACTAGTTCATAAAAAAGGAAAGATACACTTGTATCAGTACCTCCCCATTCCCGAACTTAGATTAACAGGGTACGCGTACCAGGTTGTTGATGGTGGATTTTCGACAAAGGCTAAAATCGTAAAATCATGATACTGCATGTTTCTGACCCGGCTTCATGAATGCATGTGACAATTCATATTTTATGATCCGTGAACCATTTCACGATCTCTGACAGAGCGAACGTTCCTCTCAGAGCTATGATGAATATGTTTCTCGAAAAGCCTCTCAGCTGAGCTTTCGATGCTTCACACATTTCATCATCACATCTACATAGAATCAAAACGATTGGACGGCTCCTAGACATATTGTATGCTAGTATAGAGCCTAACGCCTTCAGGACGTCACGCTTCTCGTTGTTCCCTGACTACGTAGAGAGATCGTGTATATAATCTCTTAATGATTGGGCGGCTCCTAGACATATTGCATGTGTTAGAGCACTGCTCGGTCGAACTCGCAAACGTTGTCATCTCAAGCTTGTTATGAAGTTTAGTTGCCAAAACTATAAGTCTTGATTTTTAGTCTACTTATAGCTAAGTCTCGGATTAGGATAGAAAGTGTAGTTGAGCATTAGACTTCACGGCATTCATCGATTAAAGACGAAGAACTACTAAGGGGAGCTTGTGGAACTTCATCAACAAAAGGTATGTGGAGACTTGAACTTATCTATCACTCAAAAGTCTATCTACTATATCTCCTATCTGAGACAAAAGTTGTATAGATATATAGACTTAGATTATACACATTTGATATTTCGAGCTGAGTTTAACTCGCTTACATATTTCTCACGACTGAGACACGAACACTATGGTGACACGGGCATGCCACCTTGACCCACCAAGGTTGGCTCTTGGGCTTGCAAGGGGCCGGTCCCACACATCTTCACAATTTTGACCTAATTAGCTTTCAACAGTTCATATTGGGTTCAAACTCTTTCCAACCAATTTGGAATTCGCTTAAATCGACCACCAGCTGGTCCCACGACCATCAAGGGCCAGTTTCACACCCCTTTGCTGGTACCTCATCTCTCCGTAATTAGGTTTTATTATCTAACACTCAGACGATCAATATTTTATAAATGATTAAACCAGCATTTAATCATCCTCTCACCAACTGGTCAACAAAGGACTTTAGTGCGTGCTCACTCGAGCACCTGGACGTTACATGGTCGGCCATCATCCCATGTAGCTGATCGCGGTCGTAAGCGTCAAAAATAAATTACACTTTCTCACTACTCAAAATATAAATATAGCAAGGGCAAGAAAGGATCGATCCCACAGAGAGGACTAGGTTGTCAAGTTGTTATGGTTTCCTATATAAAACACCGGGGGTTTGCGGATTTTTATATACTAAAATAAAATAAAATAAAAGCAAAACAAATAAAAGTAAACACGCAAATCAAGGATGTGAAAATATTGGATAAAGGTTTCATCTTCAATTGTAAACAAGTTTTTGAATATATGAATAGAATTCGTATTTAATCTCGCTATCATCAAGAGCCTTAGAATACCTTATTGCAAGAATACTCCGTAATTTCTTAATTCATCAACACACACATTAGAGCTGCGTATGTGAATTCTACCTAAAGAATAACCTAACGCCTTGCGCTAATTAAGTTCAATTCCTAGGAGCATTAAGTTTCAGAAATAGGCTAATCAATGCAATTGAAATACATTGCGCAAACAATTCGAACAAAGGTCAATTTCTACATATGACTACAAGGATGTATCACTACAACCTAGAATCATATCATGCTACTCGTATTCAAGGTTATCAGCTCGATGAAAACCCTAAAATAGCTATAGATATGGATGTGAGTTCAATCAATTCTAGACTCGACTAAACAAACATTCAATCATATTGCAATACGTTAATCATTCAATTATTATAACCCGTAGAAATCAAACGATAATATTGAGAGAAAACTAATTAATAAAAATCATAACTTGTTTTCCAAAATCCAACTACATCTTCAACCAATAATAAAACTCTAGCTCATATTCATGGAGTTCATAACAAGAAGAAAGAAAAAAGACTTCATGGTTCTAAACCCTAGAAAACAAAGTAGAGGCCAAAGAATAGCTTCAAGATATAATAAAAGTCTTCTCTTTATATGTTTCTCCAATTTCCATAAAGGATACTCCTTCCAATATTAGGTCTTCTCAAAATCCATCTCCAAGTGGTCCACCAAGCCCATATGTGAGAAAAACCCATGTAGAAAATTCTCCCCAAAAACGGTCGCCGGAAAGCTGGGATTGTGGCCGGAACTTGGCCGGAAAAGTCGACGGAAAACTATCTCAGGTGACCGGCAAAGTCCGCCCGGTCACCGGTCAACGGGTCGGATCGGTCGAGTCAACTCGGGTCGGATCATCAGGTCAAACCGAGTCAAGGCTCAGCTGAGTCAGGTAGCCAAGTCTGAGTCAGAGGCTAAGTTAAGATGAGTCAGGGTCTAACTGGCATAGGCCCAGGCCATATTGCACAGGCCATAGTTCTGTTGCACCAAGATGGTGCTTCACCATCTCCTTAGCCAGCCATCTTGGCTGTGCATAACTGCAACCATCAAAGCTCTTCCATTCTCTCCAATTCCTCCCACTGCCAATACCAATTTCAGCTCAAAACCAACCTGTACCCCTTTTCATCACTCTTTCCTTGCTTCCCTATCTTCTACCAATTCCAACACCACCAGCACATCCCTGCCACATTCTTCCTGCCATCATTTCAGCCAATATCTTGCACCCCATTCTATCACTGCCTGCAACTCACTTCCACAACCAGCTTTCATCACTAGCTGCCTTGGCAGCAACTGTTGATGTTTGCAGCCTGGTCTTGACCAAATCCGAGCCACTGCCAACACCATTTACTGCCGCTTCTTGTGCACCACCAAATTCACACTCTGGCCATACCAAGACCATCACAGCCTGAGCCATCTCCTTGAATCACCATTTCAGCTCTAGTTAATGCACCTGCCATGCTCAAAGCAGCAGCATCACAACACCAATATACCCTTGGCAGCTCCCTGTTAATCTTCCATGGCCTCACTATTTCCTGCCACTCTAAAGAACCACCAGACAACCTGCAATTGCTTGCATCTATAGCTGCACATCAACACCAGCTGCAACATTTGCACCTCAGTTCACTTCTCCCAGCATGATAGCAGCAACGCTTTCATCTCCCTGACCTGATCCCCTGCAGTGCAACCATTCATAACCACCAGCTAAACCATCTGCTTCTTGTTGTTCTTTATCGACCACCAACAATGCTTCCATTGCAGTTTCGTAAATAAGCTGCACAACTAATTCTCACATTCTTGCAAAACCTCAACTCCAACACCGATAGTTGCTCAGCTATGCAATCATCAGCTCCTATCATACTCATCTGTAATCCATCACCGATTCCATCCACTCTTCCTAGCCCCTGCTTCTCACATTTGCTTCTCCTTCTCACTGCCATTCCAACTCTACCAGCAGCCCTTTGAATCCACAAGCACTTCAGTTCCATTAAAAGCACCAGCTAAAGAACTCATAACAGCACCAGGACTGCACCTGCAATTCAATTCAATTCCTACTTCTTCACCAGATCTGAAACTTGAATCTGCTCATGTCTTCCATCCAATTCAAGTTAAACCCAAGTTTCCTTGTTATGATATCAACCTAAAATCACCATCAGTCCCTGTTTAATCTCTTCTTTCATTGTCGAATTTCAAATCCCCCATTTAAAACCCTAGATGTCATCAGAAACACCCATCTCTAACTTGTTCTTCTTGATTGATTCTTCAGTCTCAAATCCCATTTTCTATGTTCATCATCTCTCTCAACAGCAGACTCATACCCTCCATTATATCTTCTTCTTGATTCCTCTTGAATTTCATCATCTCCTCACTGATTTTGACAGACCCATGCTTCAAACCCTAGTTTCGATTTCTAATCCTTGAACAGAAACAACGATTCCCTCATGGCAACAGAACCACCATCTTCCTTCCCTTACAATCTCTGGTTCTTCCTCTCGATTCTAGTTTCTTCATATGAAACACCATAGTTCTTACTCTCTGAGTTTAAACCTAAATTGAGAGAAATGACTCGAGAGAGTCTCGACCCCAAGGTTTTGGTAAGAACGAAAATTGATGCAGGCACCTGACTGATAGATACGGGCTACCTGATGGCAGCCCATTAGCTCTCCTTTGAACCAGGCTAGCAGCCCCTTATCGTTGACTTGACACCGCATAGCACTCGCCGTCGAACGCTTCCGCCCTCCTTGCTCCTTTTCGCTCCACTGCACGTTTTCTCCTTCTTTTGCTCATAATGGCTCCATTGCACCTAGTAGACTCAAAATCCAACGTAAAATACATAATTTACAAGAAAACTAGCATAGAAAGCATAAACAATAAATAAATAATACGGTGTTTTAGACACCTATCAAATTCCCCCACACTTAGACTTTGCTAGTCCTTGAGCAAATCAAACAAAAATAATTATAAAGAATACATACAACTCCGTCTCGTCGAGGCTACGGTTAATTTTAGCATAAATAACAAGCCTTTAAACCCCTAGGTGTCCCTAGTGGACGAGTTATAGTCTCGTGAAGGTTTACAAGAGGTCTGCCTACAAAACCTATATTCCAAACTCCGTCTATTTGTGACAAATCAATGAACGAATCCAAAATGACTACAGGAGGAGGTACCTTGCAAATTCAATTCATATATTAGTAAATAAACTTTAATTAGATAGTCGAACAAGCCACAATACTCGAAACTAACCAACCACAATCACAATGAAAAGATAAAGAAGATGGATAAAGATGTAGATGTTGGCGAATATTCTCAAGTGTTCGATGTTTCCCATATCTGTCTCAAGGTCACTACTAAGATGAACCTAATCCTATCGGATTGAGCTACTTGGTCTTGAATGCTACATCAAATCAATTGGCATATACAAGGGAACCAAGAGTGACTTTATTCAACACAATAATAATTTTTTTTTTTTTTTTTTTATATATGATTGGATCAAACTGGATCCAATTTTTTTTTTTTTTTTTTAGACGGCATGATTAGATCTTTTAGATCCAAGCGCATGCTTCCTTGTCAACACGTATATGATAGTTGCCTTGGATCCTGCATTCCACGCTTGTTTAGGCGACGGAGACAGGGACTACGTTTCACACATACTGTTATTCCCAAGTGTCTTTTTATTCCGTTTTGGTCTAATTGGTCGGTCTCTTTTTTTTTCTTTTTTTTTTTCTTTTGTTTTTCTAGTAACTCAATCACTCTATTCCATTCTAGCAGTAATAACACGTCGATGTTTTGTGACCCACCAAAGCACTTAGAGAACAATAGATAAATATGGAAAAATAAAAATAGAATGCGATATGGTGATATTCCGAGATATGGTAACAACTATCATGTTAATTTGTGATTTCGAGCTATATTCTTCCCTTTTAGTTAATTGGTTCCTCAACTCCTCGCATTCAAAATGGTTCCATCCACTAATGGTGTCATCCTAAAGGCACAAGTTTCTAGATTTCGGAGTTCAAAAAGCACAATTTTTTCTTGGTTTTTTCTATTTTTTTTTTTTTTTTTTTAAAATGCATAAAACAAACTAAAACAAACTATACAAACATATAAATGCTCCCCCACACTTAAACTTCACATTGTCCTCAATGTGTAAAACCGAAAGTTCTAAATTCTGACGTAACAGCAAATAAAACGCAAAAACTGTGCAAATTGGTAAGGAATTTGGAAAAACTCCATTTCACAAAAGTTGTTCACCTACGTGTTTTCTACACAGTGTCAAAATTTCACAGTGTTTTGATAAACGGTCTGACAGTTATGGTCTCTGGACTGAACTACGCGCAGTCTGAAATTTTCTGACGAAAAGGTATTCGTCATAATTCTCTTCTAAGATAGATTCCGGACGAAATGAAATTAAACATGGGGATGCAAATATGATATGAAAACAATAAAAAAAACAAAAAATAAAAGGGACTAAAATACAAAACCTATGGGTTGCCTCCCATTTAGCGCTTGGTTTAAAGTCGTCACCACTCTTTTGTTATCGTCCATATACCAACAATCTGAAAAGTTGAGGATCCTTCCATAGAACCTGTTTTTCAAACACTAGCTTCACACAAATATTAGTACAATAAAGCAAAAGTGAAGCTATGAACCGATAAAGCTTCCCCACACTTATTCTTGTCCACACTTGGAAGTGTATAAAGAATATAGAAGTCGAATACTTCCACAGTTTCTTGTCCCATAACCTGCATAGTATGAGAATCAAGTTTCTCTAATGGAGGAAAACGAGAAACAAAGTCATCCAACAATATTCTCAAGCACATACATTCAAACCAATAAGAGGTAAAAGAAGAAACAATAGGCAAAGGGTTAGATAAACCTTGCACAATCTCTTGTATTACGGAATCCTCTTCATCCTTGAAAAACTCAAGTGAATTATTCACCTCTTTTATATCATGGTCCTCTATTAAACCTTGCAACCATTCTTCGTCCGTTTACGCTTAACCAAAGTCTCGACATAAACATCATCATTATAATCATTCACAAGTTCAATTGGGTCTTCCATAATAGTGGTCATAACGGTCTCATTCTCAACATATTCCTCCTTGTTGTAAGGCATATACTCTTTTGCGAATGCAATATTGTCCATAAGAAATTTCTTAAGAACACTCCTTGCATCATCCTCAAGCTCTACCTTTTGAATAGGTTCTTGATCATTATAAAGATCAATGCTCGAGTAAGCTACACTAGTGTCATCATATTCCTTTTCAACTTCACCTTGATCGCAAAAAAGACTCCATTGTAAACTCCTCGGGGATGTCACCATAAATTGGTTCAAACGATGTATTTTCATAATAATCATCATCACTATCATAGTCAACATAACATTGATCCTCGCTGAATTTAGTGTTGCTAATCTCTAACTCATCCTTTTGAATAGGTGAATGATCATTATTACGATCAAGAGTTGAGTTAACTACACAAATATCAACGCCAAAGGTTCGCCTTTTTCAACATAATTATTCATTTCCTCCTTGTACTCATCAATGCCATGTCTTAAAGTGGAAACACCTTTTTGAAGCTCTTGGAGTGATCCATCCAAATTATGAATATAGTGTTCCATTTGTTTGTAAAGCTCATTCGACAAGGCAAAATTAGAATTACTTACTTCAGTATTGTTAGGCCAATTATCTTCCCTTTGAATGGGTGAATGATCATAACTACGATCGGAAATTGGGCCATACATACTATGAGCACATTCGGTCGATGAAATTGGTTCCACGCTTGGTTGTCTACGACTTGACTCCATGCTGTCCATAAATTGTTGCATCTCATCTACCAAACTAGAGGAAAAATTAATAGGAGTACAACTAGTCTCCCCTCCTTGTGGTTGCTCACTTACATACCCACCGTAAGAAGGTTGGAATGTATGAGAGTAACTAAAAGGATACGTGGAATATTGATCATAACCAAAGGATTGGTTTTGATTGTATTCCCCATAAGGGTGATAGTTTTCATGTTGTTGAGGTTGAAAGCCGTATTGATTGCTCCAATATGCTCCGTCCATCGAAATTGGTACCTGAAACGAGATTCTCAAGACTCGGTTAAAAACCAAAGAATAAGAAAAAGTAAAACAAAACTAAAACAAAAATAAGAAACCAAAAACAATTAACAACCGCTGCCTCCCCGACAACGGCGCCAAAATTTGATCGCGGTCGTAAGCGTCAAAAATAAATTACACTTTCTCACTACTCAAAATATAAATATAGCAAGGGCAAGAAAGGATCGATCCCACAGAGAGGACTAGGTTGTCAAGTTGTTATGGTTTCCTATATAAAACACCGGGGGTTTGCGGATTTTTATATACTAAAATAAAATAAAAGCAAAAAAATAAAAGTAAACACGCAAATCAAGGATGTGAAAATATTGGATAAAGGTTTCATCTTCAATTGTAAACAAGTTTTTGAATATATGAATAGAATTCGTATTTAATCTCGCTATCATCAAGAGCCTTAGAATACCTTATTGCAAGAATACTCCGTAATTTCTTAATTCATCAACACACACATTAGAGAGTCGCGTATGTGAATTCTACCTAAAGAATAACCTAACGCCTTGCGCTAATTAAGTTCAATTCCTAGGAGCATTAAGTTTCGAAATAGGCTAATCAATGCAATTGAAATACATTGCGCAAACAATTCGAACAAAGGTCAATTTCTACATATGACTACAAGGATGTATCACTACAACCTAGAATCATATCAGGCTACTCGTATTCAAGGTTATCGCTCGATGAAAACCCTAAAATAGCTATAGATATGGATGTGAGTTCAATCAATTCTAGACTCGACTAAACAAACATTCAATCATATTGCAATACGTTAATCATTCAATTATTATAACCCGTAGAAATCAAACGATAATATTGAGAGAAAACTAATTCATAAAAATCATAACTTGTTTTCCAAAATCCAACTACATCTTCAACCAATAATAAAACTCTAGCTCATATTCATGGAGTTCATAACAAGAAGAAAGAGAAAAGACTTCATGGTTCTAAACCCTAGAAAACAAAGTAGAGGCCAAAGAATAGCTTCAAGATATAATAAAAGTCTTCTTTTATATGTTTCTCCAATTTCCATAAAGGATACTCCTTCCAATATTAGGTCTTCTCAAAATCCATCTCCAAGTGGTCCACCAAGCCCATATGTGAGAAAAACCCATGTAGAAAATTTTCCCCAAAAACGGTCGCCGGAAAGCTGGGATTGTGGCCGGAACTTGGCCGGAAAAGTCGACGGAAAACTATCTCAGGTGACCGGCAAAGTCCGCTCGGTCACCGGTCAACGGGTCGGATCGGTCGAGTCCACTCGGGTCGGATCAGCTGAGTCAAACCGAGTCAAGGCTCAGGTGAGTCGGGTAGCCAAGTCTCGAGTCGGAGGCTAAGTTAAGATGAGTCGTGTCTAATCGGCATAGGCCCGTGCCATATTGCACTGTGCCATAGTTCTCATTGCACCAAGATGGTGCTTCACCATCTCCTTAGCCAGACCATCTTGGTCATGCACTAATCGCAACCATCAAAGCTCTTCCATTCTCTCCAATTCCTCCCACCGCCAATACCAATTTCACTCAAAACCAACCTGTACCCCTTTTCATCACTCTTTCCTTGCTTCCCTATCTTCTACCAATTCCAACACCACCAAAGACATCCTCGCCACATTCTTCCCGCCATCATTTCACCAATATCTTGCACCCCATTCTATCACCGCAAACTCACTTCCACAACCAGCTTTCATCACTAGTCGCCTTGGCAAAGAATCGTTGATGTTTGCACTGGTCTTGACCAAATCCGAGCCATCGCCAACACCATTTACTGCGCTTCTTGTGCACCACCAAATTCACACTCGGCCATACCAAGACCATCACAACCGAGCCATCTCCTTGAATCACCATTTCGGCTCTAGTTAATGCACCGCCATGCTCAAAGCAGCAGAAGATCACAACACCAATATACCCTTGGCAGCTCCTGTTAATCTTCCATGGCCTCACTATTTCCTCGCCACTCTAAAGAACCACCGAGACAACCTCACGCAATTGCTTGCATCTATAGCTGCACATCAACACCAAATGCAACATTTGCACCTCGAGTTCACTTCTCCCAAAGATGATAGCAACAGAACGCTTTCATCTCCCCGACTCGATCCTTCTAGCAGTGCAACCATTCATAACCACCAGCTAAACCATCTGCTTCTTGTTGTTCTTTATCGACCACCAACAATGCTTCCATTGCAGTTTCGTAAATAAGCTGCACAACTAATTCTCACATTCTTGCAGCTCAACTCCAACACCAGTAGTTGCTCAGCTATGCAATCATCAGCTCCTATCATACTCATCTGTAATCCATCACCGATTCCATCCACTCTTCCTAGCCCCTGCTTCTCACATTTGCTTCTCCTTCTCACTACCATTCCAACTCTACCAGCAGCCCTTTGAATCCACAAGCACTTCGGTTCCATTAAAAGCACCCATTAAAGAACTCATAACAAAGACCAGACCGCACTGCAATTCAATTCAATTCCTACTTCTTCACCGGATCCAAACTTGAATCTGCTCATGTCTTCCATCCAATTCAAGTTAAACCCAAGTTTCCTTGTTATGATATCAACCTAAAATCACCATCAGTCCCCTCGCTTAATCTCTTCTTTCATTGTCGAATTTCAAATCCCCATTTCAAACCCTAGATGTCATCGAAACACCCATCTCTAACTTGTTCTTCTTGATTGATTCTTCGATCTCAAATCCCATTTTCCGTGTTCATCATCTCTCTCAACAGAGACTCATACCCTCCATTATATCTTCTTCTTGATTCCTCTTGAATTTCATCATCTCCTCACTGATTTTGACAGACCCATGCTTCAAACCCTAGTTTCGATTTCTAATCCTTGAACAGAAACAACGATTCCCTCATGGCAACAGAACCACCATCTTCCTTCCCTTACAATCTCTGGTTCTTCCTCTCGATTCTAGTTTCTTCATATGAAACACCACAGTTCTTACTCTCTGAGTTTAAACCTAAATTGAGAGAAATGACTCGAGAGAGTCTCGACCCCAAGGTTTTGGTAAGAACGAAAATTGATGCAGGCACTGATCCGATGGATACGGGCTACCTGATGGCAGCCCATTAGCTCTCCTTTGAACCAGGCTAGCAGCCCCTTATCGTTGACTTGACACCGCATAGCACTCGCCGTCGAACGCTTCCGCCCTCCTTGCTCCTTTTCGCTCCCACCGCACGTTTTCTCCTTCTTTTTGCTCATAATGGCTCCATTGCACCTAGTAGACTCAAAATCCAACGTAAAATACATAATTTACAAGAAAACTAGCATAGAAAGCATAAACAATAAATAAATAATACGGTGTTTTAGACACCTATCAGTAGCCAGTCCCTCCTTCACTCAGTGATTAATTTTCAGTAAATCATCAATTGATCAGAAATCGATCAAAATCAGGGTTTCGAACTGAGTGCTCTGCAAATCTTAATTCTGAGCAAGTTTAAACACTAATAATTTTATGATTGATCCAGCAATCAACATCTTAATTAATTATATAATATTCGGTCCAGCCACCAATATTTTAATTAATATTTTATTTGGTCATGCTACCAATAATTCACCAAATGAGCAATATTTGCTCAAACGAGGAATATTGATTCAACTATCAAAAATCAGTAATTTTCAATAATTTTACTCAGACGAGCAATATTTGCTCAGAGTAATAATATTGATTCAACTATCAATATTCAACAACTCATCAGACGAGCACTATTTGCCCAGACTATCAATATTCATCATGTTGATCCAATTATCAACATTTATTCGAGAACTATACGACATGTTCGATCCATGAATCATATAGCATTTTGGCAACCATGCTCGACTGAACAATACTTAGACTCATCGTCTAATCAAGTCAACAATTGACTAATTAAATAAACGTCTGCCCCGCAGACTCCACAAATCATGAGACATCAATCATGTCACATGGGGGGGATATTAATTAGGGTTTTGGTCTGGCGGCCTAAGACACGTGTGTTCATCCACGATGAGAAATGTAAGTAAGTCGTGCAAGCAGTTGAAGGAGTTAGTAAAGTAGTGGGTGGACAATCAACCAAGTCTCGGCACGACCTGGAACTGGTTTAACCACGATTTCCACTTTCCCACTTTTTCATTCGAGCAACCGTCACACTTACTGGAGATCAATGTGTCTGCATTCTTGCAATATAAATAAGTCACTGAATCCACGACTGAACAAACAGACAACATCTATTGTCTAACCAAGAATCATCGTGTGAGCAACAATCTCTCAATTGAGCAGAATTTAAACTTATTAGTTCATTTGCAGAAACCTACAACACATTCACAATCCTTGATCATCATTGATCTTACACACTTCTCAGCTTCCCTCCTACAGATCAACCCTCTTCCCTCTTTGTGACCGAATTGACTCTCGAACGGCCATTTATTGGTTTAGGACGGAGTCCTACAGATTGATCTCTCGAACTCAAAGCACTCCCGTGCAGTGCATCTGTTTGAGGTTAGGCAGTTTACTCGGTTGAGGAGTCTCCGTCCGCATGGTCGTCTCTCCACCTGAAAAACCAGCAAATCGTTTTTCCCCATCTACACAGGTATGCGTAATTATCATGTTCATGGATTCAGATGTTCTGAAAATTCTCTTTAAGCGATTTGAAACATTCACAATAGCAATAAATAATAAACGTTATTTCTTGGGAAATTTCCAAATGATCAACTTGAAACAAAAATAGTTCATGAACAATAAATTGTTTTTTAACCAGGATTGTTAAGGATCTAAGAACATTAATTTCTTGAATCATATTTCGAGAGATTCATCAAGAAAAGCTTGACTTGAAATCTCTTATTTGTAATATTAAATCTACTAGAATCGTATAGAATGGTCGTGAGTATATAGGATGATTCAGTCTTAAAATACCTCTTTATCGATGAAGTTCTCGCAAATGTGTTTGTCCGTTCTTCAATCTTCAGTCTCCAAGGGTTATTCTGTGGTGTCCGATACTCAACTACCAAACTCTAATCTTAGTCCGAGACTTGACTTTAATAGACTAGAAATCAAGATATAGTTTTATGCATCTAACATTGATAACAAGCTTGAGATAACAAAACTTGTTAGTTGACCAAGCAATTCTCTAACAGTACTTGGTACCCTCCTTTTCAATTGGTATAAGAGCAGGCAAACACCGCTAGACCTAACATCAAAAATTTACAATCCCATTAGAAATGCCTTTAGCCCCCAATATTTTATATTTATACTGTACCAAACATCAAATCATATCATTAAACAATTACGTAGAGATAAAGTACATCAAGAAATAAATTGTAACAATAAAAACATACTGAAGTAATAGTATTTTGAATAATCCGATAAGTAAAAAAAAAAGGAAAATCAAAAGAACTACATAAAACAAGAGTGATAGAACTGATTAAATCGGAGAAGGGATGGTCTTCAAGGGCAAACCCGACCATTTGATAGATTTTTTTTCTTCATTAAGAGTTGTTCCATTAAAATAGGAGTAGTTTGCTCCATATCTTGACTGACATTCTGAAAATTCCGGTGACCAGATAACATCGTCGTACTTGAAAAACCCATGAACCGAAAGTAATAAAAGTAAAAAAAATCCGGTGACCGGATAACATCGACGTACTTGAAAAACCCATGAACTGAAAGTAATCAAAGTAAAATATAGTCACCATTAGAATGAAGGCGAGAATTACCATTAACGCTCAAGCCTAGAAGCACTTAAAGTGCATAAGATAAAATAAACCTTAAAATCTAAAAACTGAAAGAAAAAAAAGAAACAAAAAAACTAAATAAATGAAATTTTAAAATTAAAACTTAAAAAACTAAAAATTCTTGATGTGATCTAGTCGCAAATGGACTGATCTGAATAAAGGGGCGAAGAAGATTATGGCGTGTTTGGTTAGTGGGAAGGGAATTTTATTCCCAGGAATCTTGTTCCTGAAAGAGGGGGAATCCTAAACCCACCACCCCTCATGGGTTTAGGATTCCCTTACTTTTTGGGAATCCTATTCCTAACAGATCTCTAATCCTATTTGCCCAACATGGGAATGAAATTATATTCCTAGGAAACTGATTCCAATCTCTTCAACCAAACACGCCATTAAGGTATATATTGTATTATTTTTACAACGCATAACAAGCGCATCACAATATAACAACAATCATTTTTTTAATTATCACATCAATACCCGAACTCAATACCAAACTCGGCTCTAGAACAATACTATATACATGGTACAAATTAACCTCATACCACTACCGGCTACGGATGAAAAGTAATCCAAATTACCAGTTATTTGTGATTCTGCTATTGACCTAACTTTGATTGATGACACATGTACATGTAGAGAAGCTAGGGGGGATCATCCTGTTGGAATTCCGGAGAACTCTTGGAGATAAACGAAGCCGAAGCATCTTTCTAGTGGGCAACAGAGTTGAATGGACATCACATCAAATTTCTGAACGACTCTCAACCGACTCTTCAATTGCTGATTGGAACATATGCTAAGACTAAGGAAGAAAGATTTAAGAATAGCTCCCATTTTAGTGACTGCAGA
Organism: Papaver armeniacum; assembly: GCA_023531295.1. Classification (NCBI taxonomy): domain Eukaryota; kingdom Viridiplantae; phylum Streptophyta; class Magnoliopsida; order Ranunculales; family Papaveraceae; genus Papaver; species Papaver armeniacum. Next base: position 163,020 of record JAJJWW010005572.1, on the reverse strand, counting down.
CGTCGATTGGTGAATGTTAAGGCCATGTTTTTTTAATCTGGTTAATCTATTAGATAATCTTTTGCTCAGGGACGGTATTAGGGGGTGGCTTACCTAGGCTGAAGCTCACCCCAAAATTTCTAAAAAATTGTTTTGTCCATGTAATTTTCTCCATTTGTAAAATTTAGCCCAGGTATAATTTTGAATTAGCCCATTAGAAAGACATGATTCTACGTAGAGGTCATTCAAGAGATCGAAACACAATCCCACATGGATTAATCTTATATGCGTTCAATAAAAATCACTGGTTCTTAGAATCAGTTATTAAATGGGCTCACCTGCTATGATGTGTCAGTTAGATAAACCGTCAATTCTTATTTTACTCCTCTTAGTTCTCCTACTACTCAGTTAACTAAGGGTGTATTGTATCAATTAACTAGCGAAGGGTGTGAAGAGTAACATAACGACTCCCACTTCTTGGAGTCTACTTAATTAGTTATCCTTAGTTCAAAATTGCCAACAATAATAATAGTTCACTAAACCACTTAACTAGATTATCACTCCTTAGTTGGTTAGTTTTATGTTTTTCTCCCTCTCCAAACACAAATATATTGAAAAGGGCACAAGAGCGAAGCAACATCCCAGAAGGACAAAAAACGACTATGTAACAACAAAACCGCAGCCACCTCAGAGAATGGTGCTCAGGGAAGAACTCTCGATTTGAAACCTAATTGGTACGTAGGGGAAAAAAAAAAAAAACATGTCATGTCGCATACTACAATGCATTTAAGATTATTGTAATTGAAAAAACAAAATAGAGTATTGGTGGAAATTTTTTCTTCTAGCCCACTCGGACATAGAATCCTGCTTTCGTCTCTGTTTTTACTAGCAAACATTTCTACATATGCGACCATTTTGTAATAAATCAAAGATGCACCGGGAATAATCTCAGCAATTAATTGGGGACATTAGCATGAACCTTGGATTAAATTGGCCTATGTACTTGCATACCAGTAATATTTAGAATTAGGGTATGGTTCTTATTTTCTTATAAGAAAAAAAACTAGCAGCATTCAGCAATTAGACCTCAATTCGGATTTTTTTTTTTTTTTTTTTTTAGGTAATTCGGATTATGATGATTATCATGATTGTCATATGCCGCGTGTTATGTGTGTTAGATTTGTGGGCCCCACAAGAACATATAAAACCGCCCCTATCTTTCGTCGCGCCTCTTTTAACTTCTCTCTCTACTTTCTAAATTTCCAGTTTTCGCTCCAACAACATCAACCACGAACCTAGGGAGCCTCAGATTGGGATTTGCCGTTCCCGTTTTGTTGCAGAGAAAACCCTAATTTTATTTCTTCATCTCTATCTCTATCTGTACTTTTACTTTTGTTCCTTTATGATCGAATCGAAATCTTACTTTTCTCTTTCCAACATCCTAAACCCTAATCTAGAAATTAGATCTCGGAGTTGCAAAGGAGGAGGAGAGAACCTTAGATTCACTCAGTTTGGGTGGAATCTGGATGTGATTTTTGAATGTTGAATTGGTTGGTGTTTGAGGTATGTTATATCAAAATTTTCAGATCTTCTTCCATTTCTTTTACCTTTGAGTAGATTTCTTACAATTTCTTATGTGATCTATTGGGTTGTACCGAGTTGTTAAATTTAGGGTTCTTCCGCCATTTTTCTTACGTTCTTGGGACAGGTTTAAGTTCAATTTTTTTTTTCCTGAATTGAGGATACTCTGAAGTGAGTTGTCTCTTCACCTTACTCAATTGAATTTTCATTTTCTAAGCTGTGTATTTCAATACAATTCCACGGAATGTTACATTTTCTATCAACTGAAAAAGTATCCACCAGCATTTCTCAGTCTCCTCAAATGCCTATATGTTTGCAATGTTTTGGAATGGAAACAGCTGTTAGGAAAAGTGAGTCTCAAGTAACAACTCCAATCTCAATGTTTCTCTGCATGGACAAGCTTCAGAAGTATAGACATCAATGGACCTACATCTGCTGCACAAGGAATATGATTCTTTGTTTTGTGAAAGTAACTGCTTGAGAAATTTACCTCATTCGGCGGGTGCACTCTAGTATCCAAGATATACCGAGAGATCCTTACTTTACTATAGTCCCATGTCATGTTTCATTGTATCCCCCATAGAGATTTTGCTTGAAATTGATTCTCCTTCCATGATCTTCTCACATAACTAGGAGTTTCTTTTTTTATAGTTTAGCTTGAATCTATGATACCATATGAGAAAGATAAATGCTCGTGCACAGTTCTGACAGCGAAGTCCTTTGTTAGCATAAATGAGATAGCTTGATCTGTTTTTGACTCGAGAATCTCAGATATGCACGGGCATCGTGTTTGCTCGTATGGAACTCCTAGACTCTAGTGCATTAAATAGTGAAGCAAGAACTTGATACTTGGACTCAAACTGTCCCATTACTGTTCTTGCTTTAAGAGAGTGAGTTGAGATATTTTTTGTTTTCATTTCTTTTCTTCATTTTTTTTTTTTAAACAAAATTCAGTGCTGAGTAATTTTTCAGTACTTAAATATGACTTTTTATTTCCCATTCTGTTTTGGATTTTGATTATATTTCGGTGGTGGATATATAGCAATTGTGGATGGGTGAAGTACCTGCTTGTTTAACACCACCAGCAGATGGGACAATGGATGATGTAAATTCTCCCAAAACAGAATTGAAGCGCACACATGAATATGTTATAGATGCTTCAGAAATAGAGACATTCCCCAACAAGAAGCAAAATAAAGAAACTTCAAATGAAGAATCCAAATCGGAGGTCTTGAATCCAAATCTTCCTTTGCATGAGAATGCTTCCAGTTGTCAAACTGTGTCAAGTCAGCTTGTTAATGGGTTATTGACAACAGTGTGTGGTGATATTGCGTGTAGTAGTACCGGGAGTTCAAGTACAGAAAGCTCTGATGATAACAGCAGTGATGATGAAAGTACTGATGATGATGAGGACCTATCTGGAGGTGTTGTTTCTCCTTCTGGTGCTTCAACTACTCAAGTTATATTGGAGGCTTCTGAACCATCTAGTTTTGGTATAAGAAGAATTATATTCAAGTTTGGAAAGAGAAAGGAACCAGAAAGTGGTGTAGTTAGTAAAACAAGTCAGCCTGTAAGTAATGGGGTGGACAATTATCTACCATACAACCATTATCACTCAGGACGTGGGATAAACTCCTCAAAGTTGGTTGATTCAAGTGCAGATATGCTTGTAGACACTTCTGGAATGACCTTTTCTGGATCAGATTCGATGGTTTTGGCTCCTAAGAAGATGGAAATGAAGATGAAGGTTGGTTTGAATAGCTACCCTACTAATGTCAGAAAGTTGTTGTCAACTGGTATTCTCGAAGGAGTATCTGTGAAGTATTATAAAGGAGAGGTAATAATGGTTGTTATGTGTTTTCTATTTACCTCACATGCAGTTAATCTTTAGTTGATCTGCTCTCTACAATGCTTACAGAAAGGAATGCTGCGTGGAATTATAAGTGGTTGTGGTTACTTGTGCGGATGTGGATTGTGCAACTTTTCTAATGTGAGTCATCTAACTTAACTACTAGTTTTCTGTGATCTATTTCTCCATCTTATCAACCAAAGATGATTTATGCAGGTAGTCAATGCTTATGTGTTTGAGCAACATGCTGGTAGCAAATCGAAGCATCCAAATAATTATGTTTTGTTGGACAATGGCAAATCAATCTACTGTGCAGTGCAAGAGCTAAGGAATATTCCTCTCGGCTCGCTGGATAAAGTAATTCAATCTGTGGTTGGTCCATCAATCAATGTGCAGTCTTACCTTTGTTGGAAAGGTAACACAGGCTTTTGTGTTATTACTCCAATTAAGATTCACTCCTCCGAATGTTTTTTTAAGCCGTAATTTTGTGTTCTGAACAAACTTAAGAGTTTTTTTTTAAAGTTTTTTATGTGTTTGGCCTGCTTATCTTTATATCCCGATTGGTAGTTTAATGTACCATCTGTTGCATTTAACACCACGCTAATTAAAAGTGAACCTTTATGATTGGAATCCTTGACTGGCATTGGGAAGCCGTACTTCCAACCATGGCTTTCTTATTGTTTTGAATGTACAGAGGAAAAAGAACCAGTGATTGAATTGTGCATGGTGGCCAGAATGTAATTGATGAAAGCTACTACTTTTTATTTCTCCCCGTGTTAGTAAGATTTACTCTGACTTGATATATCTATATTACAGAATCACTTCAAACAGAGAACTCGGCGGAAGTTGAACGAAAGAGTGAAATAGGCAAGGTATTTCAGCCGAAGCATCGCGTGTATCATCACCCTATTTTAAGGTGAGTCTGTTATATTTTAGCTTTGCTGGTTGATTATGGAAATGAACCTTATTTTTTGTTTCTAATTAGAGTTCTAGCGGATATAATATGATAAGTAACTAAGCGGCTTTTTATTGAATTTGTTAGCATTCCAAATGAAGCCACCGAGGATAGTCATGTTCCTTTGCCGCACTCTTTGGTTCAAAAGTACCCGGCTGCACAGATTTCCTTAGCAACGCATGAGACAGTGCAATTGCATGAACGGTTGAGAAAATTTCTCCATTTTTGATGTTTATGTTCTCTTTTCTTTTCGATTTTCAGTGCAAGAAATAAACTGAAATAAGAAATTTATGTTATTAGCTTGGTTGGTTACTGATCCTGAAATTGTATTAATTTTAGGCCAACACTACTAAAGCCACACCCCAGTAGCTCCTTTCGGCAGAAGAAGTATATCAGTCGTCAGTCTAAAAAGAGGTACAATACAAAATTTGGTTCCTGTCATCAACATCCCCACCTTCCATCTTGTTTTTTTTATCGCTCGTACTTAGCGTGCTTTAGTGCGTAACAGTTTGTCATTTGTCTTGCAGAGATAATGATCTGCATAGGTTACTTTTCATGCCTAATGGACTTCCAGATGGAGCTGAACTGGCTTACTATTCGAAGGGACAAGTATGTTTGGCTGATACATCTACCTGTGTTGCCATATCTTCATCACATATATATTTGACCACTGACTGGTGTGTATATGTTAACTGCAGATAGTACTTGAGGGCTATAAGCACGGAAATGGTATTTTATGTAGTTGCTGTGATAGCGAGGTAGGATCATTGACCCCTTACATCTTTAAAGCCAGCCCCGTATTTGTATTCTTCTTTACTTATTATGTCTCTTGGCGGAACAGGTTAGTCCCTCACAGTTTGAAGCTCATGCTGGATGGGCGACTAGGCGTCAACCGTGAGTGTCTCGCAAATACCTTTTACTTGTTAAAGCCAGTTTATGTTTTATTGTTTTACATCTCTAATTGACATACTTTCTTTCTGTAGCTATCGCCATATCTATACTTCTAGTGGACTATCACTTCATGATATAGCGATTTCTCTGGCAAGTGGACAAAATCTAGCAACATACGGTGGCGATGATATGTGCACAGTATGTGGAGATGGAGGAGATCTGTTACTTTGTGATGGATGCCCGAGGGCTTTCCATGGAGGTTTGTACTTGTTAAGACATTTTCCAAATTTCCAAGATATGATCGTGTGTGTTTCACTTTAATTCTATATTTTATCATATGGGAACTAGATATACAAATTCTGGTGCTTCTTTTCTCATAATTTTATCTTGTAACTTTTGAAACTTTAAATTCCTACACGTGTTATATGAGGTCCCTTTTTTTCCCGAAACAATAGAACTACTTTTTTTATTGCCGACGTTAGGCTTCAGAACATTGTGGTTTACACATAATTGTGATGTTTATTTGATAGATTGCTTATGTATTATTTTCCATTGTGTTTGCAGTTTGTTTGGAATTACAGTGCCTCCCAGAAGGTGATTGGAATTGCCCATATTGCGACGACAAGATACATGCAGATGGAATGTCAGCTTTCAGCGAATCTGGTGTTTCCAGACCACTAACAATACGGTTGTCGCGGGTTGTTAGAGCCCCAGCTGCTGAAATAGGTGGATGTGTTGTTTGCAGGTAACGTTCAGTACTCCGTACTGATGTCATCTCATATAAAGCATTTTTATGGCATCATTAGAGCTGAATCTTCTGCTAGAGGTATCAAGTAAAAGTTACCTATGCTACGATATCAAATGTGATAACGATCTTGGTAATTCACCAAGGCGTCGGCGATATATTTCTAGAATGTTTTTCTAATGTCTGCTTACTTTATGTCAATTTTTTTTTAGCAGCGCTCTTAATTTTAAATAGTTGCAAGATATGGGTTGACATATGTAAAAAGATACTTTTAGTTATCTATTCTTACTTCTTTTACTTTCTGTTAGAGGGCATGACTTCAGTGTAGCAAGATTTGACGAGCGAACAGTTATGCTCTGTGACCAAGTATGTCTTTATAACACTTGATTCTCCAACTACACCCATGCACAAATTAGATGAGGTTATCATTATTAAACTCTTATATTGATGTTGTTTAGTGTGAGAAGGAATACCATGTTGGTTGCTTAAGGGACCATGGGTTTTGTGATTTGAAGGTATGTCCTAGCTCATCTTTTCTTCATTAACAAGTCACTTTTGGTTCTAAACGGTATATTTTAGCACTTACCGCATGGTTAAACACAGGAATTACCCAAAGGAAAATGGTTTTGCTCTGAGGATTGCACCAGTATACATACTGCTTTACAAGCCTTGATCTTTGGTTGGCCAAAGGGTGTTCCAGCTTCACTGACTAGTATCATTGACGAAAAGCTTATTGAGAAAGGCCTAATTCATGAAGTTGGGGCTAATGTGCAATGGAAACTTTTAAGTGGAAAATATGGATCTTCGGAAGATCGGCCGCTGCTTTCTAAGGCTGCTGCAATATTTAGAGTAAGTCTTTGCAGATATTAATATTAATATCTTTTATGATACGGGTTTGTTTTGAAAAACCTTAATTTCTTGATTAATTCATTCGGTTTATTATCATTGACATTTATTTGAATTATATCATTGACATATATGATACATTTATGTTAATAGTAAGAATCTTATCCATCTCTGTAGTGTACATTTGACATACTTGTAAACATAGCATATTTGCAACTCTTGCTATATCCTTACTAGCTTAGTTCGTATAGCTAGTTGAACAACAAGATGGTAAAAAAAAAAGCCTTGGTGAGGAAGAAGGGTTTTATTTGACTGGACTTTTGCATTAGATAAATCTAGTGGTAGTATATATATATATTAGTTGTGCTTCTGCTTTTAATCACGGAATTGGTAGATTGATTCTTAAATCTTTGTGGTTTCCAGCATGGCTTTGATCCAATAGTTGAAAGGTCAGGTCGTGATCTTATTCCTGCTATGGTTTATGGGTAAGTTCATTTCATTATTTGAATTGACTTCTTGGTTAAAATACCATTTCTGCTCAATCTATTTTGGAATTTGATTCGAGTGCAATAATAATTTCCATATATTATTGTCAAGTCCAACGATGTGTGACAGCTAACTGAAATATGCTCATAAGAATATGTGTTGGACCTTTTGGTTGAATTAGGATCTTAACCAAGCAATGCCCATAAGATATGTAGTCATAAAATTTAAGATATTATAATCACACATGGTACCTCAGAGCAGTGCTGCAATTGATATGCTACACCTACAGATACATACGCGTGAGTTCCCAGATCTCCTTAGGCACATTGCATATACCACACTAGTTGCGCTTGTGTTATAAAACATCTTGCTCTAGATGGAAAACATCAGAATCTGGAATTTCAATCAAGCAACATGTTGAGTTATCTTGCAAGGAAAAGGGTAAAATGCGCTCAAATTTTCATTAAGCCTAATAGCAATAAAGACACCCTCAGCAGTTACGAGTAATAACAAACTAATATTCTCATATGCATGATTGTTGTTATTTTATGCAGGCGAAATATAGCTGGGCAGGAGTTTGGGGGAATGTACTGTGCAATTTTAACTGTAAAGTAAGTTGTCTTTTAGAAATAATACGTTGTTTGTTTTGTAAAACTTGGGTGGTCATGACATTATTCTTTTTCTCTTCTTGAATAATGTTGACTTACTTCATGGGATTCAGTTCGGTTGTGGTGTCAGCTGGAATTCTCAGGATTTTTGGCTCGGGTGTTGCTGAGCTTCCTTTGGTAGCTACAACTAAAGATAGCCGGGGAAAGGTGAACCTTTTTAATGTCATAATGCGAGTTTGATCTTGATCTCTTAATATATTTTTACCAGCTTTAGGCTAACTGGTCCTGAGTTTTTGTAGGGTTATTTCCAAGCACTGTTCTCGTGTATTGAGAGGCTTCTGTGCTCCTTGAATGTGGAGAATATTGTCCTCCCTGCTGCTGAAGAAGCCGAATCTATCTGGATCAATAAATTTGGCTTCACCAAGATGACAGAAGAGCGAGTAAGTGGCCCTCCCGCACACCATTTATGAGTTTGAACTGTTTTTAAGGGGAAGCCTGAGTATCTCGTGTCACTTTACAAATAACGGTGTTCTTTGTTTATTATTATCTTTAATGTATCTGTTCTCATTCAGTTTTACTTTTCAATCATGAGCAGTTGCTGCAGTACACAAGGGATACTCAGTTGATGTTTTTCCAGAAGACGGCGATGCTAGAGAAACCGGTTCCACCAAGGATCGGCGGATTGTAGTAGTTTCTGAATGGTCTCTCTCGCTGTGTATTTATCTTTCCCTGAGAAGAGCCATAGTTCCTGAATTTATTTTCAAGTTTTTAGTTCCCAATTTATTTGTTCTCTGTATGCAATTTTGCTTCATTAGCAGTTGAAGTATCGAATTGATAAAGAGCCAAGCCTTGGTAGAAAGAAAGATTAATTGATAACCTTGGTAGAAGAGAGAAAGAAGATTAATTGATAGGTGTTGTTTAATGTACCAAATATTCCTCCATGGTAGAGGAAAAGAAGAAAAAAGTTGTAGTATGTAAAGTGTACAACAAGAGGCACAGAATTATAACCTACCTAGTAGTATTGATGCATGCAAACCTTTTTTTTTTCTTTTTCAAATATGCATGAATGCGTCTACATTTGCTATGTCCAAAAAAGGAAAAAAAAAAGTTGATCTTGCTATTTCCTTAAATTGGATTTGGACCTGTTTAGGCCGACCGGAATGACTTTCCCCTACTGCCTTCCTGCTGTCCTCTCTACTCAAAGATTGCACCAATGTCAAAGACTGAATTTCTGAATTTTTCTCATCTCACGTCATCCCAATCTTCTTTTGAAATGAAGGATAAGTAGACGCTAGGTTGCACAGACGTATTTTATTTATATATTGTTTATAGTCGAAATTTCTGAGAAACCCAAATTTGGTTACTCTCTTCCATAAACCCGTCATTAAGATAATATATTTGTGTAGCCCAATCTATAAGATCTACGGTTTAGATTTGTAGGTTTAGATTGAATTAATACTTTCGCATTTTCATCATGACTATAACCTTAATTAGATAGTATTGTTGATAAATATAATTCTTTTATAAAAATCCGTAAATAACCGGTCAAAAAGAATTAGTTACAAATTTAACGAAAAAAATTGGCAGGTAGAAATTTACGTTTAGTCCCATACTTAATGGGCTTTAGACTGTTCAGTCCTATCGCCCGAGGCCTTATACACGGAGGTCTAAATTTACCAAATACGGGACGAGTTAATCCATTTCTTGACGATTCAGTCCAAATTGAATTTCTCGGATGACAAAAATGACCCTCCTGTGCAAACATGGAGTCATCTTTTTTTCCTCATCAGTTTATCACTCTTCTCCTTCTCTGAGAATGAATTAGGTTTCACCGAGATAAAAACTTAATAACAAATCCTCATCTCAACGAGTTTCATGTGAACCAGCGGATTCAAATTCATAAATTCCATTTTAATTAGGTTTTAGACATTAGACATCATCGACATCTGTTGGTGAAGAATTAACTTGAAATTGATGTGGAAGGTCGATGAAATCACCAACAACAGTTGAATCTTAACATTCATCAACGAAAATGGTGAGAAAGATAAGTATTATCTTGTCCCAATCTCTGATTTCGACTTAACTATTAAATTTATTGATTTTTAAAATGAATCTTTGAAAATTTTAAGGTTCTTGAAAACCTAATATCTTTGTTCAAGCTTAATCGGTGTTGATGAGATTCCTGACAAGAAATGTTGTTAATTGGAAATTTGGAATAAAACAGTTGTAATTGGAAATGAGGAGGCATCAGATGTATCTCAAAAGATCGCTCTTTACATGTTTCTGAAAAGTACACGATTCTAAAAAGGTCTGTAATAATTACCTTTTTGTAGCGCCCCCTAAGCTAACAGCTGACTAATCCAAGAGATTAACTAAATAAAGAGGCACTAAGAATCTGCATCATATACTTAAGCATTTAGTTAAGAAATCTGCTACAAAACTTAACCCAAAACTAACCCCGCTCAGAAATATATATACAAGATCTTCTCTCAAATGATACATATACAATAGTCATTTGGTTTACAAATAGAATATACAACATAATAAACATATCAGATTATAACCAACTAAAGAAGTCAACTCCTCGGAGCTTTCGCTGCGCAACTCTGGTCTGTCTCTGAAACTGAAAGTGGGAATGAGTGAGCACATCATCCCTAAAAGGGGTGCCCCGTAGGAATAACAACTAGCTTTCAAGTAAACATTAATATGATTTGAAGACAAATGCAAGTTTTATCGAAAGACGATAATACACGGAAAGACAGTAAAACACAAAGTAGAAACTTCTTCAAAGACATAAATAAATAACAGTAAACATCCATGTATGAGATGTGTGTTGCCGCACATGGGAAGAGTAATATTGATGCCAATTCCACACCGATTAGGTAATACTGCGGTGTATCGCCCTAGCCATATAGTAAGATATAAAGGAAGATAATTTTGGCCATGTAATATTGCGGTGTATCGCCCTAGCCATAGAATACTGGATATTGTGTCGGCACACATCTCATACCACACAGAGCATACATATATGCATGAATTTCACAACACCAAGATTGATTTCTAAAACAATAATGAATACAAGAAAGTTCGTTATCGATTCCCACCTATTTAGATGACAAGCCTCGCCTACCTCGAGATCCACGATCCACTGGTTCATCCTTTAACTGATCGTGTTTTTTTTTCCCGGAAAAGAGGCAAAAACACCTCAGTCATTAGATTGATTAAAATGATACTCAAAAATTTGAGCATCATTAGCAGTTACAAGATTAACACAGTTCCTAATATAGAGTTGTTGTAGGATTGCTACTAATCCCTCATTTTTCCATGTGTTTTGTATACCATGTATGTTACAAAAAGTAGCTATATTGGCTGCCTTTACAATATTGTATCTAGGAATTAACAAAAAGCTGTTACTTTGAAATTAATACAGGTACTTGGTTCAATTTCAAAGTTTTCACTAACATTATATCTATTTTGTCTAGCATTTGCATATCTTCCCATCAGCAGCTGAAGAGTTGGGCTTGAATCGCTTTGGAAGATTATGTTATATCCACTCCATTCGGTTGCCCATTGGAAAGCTGCATCTGCTCCCTTCTCCTCAAGTTGTTCTCTTGTGGAGCAATCGGCATGAGATCCCCTTGCTTCAATTGTTCTACCTGCATAGTCAATCAAAGTCAGTCCTATTCTTGTCGTATTTAAAGGGAAATTCATTGATAGAGCAATTGAGATTCTCATACTCATACAAGTAATTTCCTTATCAGGTTCTCTTTCTATAATTCTTAGGTTTTCATCCTTCATTGGATTGTAATATAGTGACTGCATTTCACTGTAGTCTGGACTGTTTACATACATCATACTGTTAATGAATCTCACTATTGTTTTGGCCGTGTTTCCACTATTTTGTTGTTTCTGCTGAAAGGTGGATTCACATCTAGCTTTCCATACGTGCCAAATGATTACACTACAAAATTCTGGCCATTGTACTACACATTCAACTCTATCCCTATCATTGAACCATTTGTTAAGCCAATCATGAAAATCATTACAATTATCAATAACATAATTCATTTCAAAGTTTAAATGCATCCATACCTGTTTTACAAAATTGCATTTTAGAAAGAGATGAGTTAGTGACTCTTCTTCTCCCATACAAAGACTACATTTTGTATCTATATTTGGTAGAATTGCAGCAAGTCTCATACCTGTAGGCAGAATTGATTGCGTCGCTTTCCAGACAAACATCTTTATAGAGGGTGTTACTTTAAGCTTCCATATTCTACTCTATTCCACAGTTATATTACCACTACTATTTATTTTATGATAAAGAGATTTCACGGTGAACATACCTTTGTTGTTTAAGTTCCAGTGGGCTGTATCTTCTCTGTCTTGTCTTGGGATAAGGATTCTTTTTATCTTCTCTACTGTTTCTTGGTCAAAACAGTAGTTAAGTTTATGATCATCCCATTCAGTGTCATTTTTGAATAGATGGTGCACCTTAGTCCACTTTTCAGTACCATTCGTTGGCTTTAAAATGGGTACAACAGTACCAGGGATCCATTTGTCTTCTCAGATATCGATTAGTTTCCCATTTCCTACTTTCCAATCACAATTTTCTTTTATCAGTTTGACACCACTTTGTATGCCTTTCCAGACCCAACTATCCCCATCTTTGGGCTTGTTTTTTATATGTAAAATGTCACTGTTTGGATAATACTTTGCTTTTAAAAAAAAATCCGAAAGCGAATCTGGATTTTCTTTCAGATTCCATCCTATCTTGGCTATCATAGCCATATTGAAGTTCTCTATGTTGTGAATTCCCAAACCTCCTTCCTCTAGAGGTTTGCAAACTGGTTTCCAGCCTTTTAGGTAAACGCCTTTTTTTCCTTTCTAATTTTTCCCATTTTCATCTTTCCCCCACCAGAAATCCCGTTGTAGATTTGATAAAGTTTTACAAATCTTTTTCGGGATTTTGAAACAGTTCATTTGATAAACTGCAAGGGAGGAGGTCACATTTTTAACCATAACAGTTCTTCCTGCGGTATTCATTTGGATACCTCTCAAAGTTTGAAGTCTACTTTTCATCCTTAATGTAAGTGGTTCAAAGCTTTTAACCTTTGATCTGTTTGTAAATAGTGGAGCCCCTAGATATCTATCATCTAAAGGTATAGATTTTACTCCCAGAATTTCTTTCACTTCATTATGTATGTTAGGATCAGTTTTTGGGCTAAAAAACACTCCTGATTTATTGAGGTTTATCAACTGCCCAGAAGAAACACCGAAGTCTCTAAAAAGATTAACTAGATTGTGGCAAGTTTGCGCATTTGCATTTCCAAAGATGATACAGTCATCCGCAAATAGAAAATGACTGATTGTAGGGGCATGTCTGGAGATTTTTATACCTTTTATTTGTCCCATACTTTCAGCCTTTAGAATGGTCCTGGACAAAGATTCGATACATATAAGAAATAGGTATGGAGACAGGGGATCTCCCTGTCTCAAACCTCTTGTTGGATTATAAAACTCAGTAGGAGATCCATTAAGAAGTACTGAAAGAGAAGTACTAGAAATGCATTGGTATACACACCATTTGTCAGAAAAACCTAGTTTTCTCATTATTTCCATTAGGAAGTCCCATTCTACCCTATCGAATGCCTTTGACATATCGATTTTAATTCCCATGAGGCCTTTCTTAGATCTTGTTTTCCTCATTTTGTGTATAATTTGATGAGCAATTGTTATATTGTCAGAGATTTGGCGGCCTGGAATGAATGCAGACTGAAAAGGACTTATCATTTTATGAAGTAACCCTTTCATCCTATTCTCCATAAGTTTAGAAATAACTTTATAACTAGTGTTACTCAAAGCTATTGGTCTGAATTCTGCCGCAGTAGTAGGATTTATAGTTTTTGGTATTAAGGAAATAAACGAAGTGTTTAGTTCTTTAGCTAAGAAACCGCTTTTAAAGAAAGTTTTAACCATGCAAACAAGATCCTTACCAATTGTTTCCCAATTTTGTTGGAAAAATATTGGCGGAAAACCATCAGGTCCCGGACTTTTATCCGGTTCCATTGAAAATAGAACTTTCTTAATTTCCCCTTCTGTAGGAATAGAGCATAGCTCACTGTTTTCATTATCAGTTATACAATTAGGGATCTGGTCAATCATCTTCTTATCAATAATTGGTTTCACAGTCGTTGCAATACTCCTAAAGTGTTCAGTAATACAAGCCGCTATTTCTTGCCTAGAATTTAACCACTTTCCTTCGCTGTCCTTAAGAGTTTCTATCCTATTTCTTATAAACCTCTTTCTAGCTTTACTATGGAAATATTTAATATTTCTATCTCCTAAAGCTAGGTTTTGGTCTCGACTCTTATCTTTCCAGAATTTTTCTTTGATTCCATACCATTTTGTAAGTTCATTGCTTAAGTTAGAAAGATCGGAAGACTTTTCGAAGTAGTTCTGCCTACTATTGGTTATTTCCAGATTTTTCTTGATTTTATCTATGTTGGTTTTGATGTGACCAAAGACATTCTTGTTCCACTGTCTCAGCGTATATTTTACATTTGAGAGTTTCTTAGTGAAGGTGAAAGCTGGAGATCCACGGATCCGTGTATTCCAACATTCCTGAATTAGACCAGCACACTGGTCTTGTTTCATTCATTCTCCAAAAAACTTGAATGGAGTGGCACCATCATTCCAATTATTATGGGTATTTAGACAAATAGGGACATGATCTGACGATAGAGGTCCCATATGTCTAACATTAGAATTTGGAAATTTTATATTCCAATAGTTGTTCACTAGACCACGGTCTAATCTTTGTTCAGTGAATTCCAGGCCTGATCTTCTATTATTCCAAGTGAAAGTATACCCATTGAAACCTAAGTCCATGAGACCACATTTGTTGATAAAGTTTTTAAAAATATCTGCTTCCCTACTGTTAAATGGGTAACTACTTTTCTTTTCTTCTTCATGCAAGACAACATTGCAATCCCCTAAGACAATCCAAGGTCTATTCACAGTTCTAGCTAGTTGTTTGATTATTTCCCAAGAAGCCAGTTTCAAGTTTGTTGTATACGGACTACCATAAAAGCATGTTAACATCCATTCAGTAATATTGTTGTTGTTACTATTAACATTCACATTTATGTAGTTATGATCATACTCAAGAATCGTAATTTGTATATTATTTTTCCACAGCAAACATAAGCCACCCGCAGTTCCTCTAGGTGGTACAAGCCAATAATTATAAACATGTATTTTTCTCATGATGTTATGCATTTCCTTGTTTTGCTGTTTTGTTTCTGATAAAAATAGGATATCAGGATTACTTCTATCAAGAAGATCTTTAAGGCTATTAGTTGTTTCTACATTACCTAGGCATTGGCAGTTCCACGAAATAGTGCTTATGAACTGCCAGAAATAGGAGACTATGGGATAATCTAGCTTATACAGGAATTTAGTATACATCCTACCAAAACTTGTAAGATTATACTTATTATGCATTTGGCTACAAAGAGTTTTCCTCATGGATATGTAATTCCTAATTGAGGGTCTACTTAGCTTTAACATAATATGAACATGGATTATACAATTTTCAAGCCTCAAAGATAGAGTTTTGAGATTCTTAGTGAAAAAAGTAAATAGGAAGTTGAAATGATAACACACAAGGAATGAATGATATTCAGCAAGCATGATCAGATTACCAATGCAAATAATATTTATCAATCATCTTTAAACAAACAGATAGACAATAAAGAATGTAATTGAGTTTTTAGATTAAGGGGTACCTTGTGAGCATCCCAAACACTGAACTGGTTTAGAAAAAAATCCAATGTTCCAGAAGGAGAAAAGATGGTGGAATTGCCTTTGATTGAGATACTACGATGCCCATCAGGATAAGAAATTACCTTATTTGCAATCAACCCAGGTAGCTTCTTTCAATTCCAATTGTTGTAGTTCAAATTATGCCTCCTAGATAGCTTCAATTCCAAATTTTTCTTCTTTAATTCATTGATTGGTGCTCGATTCTTTCCAAATATAAAATTTCCGGCAGTATTACGAGAGATTTGATTCGGGTAGTGATTAGTTTGGGTATTAGGGTTTGATTTTTTTGGTTTCTTATTAATCGGTGGGTAGAGGAATGGGTGATACAAATCTAATCTTTTGATAAAAAACAGGTATCTTTTGTGTGGTTTTATCTCTAACACGTGTCTCATTCCTTTTGTCCAGGTGCAGAGAGAGATGTAGTAATTGCTAGGGGGAGTCATTACGCCACTGGGGACTACACACCTTAGGGGCACAAAGGTAAAAACTGGATAAAATAGCAAATCATAAGAAAGAAGTAAAGAAGGATATTGCAGAAATTTGCTAGGGATTGAAAAATCACAGAAAAACGACGACCAAATTAAGGAAAGTAGGATTGACAGACAAGATTAGAGATGTAAAGAACTTAAAATATTGGCTGAAAATAAAATCCCTAAATTAAGTTTAGGGCAAATTATTAAACTGACCAGCTTCCGTCCATATATTTATTAAACCGGCCAATTTTTTTTAATCTTTTATAAAGTGGCCTTTCCGTTAAATATAACACCCGGATCCACCAGAATGGTCTACCAAGTTGATTAAGTCAATGGTTCACGTCGAGATTACTCGAATATCCTTCCCAACCTATCCATTTCATTTCTTCACTTCTCTTGTTTCCGTCTCTCTCAACTCTCAGAAGTTTTTGAGAAGGATAAATGTTCTCTAAGATTGTAACCACCGGGTGTGAATTAATTGTTTTGGGGTGTAAAGAATTTTGAAGAGATGTGATTGTTACTGACACTCATACCTCTGCTTAAATCATAGTTAGTTGTTAATGGAGATTGTTTTGCACAGATGCTTATCCATTTTGTGGTTCTATAAGAAATTGTTTTGGAAGAATCCGTGAACCTCAAATAGATGAAAAAAGAGGAGTTGCTGCCATGGTTTGGTGGCCGTGTTTGGAGGAGTTAGGACTCGAATTTAGTAACTGGAGATAACACTAAACGTTGGATGCAAAGTGATTTTCCTATTTGGTCCGCGTGTGTATGGCCTTGAAGCCTTGAAACAAGCCGAGAACTTAAGTTGTTTTCATTGATTTCGGTGGTCAGTGGTAGCTGGTGAAGCCTTTAGATTATGAATGATAAGAATGTATTTTTTGTACGAGATTTGCAGAGAATGTATTATTTCTCAATTTTTCTTACAATTTTCCATGATATTCAGAAATCAATCTCAGGGTATGACGTTTAGGTAAAGATTTGAGTTTGTTTGGCTGCCGAAAAATCAGTTGGAAGCTAATGATGTTCCCGTTGGTCTACAGTGATTGGATGTGTTTTTGAAGTTTTTAGAGTTTGTATATGTCAAGGATTGTTGGGTAGTAATCCAATTCGAAATTGCAGGTGATAAAAGCTACGAAAGGTTGCCCAAATACCACAAGAAGAGACACCTCTACATCACCAGTTTTGCGCACATCATCTGTTTGTGAAAGTCTTCAAAGAGAGCCTTATCAACTCAGTGGTGACTCGGTGTTTTGGAGGTTCAACTCATTAACACTTGTAGGGACTTAAACGTCTTTTTAATAGTGAGATAAATGACACATAGGAATTTAACTGTTGTTACCCGTTTTTTTTCAAAGAACGGGATGGAAAAAGTCAAACTCGGCCAGTTTATATAATAATGATTTAAAAAAACGGCTATTTTCTTAAATATATTTCAAAAAGTTGGCTACTTTGTTAAAAAGCCCTTTCCTAAATAAATCGATTAAATACTGAGAAAAACCAACACAAACTGGAATGGATGAAGCTAATAAAAGACAAGGGTATCAATTACAACTAATACTAAGAAAATCAATAGCTAAAAGAAGAAACTTCACAAGTTAATTAGATTATAAAGAGATGAGGATGCAAATTATGGTGGCAGCAAATAATTTGGACAAAAAACTTTTAGTGCCGGCGGTGATAGAATCTTTGGAATCTTGAGCCTTTGTTGCCGATTAATGACTCTTTAGATTTAAGAATAAGGAATCTGGTAACTGATATGAAATTAGAACTTAGATGATATTTCCGGTGTCTTGAGTAGCAGTAGTCTTCGGTGTCTTAGTAGCTTTGTATCTTGGGTTTCTGTAACAGCGGTATCTCAATAACTTTGGTAACCTAGAACATGTGAAATTAGTATCGTAGTGTTTTAGAAAGTTGTAGTATCTTTAGTATCTTGAGTGTTAGGATCAATTCATTTGAAAGATTCAGTTTCTTCTTTTGTTTCCGGCACGATTCCGATATGAAATTACCGTTAGAAGTAGTCAATGGTCTTATAACGGATATAAATGGGGTGATTTCAGGTAACCATTTAGTTTCCGATCAAAACATTAGGTGAGAGCGGAGAGAGGAGAGAGGAGAGAGCTGTAGATTTTTTATTCTGAATTGCTTTTAACTGATCGTTGTTAATAGACTAACTGTTAATCATACAAGAACTCTAAGAGTTTAGCCA
Organism: Papaver armeniacum; assembly: GCA_023531295.1. Classification (NCBI taxonomy): domain Eukaryota; kingdom Viridiplantae; phylum Streptophyta; class Magnoliopsida; order Ranunculales; family Papaveraceae; genus Papaver; species Papaver armeniacum. Next base: position 144,571 of record JAJJWW010005572.1, on the reverse strand, counting down.
AAAGGCTCACACAAGAATCATACAATTCTATCTAATGGTTCTAAGCCCATTATGGTATCTTATTCTCTATCTTTAGTATAACTAAGAATTTACTAATCCAATTAGATTGATTATATAGTCTATAGCTAAGTCTTATGAATATCTACAACTTTGTAGAATAAACCAAAGGCTAATTGGGACCACAAGAGGTCCAATTCATCCAAATAGAAACACTAAACCTAAGCCCAAGTACACTAAACAAACCCATTACACAAGGCCTGGCCCAACTGGGTCAATCTAACGGTCACTGACGGTCAAAGGGTCAAGCTAACAGTCAACGTCAATCCAAGGTCAAGTCAAGTCAAAGTCAACAGTCTACTGGTCTGGTCACTGAGTCATACCGATCTAACTCAGGTAAACAGGGTCAACTCGACTCAGTCAGATTGACTGAATCAGACTAAGAGTTAAGTCAGCTAAACTGACTGGGATGATTCATATAATCACTATACATTTCATTCATTCAAAAACAACTTCACAAATCAATTTCTTTTTTTTTTTGAAGGAAAGAGGTGATCCTCTCAATTTCATTGATATAGAAAGATTGTATACATCAATTTAAGATACATCATTGTAAAACATAATAAAATACAAAGAATTTGTATCACAATAGTAAGTAAATTGTAATACAAACGTATTAAATACATGAATTTCAAGGAAATTGATGATACTTGAGGGATGGCACTTGAATTAAAATTCTGCCATTTGGATTTGAAGAATTTGTCTTCTTCATCATTATCTTCTTCATTAAGATGGAATTGTCCCATATGGGAGTAATAAGCACAAAACACCATTATCACAATCAAATCCTAGTAGCCATTGTTCTTCATGAGAAAGTAGAATTACGTCATGCCGGAAGAAATCGTCCTTGATGTACTTGAAACAATTGTAACAATCGTTTGAAAAGCCTATAAGGCTATGAGAAATCTCTGATGGGTTTGAGAACACCATGAGAGTAATAATGAAATTGAAAAAGGAAAAACCTAAAAATCGCATTGAATAGCGATGTTTTATTTAAGATAATACTAATAGAAAATATTTACTTATTGTATCCAAATCTGATTGGAATATCTGAATACTTCAGGTAATATCCAACAGATTTGGAGTACAATTTTAGAGAATCAAAGATTTAGGAAGATTTGTTGCAGAGAATTTTCTTGGAAAAAACGGTTAGGATACTGGAGAGAAGAGAATATAATTGCAGTTGCAAGCCTGCGCTGGAAGCACTAACTACAATCCTACAACCCCTAATATCGACCCTGACTCACAACATTCCAATTATGCTCATCCTCAACTCCACACTCAGCAGAACCCACCAACAGTTCATGTAATCCACGCACACCATTCTCAACTGATATTCAAACTCAGTAATCAACCACAATACCTGCCATCTCAACATACAGAGAACCATCACCTCAAACCACCAACAGTAACTCAATTCCAGCTACATCTCATTTCACTTCATCTTCACAAACACCACCACCAATTACTCCATGTATCTCAGTTATAATCTAGATTTCACCCACAACTTCTTTCTAAACTTCTCTAATTCTGTCCATTCCATACTAACTAACATTAAAGCTTCAAACTATAACAAACTCCATTCACAGTTCACTGAGAAGCAATAAACACAATTTTGGAATTGAACTAATCTTTACTGAAATTAACAATTACCTCAAATATGTGTTGCTCTGACAATTGAATTCAATTCCTTCTTCACTTATCTCATTTCATCAACTCAGGTCAAGATTAACCACAACACCCCTCGATCCTCATCATCATCTTTGATTCTCAAAGCTCTAGAACAAATTCTCAATCTTCTACTTTATAATTAGAGTCAAACCCTTTCATTACAATTTGAGCTTCATCTTTCTAAAACATCACCTGCATCTTCATCTCAGTACGAACAACACTTCTAATTCCACATCCTTGCTATTTCATTACAGCAATAACCACTACACAGATATCACCGCCATTCTTCAATACATAATTGTGATTACAGAACCACCACTAATACATATCTCCTCCCCTGTAACATCAACATCATCACCACCACAACTAAACTCATCTCAGCAATATCTCAATTCCATGAAACAACAACATCTGCACCACTATAACACAACCCCAATTACCAGCAACAAAATCCTAAACATACACCTAAAGCTCCATATTCATACATCCACAACAACTCATCCAAGTCTCAGATTCATTCATAATCACATAAATTCCACAATCCAAACCATACAACTTCAAATACCAAATTTAAACATCACAGAAACTTACCCAAATACTAGCTTTCTTTTGAATTGTTATTTCACCACCACCGAGTTCATCTGCTGGGACTTAACTTCATCTGTAGATTCATTCTAATACTTCCAATCACACATGAGTCATAAACCATAACTCTCCTCTTAAATTCTAACTCCATGAACAACTTCGTGATCGTCTCATCTCTGTAATTAAATTCAAACTTCGACTTAATTCTTATAACACCATACCCAGTCTATAATCCTTCTTATTCATCACTAAATCAAACTCTAATTCAAATCTCTGAGAAACCCTAACTTATTTGATTCATCGTTACAGAAGCTTTACTTCATTGATTTAACAACCCTTCTCTTGTTCATCCATTAACAACTCGATTCACTTCTCAATTTCAACCCAAACCCTAATACCGATTCTATGTGATTTACTATTTCAATTTCTAAATATCCTCTATGTAAATCATCGATTCATCCTCAGCGATAACTCCTAGTACCTAACTTGATCTTTCTCATCACAAAATCATCTCAACAACATCAATTGCCTTTAACAGAAACTCGAGCAGAGGAGAAGAACATGAACAGAGAAGAGAGTAAGAGAGAAGAAGAAAAAGAAGAAATGAGCTTATCTGCTCGATCCGGTCTTGGTGATAAGGCCAAATGAAGTTTATGGAACACCCGTTGAATGTTAAGGGAAGCCCCAGTCGGTCTACTGTCAAAAAGACTATTTTGCCCTTCTCACTAATCCGATGATTACTTCTTCGTTTGGTATCCGATTGACACGTTCAGGTAGTCCATTCTGCATAAATTTTCGAGACCTATTCAACGGTACTAGTTTTGTATCTAGATCGTTGTTAGATTAATTCCTATTAATTAACGTTCGTGTTGAACTAATCGAGTTATTATTGGCTAATTCGTCACTTGACCGGTCTAATAGCGTTGACGAGCTTGAGGGTCTTTACACTTTTTCCCTTATTTCCTCTCAATAGTCCAATCTGATTCAATTGCAGTTGTATCTAAATCAGTAGAACTAAGCTGTTTGTTAGGTTTAGTTTTGAATTTGTTGGGACTCAGTGAGTTAGAGCTAAAATGACATTATGACATACTTGTTCTTAGAAAGCAGAATGCACATTGGTTCTAGAGTTGGATCAAAGATACACTTGAGTGATGATGTTATGGTCACAAACATTGGTTATGCCCTCAACTTGTTTGGTTTACATAGTGGCTCAATGAACATTAGTTTTGAGGAGGTATCTTATAGATTTTGTACTTTGCAAGCTATTGAAAACTTTAATTTAAGAGATAATAGTATAACTTCTGTGTTGAATGCTCAATAACTATTAAGTTAGTGCTAAGTTATGTGGAATAAATGCTTGTCATCTAGGGTAGATAGTTTTTTTTTTTCCATTTAGTAACTTGGAAGCTATCAGAATAGCTTTTAATTATAGCTGCATCAATTATAGTTAATAGTCTTGAGCACTAATGGTTATGGAAAGAAAAGATGTGTTACTGGCATGTTGTGTAGTGTATACACAAATGTGGAACTGTAAGTTATGAATACATGGGAGATTTTAAATTTGAATCACCAAGAAAGTTGGTTCCGTTTTGAATGTAGTTTTTTGTGGTCACTTTGGTTTGGTAGTCGTGGTGATTTTCCATTGATGTTGGGCTGATGTTCTGTACCTGTATAGATTTCTCTAAATTTTTGATTTGTTGATGCCTTCCATATGTAGTATTGGAGATCAATTATGGCTGTTCTTAAGGTTTTATGGGTACCTTAACTGTTGTAAGTGTTTTGATGAATTACCCGAATCAGATTTCAGTTTGGTCATTCATTTTGTCATATTGAGTTGTAATTGCTACTTAATAATACCCGCTGCCAGTGGCGGAGCTGGAAAATAAAGGCGGGGGTGGCTTGAAAACTAATTGGATTGGTGGGGGTGGCTTAAGCCTCTGATTTAGGCATGATTATTTTTTGCCAAACTTGAAACCAATGTAAAAAATTGAATTTTTCTGGACTTTGGGCTAGCTTAAGCCAACCCAAGTCTATGAGTAGTTCCCCCCTGCCTTCTGCGGCAGTGGGTGTTGTCATAAGTTTAGACCCAACTGCAAGTGAAAACACAGTGAATTCAAAGAAATCGTAGTTGCTTAGGGGACTTTTTATTTAACCACTGAATGTAATTTGGCATTATAATTATGTTGGTTTATGATGCATTCCTATTGAATTGTTATATCATGAATTCTTAGTCATTTATATAAATAGTTGGGCTTGAGCTATGGTTGTTGTTAATGGTGAAATGTAAATCAGTGTTCCCTGTCGAAGTAAAAAAGTTTTTAGACCATATTGTCTGTTTAGATATATATATATATATATATATTATATATATCTCGTAACTATAATTGTGACTTTAAATTAATCAATTATGTACCATTACTTGTTTGGAGGTGAATTTAGCTAGTATTAACTGTGATTGAAAACTAGTTAGTAGCCAGCTATCATGAGTGTATATATTAAGCACCATGATGGGATACTGTTATTCTTTGTGGTTACCAGCTCATATTTTTGTGAGGATTTTTCTTGTAATTCTAAACATGTGTGTAAGCTAGTGTATATATTGAAAAAAGAATTATTCTTAGTCATATTCTCACGTTGTTACTCGAGGAGTTGTCATCAAAAGTGGTAAAAAGGTTTGAATGCGTTGTGTGCTTAATAATCTTGTTGATTTTTTTTACGAGCTACACTTACTGTCATAAGTCAGAAGCCGCTATTCACTGAAGCCATATAACACATATTCATGGGTAAGAGTAATACACACTTCGAGTGTTAATATGACATAATTTTGCGTTTCCATGGATTCGTAGTTTGAGCACCATAAAGAACTGTGAACTTGAAATGCGGAAAATGTCCTTACCCTATAGGCAGTTTCTGCAATATATGTGTATATTCTTGTACACCAGTTATACGCGGTTGTTGATGGTGGATTTTCATTTAAGGCTAAAATTGTAAAGGCCAAAATTATGCGCTAACATCTTGCAAAAGACCAAGCCATTAATAAGTGATGAATACTTCTTCACTTTACTAATTCACCTAGAATAGAGCATGTGGCAACAATCCCAGTATTCTGTGAATTAAATACACAAAATTCATCCAGGTTGGAGCATGTAGAAACAATCCCATATACCTTGTGAATTTAGAGCATTATTAATTAATGCATGACCAGTCTAGTATTTCCTGTACTCATTACCGGTGCGGCATGACGACTGAGTGTTGTTCTCAGCAGAGCAACACGAATCTCCAAGCATTAATAATAAAACATGTACGAAATACCCATACAGGCTACAACTCTCGGTGTGTTATACTAGCCCGATTGAGCATGTTTGAACCTGAACTGACCATATCAGTCTCAGAAACGATCATGACCATCCAACTTCACCGGCATGATTGGATGGCCCAGATCGAATCCATAACCCTTAAGCAGGTATTGGAGTATTCACCACCGACTCAATGCGGGCCCCGCATGGTCGGCCTCCCCAAGAGGGAAGCAACGCTTACCAGTTTGTCCAGCCAAAACAACATGGACGTGAAACCCTAAACTAGGGTTACGGCACATTACATGTGTCGCAAATCAGTCTCAACCATCCATCTTCGCAGGCATAGATGGAGGGTGTAGATGTAGATTCAAAGGGCCCGGAACATGTTAACACAAACACCGTGGGACCGCCAACATACATGAACAATCGGTCAGGACCAACCATGTTTGGTTGTCCCAATTCATGCGTGCAAAACAATGCATGAAGCACGGCCGGCCAAAACCCTAATTAGGGTTTGTATCGATCACGAGCGTCCGTTTTCTCCTGATCGAATGAGGGGCTTAGGAGACAATTGAGCGGTCCAAGAGCATCAGCATGATCACCGTGGAACTATCTATCTCCTCACCCGACCGACCAAGGCATACCATGCCTGGTTTCTCCAAAACGCACGCCCAAACTAGTGTGGTCGCGCTTCCCAAATCACAAACTGATCTCGACCACTCAACTTCTCCAGACAAATTGAGCGGCTTAGATCACGTTTCTATGAGGCAATGAAGTACAGGCGTGAACACCAGCCTACCACCCACACGCCGAATCAATCGGCCGGAACCGACCAGGCTTGGTCGTCTTGAAGCGCGTGCCCGAAGTGGGCATGATGCGCGGCTTTTGCGGCACCAGATTTCTGTTGCAAATAGATCCCAACCGCTCCTCTTTGCCGGTCAAATAGAGTATCCCAGATCGCACCTTCATGGGACAGTGAGGTACGGACGTGTACACCGGCATGCCGTCTACACGCATGCCCGGTCGGTCCTTTCCAAAACACCTCACATGCTTGGTTTCGACCATGCTGAAGAGTGATGCCTGCGCACCTCTTCAAAAGCCCTAAAACTTCATCAACGGTCGCAGATGAGTGTCACAGATCATCTCGTCCGTCCAACTCTACCTGCTTGGTCAAGCAGCCCTGGTTAGGAATTAAGAGACCGGCAAGGCATCATCACGATCACCGTCCACCACTCTTCCACATGAGGTGATCGGCCAAGTCAGGGCTTACCTGTATAGCCTCCAAACGATCACTCGAAGATGGATGGACATGATGCTATTTGAAGACGCTTAAATTCGTGACTTACTCCGGTAAGCCTTAAAAACAGTGATGCTTCATACATGCTGAGTATACTCGATGCAGTACCTGCGTAGAATACACACAATACTTCACAAGTACCGACTTCCTAAATAATTTAGTTATTTAGTCTAGCATTACATGCTACTTTCCGTGGGTCCCATGATCCACACACTCGAGACATCAATCATGTCACAAACTAGGGGATACATACTGGGGTATTGGTCTGGCGGTTTACAGAGTGCGGCGTACAACGCGCCATCACAAGAACGTGTCAGGAAGTCATGGACGGTTAGAGATACAGGAGAAGTGGGCAAGACTGGTCGTGTAACACCAACACACAACTCCACTACTCCATCACTCCACTTCCTCCACTTCCCACGAGAGACGTGAATAAGGCTCAAATAACTTGTATAAATAGGTTCTCCTCCCTATTTCCAAAAATAACAGAACAAGTCAAGACAAGACAGAAACCAAGTGTTAATACAAAAACGTATTCAAACACTCAAAGCCTGCTTGCATCAATCGTAAGCCTCGCTCACCTTCTCGTTACAAGTCATAAACAAGCCCACACCTTCACAATCTCAACACCTTCTTCGCTTCCCTCCCTAAGATCAACCCCATCTCCTTCACTTTGTGACCGAAGCAAGTCTGGAACGGCCATTTCTTGGTTTAGGCCAGAGTTGTACAGATTGATTTCTCGAATCACAAGCACTCACCGCGTAGTACATTTGTTTAGGGTTTAGATTCATTCCTCATCCACACACCCCAAATTACCAAATCCGGAAGGAATAGTTTTCACCCATAAACAATTGGCGACCACAGCGGGAGGTTAATCTCTCGGTTGTAAAGTCAATTTCTTCAATACCATTCATTCAATTTCGATATGGTTGGTCTTAGGACCACCTCGACGGTCTCAAATCCTGATGGTTCCTCAAACGGAGATACCCCTCCTCCTAACGGCGTATCTGACGGCATGATCAGGAGATTCCCAACATTAAGCGAACTAGCACGGGTACAGGAGATTCACACGAAGAACATGGAGCTAATCAAAGAAGTGGTAAACGGCATACTTGATCTCCTCATCAAGATGACATCAGAGATGAGCGTTCCGGAGACCTTTATACTGGGGACTAGTTCCCCTCAGATCAACAGTTTTACTACGAACCAGAGACCAGTGGATCAGAAAGCGGCATCTCTAGTGGAAAGCTTGTGTGAACTCTTGCACCTCTCGAAGAATCAACGGGCAGATACATTTACTGCAGTTAATAAAATAGCTCTGGACGTACACTTGACTCCTTCTCGTCCAGAAGTCTTAACTGCATCGGAAACATCTGTAAATAATGTTACATTTACAGAAGATGACATGATGGCAGAGGAAGGTCACAACCGGGCCCTACATGTTACCGCACACATCAAGGGTTCAGAGTTCAGGAGGTCTCTCGTCGACACAGGAGCATCTTCGAATGTGATTACTCTCAAGACTCTCAAGACAGCCAAGGTTAGCCCATGCAAGATTGTACGACAGCCCACCACGATGACGGACTTCGAAGGAAACCAGACCAACACATACGGGTATGCCAATCTGAATTTATCAGTAGGACCCGTTCAGTCAAGAGCAAAGTTTGAAGTCATAGAAAAGGAGCCGGACTACCATATGATACTGGGGAGACCGTGGCTTCATGACAACAAGGTCATTCCTTCAACGTATCACCAGTGCCTGAAGACCATGCTAAATGAGGAAGTCATCTGTATTCCTGCATCATTGTCTCCGTACGCACCATTAATGTCCGACTTAATGTATACATTAAGTGATTTCAAATTGTTTATAGCACATGTGCCAGCACGGCACAACACGACACGCTTATTCGTGTGCTGTGCCCGTGGGCTGTGCTGTGCCTAGCTTTTGACTAGTAAAGCACAGCACGGCACAGCACGTTTAAATAGTTGGCACATCACAACACGGCACATGGAACGTGAAGCACGCGACTTCGTGTGCCGGGCTGTGCCGGGCCAGCACGTTTTACACCGGAGTGGAGCTGTTCGAGCCAAAAGATACTCCGCAGGGAAGATCAGACAAAGTCCTGTGCACCCCACTACCCACGTGGGCTTCAATCCAGGAAGAAGACCGACTTGCATCACTGGGGGCCAAGCACCACGACACGCCTTCTCTGACGAGGCGTCCATCTTTATCTAGTGAAGCTTCAACCCACGTTCACACCAAAAGGGAACGCACTTTCGAGGCGAAACGTGATCAGAAGAGGAAGACAATATACCGGTGCCGCTGTTAACAATTAGCAAGAGAGAATGACACCCAGTCTCTCCGCCCAATTGAATGCTGCAAGAACGACGAAATACAATAGGAGGTATTGGATGCCCCGCGACAACTACAAGATGGAACCAATTCCACGACTGACGATCTCGAGACTGTTAACATCGGGAATGAAGAATCTCCCATGCCGGTCTCTATCGGTTCGATCATCCACGATTTAACGTGCGAGTCTTGTTCAACTACTCAAGGAGTACCAAGATGTGTTCGCCCGGGACATACGAGGAAATGCCCGGTCTAGATGAAAAATTGGTCACCCATCACCTACATGTCATACCTGGATCCAAGCCAATCAAGCAATATCCGAGGCAATTCAGACATGAAGTAGAAGAACAAATCAAGAACGAAATTCAGAAGTTACTAGCTGCTGGCTTCATCAGACCTATTCATCATCCGACCTGGTTAGCTAATGTGGTCCCATTAAAGAAGAAAAACGGACAGATTCGGTGCTGCGTGGATTTCAGAGACTTGAACAAGTGTTGTCCCAAGGACGACTTTCCTTTGCCTAATATCGACATGTTAGTAGATGCCACTAGCGGACACGGCATGTTTTCCTTCATGGATGGTTACAACGGATACAATCAGAGAAGGATGTATGAGCACGATGCAAGTAAGACAGCCTTCCGAACCCCTCTTGGCAATTTTTACTATACTGTTATGCCATTCGGTTTAAAGAACGCCGGCGCAACGTATCAACGTGCTATGACGGCAATCTTCCATGACATGATGCATAAACAAGTAGAATACTATGTAGATGATATCGTGGTCAAGTCAAGGGCTCGAGCAGATCACACCAGCGTCTTACGACAAGTGTTTGAGAGGTGTCGAGAATACAAATTGAAGATGAATCCTTTGAAATGCGCTTTCGGCATCTCTTCAGGTAAATTTCTGGGATTCCAAGTAATCTGAAGGGATCAAGGTAGACCCATCCAAGACTCAAAGTTATCCTCACAATGCCGCCCCCACGAACCGTGAAGGAGCTCCGAGTTTCATGGGCAAGGTAAACTACATTCGACGTTTTATACCGGGTCTAGCCCAACTTACCGCCTCATTCACCCCCTTGTTGAAGAAAAGAGCCAGCTTCGTTTGGACCGCAACCCAACAGGAAGCTTTTCGAAAGATTCAACGAATACTTGTCATCTCCAGCCATCATGAAGTCTCCCCGCACAAGGGAAGCCGCTATATCTCTACACCGCCTTCAAAGTGACACCGCCGTAGGGGCTCTACTCGCTCAGAAGACGACGAGGGAATCGAACGTCCCATATACTATTTCAAATTAATATTAAGAGATGCTCGAACTCGGATATCCCAAAGCAGAGAAAGCATGTTTAGCTTTGATCCATTCCATTCGAAGTTTAGGCATTACCTACTATCCAACAAGGTGATACTCGTGTCTAAATCTGACCCTGCAAAGTTTTTACTTTCAAAGCCGGTCTTGACGGGAAGGACAGGAAAGTGGCTTCTTCAAATGTCAGAGCTGGACATAACATGTACGTCACCTAGAGCTATCAAGGGTTAAGCAGTAGCGGACTTACTAGCAGCATTCCCTGGAGAAGGCACTACAGGGCTCCACGAGGATCTTCCTGGAGAATTTCCAGACATCTCTGTTTTGGAAGAAGAAGTGTGGCTCTTGTATTTTGATGGCTCTGCTACCCCTAGCATTAACTGGGAGGAGCGGGCGTGGTATTAGTATCTCCAATCGGGAAGTATTCTCATACTCCTTCAAGCTGGACTTCGAATGCACCAACAACTCAACAGAGTATGAAGCCTTCCTCATAGGGCTGTCAATAGCCAAGCAAGCAGGGGTCACGCGTCTGGAGATAAGAGGTGACTCCAAGTTACTGGTGAATCAGATGAATGGGGTATACGCACTGAAGGAAATAACGCTAGCTCCATATCGATCATAAGCACAAAGGCTACTAAACTATTTTGCTGATGCAACCATAACCCATGTCGGTCGCAACAACAACAAACACGTCGATTGTCTAGCAACACTGGCTTCCAAATTGAAGTTCGAAGGTTTGGAAGAAACCCTGACAGTAAAGAGGAGAACCATAGAATCGACATGGCTATCATAATACAAAGACACCAAGACCGACGATTGGCGAACTCCGATCATTCAAGAGCTCAACAGCTCACTCTCCCAAGGAAAGGTCAGTCTTAAAACCCTAGCAAATTCTTCATGCTTCATGGTATGCTATATTATCTAACCCGGATGGTTCCCCGTCAAGATGTCTTGGGCATGACGAAGCACAACTACAAATGAGTCGTGTTCACAATGAAATTTGTGGACAATCACCGGTGGTAACGCTTTACCGACGACTTCAACGCCTCGGGCTATTACGGCCGAGATGGAGACTCAATCCGGACTACTTGAAGTCCCGCTCAAATTGCCAAGCACCGCCACATCAATTGGAAATTTTTAACGTGAACCACACTGGGACTGGAGATAGCCATACATTAGTTATCTCCGTGACGGAACAACTCCCGCCAATCAAAAGGATGCTATCAAGATAAAGCAAAAGGCCAAGCGGTTCGTATTGCACGAAGGGATCCTCAGATCGCAAGAGCTTCGAGGTGATCTACTACAATGTCCTGGTCGGGAAGAAATCCCAGTCATGCTTTGAAAGAGACACACGAAGGAGAACATCAAGGGAAGAGGAAATTGTTTCTCCGTATACACGAGAAATACTATTGGCCGACCATGGAGGATGACGCAACCGCTTTTGTTCAAAGTCACACAAGTGCCAAATTCATGGGAACCTTGTTCATGCGCCTTCCACCCTCTCGCATTCGATAAGCGCCCATGGCCATTTTACACTGAAACTGGACATTATCGGGAAAATCAACCCCCATCATCAAAGCAAGACGAGTACATCATAATCGCGACGGAATACTTCACCAAATGGGTAGAAGCCATTCCCTGCGAGGGACTACGGGAGCAACAATTACGGCTTTCATTAAAGAACATATCATTTGTCGTTTTGGTGTGCCTAAGCATATCATCACTGATAATGGCACTCCCTTTGCCAATAAACAGGTACGAGAGTTACTTGAAGAGTATGGCATTAAACAGGTCTTCTCCACCATCTACTATCCTCAAGGGAACGGACAAGCTGAAAGTACCAACAAGACATTGATCACACGATAATCCTAGGGAATGGCATGACCAGTTACCAATGGCGCTATGGGCATACCGGACATCACCTAGAAGCTCCATTGGAGTTTCCCCATACTCACTTGTTTATGGAGCGGATGCAATTCTCCCAGCAGAGATCAAAATCCCATCAGCCAGGATTGCAGCGGCAACCGGGATCCACCGAACGAGGTCAAGCCTCTAACTCTAGAGTAGCGGAGTTAGACACTGGATTTCGAAGAAACAAAACAGAAGAACGCACTCAGGTGTACAGGAATAGAATTTCCAGGGCATACAACAAAACTGTGAAATCAGGTGTTTTCAAAGTGGGAGATTTGGTTTTGAAAACGGCCAAACACATCCAACAAGACATGTCCGCACCAAAATTCTCACCGAAATGGGAAGGTCCTTACACAGTCACCAAGGCTTACAATACTGGCTACTACAAGATCATTAAGGTGGACGGAGGCAAGCTGGAAGCGGTCATCAATGGAAAATGGCTCAAGGCATATCATGCTTGACCATTGTCCGCTCTGTCTTATGACGCTACAATACAAATATTTATTTTCATTACATGTTTGAATCATCAATTATGGTCAGAGATTCATTAATAAAAAGCCCGTTTCACCAATCAAAAACCAATGCAATTTATTCCGCAAGGATGTTCAAAAGAAATTTTTTGACATAAACGTCATTAACAAGGAGGGAGTACAGCTGAATACGACTTAGAGGAGGCCATCTAGAAGATTATAGTTCCTTGAGAGCATCATCTCCAAATAGCTTGATATCGTTCTATCCTTTTCTTCAAGTCCCTTGCCCGCTCTACCTCCTTTGATTTCGCAGCCAGAGCCTTCTCCTCTTCCAAGATAGCTTTCGCAGCAGGAACAACGTTTACGAGGATACCAGCTCGATCAACCTTGATGATATCAAGACGCTGCCGCAACCAGCCCACGTTGAACTCCATGGACTCGCAGGTAGATACCATATTCTCCCACTTTTCGAGGCTTGATTCGGCAACGTTGCGGATAGAAATATTCTCCATCTCAGCAATCATGTGAAGAAGGCAGTTTACCGCGGTGACCAAAGCAGATGAACAGTGTCGGTCCACATTCCTGGTTGCGATATGGCCATACTTTCTCCATAACTTTGTGTACAAAGGCACAAACTCCTTCCGCACTAAGAATCCACCGACATCTCGGTAGTTTGGAGGATAAACATTTCATGCGAACATCGAATGAAAGAACTGCATTGGGGTATTCATAAGATGAGATACCCGCATCAAAGATCTTCGAGGTCCACGGGGGTAGGCGTGTTTGATTTTGAAGGAAGAGGACTGTTTAAGTCGTCATCATCGATAACCGTCACACATGTTCCGGTAGGATATCTTTGCAAGAATGAGAGGATTATTCACTGATCATTATGAAGAACAAGCAATTGTTCGAGAGAAAAGGAAAAAGAGACGAACCGGTATGATCTTCTTGACTCGGAGAACACGAGCGGGGATTCGACATGAAGCTCGGACGCAGTGTCGTGCACGTTTAACGGAAGATCCCGGGATGGTATGAAGAACACGATCCACCGGTGTTCGACATGATGAGGAAACGGAGTTTCAAGAGAAAGCCCTATTGTAAAATCGTAAAAGTGGTTCAAAATCTCTACACCTGCATATATGCTGAGGAAACCCTAAAACGATTACGGCGCCCGATATATAGGGATTCCACACCGACCAAGTCAGGCTTTCTTTTGAAACCTAATCAAGAATCAGAAGAGCATCTGGATACGAGCGGTTCAACCAAGAGAGTGTGTAAGCACCCACGCCGGAATCCCGGTAGAAGAAGAATCTTATCCCTAACTCAAACACCTAAGGGAGGAAGCCAGGTCCATCAAGGCCTGTGGTCACGCACATATGGAGGATTTCCCATGATTGGTCGAATCCCTCCGTGTAGACTTCCTTTATCTTGTCTTCTTATGTTTGTATATGTCACCATCTCATGCCTACCCCACAATAGTGTAACCATTATGTGCTAGGCATGGGGACTTAATGTTGATGGTGGATTTTCATTTAAGGCTAAAATTGTAAAGGCCAAAATTATGCGCTAACATCTTGCAAAAGACCAAGCCATTAATAAGTGATGAATACTTCTTCACTTTACTAATTCACCTAGAATAGAGCATGTGGAAACAATCCCAGTATTCTGTGAATTAAATACACAAAATTCATCCAGGTTGGAGCATGTAGAAACAATCCCATATACCCTGTGAATTTACAGCAATATTAATTAATGCATGACCAGCCTAGTATTACTTGTACTCATTACCGGTGCGGCATGACGACTGAGTGTTGTTCTCAGAGAAAGCAAAGACGAATCTCCAAGCATTAGTAATAAAACATGTACGAAATACCCATACATGCTATAACTCTCGGTGTGTTATACTAGCCCGATTGAGCATGTTTGAACCTGAACTGACCATATCAGTCTCAGAAACGATCATGACCATCCAACTTCACCGGCATGATTGGATGGCCCGGATCGAATCCATAACCCTTAAGCAGGTATTGGAGTATTCACCACCGACTCAATGCGGGCCCCGCATGGTCGGCCTCCCAAGAGGGAAGCAACGCTTACCAGTTTGTCCAGCCAAAACAACATGGACATGAAACCCTAAACTAGGGTTACGACACATTACATGTGTCGCAAATCAGTCTCAACCATCCATCTTCACAGGCATAGATGGAGGGTGTAGTTGTAGATTCAAACGGCCCGGAACATGTTAACACAAACACCGTGGGCCCGCCTACGTACATGAACAATCGGTCAGGACCAACCATGTTTGGTTGTCCCAATTCGTGCGTGCAAAACAATGCATGAAGCACGGCCGGCCAAAACCCTAATTAGGGTTTGTATCGATCACGAGCGTCCGTTTTCTCCTGATCGAATGAGGGGCTTAGGAGACAATTGAGCAGGTCCAAGTGAGCATCAAGATGATCACCGTGGAACTATCTATCTCCTCACCCGACCGACCAAGGCATACCATGCCCGGTTTCTCCAAAACGCACGCCCAAACTAGTATGGTCGCGCTTCCCAAATCACAAACCTCGATCTCGACCACTCAACTTCTCCGGACAAATTGAGCGGCTTAGATCACGTTTCTATGAGGCAATGAAGTACATGGCGTGAACACCAGCCTACCACCCACACGCCGAATTAATCGGTCGGAACCGACCCGGGCTTGGTCGTCTTGAAGCGCGTGCCCGAAGTGGGCATGATGCGCGGCTTTGCGGCACTGATTTCATTGCAAATCGATCCCAACCGCTCCTCTTGCCTCTGGTCAAATAGAGTGGCCTGATCGCACCTTCATAGGACAGTGAGGTACGGACGTGTACACCGGCATGCCTTCTACACGCATGCCCTATTCGGTCCTTTCCAAAACACCTCCCATGCTTGGTTTCGACCAAGTCAAGAGTGATGCCTGCGCACCTCTTCAAAAGCCCTAAAACTTCATCAACTGGTCCGCAGATGAGTGTCACGAGATCATCTTGTCCGTCCAACTCTACCATCTTGGTCAAGCAGCCTGGGTTAGGAATTAAGAGACCAAAGAAGGCAACATCACGATCACCGTCCACCACTCTTCCACATGAGGTGATCGGCCAAGTCAGGGCTTACCTGTATAGCCTCCAAACGATCACTAGAAGATGGCTGGACATGATGCTATTTTAAGACGCTTAAATTCGTGACTTACTCCGGTAAGCCTTAAAAACAGCGATGCTTCATACATGCTGAGTATACTCGATGCAGTACCTGCGTAGAATACACACGATACTTCACAAGTATCGACTTCCTAAATAATTTAGTTATTTAGTCAAGCATTACATGCTACTTTCCGTGGGTCCCACGATCCACACACTCGAGACATCAATCATGTCACAAACTGGGGGATACATACTGGGGTATTGGTCCGGCGGTTTACAGCGTGCAGCGTGCAACGCGCCATCACAAGAACGTGTCAGGAAGTCATGGACGGTTAGAGATACAGGAGAAGTGGGAAAGACTGGTCGTGTAACACCAACACATAACTCCACTACTCCATCACTCCACTTCCTCCACTTCCCACGAGAGACGTGAATAAGGCTCAAATGACTTGTATAAATAGGTTCTCCTCCCTATTTCCAAAAACAACAGAACAAGTCAAGACAAGACAGAAACCAAGTGTTAATACAAAAACGTATTCAAACACTCAAAGCCTGCTTGCATCAATCGTAAGCCTGCTCACCTTTATGTTACAAGTCATAAACAAGCCTACACCTTCACAATCTCAACACCTTCTTCGCTTCCCTCCCTAAGATCAACCCCATCTCCTTCACTTTGTGACCGAAGCAAGTCTGGAACGGCCATTTCTTGGTTTAGTCCAGAGTTGTACAGATTGATTTCTCGAATCACAAGCAATCACCGCGCAGTGCATTTGTTTAGGGTTTAGATTCATTCCTCATCCACACACCCCAAATTACCAAATCCGACAGGAATAGTTTTCACCCATAAACAACGGTGTACATTAAAGTGCACTCTTTTTTTTTGTCCTTGTTATACGAGGTGTATATGCTTGTACACCACTTATATGACTTCTTGTATACCCCACTTGGACTATTATTAGTTATACATATGAAAACTTGGCCTTCCTCGTGATGAAGTGGGTATCGTAACGATCTTATGACTTCTTGTAGATATATTACCTCATGTTATTGTTTGCTTGTATTAATGAGTTGGGATAAATAAGGGTAGATTCATTTATTCCTTTTTTTTCTTCCAGAAATGACCGAGAACAAAGGTCATGAGTACTCATGTGACGGACCAGAAAATTTCCCTTCTAATGGGTTGATTTTCAACCCAATCAGCAAGGCCAAACCCCTGGCACGTCACTCGAAAGTAAAAAAAAAAAATAAAAAAAAATAAATGAATAAAATAGCAACGGGAGAAAACAAATTCATAACACATCAATATACTTAAGCAACAGTTTACACAAACATTTTTGTACACAGTTCTAGCTAGTTCAAATAAATCTCAAGGTATTATGAATTGTAGTCATACAAATAGATGTTAAGACAAAACTATATAGCAGAGTTTGTCAAAATTAAATCTCAAAAATAATTAAACTAGATTGGAATTTTACAACGAAGAAGTTTCAAAGACAGTCTCGTATACATCAGAAAATATCAGATCCTAATTTATACCAAGCAAAAGATGAAATGAAAACATAATTCAGCTCCCACATGACTACCCCAAAACAGCCCATGATATATATATATACAAGGACAACAATTTATATACCACATTGTGTCCATAGCTCCACGCCGTAAGCCTTCCTCGGCTTACTACATCGAGCTAGCTCCAAACTCTGTGGGAAAACAAAGCAAAACGGGGTGAGCCCACAGCCCAGTAGGAGGTATAATCGTAATCGAATGCAGGGGATATACATATAAAATGCCAATAGTTAAAAGCAACAATAGAGCATCAAACTAGAATATGAAATTCAGCAAATAAAATGTAAAGCTTTTGTTCATAAGCATTTGTAAGCTGCCAGTTGATTAAATTCAGATAAAATCACTCTACTATTTATATGGCCAGCGCCAACGTCAGGGTAGTCCGATACCAGCCACCGTTATCAAACAAACGGTCTTCCGGGTTGCCATCCGTAGATGGGGTGCCAATTAAGGCCCGACGATCCTATAGTAGAGTTCTCTAGTTTCCAAATCCAGTTGTCACACCGGAAACATCACAAACCAAGTTCCGGAGAACCTCGTAAATCCATAACGTAAAACATACTTAAATATAAGTGTCGGCAGCATTCTCTAAACCTTACCAGTAAACTATTTTCGAAATCAAAATTTGATTCAGAAGATACGCCACTTATCGAGAAGCATGTATCATGACTAAAGAGAAGAGAATCCAAAATCGTAAGCACGTAATAACATAAACACCACGAGTAAGGTCATTCGTAATTCAAAAAGGTGTGCCTAAGTGCTATCAAAGTGGATGGTGATACTTACCAGCAAGCAAATAAGAGTTTCATATCATGGAATAGAATTATGGCAACAACTTGAAACAACAAGAGCATAAAACCCAACTATAAATTCCGAGATGTTCCAGAAATTTCATTTTTGATAGTCTTACATCCAAAATTTCACACAAAATTCATTAAGCGACGAAATTAAGTGAATTTGGTCTCATTAGAAACCTGAGAAATCCCTCTTTAACATAAAAATGAAACTCAGGGGTAAAAACGTTTGTGGCTGAGTCGAAAGGTCTCGACAAGTCAGAACAAGATTCAAGTTTTTCATAAATTTTCAGTTTTGGCTACTCATAATCACAAATTTGTAGAAAATTCATTAGGCAACGGAATACAACAAACTTGGTCTAATTGGAAAGCTGAAAACAACCCCCTTAACATAAAAATAATAGGAAAGGGTAAGAAGGCCTGTAGCTTTATCAAAAATGTCTCGACAAACAGGACAGCAGTTTGGTTTTCAGAAAATGCAGTTTTGATAGTTTATAGTCAAAAATTCATACAAAAATCATTAGGCAATGGAATTTGACAAACTTTGTGTCATTAGAAAGCTAAGAACACCCTATTTAATATAAAAATGATAAAAGAGTAACTAGTTGTATGGCTGTTTCAGAAAGTCTCAACAAAACAGGGCAGAAACATGTTTTCAGCAAAACTGCAGTTTCAGGAGGCTTCGTTTAAAAATTCGTACAAAAATCATTAGGAGATGAAATCAATCGATTTTTGTTTCATTGGAAAGCTGAGAGAGTCCTTTTTAACATAAAAATGATTATCAAAAGCAATGAGTTACCCATCTGTGTGGAAAAGTCGCGACAAACAGGACAGAAAACACGTTTTCAGGAAAACTGCAGTTTCGACAGTTTTCAATCAAAAATTCGTGGAAAATTCATTCGACATCGGAATTCGACAATTCTTGTCTCGTTGGAAAGATGAGAAATCCATATAAAACATAAAAATGATAAACAAAGAAATAAGGTGCATAGCTATGTCGAAAAGTCCCAATAGAACAGGACCAAAAATCACGTTTTCATAAATTTATGGTTCTTTTCTCAAACATGCAATGGGCAACCTTTGAAACTCAATTGGGGACTTGAATTTTTGGTGAAAATCAGAACTTAAATAAATTCAAACCATCCCTAATCTTCAAGGATGAAATAAGTAACTTCTTATTTTGTAAATCTTACAAACCCATTCAAAAACCAACACCAAATCATGGATTTCAAACAAAATTAGGGCAAGTATCAACCACACCACTTTGAAAATGGGTTTTACAATTGATAAAAATACTTCAACAATCTTCACAGTAGAATCAAGTTACGGGTAAAGAAACACAAACCCATTCTTATTTTGCTAGAATATAAAGAAGAATCATCAGAGTTTAAAATTAGAATTCAAGTCACAAAATTTAAAGTAACCGATGTGAGAAAAAAACCCCTACCTCAATCGCTCATTCCACAGCAACAGTACCCATTTGCATCTTTGTTCATGAAACTTCAATTCATTTAGCACAACTTTAATTAAGATTCTATAGAACCAGTTTGGTCAAAAACTACAATTCAATCAAATTTGAGGGAATGGTTTCCTTATCTCCACTTTACTTCAATCCGAGGATCTAAAACAGCCGACGTTTAATAATTAACCCTCTTATACTTACTGATTTATGGGATTTCAGAGTTAACGAGAGAGAGAAAGGGACCTAAACAAAGAATGAGAAGAAAATTGGGATTTTATCCCTTTACCGTAATGTCCTGGACATGTGTCTGGTTGCATGAAAATTTATCAAGGAATCTTGACATGTGTCTTAGTTTTATCAAGAGTTATTATGGCAACCAGATTTAGGATTAGAGCCGACATATGTTGGAGACACCAAACTTAGGTTTTAAGCCGCAAGAAATTGATAAAGGCACTTTACCATGGCTATGAGTGTCCGATACTAAAATCTACGCCCACGCTACACGGTTTCTAACTTATCTGAATAGGTCGGTCTCGGGCTCAAAGCACGATAGAAATTTTAGGAGTGTTACAACTCACCTGGATTATGGGAATTCTCTTTTGGGTTCCACAATTCGAAGCCGAGACTCAAAACGAAACATTTAAAAGGTATTAATTAAGGATTTCCACTCTTCTGTTTGTTTATTTCATTTTTCATCCTGGTTTTTCTATTTGTTTGTTGATAAGTACATAATTATATAAAAGCAATCCAGATTCCTGCACCTTTAGTATTATCGCGTTCCTATTTTACTCAAACTAGAAGCTCTCAATATGTGCTGCGATGTGTACATAGTTGTACACATGCTGAAGATTAATGTGTACATAATTATACACCTGTTTATTGGGTGCGATTTCAAGGTGCTGATCGACAATTTAGGAATAAGCTTTGGTTAATGTTTAATCCTTCTACTGGTAATTATTACTCGTATACTTTTGTTTTGATTTCCAAATTTCATTCGGCATGCAAATTTGATAATGGTAGACTGGAATTTATATCAACAGGTGAACACTATCGTTGGATCGTAATTCAAGATTTGTTATGAGGTCAGTACCATCTTGGATTTTGTTCTTTTTAATCATTCACTTTGTCTTAGCTCTAGATAACTGAACTTGAGAACTTTTTATACATATATGGTGCAAAGAAATATTTTTCCACTAAACTCTCTACTTGCAACTCCCGTTGAGAAGTTTCACGTGAAATTACTTAGATTAACTGCTTGTTTAGGATATGCCCAATTTTGTGTTTTTTTCTTTCTTTCTTTTTGTTGTAGACTTTTATGTGCAGACGATTCAAGTTGTTTATGTGTATAAACTTCTGTATTTTGTTCCGTCTCATGAATATACGATATGTTTTGTGTATGCGGATGTTAGATTTTCTAGATTTTGTACATGTGTACATGGTGTACACTACTGTCCTGTCTCATTGATATATGACATGTTTTATGGGTATGGATGTTGGATTTTCATGATTTTTGTAGATGTGTACATGGTGGTACACCACCATGTGTACATATTTGTACACCTATAATATAAGTGTACATTGTCGTACACATATTACGGAAATTACATGTGTACATAGTATCCCATTTTAGGACTTTTAATCAAGTTTTAGTGAACAATGTTTTTTCGTTTTTTGGATGTCGAATCAGTGATGCTATGATTCACTGGATGTTGGTTACGACAGAAATGTTAGGGCTGTCTGATTGCTCCAATACTGTCAATTGTATCAATACTTCTCCAGCAAGCAGCAATTCAAACATCTTTCCACTATAACAACGTAGAGATTGTAGAATCAAGGCCAAGTGCAGCAGTAAGTTAAACTAAAATCCAAAGTCGTTGAGGAACTAGATCTGATTCACATAATATAAACACAGGCTTGCTAATGTATCAATCCATCCAAATAATCATATCTACTGTAGCTTTATAAATGTTGCTTCCATTTGACCACAGGAACTTCCATCAACGAATGCAACCCAAATTGGCAACAACCTCTCGAATCTCGGTCAGATATAGAACGGAAAAGATCATTCAACAAAAGTATTGGTAAACATATATTCTTAAAAGTACGTAAGAATTAACTGGTGTATTTTCTTGTACACCAGTTATATGGGTGCATATAAAAGTGCACCTTTTTTTGTGTCCTTGTTACAGGTGTATATGCTTGTACACCTTGCTTTTGCTCTTAGAGCTTCAATGGAGGAAGAGAGGGCAAGAAAGGACGCTACTGCAAGGGCTGCAGAAGAAAAAGGAGGTGGACAGGCTTCAAGTTCACATGATACAACTATGACTGAAAACGCTGGCATTATGTCTGATGGAGCTAATACGGTTGATTTGATGGCAAGTCTCATGCTTGTTACTGGTTGTGCTGGGGTTGAATCTGTGGTTAGAAACAAGATGTATTTTATGATTGTACATGAATTAGAAGATGTGGTTTTCTGAAGTGAAGGAAAGATGTGTTTGGTTTGATTAGAGTTTATGCCTGCTCAAGTCTGAAAGAAGATGGTGTTACTGAGATTTCAAGGGTGTTAGAACTGTTGATTTGATGAATATGAGATGGAGACAGTGTTGTTACTTTGTGTGATTTAGAGTCTGCAGTGAGTAAGCTGATGACAAAATGAAGAAGCGTTGTGTATTGTTGCTGGCCGAGCAATTACAGGGTATGGATGAGTTGCAGCTGGCTATGAAGCAATTGCAGGTGATGCTATGGGTTTGCTTCTATGTTGCAGTACAAAGAATGGTGCTATTGAGATGAATTGCAAAGATGAAATCTGAAATGTGTGATGTTGGTGGTACTGAGGAGTAGGAATTTATGTTGTTGTTGGATGGGTAGTGTTGCTGTAGAGAAGTGCAGCTAAGATTGGAAAGCTAGAGAAACGGATAAATTTTTTGAGTTGAATGGTTGAGGTGTTGTAGTTGTTTGCAGCAACAAGGTTAAGAGTGGTTGAGCGTTGGAGCTGGTTTTTGTAATGAGTTTGGGTTGTAAACAGGTTGTATTTTTGTAGATGTGTACATGTTTGTACACCAATGTAAGCTAAGTTTTTTAAAAAATGAGAATTATATAGTCATATGGGTATTCTTTTTGTAGCTCTCGGAAAGAGCTTTCCGAATATATAAAATTTGCGAATTTTAGACAAACGGTTCGAAAGATAAATTGATTTTTTTATATTATTTAAAACTGTTGACATCATCATGAGTCACTTTTGACTAAACTGCAAATATTTGGACTAAATTGTAAACCAGAAGGTTATTTGTGTACTTTCCATAAAAAAAGACTAATTTGTACCTAGTTGAATGGGTTAGGACTAAATAGTATATTTTTATGGGATTTTGGACTAAACCCTATTTTTCCCAATTGGCAGTTGTTACGGCATGCGGCGGCGAGTATGGGAAAGTGATAATTATAGATCCGAGTTTTAAGGATGTTAAGATTCGTTATATACTTGTTGGGGTCGATACTTCCTTGCTAACAAGGAAAACGGTTTTGGAAAGAACAAAAGTTCGGCTTTTAGAAGAACGCGCAATTGGGGGATAAAAAAACTAATTGGGGGATAGAGGAAAATGACAAAAAAATGGATTTAAATATCAAATCAGGGTCACCCCTTATCTAAGTATTTTATCTAATTCCTAATCTACCCCTTACTAATCATGTTTAGTGGTTAAATATAATTAGTTAAGTTAATAGATTAGTTTGATAATCATTAGAATAAATCATTATCATTGAATTTGTTGATGCAACAACATCAAATCAAGATATTTATGATCATGAAGGTTTAGGTGAAGAACCAACCCAGGAAAGTAAACTAGTTGAACATATAAGTGCTCCAATTACTCATATATAGGTATTAATGTATTGAAATTTGATTTTTTTTTTCATTGAATTTGCCATTGTTGCGCCTGAAAAACTCAGTGCCGGCATGGTAAAAGTATGAATACCATGCCGGCAGTGACCAAACCGGCATGGTATTCATACTTTCACCATGCCGGTACACAATATCCCCCAATTTTGAAAATTGGAAGTACACTACCGGCATAGAAAGTTCATTATCGAGCATGCCGGTAGTAGTGCCGGCATGGTTGATTCCCAAGTGTACCGTGCCGGTTTGAGCACAAAAACATACATAAAACTTGTCCAAATAACAAGTACCGGGCATGGTATTCATCTTAAAAAACCATGTCGGAACTAGTACCGATGGTATTCATCATAAAAAAACCATGCCTAAGACTAGTACCCCAGCATGGTATTCATCCTAAAAACTACGCGAAACAAAAAAATAGTAGGGTATTCATCATAAACATAAGCCGGGAGTGGATTGAAAGTTTATGATTCTAACCCAAACGAAGTTTTAAAACAACAACAACACTTTAAATATGATTAGGTATCATGTACCTTCTCAATAAAGCCATTTCTTCTTCTTCTTCTTCTTCTTCTTCTTCTTCTTCTTCTTCTTCTTCTTCTTTCTCAAGAACAATTCAATTTAACCTATCTTTAAGAACTTGTTAGGGTTTGATTTTGACATTTTGATTTTTAGTTTTAAATTTTAATTTAGATGGAAGGGTATTTTAGTATTTCCGCCCCCAAAAACACCCCTTAACGGATATTATTGGATGGGGTTAGTAATTCATATCCCCCAATTAGTTTTTTTATCCCCCAATTGCGCGTTCTTTTAGAAAAGATGTCATCTCTACATTGTCTTGTGTTGGAATCTTGCAACAATGAACAACACGTTAGATGTATCAAAAATAATATGTAAAGAATTAATGCGAAACAATTCTACCGAAATAACTTGACGAGGGAAGAATCACAGGTTCAACAAGTTGTCCTTAACACATTAGTTCGCGGGTATACTCGAGTTGAGTAATGCTAAACCCCTCACAGCGAAGATGTGTCCAGGATAAGACTGCCCGATATAACTTGAGTTAGCACAACGCAAGTTGCCCTCTCTTCGAACTCAGCAACGGGGATGGATATAAAAACGTATGGAGAAACCCTAGAATAAAAGAAGAATTTTTCGGTGTATTGAAAACAGATTTTCGAGTTGTATTTATAGGATGAAATACTTGCAAATCAAGTTAGGTTTTGGTTTTCTTCAAAAAACAAGTAAAAGGAATTTTACCATAAATAAAACTCTTAAGAAATAATTTTGGAATTAATTTCCTAAAGAAAAACTCGCCAAAAATAAATCCGTGTAGAAAAGGGACTTGGTGCATGGCATACGCGCATATCGCATGGGTAAAAATATGTATTTTTAAACACCTGCTCCACCCACGTTTTACAATTCATACATAAGTGTATGATTATATAGTGGAGCTCCTCTTTAGTTTTCCACAATGTGGGACTAAAGGTTCCACTTCATTCACCCAAAAATGAGTGAGTATCCTTAGACCCTTAGGTCATTAGATCAAACCACACCAAGACCATAAAACCCTTTAATTAAAACTCATTTTCTCCGACATCTTGTTCACTTGCATATAGTCCACACCTCATCTTCTACACTGTCTCTTCGTCGTTTTTTTTTTATTTTTTATTATTGGAATAATCTATGTGAAGTTATATACTTCAATTACGCATTGGATCTTGTCACAAGATTTCTTAAAAGAGCAATACTTATGACTTACATGCATAAACAATTTGATTCACTTGAATATGGAGAGTTTGAATCTCTCTCGATGTTGAATACACTTTTTTTATCATTTTTTATTTGTTTATATCTGTGTTAGATATTCATGCATTTGATTAATCAAATTTATTCTAGTATCAGTATGTATGCTTCAGACTAGGAATCCAACTTAGCCCATTTAAGATGAAGTACCAACTCAAATTTGCACGAACTTGATTTTTTTGACGCAAGTATGAGCACGACTGATTTATTTGTTTTTGCTTAAGCAAATAAGATTCTTAAATGTTGTCTTAGCTCAAATGGTAGAGCACGTGGATTTTAGCCATGGAATGTAGGTTCGACTCCTACAGGCGACTTTCAACGAATTAAGAGTGTTGCGCACCATAATTATAAGTTTTTCGTACATGAGTGTTGTGCACTATAATTATAAGTTTTTCGTACATGAACGTTTTTATGAAAATTTTGTTTTTCACCCATATTCTATGTGAAAATTATATTTTACTTGGATTTTGAGTGAAAAATTTGTTTCTCATCGTAAACTTTTGATCTTATTATGTTTTCATTTATTTTTTGAATGATATAATCAATTTTCACTTGAGTTTTTTTAATGAAAATATTAATTTTCAATCTAATTAATTATTTTTATTTTGGCCTTACATGAAAATTTGTGTTTTCACTAATTAATTTTTTTTTTTAACGTACATAAAAATTTGTGTTTTCACTTGTGCATGGGGACTGAAAAATTGTATTTTGTATTTTTACTTTTACGTAGATAAGAAGTGAAAAAAATTAAAAGTAGGAAAGTAGATTTTTCTTGAGATTTTGCTGGATCACATTAATTGGTATTATGGTTGTCATTTAGAAAAATTCCACGTAATCTTAGTTTGTTAATTTAGGGAACAGATGTCAATCTAGGGATTAGTTACTTCAGTTAAGAAACACAAGTAGAGTGCACGTGCGTTGCACGTCGGCAAACGCTAGTTTTTTCTCTCCTACCTTCCATTTTTGGCACTACGCAATGTATTGCAAATCAGGTGGGAAAATCAAGTTAACTTCTCCGAACAACATAAAATATTTCAGGCAGTACCATCCTTTTCCAGACAAGCAAGGCAGTTGAAATCCAATATATACGTGTAAAGCTATGAGCCAAGATTTCCTGAATAAAAGTTCAAGCATTTCAAATGACAGTGTTGCTATTAATGACCCTGATTTTAAGATGCTTACAAATTGAACCAAAATTCAAACGAAAACTTTCATACAGTTTAATTTTTATATGTTCTTATGCCAAAAATTAGAAACATAGTACAAACTAATCATACACATCCAGAATTGAGTAAAAAAAAACTAACATAAGGTTAAAGTAACTGTGTATTTTATACCACAAACTAAACAACTATTGTGCTCTCTAAAATAAAACAGTAAATTCCGGCCATTGTTCTATTCAAGCACACATTTTCTTGTTAAACATATGATGCCGTCAAAGAAAACCCTCCAGTTGGTTACGAAAGATGCTCAACTGGATGGAATGCAAGGCCTTTCAATAAGCATTAATAAGATGCTAAAGGTTAACTATGCATGAAGAGAAAATACACCAACTAAATTGGGGCATAGAAACGTCGAACACATTTTAAGTTCGCCACTCCAGCGTTGGGTCATGTAGGATTTCCAAGTTATCCGTCCACCTCAGCTCTAGTAGTTGCAATACAGTGAATGGTGCTTTCGGCATGTCCCCTTTTACCACATTCATAAGATATCCCGTTCCATTGCACCATGCCATTCCATTTAGATGCCTACTGACTACAATATATTCTTCTCTGTTTTAAACTATCTCCCAAGTATTAATAATTCCCCTCATATTATTAACCTATTGAAATAATATATTTCATCTTATGCAGCTACACTTTTGATGTATTTACCTACGTTTACGTAATGGTAATGATAATTTTGACCTTTCTCCTATCAACTAACATAATACGTTCGTTATAAAAAATGACTTAATAAGCTATAAGTAAACACTACATATGCTCAGACAATAGAAGACTTCAAACAAAATGTTAGAAAAATTGAGAAAGAATGCAAAAAACTAAAAGGTAAAAACGTTAGGCATTCAAGTATTACCTTGCCAAATCCTCTCCTCAGCTGTCAAGTTTTCTTGACGTTGTCTCTCGCGAACAGGAAGCCTTTCTGTTTCAGCAGCGCGTTCTTTTTCGGTCATCCAGTTTCTTCGAGTTGCAAAACGACTTTGGGATATATGCACATCTGTTGTTTCGAATTCAGTATTTTGCTGCCTCGCTCTATTTTGATTTCGCCTGCGTTCATTTTGTAGCAACCTCTCCTCAGCTGTTATGTTTTCTCAACGTTGTCCGTCACGAAAACGACGCCTTTCGTTCTCAATAGCTCGTTGTTCTTCATTCATCCTAGTTCTTTGAGCGGCATAATGACTCTGGGATGTATCCATATCTGATGTTCTGGATTCACCCTATTCAACCGCAACCAACTAAATAAATCCAATTGCAAATATCATCAAAGCAGTAAAGAATTTTGTATATGCAAACCTTATTATTGCAAACTAAGTGGCGAAAAAAAAATTAAATTAAAAATTTGGACATTGCTAGACAATCCCTGTTCAACTAATTTCATGGACCAAATAAGATGAAAATGCTACATTTATATGAAATTGGTGTTGTTATTGAATAGAAAGCCGATTAAAACCATTGATTGATAAACATAAATCAACTAAAACCCCCTAAATAAATTGACAAAACCCTAGATTTGCAGAATGGAGTAGAGAACAATTTTAGGTTTAGGAAATGTGGATACCTGGTCGAAGAAGAGAAAAAAGTCGATTCAATTGTTATTTTCCGCCATTAATTGTTGGAATTACGGGTGAAGATGCAGTGGTGGGAGTTCTTTTGAGAAGAGAGCGAGAGAGAGAGTTGAGGGAGAAGACGAAACATCGAGGAGAAAAAAAGAAATGATGTAAAAGCATACGGGGTAATTTCGTAATTGGAAATTTCGTTGGTCGGACGGTGCCTGTTTGAGATAGACATTATCCAACGGACGCTGAATAATACGGAGAGGGCGAATAATACGTGCGACGTACCAAAAATACGTGCGGGAACGAAAAAAGCTTAGTGTTTTGACGGAAGGGTTGTTTGCATTAAAAGGGGGAGAGATGCATTAATTTAGGAGTTAGTTTCATAAATACCTACGTTAATTTAGGGATTTTATTTCAATCTTAGAATATCTTGACTTTTCAAAGTCGTAATTTTTATTTTAAAAAGGAAAAAAAAATGGAATTATTCTCCCAACTTTGGTGAAGGTTATTTATGTAATCTAAACTAATTATGGGCTCTATATATCTAGCATCTTAATGATGGATTTGTCATATATCAAAAAAAAAGAAAATGGGCTAGAGATATTTTCCCCTATGTATAATCATGTATTTATACAGCAAAGTCAAGTGTTTCGATCCTGAAAATTAGAAAATGATGCTACATTGTGTTGTTTTTGTGTATAAATTTCAAAAGAAAAAAAGAGATATGTTTATACACGTTGAAGGTCAAGCAAGCAATCACTATTAAACACATGGCACAATTAAAGTGCATTCTTAGAATAACGCGTGCCCAACCAAGGGTAGGTACATAATGTCATTTCCAAATACAAAACCCTAATAAAGACCTAACTATCCCATTTATTCTCTCTGTTTTCTTATTCTTGCCTCCACTTCTTCACTTTCTTTCACCGTAGAGTTGTTTTCCTTCATCTTCTACTAACACTAAATCCACATCTACCTAGTTATCTCTTCTTTTCCGTATTCTTTAACGTTTTTCCTCTGTTACCTATGTTTTGATAGCATAACAAAAATTTGTTTTGTTCTGAGACTTTAGCTTTGTATCTCGATATATGTAGAATAAATATTGGTGATCATTGTTTACTGACGAAAGATCAATGTGTATGGATCTGTAATGTAATTAATTAATGTTTTAGTTACATTTCCTTAAGCTTATTATTCCGTATTCTAGTCGGATGAATTGGTTTAGTGATTGATCTAAATGTTTGTCTTTTTTCATTTAGTTAATAATAGTAAAAATAAAGGAAAAGGAAGAAGTTTAAATGAAAATGAAAAAAAAAAACACGTTAAACCCGAATTATAAGTGTGTCCAAACCAGACGCGGGTGGGATGCGCACATGGATGCGTCAGACACGCGTCATGTCAACGTCCCACCATCGGACACGGCTCAAAAAATGCAGCGTCCGTGTGGACGTGAGGTCGTATGTTTTGGACCTTGGGTGGTGGCCAAGGACTCAAGGTCACTTTTTTTTTTTGGGTAAATTTATTAAATACCCTTAGTTTTGCCACCCAATAAATATACCCTTATACAACAATATAAATACCCCTATCATTTAAATACCTTATCCATTAAAAAATAGATTACCTTAATACCCTCATTTACAATATTATTTTCCATTTAAAAATTTTATCCATCAAAAAATAGATTTTTCTATTATTTCATTTCACCACCACCAACAGCACCGCCGCCACCAATCCGCCACCACCACCACCACCACTCCACCACCACCACCACCACCACCAACACTTACTAAATACAACCACCAATAACATTCCACCACCGCCACCACCACTCCACCACCACCACCACTTACTAAATACAACCACCACCGCCGACGCAGCCACACACCGCCGCTGCCGCCACCGCCGCCGCCACACACCACCGCCGCCGCCGCAATATTAGGTGTCAATAACTGAAGTTGATCCAAAAAATCAAAAGTTCAAAAATATTTGTCAAATTTGGTTGTTGATTCCATTTTTCTATTGTTGATACACAAACATTGGTTGTTGACTTCCTAAACTAAGGTCAATTTCTATTGTTGATACACAAATATTGGTTGTTGATTCCATTTTTCCATTGTTGATACACAAATATTGGTTGTTGACTCCCTAAACTAAGATCAATTTCTATTGTTGATACACAAATATTTGTTGTTGACTCCTTACACTAAGATCAATTTCTATTGTTGATACACAAATTTGGTTGTTGATTCCATTTTTCTATTGTTGATACACAAACATTCGTTGTTGACTCCCTAAACTAAGGTCAATTTCTATTATTTGTACACAAATATTTGTTGTTGACTCCTTACACTAAGATCAATTTCTATTGTTGATACACAAATATTGGTTGTTGATTCCATTTTTCCATTGTTGATACACAAACATTGGTTGTTGACTCCCTAAACTAAGGTCAATTTCTATTGTTGATACACAAATATTTGTTGTTGACTCCTTACACTAAGATCAATTTCTATTGTTAGTATCACCCCACAAAACTACAAAACTAGAAGAATCAAATGGAGACAGTAAATTTGATGTTCACCCCACAAAACATACAAAACTAGACTGTTGTCGTACTAGAGTTTTTAAATCTTAACCAAACTATGCACTCATATATCAGTTCATGCCACTAACTCAATATTCTTTGTTAGTATCAATTATAACTACTACTGTTCACAAACACGAGGACAAGGCAAATGAAGTTACCTGTTGTGAGTTGGGTTTAATTACATTCACCACCACCAGAAAATCTAATGCCGTGCAACAAGCATCCACCACCACCAGAACAAGATCAACATTCACTAGCAGTATTGCTGCAACATCTACCACCAGAGCTATAACAACACATTCCACCACCACTACTACCACAACATCAAGATTACAAATTAAATATCAACTATCTCTACAAATATCATTAGATTAAAGTTAAAATCAAAATCTAAATGCATACATGATATGAATAGTATTGGTACATCTTCACTGTTTTTTCCCTCCTACTCCACCACCACCATCAACTAATAAAATATAAATTTGATATCCTCCTCAACCACTACCGCCACCACCACTACCATTATCATCTACTAAATGAACAAAAGAGTTAATATCCTCCGCCACCACCACCGTCGTTGCACCAACACCACCAGCCAAGGACCTTCAATCATAAAGTTTTTAAAAACCTAAAATTAGGTTTCAGTAATTTCGATGAATTGAAACTTTCAGTTCAATCGTTATTGAAAGTGAATAATTCAAATTACATTGAATAACATCAATTCTTCTCTTCAATTGATGATATTCAATAATTATTCAATCAATTCATAAACCGTCATCAAAATTATTAGTAAATCTTTAACCTTGAAAGATAAAGAACGATTCATAAGAAGTTGAAATAGGTTGAATCGAACACAAATATAGAGATAAAACTATGAAATCGAAAACCAAAACTCAAATTTATCGATTCTGAATCTGGAAAATCAATCTTTAACATAAGAAGATGAAGAACAATAACTAACAAGTTCAAATCAGTTGAAATCGAATACAAATATATTAATAGATATGTAGCTAATAACAGAAGACGTGGTGGAGGCTGCGGCAGAGCTGGTGGTGGTAGTATTGAAGTGTTGGTGGTGGTTGAAAGAGAAGGAGAGGAAGAAGAAGAAATAAAATTTTCAGTAAGTGGTCCGATCTAAACGAAGGTTAAAAGCGGATGGGTAAAAGTGGAAAGAAGAAAAACGTTAATGGACCCTGATGGACCTATAATTGGAGAGGGGTATTTTTATTGTCTCATAAGGATATTTGTACAGCCCTTGAAAAAGAGGGTCATTTATATAATTCCCACTTTTTTTTTTCCGTCTAATAGCGGTTTCCAGACTCTCTAGTAAGAAAAGTACTTTAATGTGAGGGGAAAAAATGGTATAGTCCTTGTCCATTGGATTTCTCAACAACCACCATTGCATGACGCTACTATTGGGAAAGTGATCGGAAACAATAATATCTATTCCCGCCCAAAAAGCCAAATCCCATCTCTGTAAACGACACCCCCACCCAAAACCCTTGCTCTCTCTAACTCTCTAAAACTAAAATTAGAGACACAGTTCTGTGCAAACCAACAATGGCTGCTTGTTCTTTACATTCTTCCATCTCAATCCGAGTTCCAGAACTCAATCACAAAAAGGTAGGGTTCTTATTGTTTTGTTATGTTTCCCATATATTATAGTTGAATTACAGTTTTAGAATATCAAAAATGGTTCTTCATTTGATCAAATAGGACCCATAAAACTGACTAATCTCTGTTGATTTCTGCAGCTGCTAAAGAGCTCGATTAATACATCTTTTCGACGCGGGTTAAGGGTTTGTGCTGTTTCTAATAATAATACTATTACTATGTTGGAAGCTGCTAAGTATATACCTGCTTCTCCAATTCTTCTCCCTGAAGGCCCGTGGGAACAGGTAATTTACCATTCCATTTAATTCCCTTGTTTTTCTAATTAATTTCTTGATTAATCATTTTTTTTGACAT
Source organism: Papaver armeniacum (assembly GCA_023531295.1). NCBI lineage: Eukaryota > Viridiplantae > Streptophyta > Magnoliopsida > Ranunculales > Papaveraceae > Papaver > Papaver armeniacum. The sequence continues at coordinate 111,619 of JAJJWW010005572.1, read as the reverse complement.
GTTATTTTTCAGATTTAATTTCATCTTGAATGTGTGTAGATCCCTGGTGGAGTAACAGCGGCAAAAGGATTCAAAGCTGCTGGTATGTACGGGGGATTGCGTGCAAAGGGTGAAAAACCAGACCTTGCACTCGTCACTTGTGATGTTGATGCCGTTGCTGCAGGTTAATTTGCGTTGTCATATGCTTAATTTGTTTCTGATATCCAGTTACAATTTTCCCTTTCATCTATCCTGCTACAGTTTTGTGCTCATAAATTTTTTCAGCTATTAGAGATTCATAAATTCTTAACGATATCATCATGACTTGTTGTTAGGGGTATTCACTTTGAATGTGGTCGCAGCTGCACCTGTGCTATACTGCAGAAATGTATTGGACATTTCAAAAACGGTAAGCTAAAGCAACCGTATGCTTGCCCACTAAGCTTTGGAGTTTATTGAGATTTATTTTGTGATGCCAAAGTAATTTCAGTTTTCAGCCAGAAATCGTAGTTGGTTTTAAATGTATTATCTCCCATACTGGCGTTGTAAATGTTTTGTCTTGTGCGCAAAGTATATGGTAAATGTTATTTTTGCAACTGCTTCATCTGATTCAACATTATTATTTCTGTTGCGGTGTTTCCAATTGATTCTTGTGATGCTAACAATTATTTCAACTCATATTTTGTATTGAGCTCTTTGAGTTTATTATTATTATTGAATTCTGTTGCAGGCACGAGCAGTTTTAGTAAATGCTGGTCAAGCAAATGCAGCAACAGTAAGCACATTTGTCTTCCCTTTTATGATCTACTGCAACTAATTATCACTTCGCTGTCTAGGTCAATGTTTCTCTACATTATGATTTTTCTATCACTATCTGTATCACTGTATGGTAGAAACTTAGCAATTGTTTTAACTTAAAATGGTGAACTACCTTATTCTCAAAAGAAGATTATAGGCTATGTAGATTGTGCGCAACTTTAACTCATTTTGTGAATACTTTTTGTCATCTTTCGGACACTTCATTGAATGAGCCTAATGTGGCTAAGGAGATATATCATCTTATTTCAGGGAGACCTGGGTTACCAAGATGTTATAGAATGTGCGTCTGCTGTTGCTAAGGTATTTGTCTCGTATGTGAAACAGTACTAGTTTGGATATGTTTGTCACTGCTGTACTAAGTCTCTATAGTTTGTAGCTTCTCCAACTGAGGCCAGAAGAGGTGTTAATCGAATCAACTGGAGTGATTGGGCAAAGAATAAAGAAAGTGAGAATGGAAACATTGCGTATAACTGTCTACTTCTTTGTTTTTTTTTTCTTCGTCTCTTCTGGAAAAATTGCATCTTTTTTCTGATCAGTTTCTAGCAAATAGATTTACTTTATCTTTGTCGCCACTATTTGATGCAGGATGCGCTTCTCAAGTCTCTCCCAAGTCTGATCAAATTGTTGTCATCAACCACTGAAGGGTATGTTCATTTACTTTTGTATTTCTTTAGCTTTCTACTTCTTTCTGTATAAGATGGTACTGTACTAACATGTGGCTGATGATAGCTTATTATTCTTACTTTCTATTTCTGTTCTATTGTTTTCCTGGATACTAGATAGGCCAGAATGTCCTGAATACTTTAATGAGATCAATCATGTTTGCAGTGCTGATGCAGCAGCTGTGGCAATAACAACCACTGACCTTGTCTGCAAGAGTGTGGCTGTTGAAACTGAGGTTTGCTTTAACCATGTTTATATTAAGTTCATTTGGGAGAACAAAAAGCTCATACTTACTCAGGGGTCGGGGATGAAATCTCCATTAAGTAATTGTTTTCAGTTGTTTACTAACTAGGCTGGAGAAGGTAATTAATTGCACCTTATGGTTAAGTAATTGAATGTGGTTCTACTCGTTTTACCAAATTGAGTTTTTTTTGACAGGTCGGGGGTACAAAAATAAGGGTTGGGGGGATGGCCAAAGGTTCTGGAATGATCCACCCAAATATGGCAACCATGCTTGGTGTATGTATCTTCAATAATTAACTCCCTTGTTATCTTGAAAATATTCTCAGTCATAAATAGTTTTCCTAATAATCACTTTTTAGGTCGTAACTACGGATGCACTAGTTACAAGTGATGTCTGGAGAAAAATGGTGAAGACTGCAGTAAACCGGAGTTTCAACCAAATCACAGTAAGTAGAAACTGAAGTTACTTGACTCTGCAATTTTGACAAGTGTTTGTTTATTCTTACTATTTGGTTTTTTGGTGTACACAGTTTACAGTCATTGATTCACACATCACTATTACCATCTGAATGTTTGCACTCTTATCTCGCATGTGATAAGGTTTAGTTTGAATGCAGGTAGATGGAGACAGTAGTACCAATGATACTGTTATTGCATTGGCTAGTGGAATATCTGGGTCAACCACAATTAGTTCTCTGGATAGTTTTGAAGCGACACAACTTCAAGCATGCCTCGACGCAGTAATTTACACTCTTTTGCAAACATTTTTCTCCAGTTATCTTGGACTAAAACGTGTCTTTCTTGCTGTCTAAAATTCTACGTAATTTCTTTCGCAGGTCATGCAGGGTCTTGCAAAATCAATTGCATGGGATGGAGAAGGAGCGACATGCTTGATTGAGGTTGACAAGACACAAACTAGCATTCTTTGCACTTGTCTATTAAGTTCTTGATCAGTAACTTTGTCTGCATTTTATGTTGAAGATCTAATGAATCTTATTTCGCTATAGTGAAGTAGTCGGCTTTCACTAGGACGATGTATGTTTCCATTCGGCCGTACAGTGTCTAATTACTTCTTCATACATTTAGGTCTCAGTAACTGGGGCCAACAATGAAGCTGATGCAGCAAAGGTTGCACGTTCTGTGGCAGCTTCTTCCCTTGTCAAGGTACAAAAGCATTCTCTTCCGCAATTGCAATTTATGGACTTCTCCCTGTCCTAACATTGCTTTTATGCTTAAATTTTGATCTCTTCAGGGGCAGTGTATGGCAGAGACCCAAATTGGGGGCGAATTGCTTGTGGTGCTGGATATGCTGGTGTTCCATTTAGTCAAAATGAGCTTTGCATAGCACTTGGAGACATTCTGCTCATGGATGGTGGACAACCACTTCCATTTGACCGGTGAGAACAGTTGCTAGATGGTTTTTTATGCTTGAGAGTTGACAGTATAATGCACTGTCGCTCCAATTTTACGTTGTGTTAACACAGTTTCTGATGGATTTGACTTCTTGGAAAACATTCTCAGCAATGCAGCCAGTGATTATCTCAAGGGAGCAGGAGAGACCCATGGAACCGTAGAGATTCACATTTCCATTGGTAAGCCTCATACACACAGTCAGTGTACTAGCCATGGAGTAAAGACCCTCTTACACCATGAATTCATTACGGCTGACTATTAATCCTGAACGTTTTCTTTGCTTCCGATAACTGTAGATGGCCTCATAAATTATACTGAAACGCAACAAGAAAACCCCACCTATTGACTTTAATATTTGCATTTGTTACACATGTGCAGGAAATGGGCAAGGAAGTGGACAAGCATGGGGATGCGATCTAAGCTATGATTATGTCAAGATAAATGCAGAGTACACCACATAGACAACATGGAGAAAAGATGTGCTTTATGTGCTGTAAGATGAGTTTTATCTGTGTTCTTTAAGTTCAGTAAAAATTATCAGCAATGTAATTGAGGTCTTCAACTTTGCTGTTGTAGTAACTTATTCATATGAGTGGGGTACAGTAAAGCAGAAGCCGTGTAATCACAGAATTTTTCTGCATAGGAAAAATTATGTTTCTTCGACTTCATGGTCTTATGTCATTATGGCACTTGGATCATAATAACATGATTCTGGTCAAATTAAACAAAGCGAACTTGAGTGAATCTCTAAATTCTATTAACACTGGTCGTTATGAATCTAAGAATATATTGGCACTGTGATAGTTACTTAACATTAGTAATTAGCTAATATATTTACTTACCACAAAGGCATTAAATCCCCAATACACGAAAACATAATAAGCTAAACTCAAAGCTACCACAATCTGGAGAACAAAAGTACCAGTGGCACCATACTACAAAAACAACCAAACCAATACAACACAGTGCTTCAACAGATTAAGCAAAAACAAACACCTACAGGTGAAGTAACCCGAGTTTATTTATCTACACAAACACCAAGTTGTAGCATCCTTTTGTAAGGGATGATGAAACGAACATCTACGTGGCCTCGGTAACTGACACATGCATTTTCGCAAGGGATGATATCTTGAAAAAGCTACTTCCACAGTTGGAAGAATCTTGCCCAGTAGTAACACCATCAAAGTGCACTAGTTCTGAATTCACACTGGATTTCTCAAAACTATTCAGGTCCTGCGATCTATCAACTGTTGCCTGTGAGATTGATTGTAGGTTTTCTGAGTTACAAGTAGACTTGCGCTGCTGCTTCTTGTCAGTGTTGTTGCTTCCTCGTGAATGTTTTCCCTTCTGCTTGTGCTTGCCATGCTTCTTGTTGTTGTATTTGGAACTGTAACGCTGCTGCTGGATGTAACTCCTAACTGTGTGCGACACTGTTGTAGAAGGAGGGTCATACACGTCAGAAGCCCACTTCACTGTCAGCTTCTCCGGTGGTTGTACTCCTTGTTGCTCACGGCCTCCTTTCATGGCAGATCTCACCAAATTTGGAGAATTCTGATGGGATGGGAAAGAAGATCTTGTCATGATTTTGGTATTTCTAGAGCAAGCTCAGAAGATAATAACGTAACAAAAATTTACATAAATATGGCACAGCTTTTGCCAGAATAGGTTTTCACATTAATGCCCAGCATTTCACTTGAATGATACAAAAACAAGAAAAAGGAAAACCTAAGCAAAGATAAAAAAGAACTGCTTACAAAAAGTTTAGAAACTATAATAAGATATAAGTATATATGATCATAAGTTTTTCAACACCCAAAGACTGGTTACTGGAATTGAGGATATTGAGACATAGAAGTTTTCAGTAAAAGGAAATGAGCATGTTAATGTCAAACACGTCAACCACCTGATTACCAAACCAGGTAACATAACAAGGTTTTTGCCATTACCTTTGGGTTTTTACCGACTAAGAAACAACTTAAGTTACTAAACATTATACAGAGTAATGTACAAGTGGAAAGAGCAGATGATATTCACGAAACCCTCATACTTAATCAATGAGGTTAACTCTAAAACTAAAAGAAATGTAAATCGGATAAAAAAGGAAATACCAAAGCAGCAACAAATTATACCAAATAAACAAAAAATAATGATGCCAACTTACCAAGCAAAGGAACTAAATAACTACTAACGTTCACCAGAATGGCAAAATCACGCTGGCTATGATTCTAACTTCGGAAAGAGGAGTCCAGATAAAAAACTGCATGTTCTGATGTTCATTTTTCAATTTGTCACATCATTGTAAAACATAAAAAATGGAATTTTATCACTGTACATATCATGATTCAAGGACAACACATTGCCTCGGCATAGATGATCTCAATTAGTTTACAGAAAATAACATCTTCTCTTAACTCTAATACTACTTTCGGCTACAGGTCCCAGGGCCTGATGGTAAACCTTTGAACCAGTGTAGAAGCACAAAACTCATTGTCAAGAATATCCAAAATAATTCAAACGAGTCAACAAACAATCCCAGAATAACTCAATTGAACGAGGAAATTGCTAAAACTCTCCAAGTGATATTCAGCATCACTAGGTTAGCAAAAAGAAATTACACAATAGTCCCCGTTTAAGATGTGTATTTTTGACCTTGTGGGACGAGAAAATAACCAAATTCTCTTCTATTCATTACTTTATTTGGTGAACTTAAACAAGAAAACAAAAAAACCAACCAAAAGTCAGGAAAATATCTCAACCATCCACCAAACTTGACAACTAACATTAAAATGGAACATTTTCTTAACAAAGAATACCAGCAAAACAAATAAATACAAAACAGAAAGCAGTTACCCATTTCTGCACATGCAATAGGAGTTCAGGAATGCAGGGTCTAAAACTCTAAGCATTACTAACCCCTCTTGTGGTGGGACTGTGGGAGTTCCAAGGAATCAGGGTCCATATGATGATGTAATTTATTCCCGTCACAGAAATACCACATATATGAATATAATGAATCATTAAGCTGCTCATATAAAATCAACCAGCACTATTTAGAGATATATAGATAAGGAAACTTACAGGCAGAGAAAGTGAACGTGAGCAGAATCGACTGAGGAGGGTAGAGGCATTTCCATGCAATTCTGGACAAGATGTCCCTTCTATCTCAGTATTGGAGACAAAACGTGATAATATCTTTCTGGAAACTGGAATATCAATAGGTTTGCTCATCATTTTCTGATTTGATTTCACCGACAATTTGTCATCCTGTTTATCAGAATCTTCACAGAATTCGCCTGGACCGAGGTGGCATTTCTCTTTCAAATCTGAAGGTTGAATACAGCCAGGTACAGGTAGAGGAGTACCTTTAAAATTTAAAATCTTACTAAAAGCAGCCCCAAGTTCTGTCACTTCACGGGTGCCGTTCTTCTTGCTAACATATGATTGCTTCAACTCGTTACGGCTACTCAGATATTCTGATACCATATCATCGCAAGAACTAAACTTATCCATCGCTTATAGAAAATCCTACACGGATGGCAAATAAAAAAACTTCAAATAATTCAGCTACGGAAAGACAGAAAGCATGTTGAACAACCTATCATGTAAGGCAACCAAGGGAATCCAAAAACATAACCCTAGGCTTGCATTAGTAATTGTATTCAATTAAAATTTAATCATTTATAACGGTATTGATACTCCTGTGCAATCAGCATAGGCAAATAATGTGCCTAAGAGTGAGATGTGATTATCACGTATAATTAGGTGCTAAAAGTGTTCATTTCTGTGCACATCTTGTTTGCGATAAAAAGCGAAACAAACTACAGAAGTTAATATACATTTAATCATCCAAACAAAATGAGTCTGCATAAATGCCATAAAGCTTCAGGATCTTTACCTGTAAGATAATCCAAACTCTTTCTCTATCTAGCTACCACCAAAAAGAATAGAATCTAAGCCCACTTCAACAACAACTTTCTGATAACAATTTTCTTGATCTTATCGAGAAACAAGGTAAGGCAGACTTTTGTAAATCACTGATTTGATTTGTTCATACACAAGGCAAGACACTGAGAAAGAAAGGAGATGAAAAATGAAGGAAAAAAAAAAAACCTAAAAATAACGCAAATCCATGTTTCGTAATTTCTAAGGTTAACTCAGATTACCACGCCGATTCCATTTTTCAAGCTGCTTAAGACGATGAGAACTAGAACCACCATTAAAAGAAGCAGAAACCATTACCATCGTCATCGCAAGAACGATGAGCATCGAGAGCATTTTCGATGCTCTGTCTAACCCTAGTATATAATAAGTATAGATCAAGAAGAGAAATTAATAAATCTCAAAATTTGATTTTTTTTTTTTTTTTAATTTCACTCAGAATTCATAAAACCCTAAGTAATAACAATAACAAAGATCTACTAACAATACATTCTTCATTAATAAGGTGGTGAAAATAGAATCTTAATCATTTTTAGAAATTCCATGGATTAATATGCGGAGATTTTCTCTGATCTAGTTCTAATCAGAGTGATGAAGAAGGTTGACTGCCAACGAAAACGATGGGATGAAAAGAAGATGGAGAAGAAGTGGATTGGGGTTTATGTTCTTTATATGTACGTGGTGGGTAAAGTTTTAAATTCTGTTAGAAAAAATGAAAGAAGTTTCACTCGTGGGTAATGTGGGTGCTACGCACCATCCAATTATCTTTTTTGTTTACTTCTAAATCTGTTAATTATTGCCTGGCATTTTTAGGGGCGACCCCAAAAGAATTAGGGGCGATACTAAAAGACAAAAAATGTCACCCAAACGTAAATCTAAGATACCCCTTATCTTCTATTTTTCGAAATGGCCAATATGCCCTTATATAATCGGGAGCCTACACCATAATCGGTAGGTTAAATTGAAACTATACCTACCGATTATTGTGTAGATACTTCAGCTAATAATCCCTTTTATAATCGGTAGCTTATCCAACTTGTAAGACTACCGATTATAAGGAGCCCCATATTCAACCTTGGCCAAATTCCATAGGTTTTGAGGGGTGCAGAGCCAACCAGAACTACTTGCCTTGAGCTGTGGATGTAGCCATAATCGGAAGCCTAATAGGTTACATACACTACCGATTATAAGTTGCCCCAAAATGAGTTTTTTCTAAAATCCTTCACGTAATGAATTTCGAAATCTACCATAATCGGTAGAGTATATAATTATATAACCACCGATTATAACGAGCCCCAGATCCAACCTTTGCCAAATTCCATAGGTTTTAAGTGTACACGACCCACCATAACCACTTGGTTCATGTTTTGGATGCAAACATAATCGGGAGTTAAATATATTACCAAACCATCCGATTATGGGTTGCCCCAAAATGAGTTTTTTTTTCTAAAATCCTTCATGTAAGGGAGTTTGAAATATACCAAAATTGGTAGAGTTAACAACTTAACAACCTACCGATTATAAAGAGCCCCAGATCGAACCCTTGCCAAATTCCATAGGTTTTGAGTGTACAGAGCCAGGCATAACCATGTGGTTCGTGATTTGGATGTAGCCATAATCGTAAGCCAAATAGGTTCCACAACCTACCGATTATAGGTTGCCCCAAAATGAGTTTTTTCTAAAATCCTTCATGTGATGAATTTTGAAATCTACCATAATCGGTAGAATTTAATACTTCTTACCGTCCGATTATACGAAGCCCCAAATCCAACCTGTGCCAAAATCCATAGGTTTAGAGGGTACGAGCCGAGCATAACCATGTGGTTCGTGATTTGGATGTAGTCATAATCGTAAGCCAAATTGATTCCAACACCTACCGATTATAGGTTGCCCTAAAATGAGTTTTTTCTAAAATTCTTCATGTGATGAATTTTGAAATCTACCATAATCGGTAGAGTTTATACTTCTTACCGTCCGATTATAGGTTGCCCAAAATGAGTTTTTGCTAAAATCCTTTTTTGCGAAATTTTGAAATCTGCCATAATCGGTAGATTATAAAACTTATAACCCTACCGATTATAAGTGGCCCCGGATTCAACCTTTGCCAAAAACTATAATATTCGGTAGCCAAAACAATAATCGGTAGTTTCACAAAATAATCGGAAGCAAACTCTTGTAATCGGTAGGTGGGGTCTATATATTAGTGTTTGGAAAAAAAAATTGACTCATTGTGAGATAACTCCCGATTGAGTGAGAGAAGAAGAAGAAAAAAAAAGAAGAAGAAGAAGTGGGGTATATGTTGCCAACTTCCGATTGTTGCCAACTTCCATAAACATGGATGGGTACGAAGAAGGACGTGAAGTTGTTGAAGTTCAAGGTTCACTACCGTTTAGAGATGACGATTTGGGGTATATGTTGAATGATCCAAACTTTGATGGAGATGAAACCCTAGACGACGCTTTCATGGAAGAAAATGGAGAATCACCCGAGATCGAAGCTAACGATGCATCAAACATACGGGTATGTTGTTAACAAACTCTAATACCCATGTTATCCATGTTATGTGCGTTTGTGTGTGTTTTTGAACGTGAAAATTCAATTTCTGCATGCATTGAATGACATGAACGACATATATTCGATAGTTAATTTAGTACAATATCTGCCGATTATCCACAATCGGATATATTTTGATGTATTTATCTGCCGAATATGAAAAAAATCCCCAAATTGAAAGCTTCAATTTCTCACAATCGGAAGTTGTATACATAAATAAACGTCCGATTATATAACGTCGCCCCAAATACGAATTTCTCCAAAAAATGAAATATTCGTTAATCTTGATATTTAATAATCGGTTGGTTTATGAATTTATAGTCCCTCCGATTATTGAAGCTTTTTATACAGAAGAATTGTTCATTTGTGTATGTCGTTAATCGGTAGACTATATTCGTACATGACTACCGATTGTTTAAAATCGGTTATGTTGTATAATATTAAATTACCGATTGTGTTACCATCGGTTACTTATTATCTAAACTTCCTTCCGATTGCTAATGCATAACTTGTTGTTGTTGTGCGTAGGCTGTTGTAGCGGTTGATGACGATTATTATTTGAGGCCTGATACTTCCCTACACTATGCAAACGATTTGGTATGGTCATGAATTATCTTTTGTTTTTCCAATCATCTATGTTAGATGGTTATGCTTATTATTTTTGTTTTGTTATATGCGCATTTAAATATTTGGAAGTAAGAAGGAGGCCAAGGAATGGCTTATGAACAAGGCAAAAGAGAAGATGTGCGTGGTAGTTCAGAACCGTTGCGTTAAGAAGATTCGGTTTGAAATGATATGTGAGCGAGGTGGGGAGAAGAAGAGTCACGAGGGAAAGAATAATAAGTATGTAAGGAAGACGGAGAGAAAGAAATACCGAACTCATACAAAGAAGATTGGATGCCCATTTAAGATTGTCTTCTATAAGCCCGATGGTAAGGAAAGTAAAGATTGGAAAATGTCTAAAGTTGTTAATGGTTGTCACAACCACGATGATCCGGATACTCTTGTTGGACATGTAATGGTTGCGAAGTTAAAACCACATGAAATGGAGACGGTGAGGTCTATGCGTATCCAAAAGGCGAGTGCGATTTTAAGTAAAATAAAGGCGGACGACCCCGACAACTTGTCTTCTTTGTCTACAATTAAGTCGTCCCTAGCTACGATCAAAAGGACGGAATGGGATGGTAGAACGGTCATGCAACAATCGCAGTGGTTAGCTGAGTTACACGACTACACGTTGAGAACGGAAGAAAAGGATGGTAAAGTGGTACGTATTTTATTGGCACATCCCGAAATGATAAAATTGGCTCAGTGTTTTCATCAAATTTTGTTGATAGATGCCACTTACAAGACAAACAAATATAACATGCCGTTGTTGAACATTGCTTGTCACACTTCGGACAAAAACACGTTTACGATTGCATGGGGTTAATGGATCATGAGAACAACGTGAGTTTCATTTGGATGTTGGAGACGTTGAGGTCCATTTACAATGGCGATGATTTTCCAAGGGTTATTGTAACGGATAACGATCAAGCCTTAATGCATGCAACAGCGGTAGTGTTTCCTGAAGCCCGAAACTTGCAATGTACGTGGCACATTCAATGCAACCTCAAACACAATTGCCATCACCATTTCCAAGCTAAAAAACCAAGGAAGGGTACCAAGAGTTCAAAGGAAGAGGATGAGCGCATTAGTAAATTAACCGCGGAAGAACGAGAGGAAGAGAAGAGGTTATTTGATAAAAAAAATGGAAGGAGGATGGAATAATTTGGAGAGCGTTCATGAAAGCATGGGACAAGATCGTTTGGTCAATGACCGAGGAAATTTACGAAAGAAACTTGAAGAAATTTGAGGATGAATATGGCAAGGACTACCCAAAACCCGTTGAGTATTGTAAAACACAATGGTTACCGATTAATGAGAGGTTTGTGTATGCATGGACATATGAATATCGTAACTTCAAGAACGAGGCAACAAGCATTGCGGAGGGGTCTCATGGCCGATTAAAGAAAATACTTCTAGGTAGTCAAAATGGAGTTGTGTCGATCCAAGAAGTGATGCGTGTCGTAACCACAACAAATTAATTAATACTTTACTACCTAATTAACAAGTAATATAGGGCAGTCAAGGTCGATCCCACGAGGAGCACGAGATTCTAGTTGTAAAAGTTGTCACGAAAGGGGGGTGTAAAAAGCAAAAGAAAATAAACAAAACAATTAAAAGATAAAGTTGAAAGCAATAAGAGAGACGAGATCAAGGAATCCTTCTTCGTTACGAAACAATGAATCAAGTTATGTTATCTTCTACTTGTTATTAGTCACAAATTATCACCAACCGTAGGATAGCAGGTACGCTTAGCTAGCCCCAAAATCCCTAATTTCACCGAGTAACAGTCCGCTTAGTTATCGATTCTATTCAAAAGAACCACCTTGAGGTCCGCTTACAAGATGTAATTCCCGAATGCATTAAGATTTATGAATTTAGGTTTAGTACTAGTAGTTAAACTCGGTTCGCTTGGTTCACTTTCTAGCGTTGTTTCTACACACAATTGCTCCACGGAATCCCTCCGCAAGGTCTCGTGTTTGCTACTTATGTAAAGAGTCAAGAAACGATTACTTATCTCCTAACTTTCACTAGCATTAGATTAAACTAACAAATCAATTTAGCATGCATTCTAAACAATCTATCAATCAATCATGAATGTCTTTAAGATCATTCCTATTAGTAAAAACAAACGATAATCATGTGAAAAACTTCAAGATAGAATTGAAACAATACTCAAAACATAAATTAAGAACTAGGAATTCATCCTCAATCAATAAAATTAACTACTCATGTTAAAAAGTTCACACAAAGAATAAGAAAAGAAAAGTGTTGTGTGTAGAGAGGTGTGTAAAAGATATGTAAAACTTCTCTATTTATAGGCTTCAATATTCTCCAACTCTTCCAAGGATTAGAATCCTTTTCCTTTAGCCATTCAATTTCCAAATTCAAGCTTTTCTCAACTCTTCCACCTTCTCTTTCCAAATTTGAGTCCAATTCTCCATCCAATTCCAAGCCCAAGTCTTCACACCCATGAGAGAAGTCCATAGAAAATTCTGAAATTTTTGCTCGCCGGGAAATGGGATTATGGCCTAATCCATTAGGAATTATCGCCGCCGCCACTTGAAAATTTACGTCAATCGGGAGAATATTCGACGGAATATTCCGTCGGTCCTCCGTTAGGACTAACGGTCCAAAAGTCAAACTTAACGGTCAGTCGTCGAGTCAACCGGGTCAAGTCGGAGAGGAGTCGACTGCGAGTCGGGCGGTCTTAGTTGGCCGAGTGGTCTCGATTCACCGGGTCGATCGGGCCGAATCAATCGGTTATCGGGATCGTGAGTCAACTCGCGAGAGGAAATTTGGCCGAGTTCTGTTCAATTACAGACTTCCTACCAATTTCGTGCCTCTACTTTCTTCACCGCTAAGAATCCTAGCATTCATCTATTCTTCTCATTACCATGTTATCACTTTGCAATATCAACTCGGTCAAGATCTCCATCATAAGTTCATCTTCTCCTTGTTCTCTTCTCAACCTCAGTTGCAAAGAAGTGATCCCATACTTAGTTCATTTCTTCTTCTTCTTGATTCACAGACTCTCTGCTTCCGCAACAATGCCCAGTTCGACTTCCCCTTCTTATTTCTCGGCTTCATTACTGGGTTCAGTTCCATCCCATTTCAAATTAGTTCATACAAAGAACAATGAGTCTTGTCTCGACTCGTTGAACTCCACATCCGCATCGAACCCATCCGCTCTTTCCATCAATCGAACCCTTTTCATTCAAATCTATCACTCAATCGATTTCAACACCTCGAGACCACCACACCAAATTGCTCACTAACCCATTTCTTTGTTACTTCTTAGCTTAATCAACTCGGCTTCATTACGCTCCCCGCTCTGTAACTCAAGCAACCCATTTTCCAATTTCGAGACCTCGGCTTCTTCAACAACAATTCAATCAACTCAACCTACCAAAGATCAACATACATTCATTCCTGTAATTCAACAGCATCATTTCGATTTTCTCTCTCTCTGCCTCACAATAGCGGCATGAACCCATCGATGGCAGAATCATCTCTATCTTCTCGATCTCTCACAAACCCATTCGAACCCTAGCTTGAATTCATCAAACCCATAATTTCTCACAAATGATTGTACTCGATGTCGATTCGTCTCATCACTAAAGCCACGACCCATCTCTTCTTCAATTGAATCTCGAATCAACTACAAATTGGTATCACCTGTGTTTCTCGATCTCCATCATCTCGCCTCTGTCGAGCTTCAGCTTGGTTTCAATGTGCAGTGACTTCTGGTGGAAGCGATTAAGAAGATAACCTTCTTCTAGGGTTAGGTTGGGATTGAGACGCCCAATGTAATAACCACCCCTGATGGGTGCCTATATCAGTGGTCACTTTGATAAGGGCTAGCCAAGTTTCCAGCCCCCTTAACCTTGACTGGGCTCCATATATCAATCGCCTGTAAAATGACCTTTTTGCCCTTTTGGCTCAAATTGGGTGATTTCTTCTTCTTTTCCTCCGTGCGACTCCAAAGTAGCTATAAAACTCAAAACAAGCGTAAAATACATAATTTACAAGAAAAATAGCAAAGAAAGCATAAACTACTATATAGTAAATTAGGTGTATTCTACACCTATCAAATTCCCACACTTAGACTTTGCTAGTCCTCGAGCAAATCAAACTAAAAACTCACAACTTCAAAGCGTTTAGCGTCACAAGCATCCAAAAAGTTATGAGGACATAGAGTTTATGCATGCTAGTAATAAGAAGTTAGAAATACTAAAGAACATATTCTCATTCTTAAATGTTGAGTGAGAAATAACCATCCCATAATGAGAGAACGCGTGTTTGAGAAACGATCAATAAGCATTTCGCCTCGACTTTTGCCTCATCAAAAAGGATTTTATGATAATTGCACTCAAAAAGACGGCTTTTTTATGGTTCTCACATGTGTGCAGGTAGGAATGAAGAGAGAATTCCTGCGACACGTTGAATGGTGGGAAGGACAACTTCCGAAGTATTTTGAAAAACCCACATCTTTTAATATTTTGAAAAACCATTTTTCTGACGATCTCTAAGAAAGGAAATCAACCATATTATCGAGGATGAGATTACTTACTCACCTTCACATCCGATCGCCAATTATGATAACACCACTCTCACGGCATCCAATAGAAACGTCTTCCGTTCCTCGTCTTGATCTCCTTGGTCTTCGGTTTCAACTATTGATGATAAACCCTTGAATTTCATAAATCCTTGACAATTTGTAACCCTTTTTACCTTAAAAATCCTTGTCGCTTGAAACTACCTTATAAATTTTCCTTCCCACGGCTTATTAACAAAACAAATATTTCTCTTGTTTTTTCTCTTTTCTTCTCTTCTTTTTTTTTTTTTTTTTTTTTTTTTTTTGAACAAGAGAAATTAAATACAAAATAAACCATGGCCGTGGGAGAAGTATTTTACCGCTTGATTCTTCACAACTTGTATCGCCTTGAAATCATAAACTTCAAAAATTTTCACCTTTTACTTTTCTTTGCTTTCATGAATAAGTCTTCATACTTGGATATAAAATTACCTCATTGTATTGTAAGTCTTCAAAATATGTAAAAATCCGCTCATTTGTATGTTGCTTTTACTTATATTTGAAATTTGCTCTTTTTTTTTTTTTTTTCATTCCGTTGCTTGTAAACCTTAAACTTTTCCAACTTTCCTTGTAGATTTTGATGTCGCTCCTTGTTGATGATGAATGTGTTTCTATGGATCCGTTGTTGTCGAGAGAGAAATGGTGCTAACTGCAAATCGAACTACAAGAAGGAAGCTTTCATCCATGGACGTCACCCTCATGATTGACAAAATTAGCACTCAAGAGATCAAAGAGTAGTGCTTTTATTGGTGGGAGGTTGGGTAGCTCACCATTCTACCCGGAATTAACGTATGGTGACACACACTCAAAAGAAGCTCTTTAGTAGATGGAAGATTTCTGGGTCGGGTGCCTCTCATGATATGAATACGGGTAGTCTCCACTAATGATTGATCAGCAACTCTAATAACGCCTTTCTCCCTGCACCAAATTCGCATCACCAGCACGATTAAATCCATTATTTAACACTCAAACAAGCAAGAAATCCGAATGTAGTTTTCTAACATTTCCAAGTTCAATTATGTCGGTCAAAATCTCTATGTAAACATACCTAGAAGTATGCTAGTGACTCTAAAATCTTTAAAAGTTGAAGTTTTAGGTAAAACTTTTTTTTTTTTTTAAAATTTTTTAATTTTTTTGTAATTTTGTTTTAAAAACATGCTTAACCACTCCCCACACTTAAACCTTACATTGTCCTCAATGTAATTGAATCTTCCTAGTAACGTCAAGGTGGGAAATTTTAACATGATAAGAAACAAGAAAAAGAAATAACAAAAAGCAAAAAGATAAGAAATACAAAACCGATGGGTTGCCTCCCATTAAGCGCTTGTTTTAAAGTCGACGGCCCGACTTGGCCCTTGCAAGATTCATTCCCCATATACTAACAATCTGAAAATTTGAGGATCCACCCATAATACCTGTTTTGCAAACAATAACTCCATACAAATATTAGCACAAGAAAATAATAGTGAAATTATCGCTCCATAGAAATTTCCCCCACACTTATTCTCGTCCACACTTGGAAGTGTATAAAGAACATAGAATTCGGGAACTTCCATGTATTCCTCTTGGCAAACCTGCATAGTGTTAGCATCAAGTGTTTCCAATGGTGGATATTTAGAAACAAAATCATCCAAAAATACTTTCGAAGCACATACATTCAAACCAATAAGAGGTAAAGGAGAAGAATCAATATGCAAAGGGTTAGACAAACCTTGCACAATTTCTTGTATTATAGAATCCTCTTCATCCTTAAAAAATTCAAGTGAATTACTTACCTCTTGTTCATTGTGGTCCTCTATTAAACCTTGCAACCATTCTTCGTCGTTTTCTACCTTAACCAAAGTCTCGGCATCATTAAAATCATTCGCAAGTTCAATTGGGTCTTCCACAAAATCAATAAATGTGGTTTCATCCTCTAGTATCATCTCTTCAACATTCTCATCATCGGAATCGGGCCATTCACTAAAATGATTTTCATCGGTATAGATTGTAAGATCTTCATGTGCGGGTGTTACATCGTTTACAACAATAGGCAAGTGACACCCAATCTCCTCCTTTTGAATAGGTGAAGGATCGTTATTATGATCCGGAGTTGGAATAACTTCCTCATTGTTGCAACGTTCATACACTTCCGCGGACTCCCATCTTTCCCTAAGAAATTTTTTCCAAGCAATAAATGCATCTTCCTCAAGCTCTTCCTTTTGAATAGGTGATTGATCATTATTAAGATCAAGGCTCGAGTAATCTACACTAGCGTCATCAAAAGTCTCTAAAGGTTGATTAATTTGTTCGTATATTTTCTCCTAATTCCTTTGAATTTCTCGATGTGATTCTTGCATCTTTTGTTGAAGATCCTCAATCATGGCCAACATCTTATCTGCAAAACTAGAGAATTTCTGATCATAAACAAAACTATCCTCCCATCCTTGTGATTGTCCACTTACATACCCGTCATAAGGTTGTTGATATGTATGAGAATATCCATAATGTTCTGTAGGAATTTGATCATAGCCAAAATATTGGTTTTGATTGTATCCTAAGGATGGTTGGAAGTTGTCATAATGTTGAGGTTGAAAACCGTATTGATTGTTGTAATATGCTTGCTCTTGTCCACCGTACATGGAAAACCTGACCAAATAAGATTCAAAAACCAAGTTAGATACGGAATAGAATCCAACAAAGCAAGAATAAAGCAAAAGAAAAATAAAAACAACTAAAATCATCCGCTTGCTCCCGGCAATGGCGCAAAAATTTGATGCGTGTCGTAACCACAACAAATTAATTAATACTTTACTACCTAATTAACAAGTAATATAGGGCAGTCAAGGTCGATCCACGAGGAGCACGAGATTCTAGTTGTAAAAGTTGTCACGAAAGGGGGTGTAAAAAGCAAAAGAAAATAAACAAAACAATTAAAAGATAAAGTTGAAAGCAATAAGAGAGACGAGATCAAGGAATCCTTCTTCGTTATGAAACAATGAATCAAGTTATGTTCTCTTCTACTTGTTATTAGTCACAAATTATCACCAACCGTAAGATAGCAGTGTACGCTTAGCTAGCCCCAAAATCCCTAATTTCACCGAGTAACAGTCCGCTTTAGTTATCGAGATTCTATTCAAAAGAACCACCTTGAGGTCCGCTTACAAGATGTAATTCCCGAATGCATTAAGATTTATGAATTTAGGTTTAGTACTAGTAGTTAAACTCGGTTCGCTTGGTTCACTTTCTAGCGTTGTTTCTACACACAATTGCTCCACTAATCCCTCCGCAAGGTCTCGTGTTTGCTACTTATGTAAAGAGTCAAGAAACGATTACTTATCTCCTAACTTTCACTAGCATTAGATTAAACTAACAAATCAATTTAGCATGCATTCTAAACAATCTATCAATCAATCATGAATGTCTTTAAGATCATTCCTATTAGTAAAAACAAACGATAATCATGTGAAAAACTTCAAGATAGAATTGAAACAATACTCAAAACATAAATTAAGAACTAGGAATTCATCCTCAATCAATAAAATTAACTACTCATGTTAAAAAGTTCACACAAAGAATAAGAAAAGAAAAGTGTTGTGTGTAGAGAGGTGTGTAAAAGATATGTAAAACTTCTCTATTTATAGGCTTCAATATTCTCCAACTCTTCCAAGGATTAGAATCCTTTTCCTTTAGCCATTCAATTTCCAAATTCAAGCTTTTCTCAACTCTTCCACCTTCTCTTTCCAAATTTGAGTCCAATTCTCCATCCAATTCCAAGCCCAAGTCTTCACACCCATGAGAGAAGTCCATAGAAAATTCTCGAAATTTTGGCTCACGGAATCGGGATTATGGCCTAATCCGCCGGAATTATCGCCGCCGGCCACCTGAAAATTTCTGTCGTCGGGAGAATATTCGACGGAATATTCCGTCAGTCCTCCGTTAGGACTAACGGTCAAAAGTCAAACTTAACGGTCAGTCGTCAGTCAACCGGGTCAAGTCAGAGAGGAGTCGGACTCGAGTCGACGGTCTTAGTTGGGCCGAGTGGTCCGATTCATTGGGTCGATCGGATGCCGAACCAATCGGTTATCGGGATCGTGAGTCAACTCGCCGAGAGGAAATTTGGCGAGTTCGTTCAATTCAGGACTTCCGGCCAATTTCAGGCCTCTACTTTCTTCACTGCTAAGAATCCTAGCATTCATCTATTCTTCTCATTACCATCGTTCTATCGTTTTGCAATATCAACTCTACAACATCTCCATCATAAGTTCATCTTCTCCTTGTTCTCTTCTCAATCTGGTTGCGGCGGTGATCCCATACTTAGTTCATTTCTTCTTCTTCTTGATTCACATGACTCTCTCCGTTCGCAACAACAGCCCAGTTCAGCTTCCCCTTCTTATTTCTCGGCTTCATTACCGCCCAGTTCCATCCCATTTCAAATTAGTTCATACAAAGAACAATGAGTCTTGTCTCGACTCTGTTGAACTCCACATCTGCATCGAACCCATCTGCTCTTTCCATCAATCGAACCCTTTTCATTCAAATCTATCAGCTCAATCGATTTCAACACCTCAGACCACCACACCAGTTGCTCACTAACCCATTTCTTTGTTACTTCTTAGCTTAATCAACTCAAATTCATTCCATCCCGCTCTCGTAACTCAAGCAACCCATTTTCCAATTTCGAGACCTCGGCTTCTTCAACAACAATTCAATCAACTCACATTACCTACCAAAGATCAACATACATTCATTTCCAGTAATTCAACAAAGATCATTTCGATTTCCTCTCTCTGCCTCACAATAGCGGCATGAACCCATCGATGGCAGAATCATCTCTATCTTCTCGATCTCTCACAAACCCATTCGAACCCTAGCTTGAATTCATCAAACCCATAATTTCTCACAGCGATTGTACTCGATGTCGATTCGTCTCATCACTAAAGCCACGACCCATCTCTTCTTCAATTGAATCTCGAATCAACTACAAATTGGTATCACCTGTGTTTCTCGATCTCCATCATCTCGCCTCTGTCGAGCTTCAGCTTGGTTTCAACAAAGCAATGACCTTCAGTGGAAGCGATTAAGAGAAGATAACCTTCTCTAGGGTTAGGTTGGGATTGAGACGCCCAATGTAATAACCACCCCTGATGGGTGCCTATATCAGGTGGTCACTTTGATAAGGGCTAGCCAAGTTTCCAGCCCCCTTAACCTTGACTGGGCTCCATATATCAATCGCCTGTAAAATGACCTTTTTGCCCTTTTGGCTCAAATCGGGTGATTTCTTCTTCTTTTCCTCCGTGCGACTCCAAAGTAGCTATAAAACTCAAAACAAGCGTAAAATACATAATTTACAAGAAAAAAATAGCAAAGAAAACATAAACTACTATATAGTAAATTAGGTGTATTCTACACCTATCAAGAAGCAATCCATGAATTCACCAATCGTGATCTCGTAAAGATTAAGGATTCTATGCAATTTAGTGTACATAAATTCCCTATGGAACATGAAAGGGAAAGATTGCTTCTAAGGGGCATTGTTCATAAAGTTTCAAAATGGGCAATAAATCACATGATGGAACAATTGAAGTTATATAAAGCTTACGATGACGAGAATACAGTTTGTGTTTGCAAGGATATGATAGGTATTGGTCTCCCATGTCGTCATAAAATGGATAGGTACGTTGAAGTGATTGACATCAATGATATTCATCCATTTTGGAAGCAATCAAATTTCACTCCAAGCACCCCCGTAGTTGATGGTCCGTCGTTCATGGAGTCGGAATTGTGTGCAAGAATAACCGAGCGTTATGCTACAACAAATGGCGCCAAGAAGCAAATATTGATGCATGATTTGGAGCAAGCTCTTCACCCTCGTTCAAGGGAGGTTGATGAACCTATTAAGCAAAAGGGGGCGGGTAGGCCAAACACCGAAGTGTCGAGGACCATTGAAAGAAAAGAATTGAAGGAGTATTTGTCTAATAAAAGAATATTGTGTAGGCATGAGCGTTCGGAAGCCGAATTTGAAGATGAGCCGCAACCCAAGAAAAGAGGTCATCCAAGAAAAGAGGTCGTCCAAGTAAGTCAAGCCGAGGCGGTGGAAGAAGTTGTGTTAGTGGAGACCCAAACTAGCTCCGTAGTTATTGATCAAATAAGCGACTCGCAACAAACACAATCAACGGAAATGGTGACTATAAGAGAGAAGTATGGTACTCTTCGTTGTCCTAGGGATTTTCATGGAAGACCAACACGATCAAGGTATACGATTATAGAAGAGTATATGAAACAACTCCCTCCACTCATTGTTCCATTTGTTTTGTCCACCGACGAGGTTGATAGGGATGGCAATTGTGGGTTTCACGTCGTGATGAGTGCCAAATATTGCATATTTCTACATCTTTTTATTGGCATTTAACTCATCCTTTGTGCTTAGAAATCAGATATTATCCCAAATTCTGTATTTTCTCTGTTTTCAAGAATAAATACTTGTACTAATTAATTTTGTGTTTTTAGGTAGTAAATAAAGCTCGGAGAAATTAAGGAGCCAAAGGAGCAGAAAATTGGAGACGAGCGTCTATGGAGCAGAAAGCCACAGCCCGCGTGCGCATCAGTTGCAACCCAACAAGAAGCAACCCATTTACAAAGATATGGGCTTGAGCAATCCAAGACCCGATCCATGACCCGAATCCAAAACCCATTCCATCCTAAGCCGTGAGATTCGATCCATCATCTGCATCCAATGGTCGCTGCGTCCCTCACATCACCTTTCGCTGCTCCCGCTTCACACCGAAGCCACCTATACCTTCACCCAAACCAAACACTCCCTTCCTCATTTTTCTTTTCTCTCCTCCCCCGACAAAACCAGAGCACCATCCCCTTCACCCGACCAGTTGCAGAACCACCTCACCACCTTCACCATCTCCTTCTCCCGACACAGCAGCAGCCACAGCCACACCACAGCCGCCTTCTCCGCCACTCTAGTTCAAGCCATCTCCCTCATAGCTTCTCTCATACCCTAGAAGCTAGGTTTGAGATAGTTGGAGCTAGGGTTTCTCCAACAAGCTCATTAATGGCTACCAAAGCCGATTTGGAAGAGGGAACAAGATTGGGTTCGCATTTATTGTAAGTTTCGAGTGTTAGAGAAGATGGGGAGGTATAAATTGAATTGTTCTTCATGTGAGAGGGAGGAATGTTTTTAGGGTTTTTTGATTTGTAATTTATTTTCAATTCTGTTTTTAGTATTTGCATAATGTTTTAATTCACTCTGCTAGGGTATAGAGGATACCCTTAATCTTATGTTGAGTTGATTCTTGTTTAAACCCTTGTTCTTGTTGTGCTTCAATGTTATAGGAAAATTGAATTAGATAATTGAGTTAATTGACCTGTGATTAGATGTACTGTAAGAAGACATCTAATACTAGGGGTGAGTTAGTAAGAGTGGCTAATGCATAATCCCTTGTATCCTTCCCTGGAAAGAATCAAGAGCACAAGTTGAATAGGTATTGCCTTAGCATAGGATTAGGTGGTGGAATCAACAGCCCTAGTGTTCTCTAACCTTTTTACAATCTGTTTTTGCAACTTAGAAATACAGTAACAACTCCTTGTCGTATCGACACCAAAACAAACCATATTTGTGTTACTCTCCTTTAGAAATCAGTTTAGTGAAGCTTTAGATCAACTTTACACACTCAAATCTCTGTGGTTCGACCTGTACTTGCCCTGCCTCCAATAGGCACTGTGCACTTGCAGATTACATTGTAGGCAAATCAATTTTTCTCAGCCTACCAAGTTTTTGGCGCCGCTTCCGGGGATTCGGTAGTGTTGTTGTGTTGACTAATTGCTTTCTTTACTGATTTTCAGTTCACCCTTGTACATATATGCTTTGAATTTCTGCTTTTAATCATTGCTAGTGTAACTTAGCTTAACTTTTATATTTCTGCATCTGTTGTTGCATTCTGTTATTGCATTTTAGTTAGCTTATTTTAGTTACCATCAATCCTGTCATCTGTCATATGATCTGCACCCTGTGTTAGCATTAATTTTTGATTTAACTTCAATCATAATCAATTGTATCATAAACCTGTAAAGTTTCATTGTTACATTTGCTAGTTTCTTTTGTTCTTGTTTTAGCTAATTGTCTCTTACAATCTGTAGCCTTGCTTGTTAACTTGTTTTTCTCTCAGTTCATTGGTTTGCATATGATGTAGCTTAGATTGTGAGCCTGTTGGTTTATACCTGTCAATGCCTGTTGCTTACTCAATACTAGAGTGGATTACAATTGTCAGCTCAGTTACATTGAGACATTCATCCTGAGATTGCTGACTTCCTCCATTGTGTCAGCTGTTGTATGAGTAGTATTATGTGTTATTTGGTTTTCACTTTCATTCAAAAATTCTGTCTTTATACTAGCCTAACTCATCTATAGCTTGCATTCACATAAACTGCATCCTAGTAGTTGTTGTTTCAGTTCCATGGCATCACTGCACTTTGTTGTCAATTATTGTTATCCTGTGGCTCACTTTGTACTTTAGGTGTAGCTCTGGACTCTATAATTTTAGCATTGGTGTTCTCTCATTTTCACTCCATCTACTCAATTCTGGGAACTGAGATTGCTTTGTTGAGCTAGCAGGTACCTGAAACCTCTGCTGAGCAAACCCAAGGAGGAGAAGAAAACGGCGCAGGACGATTGTGGAATTGCCTAAACCCGATTTTTATCGGTGGTATCATCCTCTAACCCTCCTGTCTTTAGTGTTTGTGTGTGATACTCCATGCCTGCATGATAAACTTGAGCTTTGCAAAACTCTGATCAGCCCCTGCAATTCATAGTATTCATTTGAGTGCTTCTTTGATAGCTGAATGACATACATACTAGCCGAATTTGCTTTATCTTTGTGCTGACCTGTATGCATATGTGAATTAGTTGCCACTTCCATGAGCCTTGCCTCACTGATTTGTGCAATCCTGCCTTGTGAATTAGCATGTCACCTTGAAGCCGTTTGGACAATTTCTGTTGCTAGTTTTTGAATTCCCATAAGCTTACTCCTGAGGAAGTTGAATTAAACCATCTCTGTATGTGCCTCTGTGAACCATGCTTGCATGAAAAAAATAGTTACCCTGCTGAGCAACCATCCCAAATTGTCTGTCAGACTAGTTGCTTGAATATCTCTGTGACACTTGAGAAAATTTTGTAAAACTGAAATGTGTGCTGTTGTGTAACCTGTGCATTAAACATTAGCTGAATTAGTTACATTTTCACTGTGAAATCTTGACTTCAACAGCACCTGTGATTATCTCCAGCCCCTGTAGCTGTTGAGTTTGAGCTGCAACTTGGATAGCCAAGTTAGCTGATAACCCAGTTTGACATCAACTAGGATGATTGACATCAACTGAGATAGTTGACATCAACTGAGTGAGTTGAGCCATCTGCCATGTACCTTTGTGCATAAATCTGTGGAAATTAGAGCATCAACTGACCCTGTTGACTCTGTCACCTCTACGCATAACCTGTAAAATTTTTGAGGTCAACCAACACAGTTGACACTCTGTGTCATGATGAATGTGCTGTAAAATGCTGAAAGCTTGTATCTAAATCGTGGCTGACCTGTTGATTCTATGGTGATTTGAATGATATGCCATGCCAATATCTGTGATAACTTGTGATGTTTAGCTGTGATCACAAAACCCTGTGAATATCTGGAACTTGTGCATGATCTCTGAAAATTGAGGTCAACTGAACCAGTTGACACTCTGTGGCATGCCAAATATTTTGTAAAGTGTTGAAAGTGTTCATCTGCTATTGCATCTATTGCATTTGTTGCATCTGTGAACCAGCATCTGTAAGTTGTTTGTGATCCTGTGGTACTTGAATGAGTTGTTGAGTAACAGAAATTGTGTTAGCATTAGCTTGTTGTTTTTCAAACACATTCCCAGCACGTGCTTCACCTTGAGTGAGCATAATCCAGCCTACCCTGTGCACGTTACACACTTTCTGCTTTTCTTGTGCATCTGCCAACAGTGCTGTGCACAACCAGTGCTGTGCATCTCTTAACAGCAGCAACCCTCAATCCAGTGTGATTGATTCTGAGGACTGGTGTTTGATTCATGTGAGCTTAATCGTTGGCTGTTTGAGTGCTATAACATGCTTGATGTGTGCTATGCTATGATTGTTTCTTTTTGTGGCCAAATTGATTGCCTGGCATGATAGGATTTTGGACTGACAGTAGAGATGAAGAATCATCACATAGGTCAATTAGAGAGCTTGCTTATGGGCATGCTTCACAATATGAACCCCCCATAGACCATGATGTCAATGATTTTAGGGAGTATTATGAACCTTCTCAGGGCCCTGAACTTGAATACACATACCCTAATCATTATGCGCACATGTATCATCAACCGCCGTGGGAGGTTGAACAATGCTGTCCTCCAATGAACCCTTGTATGCAGTCGATAATGGAGAATATCAAACTCATAGAGCAAAACAATGCTAGGTTTGAATTACAAGCGTTGCATGATCATCCATATAGCCACATCTCTGAATTCCCCTTCTCTAGTGAACCTCATGCACAACCATGTACTGAATATCTATATGAGACAAGGATACCCACTAGTGAAGACTCTCCTTCCATTGAACAACTTACTATGATTCTTAAAATTAACCTGATTCATTTACAAAATGAAGAATGGAAGGAATTTCATGATAGGATGTTTGTTGTCCCTAATAAAGTGAATTTTGAAAATAGTGTTTCTATTCCTACTCATGCAACTGACACTGAATATGAACCTAATCAAGAGGTAAATGAGTGCACTAGAAATGCTACAATTTTGAATAGGGAAATGCATTTTTGTTATGATGATGATGATGATGAATATGATATGTTAGAAGAGCATGTGTATGCTGAAAATATGGTGGAACCTTTGGGTTCAGAGACATTAAACTTCTCTACTGTGAACCTTATAAATGATGCTTCTTATAATATTCAATCCATACATACATGTGATGCTGAATTTGGGTTTGAACAATTGTTCTGTGAAAGTGAGCATGTTATTCAACTTGCATCTGACCTAGGGATAGCCGAATTGTCTGTTGATACAGATGATTCAATGCATGTAGATATAATTGATGTGTCTAATTCTCGGCCTAGGTCACAGTGTGAAGTTTCTTGTGATCTTCCTATGCATGAAACTGAAGTTGTAGATGATGATTATGGACTGAGGCTTGTCGAAATATTTTGTGAACATGAGCATGTTACAACACTTGCATATGACTTGGGGGATATTGATGTAAGTGATAATGGTACTATTGATCTCACACATGTGAACAACTTAGACATGCCCAACTGCCTGCTTATGTCACAATCTGAGGGTCTTGCACCTAAACCAACTATTCTGAGAGTTCCTAATCTAGGCCTAGAGCTTTGTGCTTCCCAAGTCCTCTTGGACTATTTTGCATCAAAGTATAACACCTTTAAGGAGCCACAGTTGGAATGTGTATATCTGCCTATTCTTAACACCACTCATTTTGAATTAGACCTTGTGCATGATGTACCTTTAAAAATGCAAGATTTTGTGCTCAAAAACACATCTGTTGACAAGTTTAGGTTTGAGGGAAAATCGTTCACATATGAAATCTTACTTGCACTCTCATGTTATATTTGTGTAAGGCTGTTGATGTTTATGCATATCTTCTCTTGGGTTGATCCTCAACTCTTTAGATTGTTGATGTATGGTGAATTTTTCTTGTATATAATCCAGTAGGTCTTGTTAAATCTTCTATCTTGAATCGGTTGAGTCTTCTTTTGTATATATTGTGCTAATCCAATATGATCTCAGCTGAGAATGTTGGGTTCTAGCCTTGATTAATGAAGCTCTAACCTTGCTTTATTTTTCAATTTTAGCCAATTATAAACTTAATCTCTTAGTTTTCCCTTATAATTATTTTTAAATTATAGTTCTCATGGTATGTGAATATTTAAATTCTTATCATCTGTTGACACATTGATGACAATGTTTGATTTAGGTTTGGGGGTGTGTTTTGCATATAGAGTTTTGAGTCTTTTATTTCAAAAAAAAAAAATCAAAAAAAAAAAAAAAAATCAAAAAAAAAAAAAAATTAAAAAAATTAAAAAAATTAAAAAATTCAAAAAAATTCAAAATTCAAAACTCTTTGTAAATATGTACATAAAAACCTCAAACTTTTAGAGATCTTAGAGTCACTAGCATGCTTCTAGCTATGTTTACATAGAGAGTCCGACCAAATAATCGAATTTGGAAGTCTTGGAGAACACAATCGGGTTTCTTAGTTGATTAGAGCGTTAAAGTTGGATTTAACCATGCCGGAGGGCGAATTAGGTGTCTTTGTATAGACATTCGGTAGTAGAATTGTGATCACCCATAGTGGAGACTACCCATTTTTACATCAAGCGAGGCACCGACCTTCAATTTTTGTGACTTTCTAAAAAATCTGTTAGAGTGTGTGTCACCGTACGTCAATTTCGGGTAGGAATGGTGAGCTACCCTACTTCGCACCACTTTCAGCACTATTTTTGATCTCTTGAGTGCTAATTTTGTCAATCATGAGGGTGACGTTTAAAGATGAAAACTCCTTCTTGTAGTTCAATTTGCAGTTAGCATCACTCTCTCCCTCTCAACAACATCAACAGATCCATAGAAACACATCATCGTCAGCAAGCAGAGCAACATCAAAATATTTGAAGAAAAGTTGAAATAGTCCAAGGTTTACATGCAACAAGTCAAAGAAAAGAAGATAAGATGAGAATTAGTGAAGTTTATGAAATCAAGACAATACAAGTTGTGGAAAATTGATTTTTATTGTTTTATTGTTATTTTCATCTCATGTTAAAAAAAAAAAAAAAAAAAAAAAAAAAAAAAAAATTGTCAAGTTTTTGTGAAGTTCAGAAGTTCATCATCGACAGTTGAAGACCGAAGACCGAAGATTGAAGACATTTCTATGGATGCTATGAGAGAGTGGTGTTAATTGCCGATCGGGTGAGAAGGTAAGTGAGTACTCCCATCCTTGCTAATGGTTGATTTCCTTTCTCAGAGATCATCAGAAAAAGATTCTTTTTGTCCACAACTCTGTGGAGTCTCCAGAAATTATTTCGGAAGGTTATCCTTCTCACCTTCAACGTGTCCAGGATTTCTCTCTTTATTCCTGCCTGCACACATGAGAGACTAAAAAAGCGGTCTTTTTGAGTGCAATTATCATAAAACCCTATTGGTGAGGCAGAAGTCGAGGCTTGTGATCACTCTCGAACCCGAATTCTTTCATATGGTATGGTTACTTCTCGCTCAACTCTTAAGGATGAAAATGCGTTCTTTGGTAGTTCAAATTTCGTGTTACTAGCATGCAGAAACTCTATGTCCTCATAGCTCCTTGATATGCTTGAGACTCTTTTACACTCTGAAGTTGGAGAAGGTTTTGTGGGTACACCTCTGGTAAACCCTCACGAGACTACAACTCGTCCACTAGGGACACCTAGGGGTTTAAAGGCTTAGTGCATACGCTAAATGCATTCGAGAGACCAGCGACAGTGGTATAGTTAGGATTTCTTAATTTCTGTTTCACTTGAGGACAAGTAAAATTCAGGTTTGGGGGTATTTGATGAGTGCCAAATATTGCATATTTCTACATCTTTTTATTGGCATTTAACTCATCCTTTGTGCTTAGAAATCAGATATTATCCCAAATTATGTATTTTCTCTGTTTTCAAGAATAAATACTTGTACTAATTAATTTTGTGTTTTTAGGTAGTAAATAAAGCTCGGAGAAATTAAGGAGCCAAAGGAGCAGAAAATTGGAGACGAGCGTCTATGGAGCAGAAAGCCACAGCCCGCGTGCGCATCAGTTGCAACCCAACAAGAAGCAACCCATTTACAAAGATATGGGCTTGAGCAATCCAAGACCCGATCCATGACCCGAATCCAAAACCCATTCCATCCTGAGCCGTGAGATTCGATCCATCATCCGCATCCAACGGTCGCTGCGTCCCTCACATCACCTCTCGCTGCTCCCGCTTCACACCGAAGCCACCTATACCTTCACCCAAACCAAACACTCCCTTCCTCATTTTTCTTTTCTCTCCTCCCCCGACAAAACCAGAGCACCATCTCCTTCACCCGACCAGTTGCAGAACCACCTCACCACCTTTACCATCTCCTTCTCCCGACACAGCAACAGCCACAGCCACACCACATCCGCCTTCTCCGCCACTCTAGTTCAAGCCATCTCCCTCATAGCTTCTCCCATACCCTAGAAGCTAGGTTTGAGATAGTTGGAGCTAGGGTTTCTCCAACAAGCTCATTAATGGCTACCAGAGCCGATTTGGAAGAGGGAACAAGATTGGGTTCGCATTTATTGTAAGTTTCGAGTGTTAGAGAAGATGGGGAGGTATAAATTGAATTGTTCTTCATGTGAGAGGGAGGAATGTTTTTAGGGTTTTTTGATTTGTAATTTATTTTCAATTATGTTTTTAGTATTTGCATAATGTTTTAATTCACTCTGCTAGGGTATAGAGGATACCCTTAATCTTATGTTGAGTTGATTCTTGTTCAAACCCTTGTTCTTGTTGTGCTTCAATGTTATATGAAAATTGAATTAGCTAATTGAGTTAATTGACCTGTGATTAGATGTACTGTAAGAAGACATCTAATACTAGGGGTGAGTTAGTAAGAGTGGCTAATGCATAATCCCTTGTATCCTTCCCTGGAAAGAATCAAGAGCACAAGTTGAATAGGTATTGCCTTAGCATAGGATTAGGTGGTGGAATCAACAGCCCTAGTGTTCTCTAACCTTTTTACAATCTGTTTTTGCAACTTAGAAATACAGTAACAACTCCTTGTCGTATCGACACCAAAACAAACCATATTTGTGTTACTGTCCTTTAGAAATCAGTTTAGTGAAGCTTTAGATCAACTTTACACACTCAAATCTTTGTGGTTCGACCTGTACTTGCCCTGCCTCCAATAGGCACTATGCACTTGCAGATTACATTGTAGGCAAATCACTTTTTCTCAGCCTACCACGTCGCTACGGAACAAAATGGTTACTTTGGAGAGGCGGTGAACGAAGATGTCACCCAATGGCAAAATTTAAGAACTAAGATGGCGGTACAACTAATAAAGGACAAGGATTTTTATATGGAGATGATGAAGCAAGGAGATAGGCATGACAAAGAACTAGAGTTCAAAGACTTAGTTGCCCGTGTAAAGTGCCGAAAGGGATTGAAGACAATCGGATCCAAGTATTGGATGACAATGCCTAAATGTGGATATCTCTTAGCGGACGCTTTGAATTGCGTGGTACATTTCTTTGTTCCTCCTAGGTATGGACATTCTTTTACGTTTACACCTACAAGGACGTTTTGCGATGAATCGGTTAAAGATAGAAGAATTGTTATGGCATTTGTGAATGAGATGCATTTTATCGGTTTAAGAGTAAAGAGAGATTGCCCATTACCTCCGTTGGGTGGTAGGAGTGATTACTTCCCAACGAATCATTGTAACGATTGGTTGAAACAATATGAGACCAACATGTTGGATTGGGATCGCGTCATGAAGGAGGATTTTCCGGAAGGCCTACTGGAATTGGTTCCCTCGGATGATGAAGATGAATGATCGTTATGTTTGAAAGATGTATTTTGGAAAGCCCTATTTGTACATGTTTTTTTGGATTTTTTTGGGAAATACTGTGAAGTATAAAGCTATAATCGGTAGTTATATTTTTAATATATCAACCGATTATACAAGCTTTTGTAAACAGACTCAATCAATATTATAATCGGTTATTAACTTTTGGAATTTAGCTTCCGATTGTAAGGCTGACAAAACAACTGAATTTTTTTTCCCAGAATCGGTAGATTACATATTACATAAACATCCGATTGTCACCAAACTCTGACAAAAAATAAACTGAAAATTTTTCCCAGAATCGGTAGACAACATATTGCATAAACTTCCGATTGTCACCAAAGTCTGACAAAAAAGCTGAAAATCTTCCCAGAATCGGTAGACAATATAAAATAATAACTTCCGATTGTAACCATCAATCAACATTTATACTGTTGCGACGGACTTCAGGAATTCATAACTTTCCTCATAAGTGAATTCTTCACCCTTTTCCACTAAGTACTGTCTTTTTGCGAGTGTCTCCTACATAAAAAAACATAAAATATTTTGTCAACTTCGTTTTAGTAAGAAAGACTAGACACCATGTGTTATTTAAAAAGAATAACCGAGCATTATACTTACAAATTGTTGGCTTGTCTCACAATGACCAAATCTTTACCCCTTTTTGGACAAGTCGTCATGAACTTGTTGCCATGCTTGTAAGTTGAGATATAGAATGAATTCACATCTTCAGAGTAGATGTTTTCATGGAAAATCTATTTGTAGAATACACGATGCTATATATGTGTTGTTTGGTGCATAAATAAGAAGAGTTTACCCTCATTATATAGATGAGAGTCCCAACGTCTCTTTTTTTTTTGAAAATATGGCCGTTGATGCGTACTTTTACAAGACTGTACTGAAATTACGTACATTTATTACACACAATCGGTAGGAAATGTTTGAACAAAGCACCCGATTATGCGTAATCGGTAAATATTTATTGTTATATACTTCCGATTATAGGATGTTTTGTCAACGAGTTCTCGCTTTCATTAGAGTAGTATAATCGGAGGTTTATCAATATGTATTATCAACCGATTGTGTGTGGTTTTCGAGGCACGGCTAGTTTCTTTTGAACGAACTAGCCGTTGGAGTATAATCGGTAGTTAGATCAACAATTAAAACTTCCGATTTTCATAAATATTTTGAAATTCATAATCATAACAATATCACCTACACGTCATCATAATTTTACCTTGAACTCCCGCAATTCTATTACAAGGTATTGTGATTAGCGTCGTGGACGTGTTGGACGAGTCCTAAACGGATTAAATCTTTCCATCACCCTAAGGATTCTAAAATGAGCTTCATAACGGAAGCTTGATCTTTTCCATCTCCGCCATTCCCCGAGAGATTGTTCTATAACCTCATCATTGGTTTCACCCCTCAATCGATATTATTCACAAGATAAGTTAAATGGACAAATTCTTCGACGTGTCTGTTTATTGAACCAACTCGGCAGAAAAGATTAGCGGAGTGACGATTGTTTGGGTTACCGGTGTCGGCGTCAGAATTTTTCGTGAATTTTCCCCAAATAACTCATACTCATTATGCCTCCTTGCTTACGTTCTTCTCCTCGTCTCGGATAGAATTGAACATAGCGCCTACATAAAGATAAATCTTCTTCAATCGTGAACTCCGTAGGATTAATGAATGGTTGAGCCATTATGTTAAAGATGATGTTGGAGAGAGTTTAAAGGTATTTGTGTTCCATAGAGAGTAAAAGGATACAATCCTTATATAGAGTTTAGAGTTCCAATGGCTCTATTTTGTTGGGGCAACTATATAATCGGTAGTCAAATGAAGTATTTTCACTTCCGATTATACAGTTGCCCCAAATTTTGTTTTTTGCAGAAATCTCAATTTTTTTCGAATTTGAGAACTATATTAATCGGTAGTTAATAAGACTTCCGATTATACTCTGTTGCCCCAAATTTTGTTTTTGCGAAATGTCATTTTTTCAATTTGGGAACTAGAATAATCGGTAGTTAATATGACTTCCGATTATAAAGTTGCCCCAAATTTCTTCCTTGACGAAATCACCAATTTTGGGAATTTAGGAGCTACTATAATCGGTAGTCTCGTGAGGTTGTTTATCCTACCGATTGTTATAGAAGCCAGATGCGCGTTAGGCACAAAATCGATATTAATCGGTAGTATCATATCGTTACTAAGCTTATGATTGCTTTATAATAATCGGGCACAAAATATCTTCCGATTATGTAAGGGCATTAACGTATTCTTTGCGTTTTTGGTCGCCCCTAATTCTTTTGGGGTCGCCCCTAAAAATGCCAGGATTTATTGACCAATCAGAGTGTAAGCTCTCTTGAGAAGGTTAATAAATAGTGGAATCTTATCCGAGATAGAATACACGTGTAAGGCCTAATCCAGAGACAAGGTTGTTGTTTTTTCGGAAATGCTATTCCGCATGTCCGAATAACGCTCTATTCACAAAGACCGATGATGTGTTCTCACACGTGGCGGAGTTGTCATTAAATTCTAAAAACACATCACTTTTCCATCAAAGACCAAAAGTATTTCGTCCCATCTAGCTTTCTATTCTAAGTTTTTCCACTTCTCTCCTCTTTCCTTCTTCTAATCAAATCATAAATATCTCTTATGTTTCTTACCTTTGATAGTAGTTATCGATACTAAAAATCTATTCACACCATACTATCATCTCATCACTACTTCCTCTACTGAATCTAGACATACTTCTAAAAATCCCATCTTTTACTATTCCAAAATCTAAGCTCAGTGATTTTAGTCCTCTAATGGATTCTTCTTCATAGTCATTACCGATTGTTATCATCATCATCAATTATTGCCTTTTCTAACCTTGCAGGCTTGCAGCATGATGAACAAAAAGACCAAGGTTAAAGAATAAGTAGTTCCAATTCTTGATTAGGTTTATTTAAGATTTTTTTCTCTTCATCATCTACAGGTAAGGTTTGGAGTTTAATTGATTTAACTTTTTTGGGTTATTGAGGAATATTCGAATGTTTTATCGGAGGTGGAACATAAAAGATCGATTTGGGTTTTGGTAAAAATAAGAATAACTTTTGGGGTATGAGATTTGAAGATAAGGATCTCGAGATTCGCTAGGATCGGGGCACTCTCGGTTCCACTAATTCAAGATCCGAATCATAAATTCAAATTTCATCAAAAAAAAAAAAATATCCATTCACTCTGCATATATATTCTACTTCACCTTGTCTTCGATATTTGAGTTTTAAAAAGTGACCAGTTTAGACTATTATTCAGGTTTCTTAATCACATGTTCATCAATGATTTTTAAGAGATAACTTAAATCAGGGGTTATCTCGAATTTGGTACTGCAATCTAATTTTTGGGTTAGTATCCAATTTGATTTTTGGAGATAGATGATAAGAAAATAAGATCATTGGAAATAAAATAAAATAGAAAGGTGGAAAGATAAAAAAAATGTTGTAGAAGAGGATAGAGAGCGAGAAAACTTTAAGTATCACGTGGACTGCCACGTTAGTTACCACGTCGATCAGTGCTGCCAATAGAGCTCTATTTAGAGCGCGGAATAGCATTTCCGGTTGTTTTTTTTAGTGAGGTGGAAATTAATGTTACTCAACCTTCCAAATATTCCCACCCCCAGGCTCACATGCCTGCACGCAATGTTCTGAAAACCGTCCCGGGCATCGACCCAGTAAAATTACCGGGTCAGGGTCATATGGTCCAACCAGTGATTCAACCAGTGGTCCACTGGGTCAATGTATATTATATGAAAAATTATTTAGCCTTATATGGGAGACTGAAAAATGACAAATACACGTAGTAATAGACTAATAGGGGATGGTCTTGTTGCTAATTAGGCTAGGTTTTACTAAATTTCTTAACATTCCCTTCATATTTTCCCTTTATATACTTAACTTATTACCTTTTCGACACCACCAAATCCCTAATCGTTTGAAGCATTTGTCTTCTCTTATACACCTCTCTCTTTTATACACTCACGGCGACATCTTCATCCTAGTCTGCAGAAATCGAAAATTATTGTTGTGGGAACTTGAAGATTTGGTGTCATAAAATGTAACAAAGAAGAAAAGGAAAATGGTTTGTTAGAAGATTAACTGCTCCCTCTTTTTCTAGATCTGTAACATGAGAAGCAATCAAAGATTGATGGTTATTTCATCTTGATTTTTTTATTTTTTTAGGCTATTTCCTCACTGTATTCTATGTCTACATTTCTGAAGCTTTCTCATGTATATTCGATCTTTTAATTGAACGAACAAGTTTACTGGTTTCCAGATTGATTTTTTTTTTCCCTTCTAGATTTATTAAGATTTGATATGGGTCAAACCAGTTTTACACGGACTGGGTCGATGATTCATGGTTGAAACGGCCGAGTCATCCGGGTTTCGCAAACTAGAGCGGTTTTTGAAGAAATTACTGGGTTGGCATCGAACTAGACCGGAAACATGATTGGTTCACCGGTTTACTGGTCCGACCGGCGGCCTGCAGGCTGAGGTTTCGGACTTCTACGGCGTGGTAGTTTCTGAGGGGGAACCATGGTTTAGTTAAAAAAAGAAGTCCAAAATTATGGTTTAGTCCATCCTGAGTTAACTAGATACTTCAGTCCTAAATTTATATAATGTATATAATAAGATGTAAAGACATTATACTTCTCGGCACACTTATCATTATACACATTGGCAACGAATTAAAAACCGCCGGTAACTGATGCATTGATTGCGGGCGCGCCACGTTTGCCATTTCAATAAAATTGAATAACGTAACGGAAAAATAAAATTCATTTTAATTAATGAGAGAAGAAAAAAATTACAGAAAAAAAACCAGAGAAGAAAATCAAAACCTCTAACCTTAACCGAGTGAAACCAAAATTCATCAGAAAATATTCGTCATCAAAAGAAATTTATGAACACTACATTAGCAGAAACATCATGGTTAGGAAAAAATAACAAGAAAAAAGTACATAATCATTACCAATTGGACGGAAATCAAAGAGAATAGAAGAACAATAGGTTGAAAAATCAACATCTACTCAACTAGTTAAGCTGAAGAAAAATAAATCAAGACCTTCAACATCTATTAAAGTAGTAGAAAGTCCAAAATCATCACCAGTTAAGGAGAAAAAGAAATCAAAAGCAACTAAAGTAGAAAATGGTAAAATCCTCTGCTACTTTCATGTTGTTTCGAAAACTATATGGCTGTCGTGTACGTATGAACGGCGTTATTCCTAGATTAGTTGTACTAGTGTACATATTTGTACACCGGCATGTTATTTCAGCGATATATGACCTGTTGTGTGTGTATAAAATGATGTTATTCCTAGATTTTTTGTACTAAGGTACATAGTTGTACACCGACATATTATTTCAGCAACATATGACATGTTGTGTGTGTATGAAAGTTTTTTCTCCCATATTTGTTATGGTTTTGTACAGAACTATACACCAACATGTTGTTTCAGTAACATATGGCATGTTATGTGTTTATGAAAGCATTCTTTCCAATATTTGTTTTGGTTGTGTATAGTTTTGTACGCCATCATTCAATGATATATGGCTTGTTATGTGTGTATGAAAGTTTTTCCCCCAGATTTGTTGTACTAGTGCACAATTTTGTACACCAGCATGTTGTTTCCAGTGACATATGGCATGTTGTGTTTGTTTTAAAGCTTTCTTTCCCAGATTTGTTGTGGTTGTGTACAGTTTTGTACACCAGCATGTTGTTTCAGTGGCATATGGCAAGTTATGTGTGTATACAGTTTTTTTTTTTTTTTTATTGGTAAGAATTTGGTGCTGGCGAGTTTTGAATTCGGGCCACTGGTGTCATCACTCAGTGACTTTACCGTTGTACTACAGTG
The DNA here is from genome assembly GCA_023531295.1 of Papaver armeniacum. NCBI lineage: Eukaryota > Viridiplantae > Streptophyta > Magnoliopsida > Ranunculales > Papaveraceae > Papaver > Papaver armeniacum. The sequence goes on along the minus strand of JAJJWW010005572.1, from coordinate 75,281 downwards.
GGACTGAATGTGTATAAAAGCTTTATTTCCAATATTTGTCGTGGTTGTGTACAAATTTGTACACCAGCATGCTGTTATAGTTATTTATGGCATGTTGTGCTTGTTTTAAAGTTGTTTTTGTTAGATTTTTGTAGGAGTATACAGATTTGTACACCAACATTGATTTTTGGCATGTTGTGTGGGAATAAATGTTGTTAGAGCATAACTCGGTTGAACCCACCAAGCGTTGGTATGTCAAGTTTGGTTGTCATATTTAGTGAATCAAAACTCATCTAAGAGTCGCTTGATTATGTACTAGAGACAACTTCGTATAGGTTAGACTAGAAAGTCTAGGAATATGAGACATACATGTATTACTCGAAGACCTGAAGAATGTGAAGAAGTAACGAGCTGCAACGACGACATCATCCTTCCTCTTGAGGTTAGTTATATTTGTTAGAGCATTGCTCAGTTGAACCCACTAGCGTTGGTATGTCAAGTTAGTTGTCAATTTTAGTTGCCAAAATGCATTCTTGATTAAAGATAGTTTCGGACTAGATTAAGTCTAAGAAGTATAATCGAAGCTATCCTTGACGGATGAAGTTTGAAGACTACAAGAAGACATCAACAAGGACTTCATCAACAAAGGTATGTGGTAATTGATTTCATTTGGATTCTTGTTCAATTCTATCTTTCTAATCTATCGAAACAAATATTCACTCTATGGAACAATTCCTATGACGGTAAATGTACATTTATGTATATATACTCGAGGTTATTTGAGCCACGACTTTTGTGACAATAACCTTTATCCCTGGAAAGGTTCTTATGTTATAGTGAATGGGATTACGAATTCAACGAGCCAAGAATCACTCAATTCCGAGTTATAACGATGAAGTTATGAGTGATTTATTAAAGTAACAGTTTTAAGTGTTGATGAAACTGTTACAGTTCGTTAGTAGGAAACAATCCACGAACTGTTTGTAACGGTTCACGGACTTGAGCCCAATTACGTGACTTATAGCCTTTTTTAGTCAAGTTTTTGATGTTTCTTTATCAAGGCAAGATAGCTATTACTCCAAACATATTTGATTACCATATTAAAGTGTTTATGATTCCTTCCTAATATAAATTGTGATTTATTCACATAAATACAATCATTGTTATAAAAAGGTATGATGTTTGTCTCCATGATGAAAAAAGCTATTAGACGGACGACGTTTAATATAGACCCGATCCAAAGGTCGGGAAGCTCCGGATGGAGTAGTCATTAGATGGCTGAAAAGAACTCCCGGTATTTAAAAATAATACTCCAAAACAATAAAAATTATGTGTCGATCATTCCGGATCTTTTCTGCCCTAAACCTTTCTCCCTCTCTTCGTGTTTCCCAATTACGGCATCACACAAAGAAAATATCAACAGTTAGCATAAGTGATATTATTGACCTCATGGATTTCGTAAGTAAGTGAAGCATTGGTTTAGCTAAATTATGATTCCGCTATTATAACCAAGTTCGTGGACGAGACAATTTCATCCATTAAAGAAGTAATCAACAACGTAGCTCAAGATTAAAGAGGTATATATTTCACTATATCTTTTAAAACCCTAAGTTTTTCTTTCTCAATAAAAATCAATTCAGTAAGTAATTGCAAATTTATTTTGAAAAAATAGGTTAGTTTTGATTTATCACCAGAAATTGTCAGACATGGGTCGACAATATTTCGAGATTCAATTAGTTGTAACATTTTGATTTATTTTTGAGGTTTACTTAGCGAAGGAGACTTCTCTAGGGATAGAAGCTGTTTAATTTTGATCGGTTTAGTTTATCCTGTTGTTTGAGGGTGAAAACGGTTTCTGCTAATTTCGGTAATTTCGCGTGAGTGGGTGAGAAAACTGAGTCTAAACCCTAAACAATGTACTGTAAGGGAGCATTTTAGATTCGAGAGATCAATCTGTACAAATCCGGCCTAAACCAAGAAATGACCGTTCCAGACTTGCTTCGGTCACAAAGTGAAAGAGAAGGGTTGGTTTTAGGGAGGGAAGCGAAGAAAGTGTTGAGACCAGAATAGTTGATTTTGGAAGAGTAGTTGTTTGACTTGTATCAGAAAGTGAAAGCTAACAGATGGGAAAGTTAGCAAGTGATTTCTGAGTGTTGTATGCTCCTGACCAAAACTTGTTGTTTGGTGGAAATATGTAAGACTTATTTATACAAGTCGTAACATAACGTACTGTCTCGTAGAAAATGGAAACTAACAGTAAAGTGGAAGGAGGTGATAAATGGGTAACGCCTGGAATTGATGTTCCATAATGAAAGGTGCGTTTTACCATTATTCCTTGTATTTACTAACCGACTCATTCTTATGACACTTTCATGTAACGGGCATAGTGTATGCCGCACGCTGTAAACCGCCAAACCAATACCCTTTATGAGCATCCCCCAGTTTGTGACATGTGTTAGATATCTCGAGTGTTTTCATGGGAAAACGTGTAGCAAGGTGTTACGTGTGGCATGGTGGCATGCCAGTGGACATGGTAGAGTCGACATGGCTTTGCCAAAGAATAGGCGCGGCCAAATTTGGGGTTTAGATGCAAACCGTGATGTTTTGGCTTTGGGCCGTAAGTTAGGTGGAGATCTTGAACGGACGAGATCCGCATCTCGAAGGGAAGGATAGCCGTTGATTATTGCAACCCTCCGTTTTAGCAGCCAACGTTGAGCATGGCTTTGCCATAGAGTGGGCGCGGCCAAATTAGGGTTTAGGTGCAAACCGTGTGTTTTGGCTTTGGGCCTCAAGTTGCCATGCGTCAGGTGGCGAACTTGTGTGGTCGAGATCTGCATCTCAAAGAGAAGGGTAGCCGTTGATTATTGCAACCCTTCGTTTTAGCAGCCAGCGTTGAGTCATGGCCTTGTCAAAGAGTAGGCGCGGCCAAATTAGGGTTTAGGTGCAAACCGTGTTGTTGATGGTGGATTTTCATTTAAGGCTAAAATTGTAAAAGCCAAAATTATACGCTGACATCCTGCAAAGGATAAAGCCACTGATAAGTGATGAATATTTCTCCACTTTACTAATTCACCTAAAATGGAGCATGTAGAAACAATCCTATATACCCTATAAATTTATGGCATTATCAATTAATGCATGACCAGCCTTATATTTCCTGTGCTGTTCCCGTTGAACTCTCATTAGTGGTGCGGCATGACGACTGAGTGTTGCTCTCATCAGAGTAACACGAATCTCCAAGTGTCACTAATGAGGCATGCACGAAATACCCGTACGAGCTACAACTCTCGGTGTGTTATACTAGCCCGATCGAGCATACATCTCTCGGTGTGTTATACTAGCCCGATTGAGCATACATCTCTCGGTGTTATACTAGCCCGATCGAGCATCCGAATCAGTCCATGTCAGCCTCTCGAAATAATCACGACCACGCAAGTTGGCCGCATGATTTAACCAAATTTAGACGATCCTCGGTAGGAGCAGTTACCACCTTAATGACCACCGAGCGGCCGTTTATGCCCCGGTCTGGCCGAATGTATACCACACCTCCTAAACGACCACCGAACACCAGCCTAGAGTAGGATGGTTGGGCAGTGTGGAGCACTTGGAAAAAGCTTAGGCGCACAAGAACGCCAACGGCGGAGTCTCAAAACCAGCCACGGTCGTCCAACTTCACCCCAGCATGATTGGACGAGGCGTGGATTATCCCATGACCGGTCGGACAAGCTTGTCCCGCACACCGGTGGGCCCCATCTCTACCTGCCTGGTCAACCATCTCCCGACCTAGCCATAGAGCAATGTGCGTTTGCCCAAAGTATGGCCTATAATGCTTAAAGGGTCGCAGAAATTCCACTAAGGTCTCAAATTGATCACGACCATCCAACTTCACCAAGTATGTTTGGATGGATTAGATTATGCCTAGGACCGTCTACCAGGTATCACCATGTTCACCACCGACCCAATGTGGGCCCCACATGGTCGGCTTCCCCAAAGGAGGAGCATAGCCTGCCAAACCGTTAGGCTGAAGTCGTGTACACATAACCGATCCAAAACCCTAATTAGGGTTTGCGGCATATTACATGTGTCACTAATCGATCACGAGCGTCCATCTTCGCAAGCATAAATGGAAGGTGTAGATGTGGACTTAACAGGTCCTGAGCATGTCAACACGATCACCGTGGGCCCGTCTACACGCCTGACCAATCGGCCAAGACTGACCATGGCTAGACGCCTCGATTCGTGCGCTCAAACTAGGCATGGATGCGCGGTCCCCGATTCCTTTGCGACAACGGATTTATGCCGCAAACCGATCTCAACCACTCAACTTTGCCAGACAAATTGAGTGGCCTAGATTATATCTTCATGGGGTAATGAGGTATGGACGTGTACACCGGCAAGATGTCTACACGCATGCCCGGTCGGTCCTGCCTAATACACCTCCCATGCTTGGCTTCAACCAAGTTGAAGAGTGATGCTTGCACACCTCTTCAAGATCCTAAACCCTAATCCAACGGTCGCAGATGTGGGTCGCAAGTCATCTCGTCCGTCCAACTTCGCCAGCTTGGTTAGGCAGCCCTGGTCAGGAGTTAGGCGACCAACAAGGCATCACCAAGATCACCGTCCACCACTCTTCCACGTGAGGTGATCGGCCAAATCAGGGCTTGCCTGTATAGCCTCCAAACGATCACTCAAAGATGGCTGGGCGTGATGCTATTTTAAGACGCTTAAATTCGTGACTTACTCCGTTAAGCCTTAGAACAACGATGTTTCACACATGCTGAATATATTCGATGCGTTACCTGCATAGAATACACACGATATTTCATAAATATCGACTTCCTAAATAACTTAGTTATTTAATCCAGCATCACATGCTACTTTCTATGGGTCCCACGATCCACACGATCGAGACATCAATCATGTCACGAACTAAGGGATACTTAGTGGGGTATTGGTCTGGCATTTTACAGCGTGCAGCGCACAACGCGCCATCACAAGAACGTGTCAGGAAGTCATGGACGGTTAGTGATGACGGGAGAAGTGGGCAAGACTGGTCGTGTGACACTAACACACAACTCCACTTCCTCCACTTCCCATGAGAGATGTGGGTTAGGCTTAAAGACTTGTATAAATAGGTTCTCCTCCCTATTTCCACGAGATGACAAGACAAAAAACCAAGTGTTGATACAATCGTATTCAAACACTTGAATCGATAGCTTACATCCTGCAAGCCGCCCCGACTTTTACGATACAAGTCGTACACAGCCAACACCTTCACAATCTCAACACCTTCTTCGCTTCCCTCCCTAAGATCAACCCCATCTCCTTCACTTTGTGACCGAAGCAAGTCTGGAACGGCCATTTCTTGGTTTAGGCCAGAGTTGTACAGATTGATTTCTCGAATCACAAGCACTCCCGTGCAGTGCATTTGTTTAGGGTTTATATTCATTTCTCATCCACACACCCAAATTACCAAAACCAGCAGAATAATTTTCACCCATAAACAATTGGCGACCACAGTGGGAGGTTAATCTCTCGGTTGTAAAGTCAATTTCTTCAATACCATTCGATCGGTTTCAAGATGGTTGGTCTTAGGACCGCCTCAACGGCCTCAAATCCTGGTGATTCCTCTAACGGAGATACCCCTCCTCCCAACGGCGTACCTGACAGTATAATCAGGAGTCTCCCAACGTTAAGTGAACTAGCGCGTGTACAGGAGATTCACACGAAGAACATGGAGCTAATCAAAGAAGCGATAAATGGCATACTTGATCTCCTCGTCAAAATCACATCGGAGATGAGTGTTCCGGAGACTTCTACACCGGGGACTGGTCCCTCTCAAATCAACAACTTCACTACGAATCGGAGACCAGTGGATCAGGAAGCGGCATCTCTAGTGGAGAGTTTGTGTGAACTTTTACACCTCTCGAAGAATCAGCGGGCGGAGACGTTTGCTGCAATTAACCAGATAGCCATGGACGTACACCTAGATCATTCACGTCCAGAAGTACTAAACGCATCGGAAACATCTGTAAATAATGTTACATTTACAGAGGACGACATGATGGCGGAGGAAGGTCACAACCGGGCCCTACATGTTACCACACGCATCAAGGGTTCAGAGTTCAAGAGAGCGCTCATCGACACAGGAGCATCTTCGAATGTGATTACTCTCAAGACTCTTAGGACAGCCAAGGTTCGCCCATTCAAGATCATACGCCAGCCTACCATAATGACAGACTTTGAAGGAAGCCAGACCAGCACATACGGGTACGTCAATCTGAATTTATCAGTAGGGCCCGTTCAGTCAAAAGTGAAATTTGAAGTCATAGAGAAGGAGCCGGACCATCATATGATACTAGGGAGACCGTGGCTTCATGAAAATAGGGTCGTCCCTTCAACGTATCATCAGTGCCTGAAGACTATGCTGAATAAGGAAGTCGTCCGTATTCCTGCATCATTGTCTCCTTACGCACCAATATGCGAGGTGGAACTGTTCGAGCCAAGGGAAGCTCCGCGGGGAGGATTAGACAAAGTCATGTGCACCCCACTACTCATGTGGGCGTCGATCCAGGAGGAGGACCGACTTACATCGAGGGCTATCCACCACGATGCACCTTTGCTGACCAGGCACTCTTCTTTATCCGGTGAAGCCGCAACCTACGTCCACACCAAGAGGGAACGAGATTTCGAGGAAAGCCGTGATCAGAAGGGGAAAAGATATACCAACGCCGCTATTAGCAATTAGCAGGGGAGACTGGTACCCAGTCTCTCCGCCCAGTTGAGTGCTTCAAGAATGACGAGCCACAAGAGGAGGTATTGGACGCTCCGCGACAGCTACAAGATGGCACCAATTCCACAACTGACGAGCTCGAGATTGTTAACATCGGGAATGAAGAATCTCCCAGGCCTATCTTTATCAGTTCGACTTTGTCCACGGACGAACGCGCGAATATTGTCCAACTTCTCAAAGAGTATCAAGATGTATTTGCTTGGACATATGAGGAAATGCCTGGTCTGGATAAAAAATTGGTCACCCATCATCTACGTGTCGTACCTGGATCCAAGCCGATCAAATAGTCTCCGAGGCAATTCAGACACGAACTGGAAGAGGAAATCAAGACCGAAATTAAGAAGTTGCTAGCTGCCGGCTTCATCAAACATATTCATCATCCGACCTGGTTAGCCAACGTGGTTCCGGTAAAGAAGGTGCTGCGTGGATTTCAGAGACTTGAACAAGTGCTGCCCCAAGGACGAATTTCCTTTGCCCAATATCGACATGTTAGTGGACGCCACCAGTGGACACGGCATGTTCTCCTTCATGTATGGTTACAGTGTCTACAATCAGATAAGGATGTATGAGCACGATGCAAGTAAGAAGGCCTTTCGAACCCCTCTTGGAAATTTCTACTATACTGTTATGCCATTCGGTTTAAAGAATGCCGGTGCAACGTATCAACGCGCTATGACGGCAATCTTCCATGATATGATGTATAAACAAGTAGAAGACTACGTAGATGATATTGTGGTCAAATCAAGAGCTCGAGCAGACCACACAGGAGTCTTACGACAAGTGTTCGAGAGGTTTCGTGAATACAAATTGAAGATGAATCTCTGAAATGCGCTTTTGGTGTCTCTTCAGGCAAATTTCTAGGATTCCAAGTGACCGAAGGATCAAAATTGGACCCGTCCAAGACTCAAGCCATCCTCACGATGCTACCACCACGAACTGTGAAAGAACTCCAAAGCTTCATGGGCAAGGTGAACTACATTCGACGTTTTATACCTGACCTGGCCCAGCTTGTTGCCTCATTCACCCCCTTGCTGAAGAAGGGAGCAAGCTTCGTTTGGACCGTAACTCGACAGGAAGCATTACAAAAGATTCAACGAATACTGTCGTCTCCAGCCATCATGAAGTCTCCCGTCCAAGGGAAGCCGCTTTGTCTCTACACCGCCTTCAGTGACACCGCCGTCAGGGCCTTGCTAGCTCAAGAAGACGACGAGGGAATCGAACGTCCCATATACTACTTTAGTCGAATATTAAGAGATGCTGAACTCAGATATCCTAAGGCGGAGAAAGCATGTTTAGCTCTAATCCATTCTATTCAGAAGTTCAGACATTACCTGCTGTCCAACAAGGTGGTACTCATATATAAATCGACCTATGAAGTTCCTACTTTCAAAACCAGTCCTAATGGGAAGGAGGCCAAGTGGATTCTCCAAATGTCGAGTTAGACATAATGTGTGCATCACTTAGAGCTATCAAGGGGGAAGCAACACGAGACTTACTAGTAGCATTCCCTGGGGAAGGCACTACGGGACTACGCGAGGATCTTCCTGGAGAATTTCCAGACATCTCCGTTGTCGAGGAAGAAGTGTGTCTGTTGTATTTTGACGGCTCCGCCACTCCTAGCAGTAACACTGGAGGGGCAGGCGTAGTCTTAGTATCTTCAACTGGGGAGGTATTCTCACACTCCTTCAAGCTGGACTTCCAATGTACCAACAATTCAGCAAAATATGAAGCCTTCCTCATAGGGCTGTCAATAGCGAAGCAAGCAGGAGTCACACACCTGGAGATAAGAGGTGACTCCAAGCTACTGGTGAATTAGATGAATGGAGTATATGCATTGAAGAAAGTGATGCTAGATCCATACCGATCAGAAGCACAAAGATTACTAATGATGGGTATTTTCAATGATGTTGTAGTAATAGGGGTTATCGTTCACTCAGACTTGATGAGATTGATTTTAAGAATTAATAAAAGAAAATAAAAGAAAAATATATACAAATATTGTCATAGGATGAAGAGATGTGCTGAGACTCAGGATTCGGCCAAACTCATAACAAAAGGTTCAAATATTAATTCTTTTAACAATTATCGCTCAACAAATAAAAACATGGACTCTTATTTTTACCAAGATAGATTCTCAAAAGATTGGTTGTAAATCCTAAGCATGATGTATCAAAACATTTAAGCTAAGCATACCTCATCAAATTAAATGACAACCAATTAATATTTCAATTAAAATTAATGCAAAAGGCTTAAAAAAGAATTAAATAATTTTACCCATGTATGAAATTCGTCTTCCTCCGTCGTCCCAGTAATGGGGTCTAGCTCATCATGTTGGAAACACGCTCAAAATATGATTTTATTGCTCAAAGGTGCTTACAAATGATGAAAAGGAGAGATATCAAATAAACCGAGAATTTGCAACGCATGAGAAGCGTTACAAACCACTTTGTTACATCGTGCGATAAATGGTAAATGTCGCTGTAGCAATACGACCCACGGTGATGTGTCGTTGTCATCAGTAGCGCGTTCTGACGGCCCTTCGTGCGTCTTATGTTCTTCGTGTTCTTCAGAACGACACTCTTTATGTGTCGTCTGCAACTATTTCTTCCTGCTGCTGCTGCTGCAGCTCCTCCTGCAGCCTGATTCTTCGTCCTCAGCATACCCCTAACTCTCCATCCTTTCTCAAAACTCTCAGAACCCTTTATATACTCTTCAGAATCGAAAATACTCGACAGTAACTCCATATAATCTTCATTAATCACTTCTTATTCTCTGCTGCCAAAAACGGAAATAATTTTTATTTCTTTCTCTTTCACGCGCTCCTGTTACTTTCGAATCTTCTTATTTATCTTCTACACGTGCTACCTCATCCCTTGATTCATCAACACACACCAGACTTCCATAAGCCACACAAGAAACACGGGATAGAAAAATATCCGAGATATTACCGTGCTTTTTGTCTCTTCAAATCCACGTATCCACTACAAATATCGAATCTAAAGGACTTACCAGTCCTGTTTAGACGAAATCAATCGAACCCAATCCAAATCCAAGAATCACCACGTAAAATCTCATCCAAAATCATCCGAAACTCCGTATATATCTTTATCCCCTGTTTAAAATCAAACCAATGATCTAGACAATTTTGGTCGAATCAAAGGCCTATACCAAGCCTCTCTATCCTTAACAGGACCAAAGTAATACAAATCCGTGATTGAGTCTCTCTCGAACACATCTAAAAAATCAAACCTAACTATGCATGTAACTGGTTTCATTTTCCCGCCAATTCCTGAATTCAAAAGGTTGAAGAAGGTGCCCCTTAACCAGCTGTGGGGTGCGAATAGCAATGGGTTTCCCCTTAGCAATTGGGTTACCCCTTATCCAAAGTGGGAGTCCGAATAGCAAATGTCCTCCGGGGGTGTTCCGAGCAACTTTTCGAGCCGAATTTTCCAACAATCTTTATTTCCAAAAAAATACCTACAGACACACAAAACACCATAATAAGGACAAAAACGAGTACTAACAATACGAAACATTGAGGACAAATTAGACACATAAATGCGTCTATCACTTCATGATATGTTATATCATCGAAACCCGGATGGTTCCCTATCAAGATGCCTGGGGGATGATGAAGCACAACTGCAGCTTAACCGCGTTCACAACGAGATTTGTGGACAATCACTGGTGGTAACGCTTTATCGACGACTTCAACGCCTGGGCTATTACTGGCCATAGATGTAGACTCAATCCCGACTGCTTCAGAAGTCCTGCTCGAATTGTCAAGTGCCACCACATCAATTGGAGGTTTTTAGTGTGAGCCACGCTGGGGACTGGAGAGAGCCGTACATTAGCTATCCCCGCGACGGGGCAACTCCTGCTAGCCAAAAGGATGCCGTCAAAATGAAGCAAAAGGCCAAGCGGTTTGTATTTCACGAAGGGATCCTGTATCGCAAGAGCTTCGGAGGTGATCTGTTGCGGTGCCTGGCTGGGGTAGAAATCTCGGTTATCTTTGAAGGAAATGCACGAAGGGGAACATCAAGGGAAGAGGAAACTGTTTCTCTAGATACACGAGAAATATTATTGGCCAACCATGGAGGATGACGCAGCCACTTTTGTTCAAAGCTGCTACAGATGTCAAGTCCATGGGAACCTTGTTCACGCGCCTTCCACCCCTTTGCACTTGATAAGCAGTCCGTGGCCATTTTACAGTTGGGGACTGGACATTATTGGGAAAATCAATCCACCGTCATCAAAGCAGCACGAGTATATCATAACCGCGACAGAATACTTCACTAAATGGGTGGAGGCCATTCCTCTGCGAGGAACTACAGGAGCAACAATTGCGGACTTCATTAAAGAGTATATCATTTGTCGTTTTGGTGTACCTAAGCATATTATCACTGATAACGGCACTCCCTTCGTCAACAAACAGGTACGAGAGTTACTTGAAGAATATGGAATTAAACAGGTCTTCTCCACTATCTACTATCCTCAAGGAAACGGACAAGCTGAGAGTACCAACAAGACATTGATCCGGATTCTCAGTCGAACAGTACATGACAATCCTAGAGAATGGCATGACCAGTTATCGATGGCACTCTGGGCATGCCGGACGTCACCCAGAAGCTCCGTTGGAGTTTCTCCATACTCACTTGTTTACGGTGCGGATGCAATCCTCCCAGCAGAGATCAAAATCCCATCAGCCAGATTGCGGCAGAAGCGGGTCCACTGAACGAAGTCAAGCATCTAACTCCCGAGTAGCTGAATTAGACACTCTCGATTTCGAAGAAGCAAAGCAGAGAACGCACTCGGGTGTACGGGAATAGAATTTCCAGGGCATATAACAAAACTGTGAAACCACGTGTTTTCAAAGTGGGAGATTTGGTCTTGAAGACGACCAAGCACATCCAGCAAGACATGTCTGCACCAAAATTCTCACCAAAATGGGAATGTACTTATGCAATCACTAAGGCTTACAATACCGGCTACTACAAGATCATCGAGGTGGACGGGGGCAAGTTAGAAGCGGTCATCAACGGAAAATTGCTCAAGGCATATCATGCTTGATCATCGTCCGCTTCTGTCTCATGACACGACAATACATGCATTTATTTTCATTACACGTTTGAATTATCAATTTATTCAGAAATGCATTAATGAAAAAACCCATTTCACCAACCAAAAAACCAACACAATTTATTCCACAAAGATATTCAAAGTCTTATTGACATGAACGTCATTGACAATAAGAGAATACAACTGAATGCGGCTTAGAATAGGCCATCTAGCAGATAATAGTTCCTTTAGAGCATCATCTTCAACCTAGCTTGATATTTCTCTATCCTATTCTTCAAGTTCTGTACTGCCTGCTCCACCTTCTCCGATTCAGCGGCCAGAACCTTTTCTTCTTCCAAGATAGCCTTCGCAGCAGGAACTACGTTCGCAAGGATACCGGCTCGATCAACCTTGATGATGTCAAGACGCTGCCGTAGCCAACCCACATTGAATCCCATCGATTCACAGGTAGACACCATGTTCTCCCGCTCTTCGAATTTTGATTCAGCAACATTACGGATAGAGATATCCCCCATCTCGGCAATCATAGGGAGAAGACAGTTTACCGTGGTAACCAAAGCAGATGCACAGTGTTGAACTACATTCCCGGTTGCGATATGGCCATACCTCTTCCATACTTTTGTGTATAAAGGCACAAACTCCTTCCACACCAAGAATCCACCGATGGTTCGATAGCTGGAAGATAGACATTTAATGTGATATCGAATGGAAGACCTGCGTTGGGATACTCGTAAGACGAGATACCTAGATCGGCATCATCAAGATCTACAGGAGTAGGTGTGTTTGAATTTGAAGGAAGAGGACTGTTTAAGTCATCATCATCGACCACTATCACACATGGGCGTCTCTGTAAAAAAAGGGGGGGAGAATGAACCGGTACAGTCTTCTTAACTCGGCGAGTACGAATAGGAGAGTCATCGCAAGGCTGTTCATCCTGAACCTCAGATGGGTGTGCACGTTTAGCAGAAGATCCTGGGTGATACGAAGAATATGATCTGCTTCTGTTCGACATGTTGAAGAGGTAGAGTTTCTGCAAGAAAATCTGACAAATGGCGATTTTAAACCCCACATACATGTTGAAGAAAACCCTAAGGGAAGACTCAATCGGCCTACGACAATGCTTGTCCGATGAAATAAGGTCTCAACGCCGACCAAGTCGTATTTCTCTCCCAAACCCAAATCGAGTTTGACCGGACAAAGACCTTGGCAATGTCTATCTATGCGGTAAATATGCATTTACTTTAGCTTGGTCATTTCAATGTACCCATTTGTCACCATCTCATGCGTACCCCACAATAGTGCAACCATTATGCGCTAGGCAGGGGACTTAATGTTGATGGTGGATTTTCATTTAAGGCTAAAATTGTAAAAGCCAAAATTATACGCTGACATCCTGCAAAGGATAAAGCCACTGATAAGTGATGAATACTTCTCCACTTTACTAATTCACCTAAAATGGAGCATGTAGCAACAATCCCATATACCCTATGAATTTATGGCATTATCAATTAATGCATGACCAGCCTTATATTTCCTGTGATGTTCCCGCTGAACTCTCATTATTGGTGCGGCATGACGACTGAGTGTTGCTCTCAGCAGAGTAACACGAATATCCAAGTGTCACTAATGAGGCATGCACGAAATACCCGTATAGGCTACAACTCTCGGTGTGTTATACTAGCCCGATCGAGCATACATCTCTCGGTGTGTTATACTAGCCCGATTGAGCATACATCTCTCGGTGTGTTATACTAGCTCGATCGAGCATCTGGACTGTCCATGTCAGTCTCAGAAATAATCACGACCACGCAAGTTGTCCGCATGATTTAACCAGCCTAGACGATCCTCAGCAGGAGCAGGCTACCACCTTAATGACCACCAGCGGGCCCGTTTATGCCATGGTCGGTCGAATGTATACCATGCCTCCCAAACGACCACCGAACACCATCCTAGAGTAGGATGGTTGGGATGGTGTGGAGCAGCTTGGAAAAGCTTGTGCGCACAAGAACGCCAACGGCAGTCTCAAAACCAGCCACGGTCGTCCAACTTTACCGGCATGATTGGACGGCGTGGATTATCCCATGACCAGTCGGACAAGCTTGTCCTGCACACCTGTGGGCCCCCTCTCTACCTGGCAACAACATCTCCTGACCTAGCCATAGAGCAACGTGCGTTTGCCCAAAGTATGGCCTCTGCGTAATGCTTAAAGGGTCGCAGAAATTCCACTAAGGTTTCAAATTGATCACGACCATCCAACTTCACCAAGATGTTTGGATGGATTAGATCATGCCTAGGACCGTCGATCGGGTATCACCATGTTCACCACCGACCCAATGTGGGCCCCACATGGTCGGCCTCCCCAAAGGAGGAGCATAGCCTGCCAAACCGTTAGGCTGAAGTCGTGTACACACGACCGATCCAAAACCCTAATTAGGGTTTGCGGCATATTATATGTGTCACTAATCGATCACGAGCGTCCATCTTCGCAAGCATAGATGGAAGGTGTAGATGTGGACTTAACAGGTCCTGAGCATGTCAACACGATAACCGTGGGCCCGTCTACATGCCTGACCAATCGGCCAAGACCGACCATGGCTAGACGCCTCGATTCGTGCGCCCAAACTAGGCATGGACGCGCAGTCCCCGATTCTTTTGCGGCAACGGATTTCTGCCGCAAACCGATCTCAACCTCTCAACTTTGCCAGACAAATTGAGTGGCCTAGATTATATCTTCATGAAGTAATGAGGTATGGACGTGTACACCGGCAAGCCGTCTACACGCATGCCCGGTCAGTCCTGGACGTGATGCTATTTTAAGATGCTTAAATTCGTGATTACTCAGTTAAGCCTTAAAACAGCGATGCTTCACACTTGCTGAATATATTCGATGCGTTACCTGCATAGAATACACACGATATTTCATAAATATCGACATCCTAAATAACTTGGTTATTTAATACAGCATCACATGCTACTTTCTGTGGGTCCCACGATCCACACGATCGAGACATTAACCATGTCACAAATTGGGGTATTGGTCTGGCGGTTTATAGCGTGCAGTGCACAACGCGCCATCACAAGAACGTGTCAGGAAGTCATGGACGGTTAGTGATGACGGGAGAAGTGGGCAAGACTGGTCGTGTGACACTAACATACAACTACACTACTCTATCACTCCACTTCCTCCACTTCCCATGAGAGACGTGGGTTAGGCTTAATGACTTGTATAAATAGGTTCTCCTCCCTATTTCCACGAGACATGACAAGACAGAAAACCAAGTGTTGATACAATCGTATTCAAACACCAGAACTGATAGCTTACATCCTGCAAGCCAGTTCAGCTTTCTGATACAAGTCGTACACAGCCAACACCTTCACAATCTCAATACCTTCTTTGCTTCCCTCCCTAAGATCAACCCCATCTCCTTCACTTTGTGACCGAAGCAAGTCTGGAACGGCCATTTCTTGGTTTAGGCCAGAGTTGTACAGATTGATTTCTCAAATCACAAGCACTCCCGTGCAGTGCATTTGTTTAGGGTTTAGATTCATTTCTCATCCACACACCCAAATTACCAAAACCAGCAGAAATAGTTTTCACCCATAAACATGTGTGTTTTGGCTTTGGGCCGCAAGTTGCCATGCGTCAGGTGGCGAACTTGTGTGGTCGAGATCTGCATCTCAAAGAGAAGGGTAGCCGTTGATTATTGCAAACCTTTGTTTTAGCTACCAGCGTTGAGTCATGGCCTTGTCAAAGAGTAGGCGCGGCCAAATTAGGGTTTAGGTGCAAACCGTGTGTTTTGGATTTGGGCTGCAAGTTGCCATGCATCAGGTGGCGAACTTGTGTGGTCAAGATCTGCATCTCAAAGATAAGGGTATCCGTTGATTATTTCAACCCTTCGTTTTAGCAGCCAGCGTTGAGTCATGGCCTTGTCAAAGAGTAGGCGCGGCCAAATTAGGGTTTAGGTGCAAACCGTGTGTTTTGGCTTTGGGCCGCAAGTTGCCATGCATCAGGTGGCGAACTTGTGTGGTCGAGATCTGCATCTCAAAGAGAAGGTTATCCGTTGATTATTGCAACCCTTCGTTTTAGCAGCCAGCGTTGAGTCATGGCCTTGTCAAAGAGTAGGCGCGACCAAATTAAGGTTTAGGTGCAAACCGTGTGTTTTGGCTTTGGGCCGCAAGTTGCCATGCGTCAGGTGGAGAACTTGTGTGGTCGAGATCTGCATCTAAAAGGGAAGGGTATCCGTTGATTATTGCAACCCTTCGTTTGTAGTAGCCAGCATTGAGTCATGGCCTTGTCAAAGAGTAGGCGCGGCCAAATTAGGGTTTAGGTGCAAACCGTGTGTTTTGGCTTTGGGCCGCAGGTTGCCATGCGTCAGCTGGTGACTTTGGACGGCTAAGATCTGTATCTTAGATGGAAGGGTGGCCGTTGATCGTTGCAACCCTTCGTTTTGGAAGCCAATGACGTTAAGGAGAGGCTGGCATGGTATAGGCGCGGCTAAAACTAGGGTTTGGTGCAAACCGTGGTGTTTGGCCTTGGGCCGCAAGTTTCCGTGCGATAGGTGGCGACCTTGGATGGTCGAGATATGTATCTCGAAGAGAAGGGTAGCCGTTGATTATTGCAACCCTTCGTTTTGGCGTGGAGAAGTAGCTGGCATGGTTTGCCATTGGCACGGTGGAGCGGCGGGCATGGTTGGCATGCCTTGGCGCAGAGACGTGGCTGGCATGGTTTGCCATTGGCACGGTGGTGCGGCTGGCATGGTTGGCATGCCTTGGCGCAGAGACGTGGATGGCATGGTTTTCCATTGGCACGGTGGTGCGGCTGGCATGGTTGGCATGCCTTGGCGCAGAGACGTGGCTGGCATGGTGGTGTGGCTAGCATGGTTGGCATGCCTTGGCGCAGAGACGTGGCTGGCATGGTTTGCCATTGGCATGGTGGTGCGGCTGGCAAGGTTTGCATGCCTTTGCGCAGAGACGTGGCTTGCATGGTTTTCCATTGGCACGGTGGTGCAGCTGGAATGGTTGGCATGCCTTGGCGTAGAGACGTGGCTGGCATGGTTTTCCATTGGCACGGTGGTGTGGCTAGCATGGTTGGCATGCCTTGGCGCAGAGACGTGGCTGGCATGGTTTGCCATTGACACGGTGGTGCGGCTGGCATGGTTGGCATGCCTTGGCGGAGAGACGTGGCTGGCATGGTTTGCCATTGGCACGGTAGTGCGGCTGGCATGGTTGGCATGCCTTGGCACGAAGACGTGGCTGGCATGGTTTTCCATTGGCACGGTGGTGCGGCTGGCATTGTTGGCATGCCTTGGCGCGGAGACGTGGCTGGCATGGTTTGCCATTGGCACGGTGGTGCGGCTGGCATGGTTGGCATGCCTTGGCGCAGAGACGTGGTTGGCATGGTTTGCCATTGGCACGGTGGTGCGGCTGGCATGGTTGGCATGCCTTGGCACGCGAGACGTGGCTGGCATGGTTTTCCATTGGCACGGTGGTGCGGCTGGCATGGTTGGCATGCCTTAGCGCAGAGACGTGGCTGGCATGGTTTGCCATTGGCACAGTGGTGCGGCTGGCATGGTTAGTATGCCTTGGCGCAGAGACGTGGCTGGCATGGTTTTCCATTGGCACGGTGGTGCGGCTGGCAAGGTTTGCATGCCTTGGCGCAGAGACGTGGCTGGCATTGTTTGCCATTGGCACGATGGTGCGGCTGGCATGGTTTGCATGCCTTGGCGCAGAGACGTGGCTGGCATGGTTTGCCATTGGCATGGTGGTGCGGCTGGCATGGTTGGCATGCCTTGGCGGAGAGACGTGGCTGGCATAGTTTGCCATTGGCACGGTGGTGCGGCTGGCATGGTTGGCATGCCTTGGCGGAGAGACGTGGCTGGCATGGTTTGCCATTGGCACGGTGGTGCATCTGGCATGGTTGGCATGCCTTGGCATAGAGACGTGGCTGGCATGGTTTTCCATTGGCACGGTGGTGCGGCTGGCATGGTTGGCATGCCTTTGCTCAGAGACGTGGCTGGCATGGTTTGCCATTGGCATGGTGGTGCGGCTGGCATGGTTGGCATGCCTTGGCGTAGAGACGTGGCTGGCATGGTTTGCCATTGGCACGGTGGTGCGGCTGGCATGGTTGGCATGCCTTGGCTCAGAGACGTGGCTGGCATGGTTTGCCTTTGGCACGGTGGTGCGGCTGGCATGGTTGACATGCCTTGGCGCAGAGACGTGGATGGCATGGTTTGCCATTGGCACGGTGGGAGAATTAGGGTTAGGTGTATACAGAGGTGATGTCAGTTAATACTAAGGGTTCTGTCGTGGAACATGACACATGTATAAAAAAAAGGTACCCTGGTAATTCTTACGTAAATACGCTGATTGTTTCAATAAATGCGCTATTGGTCATAGTGACGTCATGCCAGATGTACGGTTTTATGATTTTATCCCTAAGCTAAAAACCACCATCAACATTAAGTCCCCTGCTTAGCTCGGAACAGGAGCATTGTTGCGAGGTAAGCATAAGATGGTGACAAACGAGGACAAAATCGAAGCAGCGGGTCATGAAAGATGGATAGGAAAATTCGTCTAACCTTTTTAGAGAGTGTCCTAAGAATTTGTGATCCTTGTGTTGGCGGCCTTGCATGAATTCTACTTGCGTCGTTCGTTGGCCATACCGTGAAACAGTAGATGCGATTGCTGGTTAAGATGCAGGGTGTCAGCTCGGTTTGGTCATGTGTCACCTTGGAATGGGAGCCGCAGGTATTGCGTGGCTAGCGATCGGATTGGTGAGGCGTTGGAAGAGGTTTGGTGCAGCTTGTCTCGGAGCAACTTGGACGCGGCTTGGCTTGGGCGCGACTCCGCTTAGGCGCGGCTTGGTTCGGGCGCGGCTTGGCTTGGCTCGGCCGCGGATTGTTGATACCGTGAGGCGGGCCCGGTTGCCTCTTTCCATGTGTATCTCGAATAGGAAGCCTCTCCCTTATCTAACTTTGAAAAGCGTTACACTCTTGTGTTTCTTTTGTTTACCTTTCATTAGGGTTTTTGGTGAGAGACTCTGTTTGAGGTTGATTTCCCGGCCGTGATGTAATCACATTTTGTCTACTCGGCCTTTTTTTTTTTTTTAGGGTTTCCCCAGTATTTATGCCGGTGAAGGAGCGTCATCTTTCCCGTTTTGAAACAAAGGTTTCCTTTTGTTGAGTTCATATCTCTTCATCATGTCGGTCAGCAGCGAAACATCCTCGAGCCAGTCGTATTCTTCAGTCAAGCGCGTGAGGCCTAATTCTTGCGATAACTCCCCTACCCGGATCATCCGAGTCAAAAAAATTATACCGGTATGCTTTTATTGATCAACAACAACTCTGCTGTTTACTGTTCCTTTGTTTGCTGACGAGTAACAAAAGAGGTTTTTTTTGTATGTGCAGAGATATCCCGTCGGAGCATGTGTCACCGTCATTGATGAGGATGACTTGGTTACCCCCTTTCTTCGAGTCCGATCCCGCCAACCGCTGTAGATCTGGAGAACGCCTATTTAGGAATCTCCTGTCATGAGTATCCCAACGCAGGTTGGTCGTTCGGAACCTGTATGCGGTGCTTGTCTTCCAATTATCGGAACGTTGGTGGGTTTCTGGTGCGAAAAGAATTCGTGACTCTTTACACAAAGATATGGATGAGATATGGCCACATCGCCACCAGGAGTGCGGTGCAACATTGCTCGTCTGCCTTGGTTTCCACCGTGAATTGTCTTTTGCCCATGGTTGCAGAGATGGAAAACACGCACATTCGTGCTGTTACGGAATCAGCTATTCAGAAGTGGGAGAACCTGGTGTCTACATGTGAATCCTTGGAGTTCAACGTGAGTTGGTTGCGGCATCGTCTTGATATTGTGAAGGTTGACAGGGCCGGTATTCTTGCTGGTATGGTCCCTGCTTTAAAGGCTATTTTGGAAGAGGAGAAGGCTCTGGCCACGGAGTCGCAGAGGGTGGAAGAGTCAGCCCGGAACTTGAAGAGTAGAACTGAAAGGTATCAAAACCGGTTGAGGATGATGCTTTCGAGGGATTACAATCTGTTAGATGGGCTTTTCTGAGTTATGTAGTTGTGAAATGTTTGGCTTCTTTTTTGGTTTCGAGCATGTATTTTTTTTGAAAGAATAAGAGAATTTTATTGACTTGCTTTGATTTAAACAAAATAAAGAAACTTGAGAATTGAGCCATGGAAAAGGAAAAATTCATGACTATCCGTGTTTATGATATGGCAAGGCGCGAGGCGGCGATCAGGCGTAGTATGCCTTGAGCCACTTTCCGTTGATGACCGCTTCTAGTTTTCCTCCATCTTCTTTAATGACCTTATAGTACCCACTGCTGTATACTTTCGTGACTATATAAGGCCCTTCCCATTTTGGGGATAATTTAGGTGCGGATGCATCTTGCTTGGATGTGTTTGGCAGTCTTCAGTACCAAATCTCCCACTTGAAAAACTCGAGGTTTCACGGTTTTGTTAAATGCTCTGAAACCATATTCTTGTATGCTTGCGCGTGCTCTTCCGCTTTGGATCTTCCGGAATCCACAAAGTGTCCACCCTGTTATCCTGGCGCTCGATGCTTCAGCTCCATTCCATCGGACTCCCCTTGCTTCGGCAATCCTAGCTGACGGGATTTTAACCTCCTTAGGAGGATATCGTCTGTGCCATAGACGAGGGAGTAGGGAGAGGCGCCAATAGAACTTCTTGGTGATGTCCGGTATGCCCAGAGCGCCATTGGCAATTGTTCGTGCCATGTCCGAGGATTATCGTGCACTATTCGGCTGATGATTCATATCAAAGTTTTATTAGTGCTTTCTGCCTGTCCGTTTCCTTGGGGATAATACACAGTGGAGAAGACTTGCTTAATTCCACACTCTTCAAGTAAGTCCCCTACTTGCTTGTTGGCGAAAGGAGTACCGTTTTCAGTGATGATATGTTTAGGTACACCAAATCGGCAGATGATGTGTTCCTTGATGAACGCTGCGATCATGGCTCCAGTAGTTCCTCGTAAAGGTATGGCTTCGACCCACTTGGTGAAATATTCAGTTGCCGTGATTATGTACTCGTGGTGTTTAGAAGACGACGGGTTGATCTTTCCAATGATGTCGAGTAACCAGCTGTAAAAGGGTCACGGACTGCTTATTGAGTGTATAGGAGTCGACGGTACATGGATAAGGTTTCCGTGGATTTGACATTTTTTGCACCTCTGAACAAAAACAACTGCATCGTCCTCCATGGTCGGCCAGTATTATTTCTCGTGTATTTGAAGAAATAGTTTGTTTTCCCTGGTGTTCGCCTTCGTGCATTTCTTTCAGCATGATTGGGATTTCTGCCTCATTCAAACACCGTAGCAAACTTCCTCCAAAACTTTTGCGATATAAGATTCCCTCGTGGAATACGAATCTTTTGGACCTTTTTTTTATCTTGGCCGCGTGCTTCTTGTTGGTGTGGAGTACGCCGTCACGAAGGTAACTGATATATGGTTCTTGCCAGTCCCCAGTGCGGTCAACGTTGAAGACTTTAAATTGATGCGGCGGCGCTTGATAATTGGAACAGGTTTCTTAGAGTAATCGAGATTGAGCCTCCATTTCTGGCCAGTAGAAGCCAAGGCGTTGCAAACGGCGATAGAGCATTACCAAAAATGTGAGCCCGCAAACTTCGTTGTGAACGCGTTTGAGTTGTTATTGCGCTTCTTCCTCTCCGAGGCATCTTGACAAGGATTCATCTGGGTTTCGGTGGTACAGCACTCCTTGGAGCATGAAGAAACTTTGTAAAGTTTTGAGACTGACCCTCCCCTGGGAAAGCGAGCTGTTAAGATCTTGGATAATTGGTGTTCTCCAGTCGTCGGCCTCGGCCTTTTCGGGTTGAGAAAGCTATGTCGAAGCTACGGTCCGTCTCTTCACAGCCAGGGTTTCCTCAGAACCTTCGAATTGCAGTCTCGATGCTAATGCGGCTAGCCAATCAGCGTGTTGGTTGCCGCTGCGTCCAACATGCGTTATGGTCGCGTCGGCGAAGTAATTTAGTAGTTTCTGTACCTCGGCTCTATATGGGGCCAAGGTTACTTCCTTCAGTGTGTACACTCCATTCACCTGGTTGAAAAGTAATTTAGAATCTCCTCTTATTTACAGACGTGTGGCGCCAGCTTGTTTGGCTAATGATAGTCCGATGAGGAAGGCTTCATATTCTGCTAAATTGTTGGTGCAAGGGAAATCTAGCTTGAAGGAGTGCGAGAAGACTTCACCTGTTGGGGATACTAGAACCACACCTGCTCCTCCGGTAACGTTGTTGGGGGTGGCGGAGCCGTCGAAAAATAGTATCCATGTTTCTTCTTGAATGAAAGAGATTTCTGGAAAATCTCCAGGGAGTTCCTCGTGTAGTGTCGTGGCATTCTCTCCCGGGAACGCTGCTAGCAAGTCTGCAACTACTTGCCCTTTGATAGCTCTCGGGGAAGCGCATGTTATGTCGAATTCCGACATTTGGAGAAGCCATTTAGCTGGCCTTCCATTCAGGGCCGGTTTTGAGAGGAGGAACTTCACGGGATCGGACTTAGATATCAGTACCACTTTGTTGGAAAGCAGATAATGTCTGAATTTCTGGATGGAGTGGATCAGGGCCAAACATGCCTTTTCTGCTTTGGGATATCTGAGCTCAACATCTCTTAAAGTTCGACTGAAGTAGTATATGGGATGCTCAATCCCTTCGTCGTCGTCTTGGGCGAGGAGAGCTCCGACGGCAGTGTCACTAAAAGCGGTGTAGAGGTGCAATGGTTTTCCTTGTGCGGGGAGACTTCATGATGGTAGGAAGATAATATTTGTTGAATCTTCCGAAACGCCTCCTGTTGTAGTGCGGTCCGGACAAAGTTCGCTCCTTTCTTGACAAGGGGTAAACGAAGCAACGAGTTGAGCCAACCCCTAGATAAAGCGGCGAATGTAGTTTATTTTACCCATGAAACTCGGAGTTCTTTCACAAAGTATGCGGAGGTGGCATTGTGAGGATGGCTTGGTTTTTGATTGGGTCAACTTGGATCCCCTCGGCGGTCACCTGGAAACCTAGGAATTTGCCCGAAGAGACACCAAAAGCATATTTCAATGGGTTCATCTTCAATTTGTACTCGCGACATCTTTCAAACACCTGCCGTATAATCTCCGCATGGGTCGCCCGAGTTCTTGATTTAACGACTATGTCGTCTATATAATCTTCGACTTGCTTGTGCATCATGTCGTGAAAAATGATGGTCATGGCGCGTTGGTATGTGGCGTCGGCGTTCTTCAGACCGAAGGGCATTACAATGTAGTAAAAGTTTCCGAGAGGGGTTCGAAAAATCGTCTTACTTGCATCGTGTTCGTACATCTTTATTTGATTGTAGCCGCTGTATCCGTCCATGAAAGAGAACATACTGTGTCCGCTGGTGGCGTCTACCAGCATGTCAATGTTGGGGAGTGGAAAGTCATCCTTAGGGCAACATTTGTTCAAATCTCTAAAATCAACACAACACCTAATCTGGCCGTTCTTCTTTTTCACCGAAACTATGTTAGCTAACCAAGTAGGGTGGTGAATCGGTTTGATGAAACCAGCTGCCAGTAGTTTTTGAACCTCTATCTTAATTTGTTCTTCCACATCGTGCCTAAACTGCCTCGGGGTTTGTTTGACCGGTTTGGATCCGGGTATTATGTGTAGATAGTTAGTGACCAGCTTCTCGTCCAAGCCAGGCATCTCTTCGTATGTCCACGCAAATACATCTTGATATTCCTTGAGAAGATCTACTAGCTTTGCACGTTTGTCTGCGCGCAGAGTCGAGCTTATCGAGATGGGTCGCGGAGATTCGTCACTCTCGATATTAACAACCTCAAGTTCGTCCATGGTAGAGTTGGTTCCGTCTTGTAGCTGTCATGGTGCATCAGGTACTTCCTCTTGCGGCTCGTAATCGTGTTCACATCTCGTTGGGCGGAGAGACTGTGTGGTAGTCTCTCCTGTTAATTGCTAACAACGACGCTGATATACGGTCTTCCCCTTTTCGTCATGGCTCATGATAAAAGTCCGTTCTCGCTTGGTGCGGGCGTGAGCCAAGCTCCGGCATGGCGGGTGGAGGCCGGTGTCTCTCTCTTCCGATAGGGCAGGGTGAGACCGAGTTTTTCCGTGAAATGGTGCAGGCTCATGGCTATCTGCAATTGACGCCCATTTTGGTAGTGGGGTTGTAGGATCAGAATATCGCAACATCGATATCTCGCGAGATTAGTAAACGACAGCATCGCGAAGGCGTCGCAGAAGAGTAATATAAATGACACAATGAATGACGACAGCCAAAACACGAGAAAGATGTGAAGATCTAGCGAAGTTTAGGAGTGTCGCGAGAATGAATACTTGTACACTTGCGATATTTCGCAAGTCATTCCCGAAAATAAAGGACAGCTTAGCTGTCATCCACTGTGTACTACCCTATATAAAGAGTTGAGCAAGTCTGTTGTAGGGAGAGCTTTTTCCGAGTGTTAGGCAAGTCATTAAGAGAGAGAAAGTTTGTAGTGATTGTATTTTCTTTAGCTCTTTTCCATTTTATCTTGTAATATTCAGGGAATTAATCAATAAAAATCATAGTTATTCATCTTCAAATGGTTTAGTTGTGTGGAATCTAGTGAGGGGTGTAGTGTAGGATTTCCTGCAACTACATAATGGCGCTAGAAACATGGAATTGTTGAAGATAAGAGATTGGATATTGATACTAAAATCGTTCAAGTCAAGAATATGATGGATAAATTGGAGAAATCCAGAATCAAAGAGAGTAATGGAGAATTGGAATGTAACATGATTACGAAAACAATGGTTAATGAATTTCATGAAAGTATCAGAGGGAGAATACACAAAAGAGATTTTGAAAGAAAAAAAATTATAACAGCAGAGAAAACGTCACCCTTGAAATAATGGGAAAAACAAAAGATCATGTTCACAGCAACAGAGATATCAGGAGAGAATTTAAATCACACATCTCCACTGGTGATTACGATAAGTGCAAGCAAAGAAGAAGGAAAATTAACAAAAACAGTGGAAGAATGGGCAATAAATAGAACTTTGGTGGACACAGGGAGTTCAGTGAATATAATGTTTTATCATGCTTATAAGAAATTGGGGTACAAAGTTGAAGAAATGACTTAGCAACATATCATATCTATGGTTTTGGCAAATCCATAACGAAACCTAAAGGGGAAATAAAAATACGAATTTTGTTGGGAGAAATTGAAACACATGTGACGTTATGTGTAGTGGATATGGAATCACCATATAACATGCTATTGGGAAGGCCATGGATACATGCAATAAAAGGCAGAGCATCAACATTTCATCAATGTGTCAAATTTCCTATACCGAGTGGAATTGGCGAAATCGGAGGAGATACTTGATAAAGGTAGGATATATCATCAAATCGAAGTAAAACATTATGAAGAACAGGTGAAGAGGCGAAAATATCGCAAGAAGATGGCAAAAGCAGCGAAAAAGGAAGAGAATTTAGAACTTACATGATAAGAGCAGAAGAAGGAAAATGAATATATGGCGAAGAGAATGAACTTGCGAAGGAAATAAAAGGACCAACGCCCATGGGAGAACCGACATCTAGCTACACTGCAGCAGAGCCAACAAAGGAAGTGAATATCGGAACTGAAGAAGAACCCAAGATGTTAAAAATTGGGACTAAAATGGAGGCAGATGAAGAAAGAAAGACCGTTGATTTGTTGCGAGATTATAAAGATATTTTCGCATGGGATATGGATGAGATGCCTGGAATAGATCCATCTATAGCATGTCATAAATTAGAGATTGATAAAAATGCCAGACCATTCAAGCAAAGAATTAGAAAAATTGCAACAACATATCATCCTCAAATAGAAGAAGAGTTACAGAAGATGCTTGACGCAGGAATTATTAGACAAGCAAAATATCCCGAATGGATAACAAATATGGTAGCAAATCCCCTCACTGCAACTACATTTGGATTCTACATTTGAAATTATTATCAAGATATTTGCGAAATGTTCGCCAGATATTCCGCAAATGGTTGAATCAGCAGCAGGAAATGAAAGGATATCCTCTCTTGATGGATACAAGGGATACAATCAAATTCCTCTCGCTGAAGAAGACCAAGAACATCTTTGCCTTTTTCGATCCAAGAGGATTATCTTTGTTACACAAAAATGCCATTCGGTCTGCGAAATCTTTGGAGCAACATACCAAAGGATGGTAGAAAAAGTGTTCGAAAAATGGATACATAAAACACTAGAGGTATACGTGGATGACATGCTAATAAAAAGTAAAGAAGCAAAAGATCATGTACGGGATTTGAAGGAAATTTTTGAACAAATGAGACATTTCAACATCAAAGTAAATCCGGAAAAATGTACCTTTGGGGTGGCGTCTGGAAATTTTTTAGGATACATTGTTTCAAAAGAAGGAATACAGGTCGATCCGGAGAAAGTACAAGCAATTCGCGATATGCCGACACCAGAACGATGAAAGATGTGCAAAAGTTAAATGGACTATTAGCTTCGCTAGGAAGATTCATCTCGCGATCATCTGATAAGTGCAAGCATTTTTTCAACATACTTAAAAAGGAAGCAAAATTTAGATGGACAGATGAATGTGAAAAGGCATTACAAGGAATAAAAGAACATCTAATGGATATATTAATTTTACAAAAAGCAGATCCAGGGGAAGAATTACTAATTTACCTTGCGACAACCTCGCATGCACTAAGCGCAGTATTATTGCGAATGGACGCAGGATTGGAAAAGCCAATCTATTCATTAGTAAAACATTCAATGCCGCGGAGAAGAACTATTCAAAAATTGAAAAACTAATTTTGGCATTAGTTTACGCAACATTTAAACTTCGCATCTACTTCGAAGCACATACGGTAAAGGTAATGACAAAAGTACCAATAGAATCAGTGATGAAAAATTCAAAAAGGTCAGGAAGGGTTGAAAGATGGAATGCTCAAGTAAGTCATTGCAAACTCAAATATGAAATATTATCCTCACCCAAATCACAAGTTGTTGCAGACTTTTTAGCAGAGTTTCCATTAGAAGAAGATGAAGCAGTGGAAGAAATGATGGATATAGAAGAAAAACATGGAAATCCAAGGGATTTATTAACTGAGCCGAACATATGGGAAATATTGGTAGACGGATCGTCAAATGGAGAAGGTAACGGCATTGGGATCATTGTAATTTCGCCAGAAGGCAATAAAATGGCTTTTTCTTTCAGATTGGAATTTGCATCTACCAACAATGAAACAGAGTATGAAGCTATAATACATGCTTTGCGATTTGCAATAAAAATGAAGTTGGAGAATGTAAGAGTCACCAGTGATTCCCAGTTTGCTATTCGCCAGATAAAAGAAGAATATACTACAAATGAACCGTCCATGAAAAAATACAAAAAACTTGTTGAAGGATTGTCGGCGAAGATACCAAAAATAAAATGGAGACACATATCAAGAAGAGACAATAGACTCGCAGATGCTTTCGCTTTTATATCAAGTATGATGACAGATCCAGCTGTGAGATGCATAAAAATACAGACACTTCTATCACCGTCAATCAACAAAGAGGAAGAGGAAGAAGCAGAAGTAATGCTCATAGAAGATGAAACACAAAGACCCAATTGCGAAGATTGGAGAACAGAACTTCATGCTTATCTAACGAAAGGAGAAACACCAAGAAATAGATTAGAGATGCATAAATTAAAAAGCCGTGCAACAAATTATGAATTAAGAGACGGGGTATTATACCGAAGATCCTTTAATGGACCCTCGCTTAAATGTTTAACAAGAAAGGAAGGAGAAGCAGTGTTAAAAATGTTACACAGTGGGGATGCTGGCAATCACAGTGGTGGAAGATCTCTAGCACATAAGGCAAAAATTCAAGGCTATTATTGGCCATATATGCATGAAGATGCAAAACAAATATCAAGACGTTGCGAAGATTGTCAAAGGCACGGAAAGAAAATACATGCACCAGGAGCACCATTAACCTCTTCAACAAGTGTATGGCCTTTTGGAAAGTGGGGGTTAGATATTGTAGGACCATTTTTACCAGGTACGGGCGGAGGAGATATCGATTGTCGCTCTGATTATTTCACAAAGTGGGCGATAAAATCGGTACAACACATTCGCGATAGAGATATCTTTACCTTCATATTCGAAAACATAATATGCAGATTTGGAATTCCAGCACAGTTGGTATCTGACAATGGGAAACAGTTTGAGGGACAAAGTATGGAATTGATGCTTAATGCATTTCAAATAAAATGTGGGAAATCAACTCCTCTATACCCGCAAGCCAATGGACAGGCGGAAGCAACAAATAAAACAATCGCAGATATATTAAAGAAGAAGTTAGAAGGGCATAATAGGGCATGGTGTGAACAAGTGCATAATGCAGTATGGGCTTACAATACAACAAGGAGAGAAGCTACGGGAATGTCACCATTTTGTTTAACATATGGAGTTGAAGCTGTACTTCCGACAGAAGTTATTATTCCAACAACAAAGAGAGAAGCTTGGGAGAAAAATCTTAGTGCGGGTAACATTTTGGTTAAATTAGATGATTTAGAGGAAAAGAGAGAAAGAGCACTACGGCACATGGAGAATTATCAGCGAAGATTAGCTAGAGAATATAATAAACGTGTCAAGACACGCCAATTTCAACCAGGTGATATGGTATTGCGAGAAACACCAATATATCAGCGAGAAAGTGGTGGCAAGTTAGCGAGAAAGTGGGATGGACCTTATATCATCAAGGAGATAGTTGGAACAGGGGCATATAGATTAATGGATCCTGAGGGCAAAGATGTGGGCCAAAGATTGGATAGACCGTGGAATAGATTATATCTCAAGAAATATTACCCATAGAAGATGGAAGGGAAAGAATAAGTTGCGAAATATTGAATGAATGAAATGAAATGAATTCATATGAAATGTTCCTACGACAGAGTGATTGCAAAATTGCATAAAATAAAGAAAGAATGTGCGAGTATCTCGAAAATAAAATAACAAGAGATAATCAAAAATGAATGATTGAACGAATTGACAGAAATGAAAGAGTGAGTGAATTGGACGAACCTTTATGGCGTACACCCTAGTTCGCGAATGATATTTCGTAAGAGGCAAATGTAAGACCTAAAGTGCGTCATATAAGGGGGTATCTCTTGACATGGCTCGGGGAAAAGGTTACACCGCCCCTGGAACCCGAGTCATGAAAATTTGGGGTCAATAAAGCCCATCGGGAGAGATACCTTGGATTTCCAACTATATATATAAGGTTATACCCTGGTTGGACGACCGAGGGTCTCTTCCAAGGAGTCAGTGTATGACCAAGGCGCCGAGGTACACGGTTGAGCCAAGAGTGCAGGGGGCATTTGAAGTGTCTCGGCCATTCTTGGCAAGTCTTGGAACATCTTTTCGGCCCAAGAAAACTCCACTTAGGGTGCGATCTCGTAACCATAAGCCCTATAGGTATAAGGGATAAGAGGCTGCAAAAAACAAGCTGGTTGTTGTTAAGACCGGATGGGAGGAGCTAGTCTTGTATGGCCGATGTACGCCTCATTGAAGGGGCAACCAGGGAGATGATAAGGGCGGCACCCTCCATTAGGGAGCTGATAAGTGTCTTAAGATGCAAATGTCATGAGGCTTTATTTTCGCAAGAAAATTTAGGCTTGTCATATTTGTGCGATGATCCTGAAAAGGCAATAATACTAACGCGAAGGTAAGACGAGATCAATGGGTCTTTACATGAAAGTGTAAAGACGTCCTGCGATTTCGTCGCAAGACAACAATGTCATGGGGCTTCAAGTTCGCAAGAATTTTTAGGCCTGTCATATTGTCGCAAGAAAAACATCCTGCAGAGGCAAAAATACTAAAGAAATGATAAGACAAGATCAATGGGTCGTTACATGAAAGTGTAATGACGTCCTGCGATTTTGTCGCAATGAGGGGTGGCAAAATAAGACCTTTAACTAGGAAGGCACAATAAGACCACACAAAGACAATGATAAGGCAAGATCAATGGGTCATTACATGAAAATGTAAAGACGTCCTGCGATCTTGTCGCAATGATGAATTTCAACATAAATGAAGATAAGATCACACAAGAAAGTGAGTAAGCAAATAAGCTTGCGAAAGTGGCTATATTTCTAAATTCATTTGAAGAGTTAGCAACAGCAGTTGCGAAACTAAGAAGTATTATTACTTAAAGATTATCGATTTAATCTCCATGTGAAAATAAATAACAGAGGCAAGTATGGGAATGATTAGAGTAAAAATTTGTTATTTATTTCCATATGATAGATTTACAGTGAGAAATTACAAAAATGGAAGGATAAAAGGATAAATGTACAAATATCACAAGAAGAGAAAAAGGAAAATGGAGCTATCTCTCAGTTCATTCTTCTTTGTCATCAGACTCTTTATCAAACTCTTCTTCTTCTCTAGCTTCACTATCAGAAACATCAAAGGAAGGTATATCTTCAGGAACTTCATCAAGAATACAAGGATACGAAGAATGAGGAATACTGTGGTCATCGCAAACTGTCTTAATAGTTTGATTGCGAAAACGAACAACATTATTATTGAAATTCACTACAGTAGTTTGTAATTGCTTCTTCAACTTGGAATACTTGTCGCTGCGAAGAGAGAGATCCTTTGCAAGATGCTCTTTTTCAGATTCAAGTTCTTCAATCCTTGTTTGATACCTCTTCTCAGCTTCTGCGAACGTATGATAATGAATCAGTAACTTAATAGCAGTTTCACAAAAAAGAAGTAATAAAGTAAAGAAGAACAGTTGACAACCTTCTCTGTCAGAAATCATATCTTTAACCAAGGTAGTATGCTCAGCATGAAGGCTGACGTTAACACCTAAGTTATTTCTGGCATTATCTAGAACTTTCGCAGCCCAAGCGAATTCATCGTCACTATTTATGACAAGAAGTGAACGAATTTGATTTTCTCGCTCATTAAGTATGGCATTTTGGCGAAAAGATTCATCTCGTTCAATTTGGACTTCAAGAAGAGTTTTTTGGAATTTCGCTAATGCCTGTGCACCTTGGTTAGCAATGCGATCCTTATCATCTATAAGGCTACTAATTTTCTTCCTTAGAATGTTATTTTTTTCGTGGGAGCTAAGATATAAACCTTTAAATCGGTTGGCTAAACCTAAACTATATCTATGCTCAATTTCTAAGAGATGAAATTTGGTTCGAAGTTCATTTATTGAAAGAGAGTTAATTTTGTTCGACGAACTACTTAAAGATTCGTTGAGATGAGCGAGAAGAGCATCATTATCCATAGGCTCGGAAATGAGTGGAGAAGGATGGCTTCTTCGAAAAGATTATAAATGTCTGCGAAAATGATAAGTCAGGCAAAGAAAAATAAATGACAAAATAAAAACGAGGAAAAGAGAAGAGTTTTGTACCATAAAGTTGTTGATTAGCACTTTGAAGGGTAGAAATTTTATTCTTCTGAGTAGAAGATTCAGCTTCCAGTTGTTGAATTCTTTCGCGAAGAGCAGCAGTCTCATTTTCATTCTTCTTGCGAGATGTCGCAACTTCAACACCAACCTACATACACGAATGAAGATAAGAAACAGAGGCAACAATATTGTGAATAATAAGAGAAAATATTTCTTACTTCATCCGTGATTGAGCGAAGTATCGCCAAAGTACTTGGCTTTGGATTTCTTTCATAACTTTTTCTCAGTTTAATGATCTGAAAATTTCGCAAGTTTAGTAGATATAAAAGGAAGGAAACATTGCAAAGCGAACGAAAATTAGAAAATATACCTCTTTTGCTTTCTCGGGCCAATTAAATACCCAGGGATGATAATTTGCGAGGTTCGCAGGGAGTGTATTGGAACCTGAGATGTAAGGTCCGTTCAAAAATAGCGGGAAGACACACCACTTGTCATCTTTAGAGTAGCGAGGAACATTATTCTTGCCAGAGTGCCAATCAATATCTAACATGAGATATAGAGATACCTTACCAGCGCCACGATTGGCGAATTCAAGCATTAGACGGATGCAATCACCACTTAATTGATAAATAGCTCGCGAGAATTTCTCATGAGCAAGGATTTCATAGAACAAGGGCAGTTCGGGATTTTAGAGAGGAATGGGAAGACCTGCGAGGATTTGACCTAGCGAGATTATGATTTTCTGATCATCACAATGATGATCAGTAAACAACTTTGCAGAAAGAATAGATGAAGATTCTTGATTGGGAATAGTAGACAAGGTGAAACCCTTCTCTTGTAAATTCTTTTGAGTTTCACCCAAAAGGGTTTCATATCTACGACCAGGTGGAGCCATTCTTAGAATATGGGAATGATTAGAGAATTGAAGATCAAGAGAAAGAAGAAAAGGAAGATTTACAGTAGCAGAAACGCAAATTGCGGAGGAGGAAAATTGAAGAAAAGTTGCAGAGAGAAAGTAAAAAAGAAGAAGAGGAGGATGAGAAAACTATATATAGAGAAGAATTCTCGAGAAGATAAATGCATTTAATGCGAGAGGGGACGTGAATGGTCAAGAAAAAACGGTTGAAAGAGACGTGTCAAGAAAAGAGTGGAAGAAGAAACATGTGTAATAAATTACGTGTAGAAGTACGGGATCGTACAGAGATAAATATGAACATTGCGGCATTTTAAAATACTAATTCTCATGACATTCTCTTCTTCGCAGAGAAGACATGAGAAGAGGCAAGATGTAGGATCAGAATATCGCAACATCAATATCTCGCGAGATTAGTAAACGACAGCATCGCGAAGGTTCGCAGAAGAGTAATATAAATGACGCAATGAATGACGACAGCCAAAACACGAGAAAGATGTGAAGATCTAGCGAAGTTTAGGAGTGTCGCGAGAATGAATACTTGTACACTTGCGATATTTCGCAAGTCATTCCCGAAAATAAAGGACAGCTTAGCTGTCATCCACTGTGTACTACCCTATATAAAGAGTTGAGCAAGTCTGTTGTAGGGAGTGCTTTTTCCGAGTGTTAGGCAAGTCATTAAGAGAGAGAAAGTTTGTAGTGATTGTATTTTCTTTAGCTCTTTTCCATTTTATCTTGTAATATTCAGGGAATTAATCAATAAAAATCATAGTTATTCATATTCAAATGGTTTAGTTGTGTGGCATCTAGTGAGGGGCGTAGTGTAGGATTTCCTGCAACTACAGGGGTGTGGCGAGCTTTGTCGGCTGTGGCCTATGGGCTTTTTCTGGGCTCAAATGTCTCCATGCCTCATATCGGCGCATAGGGAGATAATGATGCAGCGATGCGGATGACTTCTCCGTGTAGCATGGTTTTCAAGCACTGGTGATATGACGAAGGAATGATTCTATTATCATGGAGCCACGGCCTTCCCAGTATCATGTGGTAATCTGTCTCCTTTTCGATTACTTCGAACCTCACCCTTGACTGAACTGGTCCCACTGATAGATTCAGGTTGATGTATCCATACGTGTTAGTCTGGTTGCCTTCGAAATCGGTCATCATAGTGGGCTTTCGTACGACTTCGTTTGGTCGCACCCTGGCTGTTCTGAGCGTCCTGAACGTAATGACGTTAGAGGATGCTCCTGTGTCGATGAGTGCCCTCTTGAATTCCACATCCTTTATACGGGCTGTGACGTGTAGGGCCCGGTTATGTCCTTCTTCTGCCATCATATCGTCATCGGTAAATGTGATATTGTTGATGGACATCTGTGGTATCCTCGAGGTCTCCGTTCGTGAAGGAACCAGGGACACATTTAATGCTATTCGATTGATGGCGGTGAACGTCTCCATCCGTTGATCCTTTGAAATATGCAAGAATTCACACAAACTCTCCACCAGCGAGGCCGCTTCCTGTTCCACTGGTTTCTGACTGGTAGTGAAGTTGTTGACTTGGGAGTAACCGTCCAGGACACGAGTCCCCATTTCTGGAGTTTCCGGTGCAGGCGGGTCGCTCAATTCTGATGTTAGGCTGATAAGGAAGTCGAGTATGATGTTAATCGCCTCTTTCATCAGATCCATATTCTTGGTATGGATATCCTGAGCCCACGTCAAGTCGATCAGTCTTGGGACTTCTCCGTCGATTGCATTGTTGGATGCTGCGTTAGGAGAGGAAACATTGCCATTCATCTGAGTGGAGTTTGGGGGCACGGATTCAGTCCTAAAACCGACCATCTTCCTGAATTGGAGTTATGAAGCGTAATTTGAAATTGGTATTGCAACCGAGAGATTAATCCTCCCGCTGTGGTCGCCAATTATTTGAGGGTGAAAACGGTTTCTGCTGATTTCGGTAATTTCGCGTGAGTGGGTGAGAAAACTGAGTCTAAACCCTAAAAAATGTACTGCAAGGGAGTACTTTAGATTCGAGAGATCAATCTGTACAAATCCGACCTAAACCAAGAAATGGCCGTTCCAGACTTGCTTCGGTCACAAAGTGAAGGAGAAGGGTTGGTTTTAGGGAGGGAAGCGAAGAAAGTGTTGAGACCAGAATAGTTGATTCTGGAAGAGTAGTTGTTTGACTTGTATCAGAAAGTGAAAGCTAACAGATGGGAAAGCTAGCAAGTGATTTCTGAGTGTTGTATGATCCTGACCAAAACTTGTTGTTTGGTGGAAATAGGTAAGACCTATTTATACAAGTCGTAACATAACGTACTCTGGTCTCATAGAAAATGGAAACGGCTGAGTAAAGTGGAAGGAGGTGATAAATGGGTAACACCTGGAATTGATGTTCCATAATGAAAGGAGCGTTTCACCATTATTCCTTGTATTTACTAACCGACTCATTCTTATGACACTTTCATGTAATGGGCGTAGTGTACGCCGCACGTTGTAAACCGCCAAACCAATACCCTTTATGAGCATCCCCCAGTTTGTAACATGTGTTAGATGTTGATGTGACTCAATAATGTTGTAGTAATAAGGGTTGTCGTTCACTCGGACTTGATGAAATCGATCTTAGGATTTAATAAAGAAAAATAATAAAATTACAGAATATATACAATTTATTTCACAAGACGGAGAGAGTTACTGGGATTCAGGATTCCGCCAAACTCATAACAAAAGGTTCAAATATTAATTCTTTTAACAATTATAGCTCAACAAATAAAAACATGGACTCTTATTTTTGCCAAAGTTGATTCTCAAAATATTAGTTATAAATCGTAAGCATGGGACATCAAACATTTAAGCAAGCATGACCCATCTAATAAAATAATAACTAATTTTATCAAATCATAATTCAATTTTTAATCAGTGCAAAAGTCATTAAAAGAATTAATTAAAATTACCCATGTATGAAGTTCGTCTTCCTCCGTCGTCCCAGTGATGGGTTCTAGCTCATCATGTTGGAAACACGCTCAAAATCCATTTTTATTGCTCAAAAGAGGGTTTACAAATGATGCACAAAAAGAGAAATGATGAAAATCGGGTTTGCAACAGTTATAGTTGTTGCAAACTCTTACATCATACGATAGATATGAAGTCGCGGCTGTTACGACAACTGCGACCCACGTTCGGTAGTCCTTTTCACTTTTGAAAACGATTTGTCTTTGAGAGTCTGTTCTTCACGTTCTTCACAGATGCAGCAGCAGAACTCGATTCTCTGAAACTTGATTTTGCGGCTCTTGTAGCGTACCAAATCCTCCCAAACTCTCCGTCCCCCTTCTATGCTATCTCCCCCACTATTTATAACCCAACAGGCTCGATATATATCGCCATAACTTCAAATAATTCTCAATATTCTTCACGGCCTGTTTTAGGAAATAATCTCGATTTTGATTTCTCCACGCGTTTTAAAGCTTCCAAATTGCTATATTTAACTCCTTCACACTCCATAGAGTTGTTAGGGTCTTCCAGATACGTGCAAACACCTTTTTTTGCTCGCGAAATCTCGTGAATATCTCCTCCGGCGTGTGCTGCCCCGATTTTCTTCTCGCGGTATTCTGACCAATTTGGATCGAAACCAAAGACCTCTACCATCCTGTCTAGCCCATAGAAGAGTACCCAAACAATTCAAGCCCTTTAGTCTCCTTCTAACTCGTCCAAAATTCCAACCCTAATTATTGCCGGTGAAGACTTTGTTTTCCCGCCAATTTCTGTTTTTGAATGGTGAAGAAGAAGGCAGCCCTTAACCAATTTGCTTGGGGTGCGAATAGCAATGGGTTACCCCTTAGTAATTGGGTTACCCCTTATCCAAAGTGGGAGTCCGAATATCAAATGTCCTCCGGGGGTGTTCCGCGCAACTTTTCGAGCCGATTTTTCCAAAAAAATATTTATTTCCAAAAATACCTAAAAATGCATAAAAACACAATATTAGTACAAAAATCGAGTTCCAACAATACCAGCACTGAGGACAATTCAGACACAAAAAATGTGTCTATCAGATGTCTCGAGTGTTTTCATGAGAAAATGTGTAGCAAGGTGTTACGTGTGGCATGGTGGCATGCCAGTGGCCATAGTAGAGTCGACATGGCTTTGCCAAAGAATAGGCACGGCCAAATTTGGGGTTTAGATGCAAACCGTGATGTTTTGGCTTTGGGCCGTAAGTTAGGTGGCGAACTTGAACGGACGAGATCCGCATCTCGGAGGGAAGGATAGCTGTTGATTGTTGCAACCCTCCGTTTTAGCAGCCAACGTTGAGCATGGCTTTGCCATAGAGTGGGCGCGGCCAAATTAGGGTTTAGGTGCAAACCGTGTGTTTTGGCTTTGGGCCGCAAGTTGTCATGCGTCAGGTGGCGAACTTGTGTGGTCGAGATCTGCATCTCAAAGAGAAGGGTAGCCTTTGATTATTGCAACCCTTCGTTTTAGCAGCCAGCGTTGAGTCATGGCCTTGTCAAAGAGTAGGCGCGGCCAAATTAGGGTTTAGGTGCAAACCGTATGCTTTGGCTTTGGGCCGCAAGTTGCCATGCGTCAGGTGGCGAACTTGTGTGGTCGAGATCTGCATCTGAAAGAGAAGGGTATCCGTTGATTGTTGCAACCCTTCGTTTTTACAACCCGCGTTGAGTCATGGCCTTGTCAAAGAGTAGGCGCAGCCAAATTAGGGTTTAGGTGCAAACCGTGTGTTTTGGCTTTGGGCCGCAAGTTGCCATGCGTCAGGTGGCGAACTTGTGTGGTCGAGATCTGCATCTCAAAGAGAAGGGTATCCGTTGATTATTGCAACCATTCGTTTTAGCATCCAGCGTTGAGTCATGGCCTTGTCAAAGAATAGGCGCGGCCAAATTAGGGTTTAGGTGCAAACCGTGTGTTTTGGCTTTGGGCCGCAAGTTGCCATGCGTCAGGTGGCGAACTTGTGTGGTCGAGATCTGCATCTCAAAGAGAAGGGTACCCGTTGATTATTGCAACCCTTCGTTTGTAGTAGCTAGCGTTGAGTCGTGGCCTTGTCAAAGAGTAGGCGCGGCCAAATTAGGGTTTAGGTGCAAACCGTGTGTTTTGGCTTTGGGCGCGCGGGTTGCCATGCGTCGGTGGTGACTTTGGACGGCTAAGATCTGCATCTTAGATGGAAGGGTGGCCGTTGATCGTTGCAACCCTTCATTTTGTCAGCCAATGACGTGAAGAAGAGGCTGCATGGTATAGGCGTGACCAAAACTAGAGTTTGGTGCAAACCGTGGTGTTTGGCCTTGGGACGCAAGTTGTCGTGTGTTAGGTGGCGAACTTGGATGGTCGAGATCTGTATCTCAAAGAGAAGGGTAGTCGTTGATTATTGCAACCCTTCATTTTGGCGTGGCGAAGTAGCTGGCATGGTTTTTCATTGGCACGGTGGAGCGGCGGGCATGGTTGGCATGCCTTGGCGCAGAGACGTGGCTGGCATGGTTTGCCATTGGCACGGTGGTGCGGCTGGCATGGTTGGCATGCCTTGGCGCAGAGACGTGGCTGTCATGGTTTGCCATTGGCACGGTGGTGCGGCTGGCATGGTTGGCATGCCTTGGCGCAGAGACGTGGCTGGCATGGTTTGCCATTGGCACGGTGGTGCGGCTGGCATGGTTGGCATGCCTTGGCACAGATACGTGGCTGGCATGGTGCGGCTGGCATTGTTGGCATGCCTTGGCGCAGAGACGTGGCTGGCATGGTTTGCCATTAGCACGGTGGTGCGGCTGCATGCCTTGGCGCAGAGACTTGGCTGGCATGGTTGGCATGCCTTGGCGCAGAGACGTGGTTGGCATGGTTTGACATTGGCACGGTGGTGCGGCTGGCATGGTTGGCATGCCTTGGCGCAGAGACGTGGATGGCATGGTTTGCCATTGGCACGGTGGGAAAATTAGGGTTAGGTGTATACAGAGGTGATGTCAGTTAATACTAAGGGTCCTGTCGTGGAACATGTCACATGTATAAAAAAAAAGGTACCCTAGTAATTCTTACGTAAATACGCTAATTGTTTCAATAAATGCGCTATTGGTCATAGTGGCGTCATGCCAGATGTACGGTTTTACGATTTTATCCCTAAGCTAAAAACCACCATCAACACCTGTTAATTTTGGCATTGCTTTGAACATAACTCCTTGGTACTGTGATTTTGTTTTTGTTCTTTTTTTGTTATGAATTATAGAAGAAACAAAATATCATATACGATAAGCAGGATCCAAAAACAAAAACTAAGTAAAACCCATAGCTTATTATTTCACTGAATTATTTAGATTAAATCAGTTTAAGATAAATGAAATTGTTGCATCTATAGTTATTTTTTGTCTTCCTAATGGTTAGTTTCATCTATTTTTTTGTATACTGCTAAAGGTCTGGGTGTGAACCACAGTTTTGAATGCAATGGAGTAAGAACATTGGTCATCCGATCCTTCGGCGACACCTTCGGATATCCTTCGCAATCGCATTATGATACTGTAAAAGGCTAAAAGCCATTGGCTTAATATAAGAATACGAGTAAAATTGCCAATGTTTAATAGTTTTTTTTTTTGCATTTGGTGCCCATAAGCGGTTTGAAATAACACCCTACTTTCCGTAATTATCAACCATTGCCGAATGGTAGCTGCTCCCACATGGCTGACCGTTTTAGGACATGGCTAATTATGATTTTGTGAGGACCAGTCTAAAAATGGAAGGGTTTATTGTGTATGATCTTTACGGGTAACTTATGAGTTAGATGACGTCTACACAAACTGTGACCGGGGTTCAGAGAGGAAAAGAGAAGTATTTGTCTATGGTATTCAGCAGCATACTAGGATTCCTAGAGGATCCTCTTAAGTGTGGGGTTTCAATCTCGCTCCTGGAATATTAAATGGTAAGGTGTACTTTGTATATTAACCGCATTTACTTTTTGGTTGCTATTCTTTAGTTATCTTCTGCATTACATGCTAAAGTTTTCATCGTCTCTTTTGATTGGGAGATCTCAAGGTTAGTGATCATCTTTAAAATTTAATTGTGGATGATATGTGTTTTCCAAGATAAAACCTTCAAGACATGTTTATTTATGCAAGGTTGCAACGTACAGCTGCAACTCTTCCTGTTCAGGAGTTTGTTTATTTTTTCTAAACTATATTGTACCTGTTTATACCATTTTGTAAACTTTCCAATAAGCTGTTATTTTTTTTCTTTTAGGATTGAATAGATACCGATTATCCCTACTGAAACATAATCAAGAGAGAAAATGGTGAATTGTGTATATATCGACTATCTTCAGCATGTCCCAGTATGGCGCCCTTGCTCATATGGAGGGATCAGCATAAGTAAACTTTTAGGATGGCGAACAGAAGCATAAGTTTTTTGGATGGACAGTTCTTTGTTTTAAAAAACATAGAAGAGTAAGGCTTATAGTTGGGCTCTAGCTGAACAC
The DNA here is from genome assembly GCA_023531295.1 of Papaver armeniacum. Classification (NCBI taxonomy): domain Eukaryota; kingdom Viridiplantae; phylum Streptophyta; class Magnoliopsida; order Ranunculales; family Papaveraceae; genus Papaver; species Papaver armeniacum. The sequence goes on along the minus strand of JAJJWW010005572.1, from coordinate 35,625 downwards.
ACTTATACAATTCTTAAAACACGAGAATTGACATGAAAGTGACTTTATGGGCCAAATGGCATGAATAAGGAGACGAGGATGTCGTGGGTGATCATGAAGGTACTCTAATAACTTTTATTATTACTGTAAACTTTTGTAAGAGAATTTCGAGCTTAGTGGTTTGTTTACAATCAAACATTGCATGTGCTAATATTAAAATTTATTGACTCACCTAACAAGTAATAATATTTTACAACAGGCACACTTGGCTTGGCTGTGAGTCTGTGACCACTACACAGGTACAAACTGATGGTTAATTAATTGAAGTCTGAAATCCATGCTCATTTGTGTACAATTGTCTTGAACCAAAAAATGGTGGGTAATCTAATGGGGATAAAAGAGAACGGAGATGCAGAGACAATGACAATCGTGTTAAGCTTTTTTGGAACTATATTTAGTAATTTCCTTAGCAGGGAGGACATCACAGCTTGAAAGTGATCTCTATATATAGGGAACCATTTTGTATCATCCAAAATATTAATAAACACTGTGCCTATGGTGAGCGACAACTACATATATTAGATTTACTTCAAAACTCTCTTTGCAGCCACATCTTAAACAAAAATGCCAACTACTTTGGAGTTGGTTACAAAGAAAAAGCCTTTTAAAACAGAGTACCAATAAATTTCTTCAAGAAAGTGCAGCTGCAGAACTGCATTTTTCGTTGTAGTAACGGTTTCGTGGATGTATCGTCATCTTCTTTTTTGTGAGAATTTACAAACTGCAAGTCGGATATTATATTTTTCCTTTTTGTCGTTGTTCTGTTGTAGGAGTTACGAGATTGCCTTTCAAGAACTGTACATACATAATAGAGCTTCAAATTGCAACTAACCGTTTAGGTATGTTGTGTAACTCTTCTGCATTTATTTACATAAAAAGATTTTTTTTTTCCATTTATTAACAAATCCACACATATTAACATTGTTTTTTGATGTTACAAATTAGACCGATACCGTAACCACTATTGCCTGCAGATCAGCAGCGCCTTCACATGCATTGCAAAAACTATAAACTCCATAGACGAATGGTATTATATGGGATGACCTGCTTGCATCCAGAAGCTCCCTGGGATGGAAAGTCTGCCTTTGTTATCCAAGGTGTCACACAGTTCGCGTGATGAAACCAAGGTGAATAAGTCCTACTGAATTTCAAGTGCATATACAAAGGAAGTTGCTAACTACGAACAATCAAAATTAACAGATAGCAGATGTGTTGTATGGAAGAACACAAGTAACATCCACATTGCTTAATTTTTATTTTCTTAAAGCATTTGTCATTTAAATTTTCGTTAAGTCATTCTACATGAGACTGTTACCAACATCTATCTTTTTACCCTGCATATATATTATAGAAAACATGTTCATGTTCATGTCTTTGTTAGGTTAACTTTTATGCTTCATGGATTCTGATAGAGGTATTTGATTACATATTTATTTATAGGATCCCCAATATTTGCTTTGTGTTCCTGCATATTTTTGTAGCTATTTATTTACTCATTCATAGCAAAACAAACCAAGAGAAAAGAACAAGATTTGTAACTTGCTTGACAGTGATTTTGTTCTTGATTGTGACTGTTGTCGAGTTAAACCCGCACCTTCTATCGGTGGAATAGTAAGGTTAACCCTCATGATTCCACCAGACTGAAAATTCCTTGCGAGAGCTTCTCTTTGATTGCTTTTAAAGAGCTGTAATCATGTAGTACAAATACATATCATCTGGGTTACACAACGATCATGTTATAATTTTTTGTGAGGGGACATTTGATCTGATAGTATATATATTTACTAATGTGTGGACCACCATCTAAGAATTTCAGTAGGGTTTTTTTATAGGTAATCAACTAAATGTAAACATCTTGATTCGCCAGAATTCTCAAAGAAATGTAACCCTTTAAAAAACAAACTAAAATTACCGTGAATGGGTGTGGGGGAGTATTTGTATGTGTTTTTGGGACGGAAAATAGCTAATGGCGCGTGAAATGGTATATGAATTTTGTTCTATGAATTTGAGAGGTTTTACTTTTGTTGTTGATTTTGAAATATCTAGCATGGTTGGTGGATGGCATGAACAAAATATTATTCAGGAGAATGATGGGTTTGGGAAGTAACAAAATAGGGCATAACTTGGCTGCTCATCTCTGTGGAAATCGGATCATGCTTTTGAAAACATATTAGTTCATATCGCTCATGTTGTTGGTTTTTGTCCAATTATGTCTGCAAATATCCAAGAAATTGCAGGTATTGAAGGGTGATCTGTTAGTAACATTAATGTTTCTTCCTCACTAGAGTAGTCTCTAGGAGTTTCACACATCACTCTTCCTCACTAAACTGTATCTTTTCGGTTCACCATGTCAACTGAAAATAATGCACATGGTGAACCGAAAAGATACAGTTTCCATAATTGAAAAGTGTAACCAGAAATTTAGGCAGCATGTTGAGGTATGTTGCTTTTAGAAAATTCTAAACTCTTAAACAATTAGAGCTCCACGTATAAAAGGTATGAATTATTCACATAAATATAAATTGTGATTTATTCACATAAATACAATATTTGCTAAATTAATTATTTATTTAATTATTTTGGCAAGAGTTGTAACTTAGGAAAGACTCCCAAAATTAGGAGAGTCTTGAAAAAGGAAAATAGTTTTGCTTAGTTTCAAGCTACCTTTCACTGTAAATAAAGGGTTCGTGAGGTTACACGTTTTTTTTCCCCTTTGGAAAATTGGTGTATGCTTCATAAGGTTGTTTTCCATGTCTTCAGTTCTTCGTGACAAGAGTGAGATAAAAGTCTTTATATTGGGGATCACAAAGCGGAGTTGGATTTAATCTTCGTGATTGATTATACAACTTGTAATCTAGGTTTTTCACCTCTTGTCTATTCTAAGGTTTTCTATTCTGATATAAAACCATTCAAGAGTTGTTGATCATAAACCCTAAATTTTGATAGACTTCAGTTTCCGATCGTATACCAACACTTGTTAGTCGAAATCGAAAGCTAGAAAGAAAACTTCGATTAAGGCATCTCGTAAAAATCCTTACGAAGTTTTAAACAAGATATCTCTAGATTTATTCTAGTTGCTCTTGTGGTAGAATAATTAGGTTTCTCTTCCATTTTTGAAGAGTATAATAATCCCTAATCTACAATTTTATTTTGATATTACTTTTACATAGTAATTGTTTTTCTCAAAACAAACACAAGATTTCCAAAACCTTGATTTACATCTAAAGGGAAATCGATTCGGTGTTTTGTGAAAACAAAAGATCGAAAAGTATCAACCGTGTTGTTGTATCTTTTGAAGAGAACTTTGTTCTGCCAAAATATTTTCAGGAATAACTTCTAAAGAGAATTTGTGTTCTGCTAGAAGTTATACGAGGAGAATTCCTAAAGAGAATCGGTGTTCTGCTAGGAGTTATATTAGTGTTGAAGAAGGTATTATATCTAGTCCGAATAGGTAGTAGGAAATTGGTGTAACAGCTTATAATCAGTGTGTGTTTATTCTGGACTAGGTCCCGGGGTTTTTCTGCTTTTGTGGTTTCCTCGTTAACAAAATTTCTGGTGTCTGTGTTATTTCGTTTCCGCATTATATTGTTTATCTTTATAATTAAAATATCACAGGTTGTGCGTTAATCAATCATTATTGATAAATCCGACCTTGTTTGTTGGATAGGATTTTGATTGATCTTGGATATTGGTCTTTGGTACCGTCCAAGTATTTCTCACATCAATCAGGCTCATAGATTTCTATCTGTTTGATTTGCTGATTGATTTGAGAAAAAGAGATAAACTCTTTAGTATTATTCTTTGATTGAGTTTTCACTCTCGGAATATTATTGGAGTAAGTCCTCTCAGATTGCAAAAGATTGGGTGTGGTTGTTAGACCCCCGCTTTTTCAATATTGACTTGAACTGTTTCATTTCTAACGTATCTTTCAAGTCGTGCTATATTGAAAACATAACTGCGACGCTTTGAATGAATATTTTACTCTAGTAGTGAGACATGATCATATGATCATAGTATTAAGGAATTAGACTACGAAGTATAACGCTTATCTTTTGAACTTCGTAGATATGACATCGACATAATCTTATGAATGCTATTGTGATTATGTGTATGGGTAAAGGTGAAGATTTCATCCTAGGAAACAATATTTTACATTTGTTTAAAGGAAGTACATTCATGAACTTGTTTTATAAATCGAAAGGGAAATCGCTAGGCTTATTGGTATTTTTATTCATTGCATATCTTTGGATTACCAATATGTGTGAGTTGGTAGAACCGATCATAACTAGTTATGTATCTTGGTATAATTAATTACAATGCCTGACTTATGATTTGGTATGACTAGTGTTGATTAATTAGTGTAACCGATCCTAAGTAATCACCTGAGATGGTATGATCGATATTTGTAATTGGTGTGACCGATCCTAGTAATTGGTGTGCCCGATCACAAAATAGTTGTGTAATCGATCCTTGTAATTGGTGTAATCGGTCCTAGTAATTGGTGTAACCGATCCTAGTGACTGGTATGACCGGTCACAAGAAATACCATGAGTATATGGTAACTGGTCCTGGTAATTGACGTAACCGATCCTGGTAACTTGTGTGACTGATCACAAGTGTTCCATACTAAGGTATAACCGATCCTAGTGATTGGTAAAACCGATTGAACCCATGATTGTGATTTGATATTTGATCAATCACATAGTTGTCTTGGAATACAGATGAACTAATTCTAAACTTGTTTGGAAGTGTGGTATAATCGATTCCAAGATTTTAAATATGAAAGATGATTTACAAAGAAAAGATGTCAACATACTTTGAACACGAACAATAACTCTTATCTTTTATTTTTCAAAGTTATTCCTTAATTACTCAAGGAGATCGCGGTCCAAAATAAATTGAGAATCTTTTAATTAAGGTTGTTAGTTTTATATGCTTTAATTACCAACAATTAAATGCATATCTCTAAATAACAAAAATTAGTAATGTGCATTTACTAATTGGAGATTTTCTATTGAGAGATTTCGAAAAATATTGGACAAAGCATTTCCTGGAATTATGAAAACCGATTAGGCATTTATTGCATATCTTGAGAATACTTTCGGTTTTGGAAATTCCTTGGTGTCCAAACATCCTTGGTCTATAAATACTCAAGTTTGCATTTCTAGAAAACTACCCTAAGAGCCAGGAAAATTTCATCTTTTTGTTGTTTCTGGTGGAGCCGTCTATCCGGAGAGGAAAGTACCCTAATTAGGCGAAATCTCTTACGACCGCTCGTTTTAAAGACTTTTTTGAGATTGGGAAGCTCTACGAGTACCATTGGTGGGAAACTAGATAATTGCAGTTTATTAGTTTTCGATTGATTTGATTGACTAACGGTTGTTGAACTTTGATTGCACCTAGTTTGTTTATTCTTGAGAATCTTCTCTTCTGATATAAGGTTCACTCAAACTAGATCGAAGTGTCGACGTGATCTTTAGAACTCTTTGTAGATCTAAGACATCTTGTGATAATCCATTGTTAACAGACTACGTTTTATGCGTGATTGATCACAAGAGATTCAAGTGGTGTTGCGCAGGTTTAAAGATTAAAGAAGATTTGAAGACAAAGAAGAATTCTTATTGGTTTGTCATATATTTGTGTAGCACAAACCTTGATCGGCTGGGATCCAACTAGAATCGGATTTATTCGATTGATTAGTTGCGTGAGATCGATAACACCTAATAGTTCTCTTGAGATTTATTCTGATTGTTACAAATCCAAATCTTATTACTTAGGTAATAGAGATTGGATTGATCTAACCAGACAAAGGAGATTATTAGTTTAAACGGAAGAGCCTTTGCATATGACTTGAGATATATTTATCTGCAAAGAATCAATAGAGTTGTTACCAAACAGATTTATTGTTCCTTTACTGTTTGGAATACGATCTAAAGGAATTGTTCCAGTGCGTGTACTTATTGAATGTCGGAAGCGCAGGGATACTGAAGAAACTAAGTGAACTAGGTTTAGTTACTTGGTCTCAACTATACGAAGTTGGTTTAGATTTTGCATAGCGGCTTAATTCTGAGAGTATTCAATTCTAGACTTGGCCCCGGGGTTTTCTGTATTTGCGGTTTCCTCGTTAACAAAATCTTGTTGTGTCTTTTACTTTTCTATTTCCTCAATTATAATTGTTTATTATAATTAGAAAGTAAAATACACAAACGTTAACTCCGCTTTACTTGATAGTGATCCTATAAAGTTTGGTTAAGTCCGAACCTATTATCAATTAATCACACTTTGATTGTTGTATTGTCTCGATCTCGTATCCATAGACGATCACACAAAGTGTGAATACCGATTTGTCGTATTGTCTCGACTTTGTCCATAGACAATCACTTTCGGTAAGAGGACTTATAGGTGGATAATTTAAAGATTGTGGTGTATTTAGGTACCCTCGTATTTTCAGTTGTTCTTGTTAGATTTCCGCAGAAGTGTGCCCATTTATACACCTGTATGATATGTCAGATTGGTCTATGTGTGTCGGCATGGATGTTCGATATGTTAGATCTATGTACCCCTATTTGAGTGTACATAGTTGTACACCTATATGATTGTTTTCTGGATATGAGTATTATGTATTATTCTTCTTGGTTCTTATTCTCATTTGCCCATTTTCGTGGATAACAAGAAACCTTATAGATCAGGTTTCCATGCAATCAGTGAATTTGTGGATAAAAACTTTGAGGTGGATGAAAAAAAAGAAGGTGTTAGAGCATTGCTTGGTTGGACAGTTTTGTTATCTTAAGCTTGTTGTCAATGTTAGATGATCAAAACTATATCTTGATTTCTAGTCTATTAAGTCAAGTCTCAGACTAGGTTAGAATTGTAGTTGAGTATCAGAGGTCACCCTTGAAGACTTAAGATCTACGAAGAATTATTGAAATCGTTCCTCGGTCCTACTCGGTTGGGGAGCTTGGAGCGAGGAGCAATAAATTCGGACTTGGAAATCGCGAAAACTCGGCCTAATACTCGGAACCTTTTTATTAGAGACTTATGTATTTTTGTTCATGAGTCATATAATCAAGTGTAATATTGTATTACTGAACCTATTTATAACGTTTTTAGAGGTTTTTCCGTTTAATAACTCTCATTCGAGGGGTTACTAATTTTTTGTTTATAATTTTGGTGCATGAAAGGCCAGCTAGGAAAAATCGCCAACTCGTTTTGCTAAAAAATCGGTACAAATCGGCATATCGGCCGACTTAATTTCTAAAAATCGGAAATAACTAGGAATCGGAAATCGCCTCGGTCATAAAGCTTGTAGCGATTACTCGGAGAGTACTCGGCCTTGGAGAGCGATTTTAACTACACTGCGAAGAAATTTGAAGTACTTCTATATCAGGTATGTGAAGACCGAACCATTATATTTCACTCACTATACCATCGTTCTATCTATTGAGACTATGTCGTATGACTTATAGTAGAGTTACAAAGAAGAATTTCAAGTCAATCTTGTCTTGTGGAAAATATTGAAATATGATTTAGTTATTAGATGTTCAAAGGTCCTTAACAATATTAATTCTATGAATGAATTTGCGGATCAATTGAAAATTTCCCATGCAAATGATAATATCACTTGGGAATGTTTCAAACATCATAAGAGAGAAATGTGAACTTACTGATATTTCTACTCAGAGTAGGTTGGCGAACCAGTTTGCAAACCATAGATATCTGAGACACAAAAATACCGGAAGGTAAGCAAACCGGTTTGCTTACCAGTTCACCCATTTAGCGAACTGTGGTGAACTGTATTTATAAGTTCGATAAATAGGCTAGCATTTGGCGAACCTGGCACAAACCGCGTCCAACTGAGTTCAGTATTCTAGAAGGGTTGGAAACCCAGATTCACAAACCGGTTCACCCTGACTCGTGACCAATCCCCACGGTTGGCGAACCGTTGTACCAACTGTCCTGACAATGTTTAGCAGATGCTTAAAGACTTATTATTTTAATATGTTCAGCATTTCTAGAACTGTCTTAAACACTTCTAAGACTTCATTGATCACTTAAACACTTATGTGTGTGAATGATGATTAATTTCTTAGGCGTTTAAATGAACATCAAATAGCTTTTAGTTCTTTGGCTAACTTGCCAAACCGAACAGTCATTATACACGGTTCTGTAACCGAACCTATGTGTATATTCCTCCATTGTATTTTGAAGACTTAACGTATTTGCTTGATTCTCAGGATATCTTAGCTTTAATTATAAGCTTACCCTGGTCCTCTATTGACCTATGTTTTCTTTGTGAAACGTTATTAGGTATACGACTAAAAGACTTCGCTTTGAGGATTCGTGAAGTCAGGTCCGATTATATTTACTTTGATAGTTCGTGAATCCTGATCTTGCTTTTTTTTTTATCGAGGTTCTCGTAATATCTTTCAGGCAAGATAGATAGTATTCGCAAAGTTCTAATCGTCTCAGACTTTGTGATTTCTCAAGATAGATATTTAAAGATTAATCTTAGTGAAAAAGCGGGGGTATAACAACCACGCCCAATATTTCACTTAGCAATCTGTATGGACAAACTCCAACATACTTTCTAGAAAATCAACTAGACAGTCAGACTCAATCTAGATAAAAAGTATATCAAAGAGTTTATATCTCAATCTCTCGATTTGATCTTGTTGATGGTGGATTTTCATTTAAGGTTAAAGTTGTAAAAAACCAGAAAATTATGCGCTGACATCTTGTAAAAGATAAAGCCATTAATAAGTGTTGGATGCTCCCTCACTTAATTCACCAAGAATGGAGCATGTGGCAACAATCCCATTTTGTGAATACACGAAATTCATCCAGGTTGGAGCATGTAGCAACAATCCCATATACCCCGTGAATTTCTACCATTATTAATTAATGCGCAATCAGCCTTGTATTTCCCGTACTCATTATCGGTGCGGCATGACGGTCGAGTGTTGCTCTTACGAGCAACACGAACCTCAAGCATTATAATGAAACCATGTACGAAATACCCGTCTGGTGACTCTCGGTGTGTTATACTAGCCCGATTGAGCCCCTCTCGGTGTGTTATACTAGCCCGATTGAGCATCCAGGACGACCGTGTCGGTCCGGATATGATCCACGATCATCCAACTCCACAAGCATGATTGGATGACCCAGATCAATTCCATCACCCCCAAGCAGGTATAGAATATCCACTGCCGAACCGACGCGGACCCCGCATGGTCGGCCTCCCGAAGATTGGCCTAGCTTGCCAAAACGTCTAAACCGGAGCGTATGGGCGGAAAACCCTAAATTAGGGTTTGCGGCATATTACATGTGTCGCAAAACGGTCTCAACCATCCATCTTCGCAGGTATAGATGGAGGGTGTAGATGAAGATTCAAAGGGCCCAGAGCATGTCAACACAATCACCGTGGGCCCGCCTACATACCTGACCAATCGGTCAGGATCAACCATGGTTGGTTATCCTAATTCGTGCGCCCAAATAGAGCATGGTTACACGGCCGTGAAACCCAAATTAGGGTTTTGAGCATCACGAGCGTCCATCTTCTCCAGCACGAATGGAGGGTCCAAGATTAGATTAAGCAGGTCTGGTCATACCAGCATGACCACCGTGGGCCCATCTATCCCCTCACCCGATCGGCCAAGGCATATCATGCCTGGTTATTCCAAGACGCGCGCTCAAACTAGCGTGGTCACACCTCCCAAACCGCAAACTAATCTCGACCGCTCAACTTCGCCGGGACGATTTGAGTGGTTCAGATCACGTTTTCATGGGATAGTTAGGTGTAGGCGTGAACACCAGCCTACCACTTACACGCCAGACCGGTCGGCCAAGACCAACCAAGTTAGGTCATCTTGGAACGCGCGCCGGAAGTGAGCATGGTGCGCGGCTTTTTGCGGTACCAAATTCATATTACAAAATCGATCTCCACCACTCCTCTTTGCTTAGGTCAAATTGAGTGGCCTAGATTGCACCTTCATGGGACAGTGAGATATGGACGTGTACACCGGTATGTTGTCTACAAGCATGCTCGGTCGGTCCTTTCCAAAAATCTTCCCATGCTTGGTTTCGACCAAGCTGAAGAGTGATGCTTGCGCACCTCTTCAAAAACCCTAATTCATTAACGGTCGCAGATGAGTGTCTCAAAGATCATATCGTCCGTCCAACTTCACCAGCTTGGTTATACAACCCTAGTCGAGTTAATTGGTCGGTGAGGCGTCACCACCCATCACTTTACCACACCATGATGCGATACACTGCATAAAATACACATGATACTTCACAGTATCAACTTCTGAATAACGCAGTTATTCAATTCAAAGATTACATGCTACCTTTCGTGGATCCACGATCCACACATTCCAGACATCAATCATGTCACAAAGCTGGGGGATACATACTGGGGTATTGGTCTCGGCGGTTTACGGCGTGCGGCGTGCAACGCGCCATCACAAGAACGTGTTAGGAAGTTATGGACGGTTAGCGATGACATGAGAAGTGGGCAAGACCGATCGTGTAGCATCGACACACAACTCCACTACTCCATCACTCCACTTCCTCCACTTCCCACGAGAGACGTGAATAAGGCTCAATGACTTGTATAAATAGGTTCTCCTCCCTATTTCCACCAACAAGAGCAAGTCCGACAAAAAACAGAAACCAAGTGTTAATACAAAACACCGGAATCGATAGCTTGCATCCTGTAGCTGGTTCGAGCTTTCATTACAAGTCATAAGCATGCCAACACCTTCACAATCTCAACACCTTCTTCGCTTCCCTCCCTAAGATCAACCCCATCTCCTTCATTTTGTGACCGAAACAAGTCCTGGAACGGCCATTTCTAGGTTTAGGCCGGACTTGCACAGATTGATTTCCGAATCTACAAGCACTCACCGCGCAGTGCATTTGTTTAGGGGTTTAGATTCATTCCTCATCCACACACCCCAAATTACCAAATCCGGCAGGAATAGTTTTCACCCATAAACAATTGGCGACCACAGTGGTAGGTTGATCTCTCGGTTGCACAAAATTGAATTCTCAATTTTTCGGTTTCCATCTCGCAATGTATCCAGAAACCACAGGTGGTTCAGATATCATGGGAAGTATAGTTAGAATCTTTGGAGGATGTCTTGGCAAATCAAGCCGGTATCACCGGAAGGCGAGCGAAACATTCCGCCTTTTGAATGATATAACATCACAATTACAAGAAGGGTCGGCGTGCATCTACTCAGGCAGTGCAAGAAACGCTGAATCCTTAGCCAGGAGTCACAACTTTACCAGTGGAGAAGCAAAAAGAGCGCGTAACCGCAGGAGACTCAGGAAAGATGAACAACATGGTCCAGTCAACAATGAAGAACCGAGGCAACTCCATAGAGGAAAGGACTTGTACGGAGTACTACAACGTCTACCAGATAAAGAAAGGGAGCCTGCAGCCTATGGAACCCTATTAGAAGATTTATATCTCAAACTCTTGTTGAAGCCCGGAAGACTGTCCAATCCGCATCGGCCTTTCATCCAAGCGAAGAAATGCTTGAGGAATGAGAGATCGATCAGGAAATACGTGAATACAGAGGATGGGATCGTTCAATTCGATCACTCAGCAGTGATATTACGACACCTTCCACATCCCTCTACCCAGGCAAGCGATCCGCGGATATGATGGCACTTTCGCAAATCTTCCAACTTCATCTCCGGAACGTGCTCCACATCAAAGCCATGTAGAGATATCACAACGCCCACTAACGCAGGAAAAGTTGGACTCGAAATACCTACACTTTCCGTTCCCGATGGAAAAGATTTTGGATTTGCTGGAGATGTGGGTACGAAATAGAGAGGTGGAACTACCTCATGTATGGTGTCCACCAACCGATCAAGAAATAATGGACCCGAGGTACTGTCATTTCCACCGGTTCCTTCACCACCCTACCAGTGAGTGCAACGCTTTGAAGCGCATTGTTCAGGAGAAACTTGGTTCAGAAGGATAGTTCTCATTCTTTAAAAAATTAATGTGGACGACTTCCTTGGAGAGGCTACTTCGGTTTGATACAAGTGAGACTTCAAAAACAAGTAAGTTCTATTCAGCAAATTTACAAGAAAGATAGTTTTGGAATTCACTGGGGACTTAGCATCCCGCACATGGAGAAAGAGATTCAGTGATCAAACGCATGTTTGCTTCCCTTCATACCTCCCTTTTACACGATATTTGCAATTTCATATGACATGTGCAATCATTCATGACCAAGATGCAAATTCCATTTAAAATAACCTCTTTCAGAAAAGTTATTCACAAAACTATCTCAAAATAAACCAATTCAATTACCTATTAATTCAAAACCGGAGGTCAAATTGTGAAAGGAAATCCTCACTATCACTCAAAAGAAAAACATCTAAAAGAAAAGACAATTAGGTGGTGAGAATCTTTCAAGGAAAGTCCTTCAGCAGCAACCCGTCCTTCTGGGCAAGAGAGTCTTTCATCCTTTGAAGAACAACCTGCCTGACTTCAACTCCTTAGACAACTTTTCAACCTCTTCTTCCCCGGAGAGTAACACGATCTGGAAGGGACTTCGTCTTGTAATTTCTGGAGCTCCTGAATCTTGGAGAACCCTTTGAAGAACCAAGGAGCATTGAAGCTGTACTGCGCAAACACGTCTCGATGGCACTTCCAGTCTTCAATCATCTCCTCAGAAACTGTTCGACCGGTCGTGACGCTCATCCCATGGATAGAAAATAAAGCTTCTTGGACGCGGTTGACCAACGCAAGACGGATTTTGAGCTTTGTAGTGGTAGCAATGTGGCCGTGCTTCTCCCATATCGCCGTATACAACTCTTGAACCGAGCCGGCACGTCAATCCGCCAACCAACACATGGCCGGATAAGGGACAGTAAAAGGAGGATCGAACAAAGCCCCGGGCTGCATCACCGATACTTCACCAACCACAGGAGCCTTGTCAGTTATAGGAGGCCTTTCAGAAGGAGTCACCACGACAGCTTTATTGGCCGAAGCCTGCTCAGAACGTTCTTCAAGGGGAGCCGCTTCAACTATAGCGGATGTTGCCTCTCTTATATTCCTTCCTACATCTACTTCGCTCACGGGTGTTAATTTCCATCACGACCCGTCAACAAGATCACTAAGGGAAGCGCCTTGTCCAACCGAGCTTGCATCATCTCTCTGTCATGGTCTAGAAGAGGAGCGGTTTCGCCGACTTCTCGGCATAAAGATCGGTGTTACCAGACTCCACGAGGATCGGTGCCGCCAGACTTCTCAACATGAAGGGCAACATTACCGGACATCTCATTTTGAATGCGCGCCAACCTTGTGAAGACATTCTCTTTCGGAATACCCTGATTTCAAGCAAGGATCACTCTTAAAAGAACTTACTTTGGAGAAATGAAGGAACCAACGGGAAGAGATTTAAATACCTGCATATTGGAGGAATTGAGGATCACCGAACCACATGCCTGCCTTTTGGATCTCTCTCCTACTTGGGGACTGCAATCCTCAGCTCTGGTCCGTTTGGCTGGAAGTGGCTTCAACCGGAAATGCTTTTTCAAAACGTCAGAAGATGGTTAACCACGGGAACCTGTCACAACACTCTCCGAGAATTCCTGGAAAGTCAACAGTTGCCTCCTCCAAAATTCCTTGTACTTATCGGTTACCACTGGGTTTCTCCCAATAGGCCAGAAGGGAAGGCTCACCCGTTCTAAAAACACGTCAGCGTTAAGAATATTTGGGAGGAATTCTTTCGGAACCCCGGTGGACGGATAAATGGGACACCCCGATCAAATCCCATTTGACGAGCCGCCTGTCAATATTGTACGGAGTCACAGTAAATTCTTCGTTGAATAAAGACGGGACATATCCTGGGATGCAGCTGTGCAGGTAAACAATTTCCCCAAATATCATAGTCTTAACATCGGTGCGCAACACAGCATCAGGACCATCAGAAGCAGTTGCAAAAGTCTTTGGCTGAACAATGGAAGAGTGGATCGGCCCCCATGGACAAAAATCTACAGAAGACACATTGTCAAATATGTCCACGAGTTTCGTGCCTGTTCTGGGACGCCTCCTATTCCAGCGGAGTATTCTCGAGCCACCATACAAGTTTCTGAGCAAATTTGCAGGAGCAGGAGCATAGCTTTTGAAGTGTTCCCATAAGAATGCCCAAGAAAAGCGAAGTGAACGTGCGATTCCACCTTCTTGTACCCGTTAGAAACATGCATGTCCATTGCTAAGGCGTCCCGGATGAGAGTACAACGATCCAAGGAACAAGGCACCCGGGGAAGAACTTTACCTTTTGCTAGCTTTATAGCGATCTTAACGAGGTCACCTCTAATGGTCTTCTTTCCAAACCGTCGTCGAATATATCTCTGGATCGCCATAAAGACATGAATGCAATCACGCTGAGCTCATTCTCCAACTCTTGATCCGGCTCTGGGTCCAGGGAGACCACTCCGACACCCACCGGGTGTAAAAAAGCATCTCGTATCTTTTTCTCCTCCTTGTCCCAGTTGTCGAATCCCGCCACCTTTTGAAGTATAGCATCATAGTTACGTTGCTCCGTATCGGAGAGATCGTAAGAAAGACTTCCAAAGAACGAGGCGGGTTCATTAATGCAGCTACACTCTCCCAGTAGTAGTCATCTCTCCCCATCTAGATATGGCTGTATGAGTAGAAATGCGCCACCGAGAAATGAAGGTAATCAAACCCGCACGTCTTTCTTAATTTCAAGAGCGTGAGATGCCATGACCGCATTGAGGATTTGCGCTTTGGTCAAATTATCTTTAATGTCCTTATTACTCAACATGCGTCTCATCCATCTTTCATAAGAACCCAGTGGAGTATGACAAATCTTGAAGTCAATAGGGGAAGGCGGATATTCGTTTCTCCGGAGACAAAATCTCATCACAAGTGCTGAAGAAGAAAATGGATCAGCATCCATATTTTCTGAATCGGAAAGCAAGACTATCTTATGAGAAGGATGTTTTCTAATGTTTGGAAAAGGCGAGGTGAACAACTCATCATCGATGTTCGGCATATCTTTGAAGTGTCAACACTTCCCGACTTGGCACCAAAGATTATCTCCGGAAGACATCTCAACAGGAATTCTTTTCTTCATTCCACAATGAAATAAAAGACAGGAGTTAGAACTTGTATGAAAAGCGCATGAAGCGTGTAGTCACGCACGACAAGACACGTTGAAACGCACAAAAGCTGGGATTAGGTCCAAACACAGTATTACTCAAGTTTCGATCTGTATTGGTTTCAAGTCCGGTACAAGTTTCGATCTGGTATTGGTTTCAAGTCCTGTACAAGTTTCGATCTGTATTGGTTTCAAGTCCGGTACAAGTTTGATCTGGTATTGGTTTCAACTCCGGTACAAGTTTCAAGTCCTAGGTATAAATTTCGAGTTCGGTGTTACTCAAGTTTCAAGTCCGGGCACAAGATCGATATAAGGTCGACTTTCAGTCAAGCATATGTGGGTGAGACCCACGTTCAATCAAGCATACACGGTGGGCCCGCGTTCATCCGCACACATCATAACACGATTTTTCTCTATTCATGGGAATCGTGTCTACGGGATTCAAGCCAAAGTCTCTTCCCAAGCTACAATCTAAGAAGCTAGTTTTGCATGCAACAATGGAAGAAGAAGCAAAAACGACGTATTCACGGACTTGCGGAACTAAACCATCCTATTTATAAAAAGTTTTTTACCTAAGAAATTAGGGTTTTTCCTTAAAAAAAAAAAAAAAAAAAAAAAAAAAAAAAAAATGAAACTTACCTTGGGCGGACGGACGGCGGCGCAAATCCGGCAGCTCCGGCAGCAACTCCGGCAACAACAATGTCGGCAGCGTCGGTAGGCACGGCAGCACTAGTCACGGGCGGGAGCTGCTCAACAAAAAAAAAAAAAAAAAAAATCGCGAGGAAAAGAAAAGGGGGTTGGTCTCTTTTATAGACAAAAAATTAGAACTTACTGATATTTCTACTCAGAGTAGGTTGGCGAACCAGTTTGCAAACCATAGATATCTGAGATACAAAAATACAGGAAGGTAAGCAAACCGGTTTGCTTACCAGTTCACCCATTTAGCGAACTGTGGTGAACTGTATTTATAAGTTCGATAAATAGGCTAGCATTTGGCGAACCTGGCACAAACCGCGTCCAACTGAGTTCAGTATTCTAGAAGGGTTGGAAACCCAGGTTCACAAACCGGTTCACCCTGACTCGTGACCAATCCCCACGGTTGGCGAACCGTTGTACCAACCGCCCGACAATGTTTAGCGAGATGCTTAAAGACTTATTATTTTAATATGTTCAGCATTTCTAGAAGCTGTCTTAAACACTTCTAAGACTTCATTGATCACTTAAACACTTATGTGTGTGAATGATGATTAATTTCTTAGGCGTTTAAATGAACATCAAATAGCTTTTAGTTCTTTGGCTAACTTGCCAAACCGAACAGTCATTATACACGGTTCTGTAACCGAACCTATGTGTATATTCCTCCATTGTATTTTGAAGACTTAACGTATTTGCTTGATTCTCAGGATATCTTAGCTTTAATTATAAGCTTACCCTGGTCCTCTATTGACCTATGTTTTCTTTGTGAAACGTTATTAGGTATACGACTAAAAGACTTCGCTTTGAGGATTCGTGAAGTCAGGTCCGATTATATTTACTTTGATAGTTCGTGAAACCTGATCTTGCTTTTTTTTTATCGAGGTTCTCGTAATATCTTTCAGGCAAGATAGATAGTATTCGCAAAGTTCTAATCGTCTCAGACTTTGTGATTTCTCAAGATAGATATTTAAAGACTAATCTTAGTGAAAAAGCGGGGGTATAACAACCACACCCAATATTTCACTTAGCAATCTGTATGGACAAACTCCAATATACTTTCTAGAAAATCAACTAGACAGTCAGACTCAATCTAGATAAAAAGTATATCAAAGAGTTTATATCTCAATCTCTCGATTTGATCTTGCTGATGGTGGATTTTCATTTAAGGTTAAAGTTGTAAAAAACCAGAAAATTATGCGCTGACATCTTGTAAAAGATAAAGCCATTAATAAGTGTTGGATACTCCCTCACTTAATTCACCAAGAATGGAGCATGTGGCAACAATCCCATTACGTGAATACACGAAATTCATCCGAGGTTGGAGCATGTAGCAACAATCCCATATACTCTGTGAATTTCTAGCATTATTAATTAATGCGCAATCAACCTTGTATTTCTGTACTCTCATTATCGGTGCGGCATGACGGCGAGTGTTGCTCTTACGAGCAACACGAACCTCAAGCATTATAATGAAACCATGTACGAAATACCCGTACAGTGACGACTCTCGGTGTGTTATACTAGCCCGATTGAGCCCCTCTCGGTGTGTTATACTAGCCCGATTGAGCATCCGGACTGACCGTGTCGAGTCGGATATGATCCAAATCATCCAACTCCACAAGCATGATTGGATGACCCGGATCAATTCCATCACCCCCAAGCGGTATAGAATATCCACTGCTGAACCGACGCGGACCCCGCATGGTCGGCCTCCCGAAGATTGGCCTAGCTTGCCAAAACGTCCAAACCGGAGCGTATGGGCGGAAAACCTAAATTAGGGTTTGCGGCATATTACATGTGTCGCAAAACGGTCTCAACCATCCATCTTCGCGGTATAGATGGAGGGTGTAGATGAAGATTCAAAGGGCCCGAGCATGTCAACACAATCACCGTGGGCCGCCTACATACCTGACCAATCGGTCAGGATCAACCATGGTTGGTTATCCTAATTCGTGCGCCCAAATAGAGCATGGTTACACGTAGTGAAACCCAAATTAGGGTTTTGAGCATCACGAGCGTCCATCTTCTCCAGCACGAATGGAGGGTCCAAGATTAGATTAGCGGTCTGGTCATACCCGCCATGACCACCGTGGGCCCATCTATCCCCTCACCCTATCGGCCAAGGCATATCATGCCTGGTTATTCCAAGACGCGCGCTCAAACTAGCGTGGTCACACCTCCCAAACCGCAAACTAATCTCGACCGCTTAACTTCGCCGGATGATTTGAGTGGTTCAGATCACGTTTTCATGGGATAGTCGGGTGTGGCGTGAACGCCAGCCTACCACTTACACGCCGGACCCGTCGTCCAAGACCGGCCAAGTTAGGTCATCTTGGAGCGCGCGCGGACGTGAGCATGGTGCGTGGATTTTTGCGGTACCAAATTCCTATTACAAAATCGATCTCCACCACTCCTCTTTGCTGGTCAAATTGAGTGGCCTAGATTGCACCTTCATGGGACAGTGAGATATGGACGTGTACACCGGTATGTTGTCTACACGCATGCCGGTCGGTCCTTTCAAAAACCTTCCCATGCTTGGTTTCGACCAAGGCGAAGAGTGATGCTTGTGCACCTCTTCAAAAACCCTAATTCATTAACGGTCGCGGATGAGTGTCTCAAAGATCATCTCGTCCGTCCAACTTCACCAGGCTTGGTTATACAACCCTAGTCGGGAGTTAATTGGTCGGTGAGGCGTCACCACCCATCACTTTACCACACCATGATGCGATGCACTGCATAAAATACACATGATACTTCACAAGTATCAACTTCACGAATAACGCGGTTATTCAATTCAAAGATACATGCTACCTTTCGTGGATCCACGATCTACACATTCTGATAGGGTGTAGAATACATCCTATTTACTATCTATTGTTTATACTTTCTTTGCTATTTTTCTTGTAAATTATGTATTTTACGCTTGTTTTGAGTTTTGTAGCTACTTTGGAGTCGCACGGAGGAAAAGAAGAAGAAATTACTCTATTTGAGCAAAAAGGACTAAATTGTCATTTCATGGGCGGACACTAATAGGATCCCAGACACATGTTAAGGGGTAGCCAGTTTTGTTTTAAAAGAGGAAATGTTAAAGGCACCAATGACAGTACTCAGGGCACCCGATCACGGGGTGGATCTTATCCACAGGGTGTACCCATCCAGACCCTAACTCTTAACCCTACTAATCGAGAGATGATATGTTTTCTCTCATTTTCTTCATTCGCCTGAAAGTGAGAAACAGCGGCTGTATTAAAAGTTGAGAGACCAAAATCGAGAAATTGAGAAGCAGTCGAGACTCGAGAGTGGAAATTGAGGGAGATGATGATTTTCATGGGTATGAGGCTAGGTTGAGTTGCAGACAGCCGAGAGAAGAAGAAGCTGAAAATTGTTCTTGATGGTCTGTGGATTGAGAAGACCCTGATGCTTGAGATGGGTTCGATCTGGAGGTGATGTTGATGGTTGTTGCTGCAATCGATTCAGGGAAGAAGGAGATAGAGCTGCTGATGAAAGAAACTTAGGGTTGCTATTGTGAAACCCATCCGAGGCAGATCGAAAAATGAGTAGAGATTGAGAGAGGTACAGCTCAAATTCATGAAGCTTGTTGGGCTTCTTGTTCAGAGTTCAAATGGGTTTTGAGAGCTAACGATAAAGATGAAGTAAGATTGTGAGATGATTACTGTTCTTGGAAGCTGCAATCGGATCGAGCAATTGTTTTGGTTTGAATCTGCTTCTTTGTCATGGTGAGTTTTATGGGTTGGTGGTGCTTGTTGAAATCAACAATAAGGGTTTGGTTGTGTTCGAATGAGGCGAGAGATGATTCTAAGATGAATTGGATGGGAAGTTTGCTTTCGAGTTAAGATGGGTTTGTAATGGGTTGTATCAATTTGAAGCGAGAGAAGAGATCGATGGTCTTTGGTGGATCAATTAGAGTTCGAATGGAGAAGCGAGAGAAGGAGTGAATGAGTGATGAAACAATAGATGTATGTGTTAGGCTTCTTAGCAAGGAATGAAGCTAAAAATCGGCACGAAATTGGCACGAGAAATGCCCGAAAATAGAGGAAACTCTGTCGGGTTTTCCCTCGGATGAGTCAACCCGGTGACTCGGTACACCGATTCGGTGAGTCCAATGAACGATCCAAACGAGTCGAGACCACGACTTAGACGAACCGACTCGGTGACTCTTTCTCCCTTTGACTCTTTGACTAACGGTTTGACCTGTTTGACCGTTAACTTGGACGGTGCCGTGACGGAATATTCTGTCAACGGAGAAGAATCTCAGGCGACCGGCGTCGACTATTCCGGCCGGATTTCGACCATAATACCAGTTTTCCGGCGAGCAAAAATTCCAGAATTTTCTGTGGACTTCTCTCATGGGTGTGAAGACTTGGACTTGGAATTGGATGGAGAATTTGGCTCAAATTTGGAAAGAGAAGATGGAAGAGTTGAGAAAGGCTTGGATTTGGAAATTGAATTGCTAAAGGAAAAGGATTCTATTCCTTGGAAGATTTGGAGAATATTGAAGCCTATAAATAGAGAAGTTCTCTACATCTTATGACGGGTATGTAAGTGGACAATCACAAGGATGGGAGGATAGTTTTGTTTATCATCAGAAATTCTCTAGTTTTGCAGATAAGATGTCTGCCATGATTGGGGATCTTCAACAAAAGTTGCAAGAATCACTACAAGACCAGCAACCCTATGTTTGGGAGGAACCATGTCGAGACGGCATTGCTAAAGAACGAAGAGACATGGATCAATATAAGGAGGATAGGGATAAATAAGAATTTTGCTATCAAAGCAATAACTATTCTAATGTGCTTATGGTGTGTAGTGATTATTTGATCGATGATTATGTTGGAAAAGGCCAACCTTTGGAGACTTTTGAAGACGCTAGTGTAGCTTACTCAAGCCTTGATCTTAATAATGATCAAGCACCTATTCAAAAGGTAGAGCTTGAAGATGATGCATTTAGTGCTTGGAAAAAATTCCTTAGGGAAAGATATGAGTCCGCGGAAGTGTATGAGCGTTGCAACAATGAGGAAGTTATTCCAACTCCGGATCATAATAACGATCCTTCACCTATTCAAAAGGAGGAGATTGGGTGTGACTTACCTATTGTTATAAACGGTGTAACACCCACACAAGAGGATCTTACAATCTATACCGAAGAGAATCATTTTAGTGAATGGCCCGATTCCGATGATGAGAATGTTGAAGAGATGATGCTAGAGGATGAAACCAAATTGATTGATTTTGTGGAAGACCCAATTGAACTTGCCAAAGATTATAATGATGCCGAGACTTTCGTTAAGGTAGAAAATAACGACGAATGGTTGCAAGATTTAATAGAGGACCACGATATATAAGAGGTAAGTAATTCATATGAATTCTCTAAGGATGAAGAGGATTTCGCAAAACAAGAGATTGTGCAAGGTTTGTCTAACCCTTTGCATATCGATTCTTCTCCTTTACCTCTTATTGGTTTGAATGTATGTGCTTCGAAAGTATTTTTGGATGATTTTATTTTTAAATATCCACCATTGGAAACACTTGATGCTAACACCATGCAGGTTTGCCAAGAGGAATACATGGAAGTTCCAAAATTCTATGTTCTTTATACACTTCCGAGTGTGGACGAGAATAAGTGTGGGGGAAATTTCTATCGAGCGATAATTTCATCATTATTTTCTTGTGCTAACATTTGTATGGAGTTATTGTTTGCAAAACAGGTATTATGGGTGGATCCTCAAATTTTCCGATTGTTAGTATATGGGGAGTGAATCTTACAAGAGCTAAGTCGGGCCGTCGACTTTAAAACAAGCGCTTAATGGGAGGCAACCCATAGGTTTTGTATTTCTTATCTTTTTGCTTTTTGTTATCTCTTTTTCTTGTTTCTTATCATGTTAAAATTTCCCACCTTGACTTTACTAGGAGGATTCAATTACATTGAGGACAATGTAAGGTTTAAGTGTGGGGGAGTGGTTAAGCATGTATTTAAAAAAAAAAATTTAATAAAAAAAAAAAAAAAATTTTACATAAAAACTCCAACTTTTAGAGATTTTAGAGTCACTAGCATACTTCTAGGTATGTTTACATAGAGATTTTGACCGACATAATTGAACTTGGAAGTGTTAGAGAACTACATTCGGATTTCTTGCTTGTTAGAGTGTTAAATAATGGATTTAATCATGCCGGTGATGCGAATTTGGTGCGGGAGAAATGCATTATTAGAGTTCTTGATCAATCATTAGTGGAGACTACCCGTATTCATATCATGTGAGGCACCGACCAGAAATTTTTCCATCTACTAAAGAGCTTTCTTTTGAGTGTGTGTCACCCTACGTAAATTCCGGGTAGAATGGTGAGCTACCCAACCTCCCACCAATAGAAGCACTACTCTTTGATCTCTTGAGTGCTAATTTTGTCAATCATGAGGGTGACTTCCATAGATGAAAGCCTCCTTCTTGTAGTTCGATTTGCAGTTAGCACCATTCTCTCTCGCGACAACAATGGATCCATAGAAACACCATCATCATCAATAAGGAGCAACATCAAAATCTACAAGGAAAGTTGGAAAAGTTCAAGGTTTACAAGCAACGGAACGAGAAAAAAAGAGCAAATTGCATATTCAAGTGAAGCAACATACAAAGAGCAGATTTTTACATATATGTTGAGGACTTACAATATAATGAGGTAATTCTATATCCAAGTATAAAGACTTATTCACAAGAGCGAAGAAAATCAAAAGGTGAGAATTGTTGAAGTTTATGATTTTGAGGCGATACAAGTTGTGAAGAATCAAGCGGTAAAATACTTCTCCCACGGCCACGGTTTGTTTTATTTCTCTTGTTTAAAAATGAAAAAAAAAAATGAAAAAAAAAAAAAACTAGAGAAATATTTGTTTTGTTTTTATTTATTTAATAAGCCGTGGGGAAGGAAAATCTATAAGGAAGTTTCAAGCGACAAGGATTTAAGGTAAAAAGGTTACAAATTGTTAAGGATTTATGAAATTCAAGAGTTTATCATCAATAGTTGAAGCCGAAGATGAAGACCAAGAAGATAGAGACGAGGAGCGGAAGACGTTTCTATTGGATACCGCGAGAGTAGTGTTATCTTAATTGGCGATCGGATGTGAAGGTGAGTAAGTAATCTCATCCTCGATAAAAGTGGTTGATTTCCTTTCTTAGAGATCGTCAGAAAAATGGTTTTTCAAAATGTTAAAAGATGTGGGTTTTTAAAAATATTTCGGAAGTTATCCTTCCCACCATTCAACGTGTCGCAGGATTTCTCTCTTCATTCCTACCTGCACACATGTGAGACCCATAAAAAAGCCGTCTTTTTGAGTGCAATTTTCATAAAATCCTTTTTGGTGAGGCAGAAGTCGAGGCGAAATGCTTATTGATCGTTTCTCAAACACGCGTTCTTTCATTATGGTGTGGTTATTTCTCACTCAACATTTAAGAACGAGAATATGTTCTTTAGTATTTCTAACGTCTTATTACTAGCATGCAGAAACTCTATGTCCTCATAACTTTTTGGATGCTTGGGACGCTTGAACGCTTTGAAGTTGTGAGTTTTTAGTTTGATTTGCTCGAGGACTAGCAAAGTCTAAGTGTGGGGGAATTTGATAGGGTGTAGAATACATCCTATTTACTATCTATTGTTTATGCTTTCTTTGCTATTTTTCTTGTAAATTATGTATTTTACGCTTGTTTTGAGTTTTGTAGCTACTTTGGAGTCGCACGGAGGAAAAGAAGAAGAAATTACTCTATTTGAGCAAAAAGGACTAAATTGTCATTTCATGGGCGGACACTAATAGGAGCCCAGACACATGTTAAGGGGTAGCCAGTTTTGTTTTAAAAGAGGAAATGTTAAAGGCACCAATGAAAGTACTCGGGGCACCCGTGCGAGGGGTGGATCTTATCCACAGGGTGTACCCATCCGGCCCTAACTCTTAACCCTACTAATCGAGAGATGATATGTTTTCTCTCATTTTCTTCATTCGCTTTGAAAGTGAGAAACAAATGTTTGTATTAAAAGTTGAGAGACCAAAATCGAGAAATTGAGAAGCGATCGAGACTCGAGAGTGGAAATTGAGGGAGCTGATGATTTTCATGGGTATGAGGCTAGGTTGAGTTGCGGACAGTAGAGAGAAGAAGAAGTCAAAAATTATTCTTGATGGTCCAGAATTGAAGACCACGATGCTTGAGATGGGTTCGATCTGGAGGTGATGTTGATGGTTGTTGCTGCAATCGATTCAGGGAAGAAGGAGATAGAGCTGTTGATGAAAGAAACTTAGGGTTGCTGTTGTGAAACCCATCTGAGGCACGTCGAAAAATGAGTAGAGATTGAGAGAGGTACAGCTCAAATTCATGAAGCTTGTTGGGGCTGCTGTTGCCGAGTTCAAATGGGTTTTGAGAGCTAACGATAAAGATGAAGTAAGATTGTGAGATGATTCTGTTCTTGGAAGGCTGCAATCGGATCGAGCAATTGTTTTGGTTTGAATCTGCTTCTTTGTCATGGTGAGTTTCATGGGTTGGTGGTACTTGTTGAAATCGACAATAAGGGTTTGGTTGTGTTCGACGGAGGCGAGAGATGATTCTAAGATGAATTCGGATGGGAAGTTTCTTTGTCGAGTTAAGATGGGTTTGTAATGGGCTGTATCAATTTGAAGCGAGAGAAGAGATCGATGGTCTTGGTGGATCAATTAGAGTTCGAATGGAGAAGCGAGAGAAGGAGTGAATGAGTGATGAAACAATAGATGTATGTGTTAGGCTTCTTAGCGGGAATGGAGCTAAAAATCGGCACGAGAAATGCCCGAGAAATGCGAGAGGAAACTCTGTCGCGTTTTCCCTCGGATGAGTCAACCCGGTGACTCGGTACACCCGATTCGATGAGTCCAATGAACGATCCAAGCGAGTCGACCACGACTTAGACGAACCGACTCGGTGACTCTTTCTCCCTTTGACTCTTTGACTAACGGTTTGACCTGTTTGGCCGTTAACTTGGGCCAGTGCCGTGACGAATATTCTCATCCAACGGAGAAGAATCTCGAGCGGCCGTGCGCGACTATTCCGGCGGATTAGGCCATAATACCACTTTTCCGACGAGCAAAAATTCCGGAATTTTACATGGACTTCTCTCATGGGTGTGAAGACTTGGACTTGGAATTGGATGGAGAATTTGGCTCAAATTTGGAAAGAGAAGATGGAAGAGTTGAGAAAGGCTTGGATTTGGAAATTGAATTGCTAAAGGAAAATGATTCTATTCCTTGGAAGATTTGGAGAATATTGAAGCCTATAAATAGAGAAGTTGTCTACATCTTTTACACACCTTTTAACACACACAACACTTCTCTCTTCTTTATTCTTTGTGTGAACTCCTTAACATGAGTAGCTAATTTTATTATTGATTGAGGATGAATTCCTAGTTCTTAATATATGATTTGAGTTTTTGTTTTTCAATTCTATCTTGAAGTTTTTCACATGATTATCGTTTGTTTTTACTAATAGGAATGTTTATACATTCATGGTTGATTGATAGATTGTTTAGGTGGCCAACTAAATTGATTTGTTAATTTGATCTAAAGCTAGTGAAAGTTAGGGGATAAGTAATCGTTTCTTGACTATTTACATAAGTAGCAAACACAAGACCTTGCGGAGGGATTAGTGGAGCAATTGTGTGTGAAAACAACGTTAGCAAGTAGACCTTGATCTAAGAGTCTAACTACTAATATCAACCTAATAAATTCATAAATCTTAATGCGTTTATTTAAATTACATCTTGAGTGATCTACTACTAGGTGGTTTGGTAAATAAAATCCGGTAGTCGAGAACTTCCGTATCCCGTGATACTGAGGGATTTAGGGGTTTAGCACCGATCTAGTTGCTTTACCTACGGTTGGTGATAATCTGTGACTAATAACAAGTAGAAAAGAACATAACTTTAATCATTGTTTTGCAACGAAGAATGATTCCTTGGTCTTGTCTCTCTTATTGATTTCAACTTTATCTTTTAATTGCTTTGTTTATTTTCTTTTGCTTTATACATCCCCCCTTTTGTGACAATTTTTACAACTAGAATCTCTTGCTCCTCGTGGGAACGAACTTGACTTCCATTATATTATTTTTAATTGAGTGGAAATAAGATATTAATTTGATTGCACCTACGACACGCATCAATTCCAGACATCAATCATGTCACAAACTGGGGGATACATACTGGGGTATTGGTCTGGCGGTTTACAGCGTGCAGCGTGCAACGCGCCATCACAAGAACGTGTTAGGAAGTTATGGACGGTTAGCGATGACATGAGAAGTGGGCAAGACTGATCGTGTAGCATCGACACACAACTCCACTACTCCATCACTCCACTTCCTCCACTTCCCACGAGAGACGTGAATAAGGCTCAATGACTTGTATAAATAGGTTCTCCTCCCTATTTCCACCAACAAGAGCAAGTCCAGGACAAAAAACGAAACCAAGTGTTAATACAAAACACCGAAATCGATAGCTTGCATCATGTAAGCCGGTTCGACTTTACTGTTACAAGTCATAAGCAAGCCAACACCTTCACAATCTCAACACCTTCTTCGCTTCCCTCCCTAAGATCAACCCCATCTCCTTCACTTTGTGACCGAAACAAGTCTGGAACGGCCATTTCTTGGTTTAGGCCGGACTTGCACGATTGATTTCCGAATCTACAAGCACTCACCGCGCGATGCATTTGTTTAGGGGTTTAGATTCATTCCTCATCCACACACCCCAAATTACCAAATCCGGCAGGAATAGTTTTCACCCATAAACAATTGGCGACCACAGTGGTAGGTTGATCTCTCGGTTACACAAAATTGAATTCTCAATTTTTCGGTTTCCATCTCGCAATGTATCCAGAAAACCACAGGTGGTTCGAGATATCATGGGAAGTATAGTTAGAATCTTTGGAGGATGTCTTGGAAAATCAAGCGGTATCACCGGAAAGCCGAGCGAAACATTCCGCCTTTTGAATGATATAACATCACAATTACAAGAAGGGTCGGCGTGCATCTACTCAGGCAGTGCAAGAAACGCTGAATCCTTAGCCAGGAGTCACAACTTTACCAGTGGAGAAGCAAAAAGAGCGCGTAACCGCAGGAGACTCAGGAAAGATGAACAACATGGTCTAGCCAACAATGAAGAACCGAGGCAACTCCACGAGAGGAAAGGACTTGTACGGAGTACTACAACGTCTACCCGAGATAAAGAAAGGGAGCCCTGCAGCCTATGGAACCCTATTAGAAGATTTATATCTCAAAATTCTTGTTGAAGCCCGAAAGATTTGTCCAATCCGCATCGGCCTTTCATCCAAGCGAAGAAATGCTTGAGGAATGAGAGATCGATCGGGAAATACGTGAATACGAGAGGATGGGAGCGTTCAATTCGATCACTCGGCGGTGATATTACGACACCTTCCACATCCCTCTACCCAGGCAAGCGATCCGCGGATATGATGGCACTCATGCAAATCTTCCAACTTCATCTTCGGAACGTGATCCACATCAAAGCCATGTAGAGATATCACAACGCCCACTAACGCGGAAAAGCTGGACTCGAAATACCTACACTTTCCGTTCCCGATGGAAAAGATTTTGGAGTTCTTTGGAGATGTGGGTACGAAATAGAGAGGTGGAACTACCTCATGTATGGTGTCCACCAACCGATCAAGAAATAATGGACCCGAGGTACTGTCATTTCCACCGGTTCCTTCACCACCCTACCAGTGAGTGCAACGCTTTGAAGCGCATTGTTCAGGAGAAACTTGGTTCAGAAGGATAGCTCTCATTCTCTAAAAATTAATGTGGACGACTTCCTTGGAGAGGCTACTTCGGTTTGATACAAGTGAGACTTCAAAAACAAGTAAGTTCTATTCAAAGAAATTTACAAGAAAGATAGTTTTGGAATTCACTTTGGGACTTAGCATCCCGCACATGGAGACAGAGATTCAGTGATCAAACGCATGTTTGCTTCCCTTCATACCTCCCTTTTACACGATATTTGCATTTCATATGACATGTGCAATCATTCATGACCAAGATGCAAATTCCATTTAAAATAACCTCTTTCAGAAAAGTTATTCACAAAACTATCTCAAAATAAACCAATTCAATTACCTATTAATTCAAAACCGGAGGTCAAATTGTGAAAGGAAATCCTCACTATCACTCAAAAGAAAAACATCTAAAAGAAAAGACAATTAGGTGGTGAGAATCTTTCAAGGAAAGTCCTTGGTAGAAACAACCCGTCCTTCCGGGCAAGAGAGTCTTTCATCCTTTGAAGAACAGCTGCTTCGGCTTCAACTCCTTAGACAACTTTTCAACCTCTTCTTCACGGAGAGTAACACGATCTGGAAGGGACTTCGTCTTGTAATTTCGGAGCTCCACGAATCTTGGAGAACCCTTTGAAGAACCAAGGAGCATTGAAGTTGTGCTATGCAAACACGTCTCGATGGCACTTCCGGTCTTCAATCATCTCCTCGAAACCTGTTCGACCGGTCGTGACGCTCATCCCATGGATAGAAAATAAAGCTTCTTGGACACGGTTGACCAACGCAAGACGGATTTTGAGCTTTGTAGTGGTAGCAATGTGGCGTGCTTCTCCCATATCGCCGTATACAACTCTTGGCCCAGGCAAGCACGGCGAATCCGCCAACCAACACATGGCACGGATAAGGGACGGTAAAAGGAGGATCGAACAAAGCCCCGGGCTGCATCACCGATACTTCACCAACCACGGGAGACTTGTCGATTCACGGGAGGCCTTTCGAAGGAGTCACCACGACGGCTTTATTGGCGAAGCCCGCTCGAAACGTTCTTCAAGGGGAGCCGCTTCAACTATAGGGATGTTGCCTCTCTTATATTCCTTCCTACATCTACTTCGCTCTGGGTGCTAATTTCCATCACGACCCCGTCAACAAGATCACTAAGGGAAGCGCCTTGTCCAACCGAGCTTGCATCATCTCTGTCATGGTCTAGAAGAGGAGCGGTTTCGCCAGACTTCTCAGCATAAAGATCAGTGTTACCCGGACTCTGAGGATCGGTGCCGCGAGACTTCTCAACATGAAGGCCAACATTACGGACTTCTCATTACGAATGCGCGCCAACATTGTGAAGACATTCTCTTTCGAAATTCCACGATTTCAAGCAAGGATCACTCTTAAAAGAACTTACTCTGGAGAAATGAAGGAACCAACGGGAAGAGATTTAAATACACAGATATTGGAGGAATTGAGGATCACCGAACCACATGCCTGCCTTTTGGATCTCTCTCTGCTTGGGGACTGCAATCCTCGGCTCGGTCCATTTGGCTTGAAGTAGCTTCAACCGAAATGCTTTTTCAAAACGTCGGAAGATGGTTCACCACGGGAACCTATCACAACACTCACCGAGAATTCTGGAAAATCAACATTGCCTCCTCCAAAATTCCTTGTACTTATCGGTTACCACCGGGTTTCTCCCAATAGGCCGAAGGAAGGCTCACCCGTTCTAAAAACACGTCGAACGTTAAGAATATTTGGGAGGAATTCTTTCGGAACCCCGGTGGACGGATAAATGGGACACCACGATCAAATCCCATTTGACGAGCCGCCACATGTCAATATTGTACGAGTCACGAGTAAATTCTTCGTTGAATAAAGACGGGACATATCCTGGGATGCGGGCCTGTAGGTAAACAATTTCCCCAAATCTCATAGTCTTAACATCGGTGCGCAACACGGCATCAGGGACCATCGAAAAGCGGTAGCAAAAGTCTTTGGCTGAACAATGGAAGAGTGGATCGGCCCCCATGGACAAAAATCTCTGAGAAGACACATTGTCAAATATGTCCACGAGTTTCGTGCACATTGCAGGACGCCTCCTATTCCGGCGGAGTATTCTCGAGCCACCATACAAGTTTCGAGCAAATTTGCGGGAGCGGGAGCATAGCTTTTGAAGTGTTCCCATAAGAATGCACGAAGAAAAGCGAAGTGAACGTGCGATTCCACCTTCTTGTACCCGTTAGAAACATGCATGTCCATTGCTAAGGCGTCCGGATGAGAGTACGGCGATCCAAGGAACAAGGCACCCGGGGAAGAACTTTACCTTTTGCCGACTTTATAGCGATCTTAACGAGGTCACCTCTAATGGTCTTCTTTCCCGGCAACCGTCGAATATATCTCTGGATAGCAATAAAGACATGAACGCAATCACGGCGAGCTCATTCTCCAACTCTTGATCCGGCTCTGGGTGCGCAGGAGACCACTCAGACACCCACCCGAGTGTAAAAGCATCTCGTATCTTTTTTCTCCTCCTTGTCCAGACTCGAATCCCGCCACCTTTTTGAAGTATAGCATCATAGTTACGTTGCTCCGTATCGGAGAGATCGTAAGAAAGTCTTCCCGACCACGAGCGGGTTCATTAATGCAGCTACACTCTCCGGAGTAATAGTCATCTCTCCCCATCTAGATATGGTTTGTATGAGTAGAAATGCGCCACCGAGAAATGAAGGTATTCAAACCCGCATCGTCTTTCTTAATTTCAAGAGCGGCGGATGCCATGACCGCATGAGGATTTGCGCTTTGGTCAAATTATCTTTAATGTCCTTATTACTCAACATGCGTCTCATCCATCTTTCATAAGAACCCGGTGGAGTATGACAAATCTTGAAGTCAATAGGGAAGGCGGATATTCGTTTCTCAGGAGACAAAATCTCATCACAAGTCTTTGAAGAAGAAAATGGATCGGCATCCATATTTTACGAATCGAAACGGGACTATCTTATGAGAAGGATGTTTTCTAATGTTTGGAAAAGGCGGGGTGAACAACTCATCATCGATGTTCGGCATATCTTTGAAGCTGTCAACACTTTCCGACTTGGCACCAGCATTATCTCCGGAAGAAATCTCAACATGAATTCTTTTCTTCATTCCACAATGAAATAAAAGACAGGAGTTAGAACTTGTATGAAAAGCGCATGAAGCGTGTAGTCACGCACGACAAGACACGTTGAAACGCACAAAAGCTGGGATTAGGTCCAAACACGGTATTACTCAAGTTTCGATCAGTATTGGTTTCAAGTCCGGTACAAGTTTCGATCTGTATTGGTTTCAAGTCCCAGTACAAGTTTCGATCTGGTATTGGTTTCAAGTCAGGTACAAGTTTCGATCTGTATTGGTTTCAACTCCAGTACAAGTTTCAAGTCCGGTATAAATTTCGAGTTCGGTGTTACTCAAGTTTCAAGTCCGGGCATAAGATCGATATAAGGTCGACTTTCGATCAAGCATATGTGGGTGAGACCCACGTTCAATCAAGCATACGGTGGGCCCGCGTTCATCCGCACACATCATAACACGATTTTCTCTATTCATGGGAATCGTGTCTACGGGATTCAAGCCAAAGTCTCTTCCCAAGCTACAATCTAAGAAGCTAGTTTTGCATGCAACAATGGAAGAAGAAGCAAAAACGCGTATTCACGGACTTGCGGAACTAAACCATCCTATCTATAAAAAGATTTTTACCTAAGAAATTAGGGTTTCTTCCTAATAATAAAAAAAAAAAAAAAAAAAAAAAAGTGAAACTTACCTTGGGCGGACGGACGGCGGCAGCTCCGGCAGCAACTCCGGCAACAACAACGTCGGCAGCGTCGGTAGGAACGGCAGCACTTGTCACGGGCGGGAGCTGCTCAACAAAAAAAAAAAAAAAAATCGTGAGGAAAAGAAAAGGGGGTTGGTCTCTTTTATAGACAAAAAATTAGAACTTACTGATATTTCTACTCAGAGTAGGTTGGAGAACCAGTTTGCAAACCATAGATATTTAAGATACAAAAATACAGGAAGGTAAGCAAACCGGTTTGCTTACCAGTTCACCCATTTAGCGAACTGGCTTGGTGAAGCGTATTTATAAGTTCGATAAATAGGCTAGCATTTGGCGAACTGGCACAAACCGCGTCCAAGCGAGTTCGATATTCTAGAAGGGTTGGAAACCCAGATTCACAAACAGTTCACCACGACTCGTGACCAATCCCCACGGTTGGCGAACAGTTGTACCAAGCTGTCGACAATGTTTAGCGAGATGCTTAAAGACTTATTATTTTAATATGTTCAGCATTTCTAGAACTGTCTTAAACACTTCTAAGACTTCATTGATCACTTAAACACTTATGTGTGTGAATGATGATTAATTTCTTAGGCGTTTAAATGAACATCAAATAGCTTTTAGTTCTTTGGCTAACTTGCCAAACCGAACAGTCATTATACATGGTTCTGTAACCGAACCTATGTGTATATTCCTCCATTGTATTTTGAAGACTTAACGTATTTGCTTGATGCTCAGGATATCTTAGCTTTAATTATAAGCTAACCCTGGTCCACTATTGACCTATGTTTTCTTTGTGAAACGTTATTAGGTATACGACTAAAAGACTTCGCTTTGAGGATTCGTGAAGTCAGGTCCGATTATATTTACTTTGATAGTTCGTGAATCCTGATCTTGCTTTTTTGTTATCGGGGTTCTCGTAATATCTTTCAGGCAAGATAGATAGTATTCGCAAAGTTCTAATCGTCTCAGACTTTGTGATTTCTCAAGATAGATATTTAAAGACTAATCTTAGTGAAAAAGCGGGGGTATAACAACCACACCCAATATTTCACTTAGCAATCTGTATGGACAAACTCCAATATACTTTCTAGAAAATCAACTAGACAGTTAGACTCAATCTAGATAAAAAGTATATCAAAGAGTTTATATCTCAATCTCTCGATTTGATCTTGTTGATGGTGGATTTTCATTTAAGGTTAAAGTTGTAAAAAACCAGAAAATTATGCGCTGACATCTTGTAAAAGATAAAGCCATTAATAAGTGTTGGATACTCCCTCACTTAATTCACCAAGAATGAAGCATGTGGCAACAATCCCATTCTCAGAATACACGAAATTCATCCGAGGTTGGAGCATGTAGCAACAATCCCATATACCACTGTGAATTTCTAGCATTATTAATTAATGCGCAATCAGCCTTGTATTTCTGTACTCATTATCGGTGCGGCATGACGGTGAGTGTTGCTCTTACGGCAGCAACACGAACCTCAAGCATTATAATGAAACCATGTACGAAATACCCGTACAGGTGACTCTCGGTGTGTTATACTAGCCCGATTGAGCCTCTCGGTGTGTTATACTAGCCGATTGAGCATCCGGACCGCCGTATCGGTCGGATATGATCACGATCATCCAACTCCACAAGCATGATTGGATGACCCGGATCAATTCCATCACCCCCAAGCGGGTATGGAATATCCCTTTGCCGAACAAGCCGGACCCGCATGGTCGGCCTCCCCGAAGATTGGCCTAGCTTGCCAAAACGTCCAAACCGGAGCGTATGGGCGGAAAACCTAAATTAGGGTTTGCGGCATATTACATGTGTCGCAAAATGGTCTCAACCATCCATCTTCGCGGTATAGATGGAGGGTGTAGATGAAGATTCAAAGGGCCCAGAGCATGTCAACACAATCACCGTGGGCCTTTGCACATACGACCAATCGGTCGGGACCAGCCATGGTTGGTTATCCTAATTCATGCGCCCAAACGAGCATGGTTACACGGCCGTGAAACCCAAATTAGGGTTTTGAGCATCACGAGCGTCCATCTTCTCCGGCCACGAATGGAGGGTCCAAGATTAGATTAAGCGAGTCGGTCATACCCGGCATGACCACCGTGGGCCCATCTATCCCCTCACCCGATCGGCCAAGGCATATCATGCCTGGTTATTCCAAGACGCGCGCTCAAACTAGTGTGGTCACACCTCCCAAACCGCAAACTAATCTCTACCGCTTCAACTTGGCCGGACGATTTGAGTGGTTCGGATCACGTTTTCATGGGATAGTCGGGTGTAGGCGTGAACACCAGCCTACCACTTACACGCCGGAGGACAGGTCGTCCAAGACCGACCAAGTTAGGTCATCTTGGAACGCGTGCTTGGGAAGTGAGCATGGTGCGCGGCTTTTTGCGGTACCAAATTCCTATTACAAAATCGATCTCCACCACTCCTCTTTCTTAGGTCAAATTGAGTGGCCTAGATTGCACCTTCATGGGACAAGTGAGATATGGACGTGTACACCGGTATGTTGTCTACACGCATGCCCAGTCGGTCCTTTCCAAAAACCTTCCCATGCTTGGTTTCGACCAAGCTGAAGAATGATGCTTGCGCACCTCTTCAAAAACCCTAATTCATTAACGGTCGCAGATGAGTGTCTCAAAGATCATCTTGTCTGTCCAACTTCACCAGCTTGGTTATACAACCACTGGTCGGGAGTTAATTGGTCAGTGAGGCGTCACCACCCATCACTTTACCACACCATGATGCAGTACATGCATAAAATACACATGATACTTCACAAGTATCAACTTCCTGAATAACGCAGTTATTCAATTCAGCATTACATGCTACCTTTCGTGGATCCACGATCCAAACATTCCAGGAATCAATCATGTCACAAACTGGGGGGATACATACTAGGGTATTAGTCTGGCGGTTTACAGCGTGCGGCGTGCAACGGTCCATCACAAGAATGTGTTAGGAAGTTATGGACGGTTAGCGATGACATGAGAAGTGGGCAAGACTGATCGTGTAGCATCGACACACAACTCCACTACTCCATCACTCCACTTCCTCCACTTCCCACGAGAGATGTGAATAAGGTTCAATTACTTGTATAAATAGGTTCTCCTCCCTATTTACACCAACAAGAGCAAGTCCAGACAAAAAACAGAAACCAAGTGTTAATACAAAACACCGGCCCGATAGCTTGCATCCTGTAGCGGTTCGCCTTTGCATTTACAAGTCATAAGCAAGCCAACACCTTCACAATCTCAACACCTTCTTCGCTTCCCTCCCTAAGATCAACCCCATCTCCTTCACTTTGTGACCGAAACAAGTCTGGAACGGCCATTTCTTGGTTTAGGACGGACTTGCACAGATTGATTTCCGAATATACAAGCATTCACCGCGCAGTGCATTTGTTTAGGGGTTTAGATTCATTCCTCATCCACACACCCCAAATTACCAAATCCGGCAGGAATAGTTTTCACCCATAAACAGATCTTTACTCAAGCAAATATAAATCTGCGAGTCTTTATCAAAGAGGGATAACTTGGATGGTACCAAAGACCAATATCCAAGTGTCAATCAATTTAAATCAACAACCAAAAGGTCGGATATTCTAATTGATTGAGCAACGCACAACCTGTGATATTTCAATTATATAAACAAATATAATGCGGAATAGAAATAACATAGACACCAGAATTTTGTTAACGAGGAAACCGCAAATGCGAGAAAAACCGGGACCTAGTTCAGATTGAACACACACTGTATTAAGCCGCTACAGACACTAGCCTACTCCAAATTAACTTCGGTTTGGACTGTAGTTGAACCCCAATCAATCTCACACTGATCCAAGGTACAGTTATGCCCTTACGCTTCTGATCCCAGCATGATGCTACGTACTTGATTCCCTTAGTTGATCTCACCCACAACTAAGAGTTGCTACGACCCAAAGTCGAAGACTTTAATAAACAAATATGTATCACACAGAAATGTCTACGGTAATAGATAAATCCGTCTCCCACAAATATACCTACGAGTTTTGTTAGTCTTTTGATAAATCAAGGTGAATGGGAACCAATTGATAACCGGACTTATATTCCCGAATAATGACCTAGTATTATCAA